>CM024194.1:19897241-20497244 GCA_013435755.1 Amphilophus citrinellus | reverse complement strand
CTTTGTGGATCCAGCAAGTCCAGATGATATGATGCCAACTCTGTACTTGAATCCTTTGGCTCTGCTTTAGAAGACCGCTCTGTAAAACACCAGAGTTTGTGGATGTATTTTCAAGATTCCACCCTAAGTTCCTTTGAGCTTAGATTGTGGTGAATTCCAGAACACTGTGACATCATCAGGTAAACTTAAACTCAGTCCTATATTGACATTGTTGTTACCATGGCAACTGTTGTTTTTTTTTCTTTTAAATAAAAGCTGCTTCAAATGGAAAACAAACTGTGGGTTTAAAATCCACTGATTGTATGTTACAGCACAGACCTGTGATTCCACCCACCCACCCAGTGGTGAGTTTCATGGCCCATCAGCAGACTGACAATAACTGAATCATCTGCATACTTTGAAATGAATCTGTCCTCCTGCTGCTGCAGCACGTTTGTATAAAGAATGAGCAGGAGAGGTGACAGAGCACATCCTTGTGGGGAGCCGGTGGAGGAACAGACCTGATCAGACAGAGTGCCGTTCACTCTCACTCTCTGAGTGAATGTTTGTTAAGAAATCTAAAATCCAACCCACAGGATTAAAACTTCAATTAAAATGTTCAAAAAGTAACAAAGTGCAAAGTGCAAATATTCCACACAATACACAGAAATGTCAGTTCTTCTCTTTATTTTATCTTTGATAATTATTGCTCAAAAGATTTAAAATAGCAAATTATTACAATATCTCACTTTGAGTGTGAGTAATTTATCACTATAAAATTACAAAAGCATATAAATGTGTGCAGCAGTCATTGCATCCCTCACTGGTGAGTTAAACAACTGCTATCAAAAAGGACATGTTGCTATTTGACAATGATGATGCACCACCTCACCTGCAGCTGGAGCTGACTGAGCGTCAGTGTGACAGTGAATGCTGCAGCCTTTTTACCAGCAGCTGGATAAGGTCAAGTTTTCAGAGACGTGAACATTTACAAAGAAAATGGACCACAGAGTAAGTTGGTAAAGGGGAGATGGAGAGGAGGCAGGCTGCACACATGAGTCTGCAAAGGAGAATGACGGGTAACACCCGGGAAAGCAGATGAGTGATTACAGATCTTCCTTATTGAACTTTCACATAAGATTCATATTAATCATATTTAAAACTTATCACACAAGATTTCTCCATGATGCTCAGCTTCAGCATCTGACCTCAGAGGTTAAACTGAGCCTGGAGCGCACACAGGAGAGGCTTTTAGAGCAGATCATTCTGCATGAGGCTGAAATCCAAGAGGAGAAATAAACAGATACAGGAGACATCTGTGAAATGTGGGATAGAAATTTAGACTAAAATGTCACAACATCTTGTATTTGAAAAAAGTAATAAAATTATTAAAATCATCTAATAATTCAGTGAACACATCTGTGATAAGTTTCAAGTATCTTAGTTGAATTCAGTGGTGTTAGAAAGGCCTGGACCTGTTTACGGTTTTGTTGTGTCTCTGACTTTATAAGATTCCTCACATGTTGTGTAGTAATGCACCTCCTACTGGACCAGCAGGCAAATTGATTCCCCTCACTAGCAGCAAGTGTGGGGCTGTTGGAGTGTGGCTACTGAGCAAACCAGTTCAGTCCATGAGGTGTTTGCATTCTTGATCTAAAGTTCATTTTCTAACACATTTACAAATATGTCAGGTCTCCTTCCCTCCATCCACCACCTACATGGCCTGCTCCCAGAGTGTGTGTGTGCGTGCATGTGTGTGTGTGTGTGTGTGTGTGCGTGCGTGCGTGTGCATAGGTGTGTCTGTATGTGCATGTGTGTGTGCGTGTGTGTGTTTGCATGTTTTGTCTTTCTGTTCCAGTTTTTCCCACACGAGGTTCCAACATTTCAAACACTCACACCCGCTCTCACGTTCCCGCACATTTCTGTCTTGCAGGAACCACTCTTCATTTTCTCGCACTCTGTCCCAGCTGGAAATCAGGGGTGGGTGAAAAATGTGTTTTGTGTGTGTGTGGTCCTTATTGATGAAGATGGCAAAAAGACTCTGTCCTCAGAGAGGACATGTATAAAATCTGACCTCCACATGATTTTAAATATTTTTATTCTGCATTTTCAACCTAGAGGAGGCATTTAGAGTTGGTGCCTTTTGTAAATTTGTTTATAAACTTGATTCTCAGTTGCATTTAATTATAATCCTTAAATTATTCTGTGTCTTTTTCCTTTTTAACTCCAGCAGGTGAGACTAAATTCAGTGTGAGTGTAGAACAGGACGTCTACCAGGCAGAGGAAAACAGTAACATCAGGATGACATGGCTGCTCCATTTCAGCATCAACACATCTCGTGACTTCATGCTTATAGACTTAATGAATGTAAAAAGGAGGACACAGATTTTCTTCTATAACAGTGACGCCAACACTGAGATTTATCCAGACGAGTTCTACAGGGAACGACTGCAGTGTGACCCACAGCTCGTCAGGAAAGGACGGCTTGAATGTCTCTTAACTGATCTGAGGCTCAGTGACTCGGGTACATATCACCTCACTGTCGTCCTTAACAGAGAAAAAAGCTCCAAACCATGTGACCTCAATGTTACAGGTAAGATGATGTCTCTGTGGGTGTCCAGCACAGTAACTGTGGAGTAAACAAATATTTAGACCTGGATCAATTAAGGGATTCTGATGGCTGCTTCCAGCAGGATAACACAACATGTCACAACCTCAGATTATCTCAGTCTGGTTTCTTGAACATGACAGCGAGTTCACTGCACTCAGATGACCTCCACAGTCACCAGATCTCAGTCCAACAGAACACCTTTGGGATTTGGTGGAACAGGAAATTTGCATCGTGAAACTGTGTGATGCTATCAGTCATTCTTAAGATACTAAATGCTCCACTTTGTTAATTTGTCTCTAAGTTTTCTCGTCCTCAGACGTTTACAGTTAATGATCCCATCCTTCATACTTGTTCAATGTCTTTGCAGCAGCCATAGAAAAACCTGTTGGAGAAACATCAAAGGCAGCGAGCTGTGAGAGGATCGGCCTCTATGCAAGTCTGGGTGTGTCTGCAGTGGTGATCACAGCACTTTGAATGTATGTTATAAATAATGAAACAATTGTACAGACTAATACCTCCTATTATCAGCTCTGTATGTGTGTAAAGTAGCAGTCCAGTACAGATTATAAATAACCTCTCACTGTAATGAGGCTGCTGCCAGTGTTGAAAGTGTTTTTAAATTTCTTCAGAGCTGTACCACAGAGCAGTTACATCACCCTCCATGCTTTTACAGTACTGTGCATTTTATTTAATTTTTTTATAGTTTGCTTCTAAGCTTATTAAATTTGTCTTGAGCAACAGTTCCAAAAATAAAAAGGTTTCCCTTTAAATCTTATAGTTTGATTACTACCTCCTGTTTTTAAATTAACACTAGTGGAAGGCAGCCTCAGTGTATTTTTGTTTGGTAATATTCCACAACAGAAGAATAAGCTAATTCCAGTCACAAAGCTCAGCACTTTGTTCTTAGAGTTTCACAGCACTGCTTTTAGAAGACTTTTACTGAAGGAGCAGGAAGCATGCTGCTTATGAGCTCTGCTGCTACTCGGAGCTGCCTCAGTTTACACAGAAGGAGGTTTGTGTCAAACTTTAGGTGTTGCAGTTATTGTGTGTCAGACACCAGCAGACACTGTGACCAATTTCATGCACTATTCATTTACACCTCAATCATACCTGGTGGTGGTAAGCTACTAATGTAGCCACAGCTGCCCTGGGGCCGTCTGATAGAAGCATGGCTGCCAATTTGCACCTACGGCTCCTCCGACCACACACATACAACCACATTCACACTTAGGCAATGTGTGATGAGGGGCTGGACAGGTCACAGTCTGTCTGTCACAGGGTGAAATGAAACATTATTACTAGTAAAAATATCACAACAGAACTAAACACCTGGGATCATAAATGACCTTAATCAGTCACTTTAACCTTAAGCCGACATATTATTGACAGAAGATTTGGGTTTAGCATTATACCAAACCCTGTGAAAAAATTCAAATATTAAATATAATTAAGTCAGAAATGACCTGACTCACTGATTTTAGTTGCTGAAATCAGCTGGTCTCTCAGCTCACGCAGCAAACCCTGACTCTGGTTTCTTTAAGTGGATTCTTAGAGGTTTATTCATATTTATCTGATTATCTGCTGATTCTGCCATTTACACAGTTTAAAACCTCCAACATCCCATAATATTAGAACCATTTAAAAAAGAGCTTTATTTTTTTATTTATTTTTATTTATTTATTTTTTTTACTCTTTCTCTCCTTGTTTCCTTTATTTGTCAGCTGTTCCTATGTTTTGGTTATTGTTCAGGTGTTTAATGTCTTTGTGTACTTTGTGATCATCTTGAAAAATTTTTATAAATAAAGTGGGAAAAAAAAAAAAAATCGAGCTTTAGACATTTAATTTAAATGTTTTTTTATACAATGGCTGATGCATCAAAAACTTGATTATTTTCTAAAAGAATCTGTTCAGAGACTCAGATTTACAGAATTGTTTTTGCAGCTGGTCTAAAGAATCCTGCATGAGTCTCAGAGCCAGAACGACTTACATTTTCATGTTGATCATATTTAGTCGGCTCAGGAACATAAAGCAGCTCCTCCTCCTACGACCTGGAGAACAACCAAAGGTGTAACTGCAGCACAATGAAATTCTCCTGTTAAAGATCTTCAAAGTGACAAGTCAACAACAACACATCCACTCAGACTCACACTGTTTCTATTATTTTGTCCACTGAGTTTATGACTTTAGCTTCACCAGCTTGTTAAACTGAACCCTCCACTATGACTATAAAGTCTGCTGATCAACAATCCAACTCTGATAGAAAGTATGTGAATCACACAGGTCACCACAGGCTCCAATGAAAGCAGCAATAATCACACATGAAGTTCAAGTTTCACTCTGATTAATTCTGCAGTAACTGAGGAGAAACAGTAGAAATGTAACATTAAAGTAAGAATTTACTCTGCTTTACTTTTCCTGCTTTGGAAATCACAGGTGAGTCTGGGAAGAAAATATTAACATGTAAACCGCTGAGTTCAGCTTCAGGCTTTTATACAGTCTGAATGATTTAATCACAGGAAAAAAAAAAGGCTCCAAAGTGAAACCAAAAATGTCAGGGTAATCCCCAGGAACACCTCCACCCACCCCCACAAAAAAAAAAAAAGCCCCTGTGACAGATATACCTCTGATCTTAATGCTAAACTGCTTCACATCAGCAGATATTAACATTTTGTGTTTTTCGCAGACAAACTCTGAGTCAAAGTAAAGTAAAGTTTCCAGTTATCGCAGCAGCTGTGAGGCTCATTCATACCAGCCTGTGAAGGTAAAGACAGACACAGACTGTTCACATGTTTTCTGTCCCATGGCTAACAAAGAGAGACAGACAACCATTAACACCTATGGGCAATTTAGAGTGACCAATTAACCTAACCCCAGTAACTGCATGTCTTTGGACTGTGGGAGGAAACCCACGCAGACACAAGGAGAACACGCGAACTCCACACAACAAGAGGTCCGGGCCAACGTGGAACTGAACCCAGACCTTCTCATTCTCGCTGTTAAATAGTAGCATTAACCACCGCGCCACCGTGCTACTACTTTATTGTCTCCTTGAAAGTATAGGCGGTTTCTACTTTAGATCTCTGTGTTTAACAGAGTGTAAAGTATTTATTGGTCTTCACGATCCACAGCAAATATAATAATGATAAATCAGGTATTGTTTTGGTAATGTATTCATGCGCAAGTGTAATAAATAGAAGCGGTTTTATAAACATGAACTTCTGTGGTTACAAAGCCCAAATGACTCTGGCCCGTCCAAAACCAGAATCCTGGCTCTGCCTGCTGTGGCTGCTCTCTCTGCAGTCTCCATCGCGCGTGGGTGCACATGCCGCCCATAAACTGATAAAACACGAGCATGATTTAACTTTCAGTCTCAGTAAGACAGACAGCGCAGACCTGCAGGTTAAACAGTTCCTCAGGAGGGATGGTCGATGTGAGGAGATGGAAAATCTGGGAAGAATGAAAAGGGATGCAGAATTTTCCTGCTGCACTCGCAGCCACGAGGAACACTGAAACTCAGCATTCACAGGTTTGTCTGTTACTGGATAACTTTCCTCTGAGGATGGTGTTATCTGTGTCAGGTATGCCAGCACTTACAATGTTAAGTTAGGCTGCATAAACTGCTCAGCTAAAGGGACAAGAACTGCATGTTGTTGGTCACAAACATTGAAGAAGAAGTGGAGGCAAAGATGTTTGAACTTGTCAGTGTTTGAGCTGCTTCAACTGCGTCAGAAACAGCTTCAGCACCGAGAACCAGTTTATTGAAAAGCTGATACAACATCTGAGTGTCACACTGATATCATGATACTAACACACATCATATCCTAATGATTTACTTTTTGTGTAGCTTTCATTAGTGTTACAGGAGGGTATGGTGACACTGGTACTCACATTGGTTACAAACTGCTGCGCTCTGGTTTTAAGTGGATTTCACCTGCTGATAAAATGTTGAGAATAGAACGTTCTTTTTTCCACGTCATGTAGATTAACTAAAACATCATTACAAAAAAGTATCCTGTCAACTGTGTAGTGAAAGTTTGATCAGTTACAGAGTGTGAATAAACAGAGCGGGTGAGCTGGTGTTTCACCTCACGCCCCCACAGCATGTGTGTGAAGTAGTTTCAGGTTTCAGTTTGAGGTGTTTCTTTTTTCAGTCACAGTCTGTCTGGAGGATTCAGGCGTAAAATCAACCTTTTCCCCCAAACCCTGTAAATTACCCAAATATCCCTCCATCCATTCTTTTCCTTATATCTGTTCATTGCAGTTAATCTTCATGGTCATGTGTAGTCACAGTTTTATCAGCTAAAGAGTATGAAGCAGTTTTATCATTATCTCATCTCACGCCCTCAGTGTGTCTGTGTAACTCCAAACATCAAACTAAAGACACGTTTTTCTTCAGCCTGCTGTTCACAGTGTGCAGCTGATATTCACCAGGATATGATCTAAGTCTAGTTTTCCTGCAGCAGTCAGTGAAGGTTTAGATCAAGTTGGAAGAAATGATCTCCACAGTCCAATTGAAACATGGAGCCACCTTGTGACAGAAAACATTTCTGGAGCTCTGAAGATTTAAAATGTGAAACATTTTCAGATCAAATCAAAGTGCAGGTTCTTCTTCTGGTTGTAGTTCACAGTTTTGGTCAGTCAGTGTAAGAATCAGGATCATGAACAGGATCAGATGTTGGATCGAGTGAATGAAGTCAGACTGTAGATTTTCCTTCTTCTAGCTGTACTGACTGACCTTTGACCTCATGTGTTGATGACTCTTCACCTCTGTCTCCTCTCACAGGGAGAAGATGATCTGCAGGATCCTGCTGCTCCTCATCCTCACCTCATGTGTCTCTGGTTAGTTTACAGCTTCACTTTATGAACTCCAAATAAAGCTCAACAACAGATTTGTTCCAGTTCTCAGTGTGTCTGCTCCTCTCTTTCCCTCTCTGTCTCCTCAACAGGATCATTTGTAGTCAATGTGGCACAGACCTCCTATCAGGCAGAGGAGAACCACAACATCACACTGGAGTGGACGTTCACCACCAACCCTGACAGATCCATCATCATTATCCATGATAAACTCTCAGTCCCGTGTCATGAGGAGTGATGAAGAGGAGTGAGAAGCTCAGGAGTTTCTAAACAGGGAAGAAAATGAGAGAAAGACAAATTTATAGAATATTGTTTCCAATGTTTCCAGCCTGCAGGTGGTGTAATTATTAGGACAAAGTGAAGTTGCATGTTGATATTTAAGGTGTGTTGATTTATTCTTAATGTCAACACATTCAATAAGAGGATAACACACTGCTTGGTGATGTGAAATGATCATCATCAGTGAATGTGGGCAAACAGAAGCTACCTTGGATTCATAACTGTGATGATGACTGCATGTCCACTCTGACCTGTTTCTTTTTGATCTCTCTTTACTGTCTTCATCCTCCTCTTTCTCTTCCTCTCTGTCTTTGTGCGGTCGCCCAAAAGCTAAATGTAAATGTGAAACTGAATTTACAACACAATAAAGTTCATAACAACATTGTAACAGCTGCTGCTGACGGGTAACATTTTCATGTTAATTAAAAATAAAAAAGTCCAACTAGTCAGAGTTTCTTTCTGGGCTTCATGTCACTCTCCATAAATGTACAGAAACAGGCAATGAAACACAATTCAACCAAAGCAGAAAACTGTAATAAACTAAGACAATGAAGAACATCAGCTCCATAAGAAGACACTCTTTTCAAATCACATTAATGACTCTGCAGAATCAGAAGAATTTTAACTTTCGCTGATGTTTGAGGTACCACTGATTTGTCTGGTGAAATTACAGCTTCATCTTTCAGCCACAGCAAATCAGGGCTTACATACAATGACAAACCACACTTACTCTGTTGAAGCACAGCCTCTGTGTGAGTGCACTGTAACATCATGACCAAAGAACATCTGACAATCAAACCTGTTTTCCTTCCAGCTTTAACCCTCTGCAACAGACACGTTGGCAAAACATAACTTTAGAAAACGATGTCAGAAAATAATACTAAAAATCATTATTATTGACACAATTCCTATAGTTATTTTAGGGGTAATATGAACCCCACCACCACCACCAACACACACACACACACACACACACATACCGAAAATCTGCTGCATCTTCTCGCCATATATAAAGAGGAGCCTGCTGCCTGTATCTCTCTCTGTTTGTCTGTCTTCATAGATCTGCAGTCAGCCCAGCACCCGTGTGACCTGCAGGTTAGACAGCTTCCCAGCAGCAGGGATGTTCTTTCAGAGAAAAAGGGAAATTTGGTAAGAATGAAAAGAGATGCAACTAGTATGTGTGCACAAAAAAACAAAAATGCAAAAAACTGAATGAACAAAATTAAAGTCAAATCAAAATCTTGAGAAAAAGCCGAAGTATTTTTTTCGGGAAAAAGTCAAAATGTGGAGATTAAAGTTGTCGTTTCAAGTCAAACACCTGTCACAGCGTATTTCTATAATTACACTTTGGATCTCTGTGTTTAAGAGAGTGGAAAGTATTTATGTGTCTTCACAATCCACAGCAAATATAATAATGATAGATCAGGTATTGTTTTCTTAATTTTTTCATCCGCGTGTGTAATAAATAGAAGTATTACAATCACGAACTTCTGTGATTACAAAGCTCAATAGTGTGGTCGGAATTCTGCCTCTCTGCAGTCTCCAACGCGCACAGGCGCACATGCCGCCCATGAACTTATAAAAGCGAGCATGATTTAACTTTCAGTCTCGGTAAGACAGACAGCGCAGACCTGCAGGTTAGACAGTTCCTCGGGAGGGATGAATGGTCGATCTGAGGAAATGGGAAATCTGGTAAGAATGAAAAGAGTTGCAGGGATTTTCTGCTGCACTCGCAGCAGGAACACTGAAACTTCACAGGATTGTCTGTTAGTCCCAAATGTTTGATGTGTAACTGGAAAACTTTCCTCTGAGGATGAAGACACGTGTCTGCGTCAGAGGAGCTCACTACTGATTGTATTAACACATTTGAGTGTCACATTGATATCATACTAATGATAATCATACTAATCACTAATCATACTATCATACTAATGATACGTTTTCTTTTTGTGTAGCTTTCATTAGTGTTACAGGAGGTCATGGTGACACTGGTGCTCACATTGGTTACAAACTGCTCTGGTTTTAAGTGGATTACACTTGTTTAAATTTAAAATTTTAATTATAGCACGATCGCGCTTTTTCTCCTGTAGATGACCTAAATCTCATTGCAGTTAATTCCCTGTTCAAATGTTTAGTGAAGGTTGATCAGCTAAACAGTCTGATTAAACAAAGCTGTAACGATAGTCTCTCCCTCACTCCACCGCGTGTGTGTAACGTGGTTTCAGTTTCCTTCATGAGTCACAGTCTGACTCGTGGCCAGAATACAGAAACCCTTTCCCCAAATAAAATATAAAATTATATTTTTCCTCAAAAATAACATCAGGAAAAAATGAAAATATTTTAAGCTGATGAACATTAGCAAATTTTTCAGGTAAAAACTGTGACGTGAATTTCTGCCCTTCTCAGTCGGAAAAACGCTGCATAAGCTGCGCTGTTTGTCTGCAGGGACGTATTAAGATGCTTCATTTTATCGCAGAGAAAAGCCGACTCACACAGCCAGCTTTCATCGTGGAGCCCCGCTCAGACTTTTACTTTACCTGTCATGAAATGACAGATTTCCTCAGGTAGCTCGTCGCACCTGTGTGATAAGGCACGTCACCAAATTCAGAAGCTATTTCCTCCGATACTGCCGATGATTTAAACCTTTGCCTCTTATAAGGTTCACAGTCTCTGTTTCGGTGCTTATGACGCGTTTTGTCTTCAGGAATTTGCTGCACAGCGTTTCCTGCTGTGTGACGCAGTGATGCACTGTCAGCTCACCTGTGCAGGTCTCCCTCTGCATCTTCTCCCGCGTCTGTTCCACCAATCCGCTCTTTTCCCCGCACATCGCAGGCGGGGAAAAGAGACGGTTAACCTCCGATGTCAGCAATCAGGTCCTTTGTCTCCCACCTGTTTGGAAAATCCTTGTTTTCCACTTTTCATTTGGTCGTTTTTGGTAGTCAGACTGCTTAAATGTCACTGTAAAAAGTGCTTTTATCCGCTGATCACTGATCAATGTGCTATTGATAACAGGGAAAAGTGGTTAGCCACAGGTCTTGGCCTGCGCCGCAGCTTTTGCAGTGCATTGTGGGATTTGTAGTATAAGTGATGGGAGCGCCATTTATCTGCGGGCTATTAATAATATGAAATCATCTCGCGGGCCGTATAAAATTATAAAATTGACAAGAACATAAGATGAAGCAACTCAGGGATGTAACAGTACAACTGGAGCGAAAATCAATAGGAGACAGAAGCAGGCAGTGATATTCCTCCACTGTGTTACATTAAACAGCTCCAGTGGCCCTTGAGTCTGACACGTGGTTTAGTTTGTTGAAGTTGGCAGAAATGAGCTCCACATGGCGCCACCTTGTCACAAAAAAAAAAAAAAAGATTTTAAAATGTGATCGAGTGAATGAAGTCAGACTGTAGATTTTCCTTCTTCTAGCTGTACTGACTGACCTTTGACCTCATGTGTTGATGACTCTTCACCTCTGTCTCCTCTCACAGGCAGAAGATGATCTGCAGGATCCTGCTGCTCCTCATCCTCACCTCATGTGTCTCTGGTTAGTTTACAGCTTCACTTTATGAACTCCAAATAAAGCTCAACAACAGATTTGTTCCAGTTCTCAGTGTGTCTGCTCCTCTCTTTCCCTCTCTGTCTCCTCAACAGGATCATTTGTAGTCAATGTGACACAGACCTCCTATCAGGCAGAGGAGAACCACAACATCACACTGGAGTGGACGTTCACCACCAACCCTGACAGATCCATCAAAACTCTCAACATCCTCTGTGAACTGATCACTAATAGTAAACAGTTTGTCCTGTATCATGTTCATGAAGGTGTTGAGGTGTCAGAGTCTCAGGATGCAAAGTTTTCAGGACGAGTCCAGAGTGACAAAGACGCCCTCAGAGAAGGACGAATCAGACTTCAAGTGTCCAGACTCAGGACTGATGACTCGGGTCTGTACCTGTGTGAGGTCAACACTGATGATGGCTTCAGTGTTGGAAGATGTCAGCTTAACGTCACTGGTAAGTTGATTAAGTAAAACTTTGTAAAAGCCACAAATAAACTCAGATTAAATTAGAGTGAGTTTGGTTCTAATATTAAATAAAGCTCGTTTTAGTTTTATTTCTGTATTAATGTGTGAATTGGATCAAATGTAACATTCAGAGTTAATTTAAGCACCTGTTGATCTGAGTGATGCTGGTAGCAGAGAGGGTCAGACTGATTGTTGCTGTTTTTCTTCACCTTGATCTTTGTGATCCTCTCCATGTTTCATATTTGTTGAATTTTTATCCATCAATAAAAGTTATAAATTAGATTTTATGATCTGTTTGATATTTCAGTCAAACATTTAAACCAACACTTCCTGTCCTCTTACAGCCTCTCAGTGACTTTTATGCTCTCACAGATATGTTGCATCTTATTTCATGGTGGATATTTTGTTTTCTTTAATAAGGTTTTTATTGATTTATTATGAGTGACTCAGATGTGTTTGGTGTCTCTGCAGCAGGGAGGGATCAGCCTGAACCTGAGAGAAAACCTGAGACATCAAACACAGACAGTCGAGGAAGGATCGGCCTCTACTGTGGACTGACTGCAGCTCTGCTGCTTCTCTGCTGCTTCTCAGTCATTTACTGTCTGAATAGAAAACAGAGTTTCAACTCAGAGTTCACTCAGTGTCAGCCTAAAGAGCATGATTTCTAATGCACTGAGAGAAATTTGAGTTTTCTTCACTCCTGCAGGTTGTAATGAAGTATTCAGGCTATGATCTGATGATGACGATGATGATGATGGTCTGAGTTATGAACTGTCATGAAGCTGCAGTGCAACACAGGAAGTGATGCTTTGCTTTCTGACAGCAACAATCTTGTGTGTTGTACATTGATCCACAGTGATCTGCTGCTTTACTGTCTCACCTCATAAAAACTGTCAGACTGCAGCTGTGAGTTCAGACCTTCAGGATTCATTTACAGCAGCTGGTCTTCATGACTGAGAGCCAGTTTAAGGAGCCAGCCTGTGATTAAAGGCTGCAGGAAAAAAGCACTTTCAGTGTTTGTAATCTAATGTGTGTCAGATGCTGCTACTTTATGCTGCTAATGGTCATTTTTGTGTTGGTTTCTAGTTTCTCAGCCATCAGTGAGCTGTCTGCTGCATTCCTGACAGCAGCTGCTTTCGTCACTGTTAGGAAGGTTGAGTCTGCTCTGCCTGCTGCAGCAGGAGAGTTTGAATAGAAGAGAAAAGCTGCTTTGGTCTGTGTCACAGTTTGATATGAAATGCACATGAATGGATTCTTTCCATTTTTTGTGTCTTTAAATAATGAGTCAGTTCCAGTTTCCTTGTGTTCTACTTGTTCTCATGACAATACTCAAAGATGTCACTAGATGGCGCAAAGTGTTCAGTAGGAACATAAAGCCTTCAGTCAGAGGTTCTTCTGAATGGATCCTGCAGTCTTGCTGAGCACAAGCTTCAGTTTTGTGTGTCTGTTTGGACAGCTGCAGAGTTTATGGGCACACCCCGTCTCCTCTCAGCTCTTTGCTCTCAGCTACAGTCTGATCCAGAGAGGTTTTCTACAGCAGATGCCCTGAACTGGAGGAAGCTCATGTTTGTTCCTGATGCTTCACTTTTGTTCCTGAACTTTGAACTATGATCGCACAACTCTCACACTTTGTTTCTGACTGTGGGAGGAAGCTGCAGTACTCAGAGAGAACCCACACAAACATGTAAACTCCACACAGCCTGGATTTGAACCCAGGACCTTCTTGCTCTGAGGCAATAACTGCTGAACACCCACAAGATGCTGCTCTGTGTCTGTCTTGCTAATATATGATGTAGTTATTCAGAGGTTTTTGTGCACCTTGGATCATATTTTTAACACTTCAAATTTATCATTTTGAAATATTTTAAATCTGTTTAAATGTGAGTGAAAGAATGAGAAGCAGAGTGAAACTGCCCCAGCATGGAGTCAGGCAGGGTCAAAGGTCACTGTTTATTGTGATTTGATGCTATATAAATGAAATTGTATTTAAATGAATACACGGTGGGAACAAGCAGGAAACCAGAGTACAGACTACGACACGATGAAGAACAGAAACAAACGGAGGGTTAAACACACAAAAGGTAACGAGAGAACAGACGTGAGATTCCTCGAGTTCAGGGTCGGTGTGTAGAAATCCAATTTTTGGATCAGAGTGTAGCTGAGAGGAAGGATGTGCAGCAGGTTTCTGCTGTTAAAGGTGTGAAACTGAAAACTGAAGCCTGTGTGCAGCTAACTTATTCTTTTCATGGGCTGTTTAGTGACATGATTGTTGTACTGAATGAAGTACGATGAAGCTGACACGGAATCAATATTCAAAGACAACAAAATAACACAAAATACCGGAGTGTTTAGTTCTAATTTGTTTACAGATTAAACTGCACTGTCTTTCAACTTTCTCTTGAATCTAAGTTTTCCCTTTTGCACACTTATAAACCTTAACATCAACAGCAGGTCACATGAAAAATGTATGATTCATTCCAATAAACAGAGAGATAAGGATCTAACAACTATGGCTTTCTGCCATAAAAGTGGGGCACACTTCCTTGAATTTAACCAAAAATGACCTTTACAGTGAGTACAGAAAAAACTGATTGCATATGTATGTTTGTCTCATAATGAGAAATGTATATATAATGATATATAAAATAAGTACCACACACACAGTCACGTTGCCACCATAACACATGAAAGGACCAATTGTTCCTCCATGGAAGCCTTTACACACAATACAAGCTAAAGTACTTTAAAATGATCATTTATGTGAAATAAAACAAAGTATTAATACTTTGTTTTTACAGACATGTCCTCCTGTCATGATCCAGCTGAATTTAACCTAAATATAATTTATCAGTTTTCCTGGATTATTATGACTGGACGTTCACACAAAAAAAGTTTGTTACAATTTCTCTCTTAAAAACAGGCATTTATTTGTGCTGTAAACATGATCGCAATATCATCAGAGAAAACAGTGCATTAACCTTTTACATCTCTATTCAAATTTTAAATATAATATTTACAATAATTTTTTCTTGTCAAGTCTAGACACACAAATCTGAACTTTCTCATGTTTTTGGTCTTCAGGGAGGTGAGACATGAAACTAATGGATGTAACTTCTAATGAGGCAGGAGAGAGACACCAGAACAAGTCTGTGTGTGTGTGTGTGTGTGTGTGTGTTTATACGGATTTTTCTTTCAAAACTTGATTCCTGGCACTTAAACAGATGTTAAAACATCTGTTGGCTGATTTTCTATCTCAGCTGAAATCCTATAATAACAGGAATTGTTCTGAGTTTCCCTGTTTTTTATTTTTAAAGGACAGATAACTAACGATAATAATTCCAGTGCCAGTTTAACACCCCAGGATCTTTTTTTACTCTCCAGTTTTGTACTCACAGTTGGTTTCTGAAGATGAAGCTGATCAACATAAAAACATGATTAAAAATAGACAACCGAATAATAAACTTCTCATAGGCCTCCTATCAGAATAACGCAGCAGTCTGTTGAGCTTTATTTGGAGTTCATAAAGTGAAGCTGTAAACTAACCAGAGACACATGAGGTGAGGATGAGGAGCAGCAGGATCCTGCAGATCATCTTCTCCCTGTGAGAGGAGACAGAGGTGAAGAGTCATCAACACATGAGGTCAAAGGTCAGTCAGTACAGCTGGAAGAAGGAAAATCTACAGTCTGACTTCATTCACTCATTCCAACATCTGATCCTGTTCATGATCCTGATTATTACACTGACTGACCAAAACTAGAAGAACTACAACCAGAAGAAGAACCTGCACTTTGATTTGATCTGAAAATGTTTCACATTTGAAAATAATCAGAGCTGCAGAAATGTTTTTCTGCCACAGGGTGGCGCCATGTTTCAACTTGTACAAAAAAATAGTAAGACTCAGATTTTTAATCTAAACTTCAGATCACAAGTACTTTAATATTCACGTTTTTCTCTGGAGTCCTCCAAAATCTGGAGTCCTGCAAGGGACACTGGGGAAAAAGAAAAAAAAAAGATGTATTTTTTTGAAATCCCACAATTTTTTTTTTTTAATTTAAGGCCATGCACTTCCGGGTCAGTCTTGAGGCGTCAGAAATAACCACAGTGGTGGAGGACACACACATGCGGGAGAGATTAAAAGATTTTTATTTTGAGCTTGGTCCAAACTATAAACTCAAATTAAGCTCAAAATAAAAAGAGCCATTTCTGTTAAAAAAGTAAATATATTTTTACTCAGAGGTTTGAAGTCAGATGATCAGCATTTGTTCTCTGAGACCTGCAGATCAACACTGAGCCGTAAAATGTCACCTCAACACACATTGTTTTACAGGAACTCGTTAAAATAAATGAAGATTCAGGTTCTCACTCTTAAATGAAAAACTGCCAAACAAACTGCCAAAGTGACGATAGATTAGAAATCTGATGAGAGCAGAAAAACATCAGAAAGTTGGAAAAAACTTTGCTGCTCATTACTTTTGTAATATTGCTGCTCTTTATAGCTTATACAAGCAGTTCATCTTTTAATATAACTGCAGTGTAGCACACTAACAGACCAGCAGTCCTTTTATTTGTACATCTGCTGCTTTTGAGAGGATTTAAACAGACAAAATATCAAAAAACAAGACAATTATAGAGCAGAAGTAACTATAATAATACAATAAAATATAAAAAATAAAATACATACTCCTGTTTCTGCTCTTGTTATTTGTTTCTTTGTATCAGTGCCTTCCTTGTCATTCATCCAACCGCTGACTGAGACACAACTCTGTGGTCTCAGTTTCATGAACACATGTGTTCATGTGTTCACACTAACATTTTCATTTTTGTTATTGTGGTGGTTTTGTTTGCTCAGACTAAATAATCTATCAGACCATTCTTAGTGCTCATGAGATAAAAAATGGAACTTCACAAAGATCTGAAAACCTTAATGAGCTGCAGTTTAGCTTGTATCAGTGTCAGAGTCTCCATCAGTGATTTAGTGTATGGAGGCACATTTGGATCAACACAGACTAGTTAAGTGTTTGTTGAGTGCCCAGATATTGATAAGTGGAGGGTTAACTGGATCATCTGACTCCACTCTCCCATTTCAAACAGGACTTGATGCGTCATGTACCGCTGTGTGATGGGCAGGTTGAGGACCCCAACGCAGGACTTGAGAGGCAGTGTGTAAAGTCAAAAAAAGCTTTATTGCTGGAACACTAGACAGACCTGAACGGACCTGCAGCACAAACTAGAAAACACACCTGATAACAGGACTCAGACAGAGAGGCACAGAGCAGGAGGAAAACCAGTGATGACGTCACAACAAAGGATAAAATAAATAACAAAATAAAACAGGAAGTAACCAAACACAAAGACCAGGACTGGGACACACAAACTTGACATAAGGGCAGGGAATAAATGATAACACACACACACACACGGAAACACAGGGATGCAGGGATGACCACAAGGACAAAAGGAAACAGGAGCTCAATACAGAAAACATAACTAAGACAAACTAAGGAGCAAAACAAAAAGTAAACCTAGAACATAGAACACAATAACAGAACCTCAGGGAAACACAACACAAGATGCTGTGCAGAAGCCCCAGGACCATGACGTGATGTCCTCCAGTGTGATGGCAGAAAAAAACCTTTTGACAGTAATCAGTGTTCATCAAATCAGAGCTGGGCTCAAAGCTTCACTCCTGTTTGTTGTTGTGAATGAACAGCTGCAAACTCTCCTCACTGCACACATCAGATCCTACAGCATGTTCGGAGCCTCATCACTGAAATCAAACTGCACTAAAATATTAAAGTTTATGACAAAAAGCAGCTGAAATGTGTTGATGTAATCTTACAGCTTTGGATGCTGATCAGAGAAAACTGTTCCATAAATAAACAATAATTTTAATTTTCACTTACAGTTTGTTCTCAGCACAGGGATCAATCACTCTGCAAACTGCCAAATATTAAAGATTCCTCTGAAAACGTCTGGGACGCTTCAGATGTTGATTGTTTTTCTTTCTTTTTTTAATGCATTTCAAGCACAGTGTGATCAGCAGAGCTGCAGCAGCTGATGTTAGTATGAAAGCAGCATAGAGGCCTCGACTCTCAGTCTGTGGCTTCACTGTTGGAGTTTGATGTTTGGGCTCATCAGCAGCTTTAGAGGATCTGTCAGGGTTGGTGGTGAATGTCCACTCCAGTGTGATGTTGTGGTTCTCCTCTGCCTGATAGGAGGTCTGTGTCACATTGACTACAAATGATCCTGTTGAGGAGACAGAGAGGGAAAGAGAGGAGCAGACACACTGAGAACTGGAACAAATCTGTTGTTGAGCTTTATTTGGAGTTCATAAAGTGAAGCTGTAAACTAACCAGAGACACATGAGGTGAGGATGAGGAGCAGCAGGATCCTGCAGATCATCTTCTCCCTGTGAGAGGAGACAGAGGTGAAGAGTCATCAACACATGAGGTCAAAGGTCAGTCAGTACAGCTAGAAGAAGGAAAATCTACAGTCTGACTTCATTCACTCATTACAACAGATACAAAACAGTGTGCTGTGGTCTGCTGAAGAATCCATCCATCTATTCTCTTCTGCTCATCCTCTTCAGCCTATTCCAGCTGACACAGGGTGAGAGGAGGGGTACACCCTGTACAGGTCAGCAGCCTGTTGCAGGGCCAGCACAGAGAGACAGACAACCATTCACACCTATGGGCAATTTAGAGTGACCCATTAACCTAACACTAGTACCTGCATGTCTGTGGACTGTGGGAGGAAACCCACACAGACACAGGGAGAACATTCTCCACACAGAGAGGCCCGGGCCAAGGAGGAATCGAACACAGGCCTGTGAGACAGCAGTGCTAACCACTACGCTGAAGAATCCAGAGTTATAACAACCTCATGATGATAAGAACTAGTTCTGATGGAGTAAATCAGGTTTTTCACGCTGGTTTTCTGGTGAAGAAGCTTCTTATCAGGGATGCAGAGACTGACAAAGGAAACACGAGTTTCTCTGAGCTGACAGCAAAAATATAAACTAAACTGTGCAGCAAACTCAGAAATGACATTATCACTTGTAGAGACTGCATTTGGCTACCTGACCAAAAATAGTGTCATTATAATTAATAGCAATTCAAACATAAATTAGCTTTTAACAAATCTCAGAAACATTTTACACTTTATTCAAAGAGCAACAGGAAGGACACAGGAATCCATAAACACAGAGTCAAAGTTAAAACACTCACGTCTGTTGTCTCCTCTTCTTTTCACAGATATTCTGCAGACAAGAAGCTACAGGTTCAGTATCTGCAACAGAGTAAATGGAGGCGCTCAGCTTTTAGACACAAACACATACGAGGCCTCACCTTTTATTCACGCTGGAATGCAACCTGTCTGGTCGTCCTCTCACTGAATGTCAGAAGGAATTTAGGTGTCAGAATTTCTGCCATGTCAGCTGAGTCACTCAACAGATAAAAAAAAAAATATATATATATATATATATATATATATATATATATATATATATATATATATATATATATATGTCCTCATCAGAGGCATGCTTCGTACAGTTTTTCTTTTTTGTTTTTTTAAGGTGAGCACTGCTGTTTGCTCTCTGACAGATACTGAACACACTCAGCCTTTTTCTTACAATGCAGTAATTCTCACTTTGGGCCACAAAGACGTCTGACACAGAGGAGAGATTTTCACAAACTGCACACAGAAATGCAGTCACAGCAATCACACTTCTGCATTTCTCCTTCAGCTTGCAGCAGAAAACACAGACTGAAGCTTCCTGAAAGACTTCTTTCATAACACAGTCACAGTTGTCACAGCCTGACTGTGTCTGAGCTGTTTCTTCTTTCTTCTTCTCTGTGTCTTTTCTCTGTGTTTCAGTGGGTGTGATTTCCCTGGGTAATCCTGCTCTCCAGGGCAGCACACCTGTTGATGGGGAGCACACCTGTGTGCCATCATCTTGCTTTGGCTGCTGCACTTAAACAGTGAACAGACCTCCAGTCCTCCCTTGAGCATTGAACTAACTATGAATTCCTGCAGTCCGTGGAACAAGGAAGAGCATTTGCTTCAATCATTCACGCCTATTGTCGTGAATGAACCCGTAAACTTGTGTTATGAGTGTGTGTTTGAGTGCCCTCTGCACTAAAGACTCTAACAGTAGTTGTTCGTCAAAATTTAAAAAGCAAAAAAAAAAAAGCCACTCCTCATTATTTTTTCTTTAAACATCTCACTCTTCTTCTACAAAGACTATGTTAACAGTGTTCACTGCTCCAAATAATTTAAAGAAAACTTTGAAAATACATGAGATCAGATGGGGGAAAAATCCAGCTGGATATGTGGACTGAAGGAAGGGATTGCACATCATTTGATGGAAAGGAAAATGATCAACCTGCAGTACTTAGCATGTGTTTGTATGCAAGCATCCTTCAGGAACTGCCTGCAGACACTCACCACATGAGGCTCAGTCATTGTTGTGCATCAGGAGGAACCCGGGACCCTCTGCACCAGTGCAGGGTCTGACAGTGACTCCAACAATGTCATTCTGATACCTCACCTGTAGAAGTCTGTGTGTCCCTCCATGGACATGCCTCCCACTGACCCACCACCAAACTGAACAATGTCACAGGCAGCACAAAGTTCACTGCAACGTCTTCAGGCTCTTTCACGTCTGTCACATGTGCTCAGAGTGAAGCTGCTCTCATCTGTGAAAAGTACAGCGCGCCAGTGGTGCAGCTGCCAGTTCTGGTTTTCTATGGAAAATACCAATCAGACTCCACGGTGCCGTGCAGTGGGCACCACTATCCGTTCCTCAGGCCACCCTCAGGAAGTCTGTTTCTGATTATTTGATCAGAGACATTCACACCTGTGAATAGTAAAAACCTTCTCTGTCACAGAAGGAACTCTTTCAGCTCGCTGTTCCTTAACTGATTTGATACAGTGAAATACATCATATTACCCCCCCCCCCCCCACACACACACACACACACACACACACAATACAACAATAATTACATATATACAATTAAATAAAACAAATAAAATAAAGGTGGGCAGCAGAAGGTCTGGGTTCGAATCCAGCTCAGCCCGGACCTTTCTGTGTGGAGTCTGCATGTTCTCCCCGTTTTCCTCCGGGTTCCTCCCACAGTCCAAAGACATGCACTTACAGTACCGGGGTTAGGTTAACTGGTGATTCTAAGTTCCCCACGGGTGTGAATGTGAGTGTGGATGGTTGTCTGTCTCTCTGTGTTAGCCACGCGACAGGCTGGCGACCTGCAGGGTGTACCCTGCGTCTCACCCTATGACAGCGTGGATAGGCGTCAATTTAGTTTTTTTTTTTTTTTTTCGTTTTTGTTTTGTTAACTACCATGTTACAAAAAGAGCACAACACAATAGATAGATAGATAGATAGATAGATAGATAGATAGATAGATAGATAGATAGATAGATAGATAGATAGATAGATAGATAGATAGATAGATAGATGGATAGAAGCCGTTTTGGCTTCATCCGAGTATCATTTTCCAGTTTACAAATAAAAACATGGACCACCATGATACCAACGAGAGTCATACACCTGTCGTCACAAACATTTAAACACACTGAGCATCAGTGTCCGTATTATGAGCAGCCGCTGAGCAGTTTAACGTTAAGCAGTATTTCTCAGTCTTGGCTGTGCCTGACTGCACTGAATGCTTCGTGAATTTGGCTTTTGGACCAGAAAAAAATTTGCATATTTGGTAGTTTCTGTTCACTTGCGCACAAATAAATGTATTCAATATTTTGACTGCTGTGTTATGACTGCCCACCCGCTTCGAATGTTATCAGTCCATTAAATGAACGTTATTAGCAGTTTTCAGGCCCATAGTTAAGGGCCAGTAGGTGCCGTCTCCACCTCCTAGCTGGTGGAAAAGGTTGTTATCAGCGTTCTAATCAAGGATTACTGACAGACGCATGAAGGACTACAGAATCCATGCTCGCTGACTTCCGGCGGAAGTAGCAGTGCTTACAGGTAAGACGAGTTAAATGGACAGCGTTTATATAGCGATATTAATAATAAGATAGTGAGTGTCAATAAACACTTGAAATGATATTAATGTGCTGTAAGAGAGCACTAATATCACAACTCTGAGATGTATTTGTAGAAATTATTGCAGGTTTTTAACGTCTTTGTGGCGCTAGCTTAAAGTTTCTGTGCAAATGTTAGCGGATATCGTAGGATCAGTCACTATTTAAACGATGTTATGACAGAAATATGAGCTTCTGTTGGGGATCATTAAGTTACCAGTTAAGTAAAATGAATATTTTCAGCCACAAATAAATTCCCGATTAGCTTCAGTGCATTTATATTCAATATCTGCGAATTCAGTGCTTCATTAAGTTGCATCATACTGAGCCAGGGTTATGGACAATGTAAAATAAATGATATTTGTCTGTACAGAATCTGGCTACCTTTAATCCTCCGTGGCAAACCCGAGGATGCAGCTTTATTCGACCTGCTGGCACCTGAGAGTGAGCTGAAACTTCCAGTAATATTCCCATCATGGAGAGGCTGTCAGACTCTGGGAATCCTGATTCACTGTCCTCAGCTTTAAACAAACCCAGAGTTCATCTATGTCTGTGTGTCTGTGCTGAATTGGACTTTTCCCACTTCCCTTTGTTGTGTCTCTGTCTTAACGCCAGTATTTTTATGATTAGATGAATTTGTTAGTTCTACATGCCAATATTTTTTTATTCAGGTGTGGGAACAGTGGTTCAGAGGGTGCACGTCAGGACTGTTAAATGAAGTTGGTGAGATGTACTGGATTCATCCCTGTGCAAAGATATCTACAGATTACTGGACTGACCACATCAACCTTTTGTGAGGTCTGTCTAAAGAAGACTAACAACAATTCAGTGCAGCGTCCTGAGAAGATGGATGTGAGGACAGAAGCACACAAACATGTAGTTGTAGTGAGCTGCCAGTAATTTTAAATGGATTTGTTCCTCTAACTTGTGTCTGTCTCTCTATCAGACCTGTGACACATTGGTGACCTGTCCAGGGTGAACCTGCCTGTGCCTGCTGGGATAGGCTCCAGCCCTCCACCCACACCCTGACAATCACATGTGGACAGACTAACTTCTTTTTTAGATTGTTCTAGAAAGTCTGTTGCGATGTGTTAAGCAATGTATTCATATTTAATTCAAAAAAAGAATCAATGATTTTCTATAAATTTGTGATGCATTTTTGTTTACTGATTCCAAGATGGCGTAGTGGTCTTTAGAGAAATCCTGTTTGGATTTTTAAATGTTATTTCTGTTTTCTGTTGCTAGCGCAGCTCTGCAGTCACTATCCAGGTGGGTCAGTGGGAGCAGAAGCCCTCTGCTGATGTACAGGCTCTGATCAGCAGCATCCAGCAAGACCCACACAGCCTCTTCCTGCTGGAGCTTTTTGTTTGCCTGTGACTGGAGAGTCAGATTTCTATTGGGGGGTTGCAGCTTTCCTGTGCTGGAGAAACCACTTCACACCTGCAGAGGTCAGTCAGTTTGCAGAGGTCATTAAAACCCTCCCACCCTGGCTTTCATGTGGTGGATCTTATTAAACAAAACAGCAATATTTCAGTGGCTGCTGCTGAGACCACAGGTTTACACTCTACAGATCTCTGATGGGCTCCTTCAACACAGATGTTTAGTAGATGTTGGTCTCCAGTTTGATGCTCAGCATCTCCAAAGTTTGTTTGTTTATTATTCATTCATACAAAGTAATGTGATATAACTGTGTCAACCTGGTGCTCTTCATTTATGAAGAAATAATATTGGAGTATGAATGTTGGACCCTGTCTATCTGTGTTCTCTGGGCTTTTCTGACCTTGGTCTTTTTGCAGGGTCAAACAACAAACCTCGTATTACTGTACATGTTTCTTTCTCAGGTGGATCGTGATATGATTGTGACCCGGGCTGCCACCTTTGGTCTTGTGAGGAAGCAAAGCTCAGAAAGAAGGAATCCCTGCAGTCCTGTTCTTTTAGCTCCAAGCCTGCTCAGGTTAGTCATAGTTGTAGAACACAATAACAAGTGCAATAACTGAGGTATAAAATTTGTGATTAGACGGATGGAAAAGAGAGAAATGTCTTCTATAATTATCACAATCTTCGGTAACTTCGACATGCTGAGGTCACAAAAACAGGAGAAAAGAACTGCCCGGATGTTTGTCACCATTTGCCAAGAACAACACAGTAAAGTAATGACAAATGTGACTTTGGCCACAGTTCTACAATAATAATTGACACAATAATAACCATAATTGATTTTTCCCATATAAAAAATACTTGGAATGGCATAAAAGTCTACAAAAGGTTTTATCCTTGTAACATCTGCAGCATCACCCTTACATAAGTCATGAATATGGGTAATTAGGTTCATAGCTTAGTGAGAGTATTACTGTTTTTAATATTCAAAGTATCATAAGCTTGCTATGGTTGAGATGATTCTTGAAAAAATATTATGAGTTACTGCTTGAGCAATCTGCAGAAAAACATCTACAGGAAAAAAGGGAAAACCGAGCATCAGGAGTCAGACAAACACAGTTAATGCTGGTAGCTGTGGGCACAGACACACGATGAGTGAAAAGTGGGAGGTGGAGAAAAAAGCTCAGTGATTCATGGGACGTTCCCAACACCCTAGGCCTATAGTAGTGTCACTAGGGGAGATGGGGGTGGTTCAGGGTCACCTGATCCAGCCCTAACTATAAGCTTTATCATAAAGGAAAGTTTTAAGTCTAATCTTAAAAATAGAGAGGGTGTCTGTCTCCTGAATCCAGACTGGGAGCTGGTTCCACAGAAGAGGGGCCTGAAAGAAACTGTATTCATTCAGAATCAGGAGCTGCTACACCACCCAACATCTCACTGTCCATGATTATGAAATGCTGCCACCTGTCCTCTGATCTGTTTGTTCTGCTGTTGAAATGAAGATCTAAAGTTATCTAAACTTGAGCTCTAATGTTTAGTAATATAATATTCTTCAATTCTGCATGTAATTTTCTCCAACTAGCTTTAATCACAGAGGAAGCAGCAGAGCAGCAGACAGTTTGAGAGGTTTGGGCTCACAGATGGTGACAGCATGGAGAGACTGTGGTCCTTACCCTGAAGAACTGCAGGAGTCACAGAGGAGATGAGTCCATCTCACTGTCTGGACTTGCTGACTGATGTTCTTCTGCACTGCAGGTGTAGCACAGCACTTACAGGCTGCTAATATCTGAATCTTTGAATACTGGTGCTGTGTTTTTGTAATAAATAGGCTGAGTTTGGGACTTTTATACACACAATGAAACCCAGCAATGAAGCAATACCTGTTACTGTTTAATAAGTGTGTAACTCTTTAATCTTACCTGCTGCCCATCTTAGGAGTGTTCATATAAACATGGAGGAAAAAGATGGAAGAATCTGAGCTGAACTTCCTGTTTCCTGCTACAGATGCTGAGTATGACCTCAGAGGCCAGCTGGTCTGCAGAGTTACAAGTGAATGAAGGCGGAGGGCAGTCTGCCTGCAGCTTCAAAGAAAACATGCAGGTGAAGGTATGTGGATCAGTCGATAACCCTGTCGCTACTTTCAAATGAGAGCCTATTAGAGAGAGACAGTCTGAGCCTCACAAGAAGGACAAAAATGAAGATCCAACTTTGACCATAATACAAACTAATCACTGCTGTGTGTTTTCAGACTCAGATGGGCAGGATCTCAGCATCAGACTGTCCAAACAGGCTCCAGCTTCAACAGCAGACTGAGACAGACAACAAGAGAAAACAGCAGCTTCAGTGGGCTCCACAGGTGAGCGTGTTCCTGCACCAATCAGCATCTGTTCTCTGTCGGTCTGTGTTCTTTAATAAATGTAGTATTGATAAGTACAGTAACCTAACCATAGTAACCATACAGCAGTCACTCAAAACATCTACTTTCTAACTGCCTGGCTGCTGCCTGCCACTCATTTTAGAAACCACGTGGTAACAGGCCTGAAACTCTGCTTCCTTTATTCCCCTCAAGGTCAAAGGTGACGTTTTAAAGAGTCTTCAGAGAGAAGGGACTGATGTCACGTGTCGATCACAGCGATTATGAAGATGACAGCAAGAGCAACTACGACTGTAAAAGTCTGACCACGACTGTTTTGCACTTGTTTTACAAACAAAATTCAACAAACTGAGTTTAACTGAAAAAACTGCATTTTTACAGGCCACACTCACTGCACATAAGAAAAGAATAATTTAATCACTGATGACTCAGTGACTTTATAAAAGCATTAAGTAGAGCCAGCTTTGAATATTAACACTTACCATATTGTACCTGTACAGCGTGTTTATGTACATGTATGATGCATGAGATGTTTTTCATGTTGAGGTCATTTCCTGATATATTTTGTAATCTGGTTTTCTCTTCTTTGGAACTGATTGTGAGTCAGTGTGTAACCTCACCTGCTTCCCTTTGTTCCACATGACTTTAAGTTTTTTGATTTCTGTTTATTTAAATTTCTGTTTCATTTTGATCTGTATTGTGTGACCCTTGCAGACTGTTTTGTGGACTGCTTGCCTCGCTGTGTGTACCCACTGCCTGTTTTTGACTAAAGATTTGGATTTTTGACTTTGACCCCGTCTCTGTGTGTCCTTCGAGTCCTCTTCCTCTGAGTGAGGCACATACACGTTTGAATTCAGTAACTCAGCTTTGCCACTGTTTTCAGCTGTGGTCAGCAGCAGCGACTCACAGCATGTTTGAGAAAGGAAATTCACTTTTATAAAGTGATTATAGTTGGGACTGTTAGTATAATAACACTGTTTTTATGCTTTTATTATTGAGTTATTACCTTTTAAACATACATGAGGTCAAATTATAAAGTTCTGTATAAAGCAGAAGCTGTGAAAAATCCTTCTGGCATTAGGACTGGCATATGATAAAGTATAATTAAAATAAAGTATCAAATCTTTAATAAAATATTAGAAAAATGTGCTCTTATGCTATTGATAATACTGTCAATCAAATCAAATTTATATACAATTTTTTATTGTTTTTGCATATAAGTTAAACTGGATTGGAGGTGGTGACCTTAAGCATACCAAAACAACGACAATTCACAATAGAACATGAATTAATGGTCTAAGTCATCATTAATAATGAGCCTAATCCTCTCATCAGTGTCACATTGTTTTTCCAAGTCTTCACAATGTTAAGCTTTTTGTTTGCTTATATTTTCCCTTTTATTTTATAATCAAAACTGCGACCAAAACTACTCTCCTTCTCAAACTAATAATACTGGCAGTCCAGGGCATCACTGTATGCTGAGCTAGGATTAGGGTTAGGGTTAGGGTTAGTAATTCAGACTCTAAATGTCATCCATATTACTTTTACTGAATCTAACAAATAAGTAGGAAATTGCATAAGAAGTGGATTATTATTTAATATCCATATTGATTATCAGTCTTCATTTTCACCATTGATCCACCCAGGGTCTTGGTGGGGATGGGCTCTATCCTGGGATCCTTGGGTGAAAGTTATGTTGCACCCTGCAGGTCTGCAGCCCATCAGTCATATCTAACATGTGGTTCGAGATTATAAATCAAACTAAAATCAAATCAGGCTCCCTGCATGGAAATGATGAGCTGACTGTGAGCATTCTTTGACTCTCCTCCACCTGCTTCATCAAACCTCAGCAGTAAACATATATGAAGGTAGCAGCTGGCACAGTAACAGTGAGCGCAGCGCACTGTGCAGTCTAAACTCTGCTCTGATTAATTATATGAATGTACAGCGAGTCAATCAGGATTGTGAAACGTCAGCTGCAGACCCCCAGTCTCCATCATCAGATCAATGCCCGGTTCATTTTCCATTTTATAAACAATACTTTAGAGGTTTTCGTGAAGTCACACTGTGACAGTGACGTGCATTAGTGTGTGTGTGTCATCAGTGGCTACAAAAGCCCTTTTCTTAAAGGATAAAGTGGTGTTTGAGCCACAGTTACGGCGGACAGCGGCTCTTTGAAATGGGACGCAGCCTTCCTGCGGCAGACAGCTAGCAGCAGGAACCGGACGCGCCAGGTTAGCCTAAGAAGCTACTGAGGCGTCCGTGACAACCACCATAGAAACAGCCTTTTAAGACCGTTTTAAAAACATCCTCAGAGTTCAAACGAACAAAAATATATGATTTGAAACAGTTACAGCTGCAGAGCTGTAGCGGCATCTTTAAACGTTGTTTACACAGATGATCATGAATGATACGATGTAGCTAGCAGTGAATGAGGTGACGTCATTGTGTGCGCATTTCATAGGGTAAAGGCATCACCTGAATATTATTTTAATTAATATGTGTTTACTTTCTCTGGACCAGCTCGGGTCCACATTACAATTTCAGCCTAAAAATGATCTCAATATTAACATACACTAACATCAGTGCGCTTTATGAAGCCAAATATTTAAAGTAAAAATTAATAAATGTTCATTCATGTCTCTGAAATAAGTACAGCTGTTCACGTTTGTCATTGCAATTTTATTTATTTATTTATTTGGATTGTGAACTTCAAATTGTGTATCTAATCAGAGTTTAAAATGTATCATGATAATTAAAGCTTAGCAACCTTCAGTCTAATCAAACAGTGGATCCAGGCTGAGACTGGATCACAGCTTTAATCTCTGCAGAGTCACAAACAGATACAAACTTCCAAATCACACACAAGCAGCCCAGTCTCATAATTAGGAAACTAAAATGTCTCTACTGCACACTACACAGCAGTGTGAGCATTAAAAAAATAACAAATGAAAAGATAACATCCACATAAAGATGATTTAAAAGTAAAATTAATAGGCACTTTTTAATATTTTAAAGGCTCTCTGTCAGAGAAAAGACAGAGCAATGACACTCAAGAGCTAGAGACAGAAATATGGAAAAAATGAGAGACATGTGTAACAGCAAAGATTTTGTCCACTGGAAAATAAATAAACTTTTTAAAACAAAAGCTTGGGGTGCAGCTGTCATCAAAATAGAATGCACCATTTTGTTTAATAACATATCTTAGCATGCAGTAACATAGCACAGCTCCTAACAACAATCCATAATCAAAGAATTTGTTCAATGTTTTGATTGTGGCAGTGAAAACACATGTTGCAGTGTGTGAGTGTGACTGGCAGCCTGTGCACTGAGACCATGAAGCCCACTTCTCTGAAGCAGCTTCTTCTTCTTGGCATCATAACAGAGGTGGGAGAAACAGCACGCGATGCTTTGATCTACCAAAAGGAGAAAGAAGAACATCTGAGGTGAAACCAGTCAGGTTAAATAATTAAATTATATGTAGTTCAATACAGCGTCTCAGGTAGCTTTGTGTGTTTCAGCTGTTGATTTCAGCTCACTGCTCCTGTCTGCGGACCAGTGGTTTTTATGTTTGTACTCATCTAACTTCCATCCATATATTTAACTCAGGGAGGAGAAATGTCAGGTTGGTGCAGCTGGTGAGTTTAGGAGGGAGGTGCATTTGGTTCTCTGTTGTCATTATCTGACAGATTTGGTTCACCATGAGGCTCGGTGTATCTGGGGTTACGTCGTATCTATTCCCTGTCATGCTTAGCAAGTTTCTCAGGGTGGTGTACAAAGACCACCCTGAGAAACCACCCTTATTAATCTCAGTGCTTCTTCCTGAATAGGTTAAACAAGGTTATACATTGCCACCCTCCTAAAATAATGGTCAAAGTCATTTTTTAATTTTATTTTTGTCTAAATTTAATTTTCAACATTCGGTTCAGTTTTTGTGTTTTCTGAAAAGCCTGAAAAAAATTAAGTAGACCATAATTTTGTGAGGGTGATGAAATGTTTCATGGCTAAATTACATAACTGCTGCGGTCTGATGGAGTCAGCAAGAGCTGAAGCAGTGGGTGACGAGGAAGAGGAGGAATACAACAATTTGAAGAGATCCTTCAGTCTACAGTCAGCACAACGACTACATTAGTGGCTGTTTGAGTTTTCTTCCATCTGCTGTGACCCTGAAGCACAGAGAACACAAAAACATGTTAGAATACATTTGTAATTAGAATACAAATGTGGTCTAATTAAACTGTCCCTGGTTGGTGTAAATGGCTAACCAGGACCTTTGAAATGAAATCACAGCACCTCATGTACAGAGTGATGATCAGAATATCAAACTTGTAAAAGCTGTTTAACTTTTCTCTTTGTGTTAAATATCAACAGCAGATGTTTTAGACTGTAAGCATTAAGCACAACAAAAAATGGAAACTGTCACCCCAAATGTCTCATGATGACAGGTAAAAATACTGTTGCAGTCCGTGGCCTCAAATATTTCTTCTTGGACTTCTTCTGAAGGCCGTCTGCTGCTTTCAAGACAATAAACCACAACAAGAGAAGATTTGGTCATTTTTCTTGCACCATGCAGCTTGATGTGTTGTGTACAGCCACAGTTATGTATGGCAAGTAACACTCAAGTGAATGTTAAACATGTATTAAAAGAAAATAAATAATTTAGCTCACCTTTGGTTTCCATGTCATCCCTCTCCTGTGTCAGCAGTGTTGGACTGTGGAGTATCTGATATGTAAGGAACACTTCTGTAATATGACCATAACAACCATCTAGTCGGATATCCTTAAAATACACAGCAAGAATGACAGTCAATAGATAGACACTGAATAGCTGGAGGAACATAAAAATATTCCCATGATTGCAAATCATTAAAATATAAGATGAGATAACTGAAATACAGTCCATCCATCCACCTTCTTCTGCTTATTTAATTTAGGACAGCAGGGAGTTTGGAGCTTATCCCAGCTAGCACAGGGTAAAAGCCAGAGTCTACCCTGGACAGGCTGCCAAATTTATTGCAGGGCTAACACATTGTATGTGTTACAAAATCCACTATATTATTTATATTGAATGAAATTGTTCAAAAATATAAAGCTAAATATTAAGACTATCACAGTTTTGTCACATTACAAAACCTGTTAACAATTTCTAATGTAACAATATGATAATACGTAAAGCTTCTTTCCAAACCTGAGCTGCTTCAGATGCTTTGTTATTCTGAGCTCCTGATCTCAGGGTTGAGGTGATCTCTGTGCAGCGGCCTCTTTAAGCTACTTCTGCTGCTTGTCTCCTCCTAATGTTTTATCATTCACTGTATCTAAGGGGAAAAAAAGACAAAGAAACATGCCTTCCTTTAATAAGTATATACATACAGAGGTCATCTATGGAAACACACTAGTTCACCCTTTGGTAGAAAAATCTAGTTCTCTAAAAATCATGTAAAAAATGAATGAAATGACACTGCAGCTAACAGCAGCCTCACACTGAAACTTCTGTGGAAGAAGAAACTGCTGGATACATTCTGGAAAATGTCTAATACAAGGCCACTATGAGCAATGACAAACCGTTAAACATGCTAATCAAAAGCACACATTAAGTATTATCGCTCACCTTTGTTTTTGAGAATGTCACTGAGATAAAGATTGCATGCTGTCAGCTCTCATGGCAGAAGTTTGTCAGAGAAAAAGCTTTGCAGCACCTTTGAATTTACCATTCAGTTCTGAAAGAGCAAAGACACAAACTACAATGATGTATGAACCGGATATGTTTGATTGTTGCTGCAGCACAAAACAGGTTTACAGACTGGTAGCTGACAGAGCCTGAAGTATTAAAGAAGCTCCTCTTCCTTAAAAAAAAAAGATGAGAAAGATTGAGTGCTTCTTTTTGCTGTTTTCAAATCTGCTCCCTCCACTAATAAACAACAACAATGCAAAACATATTAATGAATCAGTAACAAAAAGATGGTGTTGAAAGTAAGTAGTCTGATGCTTCTGGATTAGTGACTCCAAAGCAGCCTGAGCCAAAACCTGACATAGATGAACTCTGGGTTTGTTTAAAGCTGAGGACAGTGAATCAGGATTCCCAGAGTCTGACACCCTCTCCATGATGGGAATATTACTGGAAGTTTCAGCTCACTCTCAGGTGCCAGCAGGTCGAATAAAGCTGCATCCTCGGGTTTGCCACGGAGGATTAAAGGTAGCCAGATTCTGTACAGACAAATATAATTTATTTTACATTGTCCATAACCCTGGCTCAGTATGATGCAGCTTAATGAAGCACTGAATTCGCAGATATTGAATATAAATGCACTGAAGCTAATCGGGAATTTATTTGTGGCTGAAAATATTCATTTTACTTAACTGGTAACTTAATGATCCCCAACAGAAGCTCATATTTCTGTCATAACATCGTTTAAATAGTGACTGATCCTACGATATCCGCTAACATTTGCACAGAAACTTTAAGCTAGCGCCACAAAGACGTTAAAAACCTGCAATAATTTCTACAAATACATCTCAGAGTTGTGATATTAGTGCTCTCTTACAGCACATTAATATAATTTCAAGTGTTTATTGACACTCACTATCTTATTATTAATATCGCTATATAAACGCTGTCCATTTAACTCGTCTTACCTGTAAGCACTGCTACTTCCGCCGGAAGTCAGCGAGCATGGATTCTGTAGTCCTTCATGCGTCTGTCAGTAATCCTTGATTAGAACGCTGATAACAACCTTTTCCACCAGCTAGGAGGTGGAGACGGCACCTACTGGCCCTTAACTATGGGCCTGAAAACTGCTAATAACGTTCATTTAATGGACTGATAACATTCGAAGCGGGTGGACTGCCATGCTTTTAATGGTTTCATGAGGAATTTACGCACTTGTGTGTGTGCCTGACATGCCTGCTTGTGTGTGGTATGCTGCAGCAAGAAGTACAAAGTGATTTTAATCATTTTCCCTCTGCAATATTAATCTGTACCAATGCATCATAACGGTAATGTAGAGATGGCTTACTGAAAATGTAGTGCCTAAAGCATACTTTAACATCATTGGAAATATTTTCAATCATTATAATAATTTACAGACAGTGTTTGATTCTGTATGTAACTGTAATTATGTTGTTTTCACTCTAAAAATAAACACCTGAAAAAGTATCACAAATAACACAATTAAGGAAAAATAATGAATTATTGGTTATTTTGTGAGATTTCGGTACATGTAAATGTGCACGCTTGGTTTACGGAGAGGTGGTGGTATTGGTGGTGGTGTGTGTGTGTGTGTGTGTGTGTGTGTGGTGTGGGGGGGGGGGGGTGACTTTGGGGGAAAGAAGAAGGAAGTCGCGTCGTGTCGTTTCGTTTCGTTTGTGAACGACGTTCGCTCCCATAAACCGCGTCATTTATTTAGTCTTTCTTGTTTGGAGTCATGTGAAACCTGACGAACTGTTTGAGAAGAAATGTGGCTTCTTCCGCAGATATTTGCACAAAGCTTCTGGGAGGAAGAGCGGAGCTTCTGTTTATTGTCGACACTTTGCGCCTTCTGTGGGAGCTGACCGCAGTGAGTAGCGGCATTTCTGCATATGCCTGCACTCTCATAGAGCTTCATCAAGGTCTCCCGAGGCTGTAGCTTTACTCTGACATTTAAATGAAATGCTATCATTTAGACTGACATCGGCCTAAAATTGAAGCCCTCTTCAGATCAGAAACACCGCAGGGTGAAATTGCTCGGTGTAATTTGTTTTCAGCGCACGTGCGGCAGCTTCATCGATCACGTTCGCGTCAGATCATCCAAATAATTGCTCAAAGACACTAAAGAGGATTCAAAGCCGATCCAGCGAGAGTGGGAGAACATCGACTAAATGAGTAAACGCGATTTTTGACCAAACTGAAACTAAAATTGGATTTTGTGATTGTATTTTTTTCTCATGTAATACAAACAGTGTGGTGTTAAATGTTTGTGGTTTCACACTTTAGGCCCAAATGAAGAATGTCAGGCTGCACAGCTCTGCTCCTCTCTGTGTTAACGGTGACTCTGGCCTGGCCTGCAGTGGGTGAGTAGCAGCTGTATTCAGCCGAGGAAGATTAAGTAGTAACGGTAATTATATCAAATGTAGTATTTAATGCAGTAATAAGCCCTGTTCTGCTGAATGATGCCTGTTACCGCGGGCTGTGTGACGGAGCCCTGAAGTTTGTGCTTTAAAAGGTTTGATGCTACGGAAATAACATATGAAAATATGAGATGTTATCCAAAATAAAATTTAAAAAAAAAGAAAGTGGACTCAGAGTACAATAATAAGATGCATTTTGTATTTATTTTTTTCTTTTTCTGATAGTGAGTTTGCGTTAAACATCTGCAACAGGCCTCACACTCTGTGAAGATGAACACTGACCAAAGTGGACTGGCACATATTTTTGGATGTTGAAAACTGAAAGCTAAGATTTTTGTGTGAAGCAAGAAGCTTAAACTCTTCTCCCTTTAGGCTAAATTTCTTATGAATGGCTGCACCTCGATGCAGCACGTGGCGAGATGACATCAGACAGAGTTAAGATTAGAAAAAAAAAAGCCTGAAGCTGAGCATTTACAGCAGTCCAAGTCTCAAGCTTGTCATTGTGCTTGTTGAGTTTAAATGCCCGGTTTGAAGGCTTCATCTGTCCATTATATTTTAGATATTCATTTATTTGAGTTCTTTTGCTTTTTGTTCTGATTCTTAATTTATTCTGTGTCTTTTTCCTTTAACTCCTGCAGGTGAGACTAAATTCACTGTGAGTGTAGAACAGGACGTCTACCAGGCAGAGGAAAAGAGTAACATCACGATGACATGGCTGCTCCATTTCAATACCAACAGGCCTCTGGACTCCTTGGAAATACACGTAATGAATCCAAATGGGAACACGCAGATTTTCTTCTATAACAGTGACACCAACACTGAGATTTATCCAGACGAGTTCTACAGGGGACGGCTGCAGTGTTACCCACAGCTCGCCAGGAAACAACAGTTTAAATGTCTCTTAACTGATCTGAGGCTCAATGACACGGGCACATATTACTGCTTTATTTTCCTTAACAAAGAAAGCAGCTTCAAACCTTCAAACCTCAATGTTACAGGTAAGATGACATCACTGGCTCATTTGTTGGTATCCAGCACAATCACTGAACAGTAAACAAATATTTAGGCCCTCAAAACGAAGGGATTGTACCCAGTCACTGTGTTTCTTTACAGTCATGGAGAGTTTTGCAGCTACGTCATCGGTCAAAAATAAGTTAATGAATACAAATAAATAAAACACACAAAAATGTATTATTTCAGTTTGCTGAAAATCATAAACTGTACATAAAAGATCAGCATAGCCACTACTTGAATCCAAAAATAATGAAAGAAAAGTCCCGCCACTCAATAATATATCAGAACCATGTACTGTCTGTGCTTGCAATCATTTTTACAGTTTTCAGCAAGTCCCATGCACGTCTCCTGAGCAATCCCAGCCCATTCTTCTTTAGTGAGTCACTCAAGTTCCTCCAGATTTGGTGTTCTTCTGGCATTGAACTTAGGCCCTGTTTATATGACAAGGTTTCCATCGGAAAGGGTGTTGATTTGCTGTTGTCGTTTCCAAAAATTAACGTGTTTACACTGAGACATTTCAGAAATGATCTCCATTTACACAGAAAGGCAAAAAACTGAAAATGCAGCAGTTAGCAGCTCCATGATGATGATGGATATCACAGACACTCAGATTCAGCCTATCACTATCAGTGATCATGCACCGGTGTCTCTCTCTCTGACACAGAAAAGAGTCACACCACCAATCAGGAACTGGAGATTTAATACATCATTACTTAAAGAAGAAGATTTCATTAATTATTTCAAAAAAGAGTGGGCAGCATATTTAGAATATAATGATCTACCTGGAGTATCACCATGTGTTCTTTGGGAAGCAGGAAAGACAGTAATGCGGGGCAAAATAATATCTTACTGCTCGCATAAGAAAAATAAAGAAAAAACGTGTTAGAATTAGAACAGAAAATTAAATCTTTAGAAACTGCCTATGCTGCTTCACCACAAGAACATATAATTAAGAACCCGAGGAAACTGAAACTGGAATTAAATGAAATAATTGATAAAAAGACACAATTTATGTTGCAGTGGCTGCACTTGGAAAACTTTGAACATGGAAATAAATCTGGAAAATTCCTGGCCAACCAGTTAAAATTAAATAAAGAAAAAAACAGCTATTTTTTTCTATTAAAGACTCAACTGGTAACATTACTCATGACCCACAACAAATAAATAACTCTTTTAAAGACTTCTATGAAGCCTTATACTCACCACAGATTAATCCATTTGATACTGAAATTGAAGAATTTCTTAACAATATAAATCTACCAAAACTAAATGACAATCAGGCTGCAGCTGTGGATTCACCTCTTTCACTATATGAACTTTATGAAGCAGTACAGCATCTCCCAAATAATAAAGCCCCAGGCCCAGATGGATTTCCAGCAGAGTTTTATAAAGAATTTTGGTCTGAGCTAGCACCCATTTTTTTCAGAATGGTGACTCAGATTCAGAATGATCACATCTTATCTCCAACCTTAAACTCTGCTAACATTAGCCTGCTTCTTAAACCAGGCAAAGACCCCACACTCCCATCCAGCTACCGCCCAATCTCTCTCATTAATGTAGATCTTAAAATAATTTGCAAAGCCCTTGCCAAAAGATTAGAAAGTATTACTCCATGTATTGTACATCCAGATCAAACAGGCTTTATCAAGGGTCGGCACCCAGCCAATAATACACGTCGACTAATAAATATAATAGACTATTGTTCTATTAACAAATTAGAGACGACAGTCGTGTCTTTAGATGCGGAAAGGCATTTGATCGGGTAAATTGGAAATTCTTACTAGCCCTTCTACACAAATTTGGATTCGGTTCATCCTTTATAAACTGGATCAGAACACTACACAGTTCTCCGAATGCACGTGTTAGGACAAATGATCTCATTTCCCAAAGCTTCAGTCTGCAGAGGGGCACCAGGCAGGGCTGCCCACTCTCTCCCTCTCTTTTTGTAATTTTCATTGAGCCACTAGCAGCAGCAATCCGTCAAAATGCAAATATTAAAGGGATTCAAACTGAAGATATGGACCATAAAATTAGCCTTTATGCTGATGGTGTATTACTTTTCCTTGGGAATTCACAAGCTTCCCTTTTGAAGACTATCACACTAATAGATAAGTTCTCATCTATATCTGATTACTCTATCAATTGGAGTAAATCAACAGTTTTGCCTCTGAATTGTAATTTCCATAGACCCTCTAGGACCCCACTAAAGTCAGGAAATATTAAATATTTAGGCATAAATTTTTCCGCCAGGCTCTCAGACTTGGTACGATTAAATCATACCCCCTCATTAAAAAAATAGAGGATGATCTATCGCGTTGGAATAATTTACCTATATCACTCATGGGGAGAGTTGCTGCCATTAAAATGATGGTTTTATCAAAAATTAATTATCTATTTTCACTGATGCCTAATAAACCTTCTTATCCTTGGTTTAAGTCTCTAGATTCAAACATCTCAAAATTTTTATTAAAAAAAAAAAACCCGTCAAGAATAAGCTTAAAAACTTTACAAAAGCCAAAAACACAGTGGCGGTCTAGACTTACCAAACTTGTATTACTATTTCGTAGGCAGTAGATTGCAGTATATTTCAAAGTGGATCAAATCCAATTCATTAGACAACCCATGGCTGGATCTAGAACAGGTACTTCGTGGAAAAATAAAAATCTCGGATCTACCTTTCATTAGCCCCAGTATTAAACATCATAACTGCTATAAAAGCCTTAGTATAAACACCTCTCTGAGAGCCTGGTGGGAATTTTTAAAAATAACTAAGTCTTCACTTATCCCCTGTAAACTAACACCCATTTGGAACAATCCAGATATTTGTCAGAAAAAGAAAATGCTGAATTTTCCGTTATGGCGTGATAAGGGTGTAAATAATTTAGAACATATTATCCAAGATGGAAATCTTATTACGCTCCAAGAACTTATATCAAAATATAGAATTGGCAACGGTAGATTTCTGGAATATCAACAACTTAAGTCCATCTTACAGGGAAGATTTAATCTCAAACAACTGAATTTAGAAATGCCTACATGGGTAACAGAATTTCTTAACCTCTGTACCCCAAAATTGTTGTCAAAATTATATAAAGTATTACTAAAAACTGATGATTCTGTTTCCCTCCCAATTACAAAATGGGAGCGTGATCTTTCTGTCAACCTGGATCAAAATTTATGGACAGAAATATGTTTAAATATCTTCAAAATGACTAAAAGAGCCCAAGTACAACTTGTACAATATAAGATTCTCCATAGAACACACTATACTGGACAAAGGATGTTCCAAATGGGCCTTACACACGCAAACATATGCACCCACTGTACAAGCAATTCAGAGGATAATTATCTACACGCTCTGTGGTCTTGTGTACCTGTTCAGAGGTTTTGACAGAGGATTTGTGAAAATCTATCCACATGGTTTAGCTGTCGTGTCCCAACTTCCCCCAGACTATGCATCTTAGGTGACATCAGTGAATTAGTTATAGAGTCAAATATATCACACATAGTTCTTACCGCCTTGTGGATCGCTAAGAAAACTATCCTCATGAATTGGAAGTCAAAAAATAAACTCTGTATTACTCAATACAGAAATTTATTGATAGATTATGTTAGTTTAGAGAGAATGTCTGCTTCTTCTAAAAACCAATTGGAGGAATTTGACTCTCTTTGGTTCCCACTGATCAGCTCCATTACTTAGTGGGGGTGGTTGGCTGTGGGCTCTGCTCCTGATGTGCTTTTTAGGTGGTCGGAGGAGGACTCTGGGGGCCTGTGTAGCTGGTAGCCTCCTAAGACTGGAGTCCTGAGGCGACCTTCTGGTGATGTCGGTGGGCCAGTGCTGAGTTTCTTTTTGTGAAGTTCTGTTCTTTGTTTTATTTCTGGATGTGTTTGTAGTTTATTATTAGGATTTTTAGTTTGCCTTTGTCTGTTTAGCGGCTTCAATTCAAGACATCGTCAATGAGTAGTCTAAGGATGCTCCTCCTACCCCCCCCCCGAAATGCTTCCTTACGATCACGCCCCCCCTCAAAACTTAAACTAGCCCCCCACACCCCACTCCCCCAACCACCCTGCTCACCCACCCTTAATCAGACCTTCCAGATGATATTCTAACTGTGAGGCAGCAGTGCTAACCACTGCGCCACCGTGCTGCCCGGGTTTGGATATTGGATATTACATGGTGGCGGGGGCTAGCTGTCAGATTAAGGGTGGGTGAGCAGGGTGGTTGGGGGAGTGGGGTGTGGGGTAGTTTAAGTTTTGAGGGGGAGCGTGACCTTAAGGAAGGATGTGGGGGGCTTGGGGTGGGGTGTGTGTGTGTGTGTGTGTGTGGGGGGGTGCATCCTTAGACTACTTCAATGAATTCTTGACTATCTGAAACTCACATTTCAGATATCTACAATTAAATTATGACTAGTCAGAAAGTTAATTTGAGGTATCTTGTTTTCTGTTCTTCTAGTCATAATTCTAATTGAAGATATCTTAAATGACACCATAATTTAAGATATCTTAAATGTATTTTTAGATAGGTGATAAATAGTTTTGAGTAGTGCAAATTAAATTCTAGATATCTTCAAATCAAATAATGACTAAGCAAAACTGAATACTAGAACTGTAATTTTGACTATTCAAAATGCCTTTTAAGATATCTCCAACTCTATTACAGATATCTTGAATTAGACGGCTTTTCTATTTAAGATATCTTAAATTAACAGTCTGATTAGTCAGAATGACATTTGAGATATCTTGAATTCCAGACCATTTTGGCAGAATGTTAATAAGGCAGTTTGTTAAAACGGCCGGCCATAAAATCAGAGATTCTGTGCATATTTCTGAAGAAGTCTTTAAGTACACGATTCTTGTGCTCTCCGCATATCCCATACTGAGGAGCTCTTTCTATATTGTTGCATTTTGTTACAATTTTGTCCACAACAGCCATTGCAGCCACCTGAAATTCCACACAGGCAATTGTTTGGACAGCTCAGTACAGCACAAGGGGGCTTACACGCAATCGCTTAATTCAGATATCTAAAACGTAATTTCGACTAGTTATAATTATGTTTGAGATATCTTAAATTTTAATTACAGATGTGTGACCCATCAAATGACGAATTGTTGCGTTTGAGTGTGCGTCTTGGTTGGTCACTTCCTGTTTTATTCTGACAGTCTCGTGTTCCTTGTCCTTTGTGTTTAGTTTTGCTTCCTCTGTGTTGTTAGTTTCATTTGGTTCCACTGTTGTTTTCACTTGCTCTAATTACCTTGTGTGTATTTAAGCCCTCAGTTTTCCTCTGTTCTTTGTCGTGTCGTTGTCTGTGTTTATCCCTTAGCTGTGTGTCCTCAAGTTTAGTGATCTGGTTTTGGACTTTCTCCCGGGCTTGGCGTTCAGCTTTGGTGGAGATTTCAGGTTTTTGTGTTTTGTTTTTGTTCCTTTGCGCCTTCAGTAATAATTTTAAGTTTTTGCCCTGTGTTTGGGTCCGCCCCTTCCTGCACACAGCCCCAGATGTGACAAACGCATCTGAACTTAGCCGTTTTCATTTTGAAATGTTGTCATGTAAACGAGGCCTCAGTCTTCACCCCACAGATTTTAAATGAGATCACAGCCAGGGCTTTATGCAAACAAAGCAGTGACTGGAATCTTCACATATCCCTGTTTCTTCAGGATTCCCTCCATCTTGACAAGATTCCCAATTCCAGACACACTAAATCATCCCCACAGCTCAAAACCCACACCACCACATTTCACTGTGGAGATGATGTCCTACTACCTTGTTTCTCCAAACATAAGCAGTGTCTCTATGGCCAAAGAGCTTAAGTTTTTTTCTCCTGTGACCGAAGAACACACTTCCAGTGTACATAATCTTTGTCTAGGTTGTTTTTTGCATACTTCAGTCTGGCTTGTCTTTTCTGCAGAAATGTTGTTTTTTTTTTTTTTTTTGGTCTGCAACCTTGCAGATCCTGTGCAGGATTTTGATGATTGTCTTCTTTGAGACTAAAAATAGTCCAAAACGTTCTCTGGGCAGAAACGCCTTGTTGATGTCAGAGGAAAATCACTAGCCTGCTTTGAGCTGTTAGGAAGACAAATAAACATTCATTTAAGGTTGCGTGGGGAGATTTTCTAGGCACACTTTCGTCCCCTTAGTACCAACTGAGCATGGTCTAAACGCCACAGCCTGCCTGTTGCTGACCATGTGCATCCTTTATGTCTGCAATGTACCCATGTTCTGATGGATGCTTCCAGCAGGATAACACACCATGTCACAAAGCTCAGATCATCTCAAACTGCTTTCGTGAAGATTACAATGAGTTCACTGCGCTCAAATGGCCTCCACAGTCACCAGATCTCAATCCAGTAGTGCACCTTTGGGATGTGGTGGAATGAGAGATTCACAAATCTGCAGCATCTATGTGATGCTGTCATGTCGTCATAGACCAGAATCTCTGAGAAATGTTTCCAGCACCTTGTTGAATCTGTGCTAAAACTGAATTACAGCAGTTGTGAAGGTCCAGCCTGGTTGCAAGGTGTAACTAATGATGCGGCCAGTGGCCAGTGGGCAGTGGCAGTGGAAAGTGTTTAAACACTCTGAGGAAATACTTGGTCTCCATCTTAACCCTCAGAAGGTCCTTTTTTAAGCTACTAAAAGCTAAAAGCTGTTAACTTGTCTCTTTGGCTACGTTCACACTGCAGCCTGAAGTGACCCAAATCCTAGTGATGAGCGTGTAAAATGGTAAATGGACTAGTTCTTATATAGCGCTTTTCTACTCAGTCAGTCTACTCACTCACTCAAAGCGCTTATACAACACGTTTTATATTTACCCATGCATACAAGCACTTCCATGTTAACTAAGCTAAGTGCTTTTAATTATATAACATCCACACACATTCACACTCCGACGGAACGGTCGGAGAGCAACTTGGGGTTAAGTATCTTGCCCAAGGATACATTGGCATGTAGCCTGGAGTAGCCAGGAATCGAACCCCTGACTTTCCGATCAGTAGGTGACCTGCTCTACCTTCTGAGCTACAGCCACCCCGTGTGAACCTGAAACTTCGATACGTGCTTCGAACCCTGGGCTAACAACTCCAGAGAACCACTGCTTCGAAGCTTGCTTCAGGACGGAAAAAATCACGTGACATATGACGTCCGAAGCAGCAACTGCTTCGTTCTCGGAATGAATCACGTGACTGGTTCAGGTGCTTCGCTGGTTACGAGTGAAGGAGCGAGAGCGAGACAGTCAGCAGGTTCATACTCACACAGTTTTAGCGTTGTTATGGCCAACAGTTACTGCTGAGTTATGAATTAAAGACAACCTTTGCTGGCTCGTCCTTTCAACGTGATGACGGACGCTGTCATATCAAGATTAACGCAAAAGTGGTAGTTACACAGGCACACCCAGGTAATGCCATGTTTTCCCAGCACTCTGCTCAATAACACACACACACACATATGCATCGATCTTTATTTGTAATAGAACCTGATATCATGATATTTGGGCATAACGTGTGTGCCTCACACAATGCAAAGATGCTTCAGATCATTGTGGTGTGTGAGCGTGTGCATGCAGGTGTGTAATTGAAAGCATTGCACTTTTCCAGGAGAGAGAGCTATAATTGAGGCTTCGAGTAACTAACCTATTTTCGACTTGAGCCTATTTTGGCTCAAGTGCTTCAGTGCTTCACAAAAGCTTAATTTTCTCATCACTACCAAATCCCATTTTTTTTTCGCCCTCATGCGACCTGTAGCCAATCTTTTCATGCCAGTCTGAACAACACAGATCCGATTTTTTGCAAATGCGACCAAGGCCACTTGGATATGTGGTCCTAAATCCGATAAGTATCCGATCTTTTCAAATGCGACCTGTGTCTGTACGGCTAGGTCGCATTTATCTGACCTGCACATCATTGATACTCGACAAACTATTCTGCGTCCCGTTACGTGGACGCGGGAAGGAAAACGTGTAAGTTCCGCAAACATCTCGCTCGCTACATGTGATGTTATCGCGTCCTCTACTGCGCATGCGGGACACTTTCAGGTTCATCTGCTGTTCACACACAGATCACATCCAAGTCGCATATATTTGGAAATGTGAACGATCACGCAAAAAAAGAAAAAAAAAATCGGATTTCACAAAAAATCTGAATTGGGTCACTTTAGGCTGCAGTGTGAACGTAGCCTTAGTTTTCTTGTTCTCTGAAGTTTACATTAATGATCCCGTCCCTCGTACTTGTTCAATGTCTTTGCAGCAGCCATCAGAAAACCTGTGGGACAAACATCAAAGCCAGCGAGCCGTGAGAGGATCGGCCTCTATGCAAGTGTGGGTGTGTTTGCAGCAGTGATTGCAGCACTTTTACTCTATTGCTTAACTTTGAATGTATATTGTAAATAATGCACCGACGCTGCCAGTGTTGGAGATGTGTTTGACTTTCCTCAGAGCTGTACCACGGAGCAGCGCACAGTTACGTCATCCTCCACGCCTCTGTGCATTTATAAAACAGACTTTTAGTTTCTCCAACACTTCACTGGCTTCAAACCACGCTGACCGCCTGCATCACATGTTGTTAGGTTTAGTTTCAAAAGAAAGGTTTGTGGATGAATTTGAAAAAAATGAATATATCAATTCACCAAAAACTCAATTTATCCCAAACATCAATCAAGTTCTTAGAGCTGCCTAAAAACTTTAAAACATCCATTGTTTGGTCCTCTTGTGTCAGATATGAAAGAAAATAACTTTTGGCAGCCAGTCAGGAACATCTTAGTTCATGCTAGCCTGACAGTTACAGTCACACAGCGATATTCTCATTATTCAGTCGGTTTATTCTTCTCTCTCTGAGACCGTCTGTGGCTACAAACAGAAAAAGAAACTGTACGTTCAACAGACAGCAAACCCTAGACTTCAAATAATGGAAAAAAACAGTTGGAAAAACATGCCTCTTATAATTCTTATAGTTTGATTACCTGCACTTCATAGTTCATGATAACATAAATAAATGTTATGATGTAAATAATTGAAATGTATTTATAGAGCTTTTTATAGCTTTCCAAAATAAGAAACCACCCACAAAGTGCTTTACAGAGATACAAATGAAAACTAATATCGGTGTAAATGATTATTTGATATCTTGATAAGAACCACATCAGAAGGATAAGGTAACTGCAGTCACAAAGCTGTGACCTACTTGGTCATTATTCATTCAGTACTTTGTTTGAAGGATTTCATATCAGCCTGCTCAGGAGAATTTTAGTGAAGGAAAGAAAAACATGCTGCTAATGAGCTCATGACACTCATAACCCTAACCCATGATGGTCTCTGGAGCTCGCCACATTCACACAGAGGTGTGTTTGTACCAGCTCCTGTTTGCTAACCTTTCTTCTCCTGTGGCGCATTTTAGACTTTAGAAAGATTTCTGTGCAGCTCAGCGTGGTTTAGACAGCTTGTTGTTGATCATCAGTATGACTTTGGTGTGTCACCACTCTGTTTACCCATCATTGACCTTAAAACAAATGCACTTTGAGCAGCAGCTGATGAGCAAGCCTTTGTTTTTACTTGACATGTATCTACCTCATATTATCTATTGGTGCTAAAACAGTCAGGCTGCTGCTAACGTAAACTGAGACTCCCCGGAAAACAATCAGACTTTGGATGATGGAATTGCTGTGTTATTTAGTTTTTGGTGTCACCAGAGGGGTGTACTATGGTGTCAGATTAGTGGATTAGAGCATTCACACAAAGAGACATTTCCTTTTAGCAAAGGAAAGCTGAGCACTTTTTCCAGTGCTGGAATTACAGCTAATAGAGCACAGATTAGAAAATCAGTCACTTTATTTGCAAGTTATTTATTACACACTACTGAATTAGCAAAATTAACATGATCTGTTTGAAGTTTGAAATCTCCCCAGTAGAAATGAGCCGGTGTCATATCTGGATGCACTGATGTTGAAGCGTGTCCAGTTTAGAGCTTCTGAGTTCCGATTCATGAGTTTATATGATGCTGCTAGAAACAAACAGCAGCACCAACATCACGCTGCAGAAATAATCATATTAACTCATGAATTTAAAAGATTAACCAATAAGTTGATGTTGAAGCTGTTGAAGCTGGTTCCTAGTATCTCCCTCAGGTCTTAATTCCAGTGTTGGATCAGTTTGTTTTTTCACTGAAAGGCATTTATTCCGTTATTTCTCACTAACCGACTGAATGACACTAACTTGCTAAAAAAGAAGTGTTTCACAGACCTGAGCCGTAGGGTCATGTTCTTGTTGTGAAATATCTCATCTTTGTTTAACTGCAAAATGCTCGAAGCATAACTCACACCTCCATCATCATCATCAATGAGGAGACAGTAAGATTATTTTTTGCATTATGGGAAATGAAGGATCCACAATCTGTGGAGGTTTACCCAGACATGCATCAGCCCGAGCTGTCGGGATTCCTTTGTGAAATACCTCAAACTCACTGCCAGAACGCTGCTCTGTGACCAGCTTTGTTGGGGTGTGGAGATGATGTGGGTGTGCTGCAAAGTGAACAGACACTGGGGGCGCTGAACTGTGCTGTGCTCATACTGCTACACTAACAAATAAAACAAGTGCACGAATGAAGGCTTTTTCCAGCATAAAGAAGGAAAAAGCTGAGTAAATTTTTTTACTCAACTACAAGTTTTGCCATCAGCACTCAAATATCATGACAAAGAGAAAAAACACTTTAACCCGTTCATTTTCATGAATGTGTTAAAAGCACTAAAGCTAACCACATGTTTTTGATACACTGCTCAAAAAATGAAAGAAGCACTTTTTAATCAGAGTTCAGCATCAGGGCAGTTAAACCTCTGGTCAGTTAAGCAGCAGAGGGGGGGTGCTTTGGTGTTAATGAAATGAACAACAGAGGAGCAACAATGAGTCACCCCCCCCCCCAAAAAAAAACAAAACAAAAAAACAAAAAAACAAAACAAAAAAAAAACAGGAATGGGTTTAGAGGTGGAGGCCACTGACGTTTTCCCCCCCTCATCTTTTCTGCTTGTTCACTAGTTTTTCATTTAGCTAGGCTCAGGGTTAGTACTGTAGCACGAGGTGATACCTGGACCTTACAGAGGATGCACGTATGCTGCATACTTTAGCGGCTACATATGTATATAGTGTTTTGATATCTGTATATATTGTTCTGATGTATATGTGTGTGTGTATATATATATATATATATATATATATATATATATATATATATATATATATATATATATATATATATATATATATATATATATATATATATATATATATATATATAGCAATATGTGTATTGCTATATTGTATATAGCAATACACATATTGCTTTATACAATTATAGTAAGCCAGAAATTCAGACATGACACTGATTAAAATGCTCAACTTCAGAGAATTTCTTTCTTTTCTTGTTGTAGTCCAAGAATAAACTTTGGAGCTGGAAAGAGCAGCTTTCAAACTTTATGTTTAAAAAATGTTTTAATATCGTGCAAAATTGATATCCTCAAATAAGCTACACAGAAATTTCTTTTAGATTTGTAGGTTTTTTTATTTTTAAAATATTTTAATTTCTGTTTAAGCTTATTTTATTGTATGACTGGCATACATTGTGTATATGTTTATTCTAACTTTGTATATCTATGTTTCTGCTTTATTAAAAAAAAAAAAAAAAAACTACCTGCTCCTGTTCAGTTTGAATTGTTTTTGTTATTTGCTTGTTTGTTTTTGCAAACATAATCATGCATGATACACAGGATGTTTTTTGCTAATTATGAGACTATTAGAGGTGGTGATATTCCCAGAAAAGCCCCCTCGTTTTTAACTGTTTCACCACATCATGAACACGGTAATGATTTCAGAAAAGATCCAGACTGTTTATTGTTCGCAGCTCCAAATATGGTTTCAGTGTTTAGTCACGAAACATTTGCTGATGTGCTGACTCACTGCCAACTGTCCATCTGTATATTGCACCTGTCGTAACAGCATATACATTCTGGAAATTTTACATGTGAAGAAATTCATGACATCATCTGACATTTAAGATTGTCTCTTTATGTTCAGAGAAAAATGATTCAGAACATCTCAAAGACATTTCTTTATGTGCAGCACTGCTGGTATTTGTTTGGCCTCTCGCTCTCCATTTGATCATTATCAACTTCCACTAACTCATCAACATATCTTTAGATTCCCACAACACTGCTCAAAGAAGTCTTACCATTAATTAATGCTACAATTTTAAACATGATCATTTTATCTTTAACAGGCAAACACAGGCTTTAAATGTGGCATTATTAAATACCTGGAGTTGACATGTTTTGTGATTTATAAATTGAGCTGAATGACTTTCTATTTAAATTAATGACTTTATTGATTGTTGCCTTAATTTGTTTTTATTATTTGAAAGCCTTAATATAACTGTAAACACACATTTATTACATACCAATCAAAGTAACTATGCTGAAGCAAACCGAATTTATTTTTGATGAAAAATAAATTCAGCGCTGCTCTAACAATGTCTACAAAAGCATCTGGCAGATGTGCACAAATTAAACACAACCTGTAAGTCCACTTGATTAATTATTATTAATGAATTGATATTAATTTTAAACTTATAAAGCATTTGAAGAAAATGCCTCTGCTTTAGTCTCGGGTGAGAGAGACTGACGAGAAAAGCTCAGCATCAAACAGGAAACCACAGTAGGTACCACGCGGTTTTCCTCCCTCTGACTCTCAGCCAACGTCAAGCTAAAGGTTAATGAGCTCCTCGAGAGCGATGGTCGATCTGAGAAAATGGAAAATCTGGGAAGAGTGAAAAGAGATGCAGATGAATGCAGAAACTAAAGGGCACAGTTTTATATTTTTGACCTAATTCCTGCAGCAGTCAGTGATGAAGGTCATGACGGTGAATCCTCCTGCAGTTACGCAGAAATAGGCCTCGGCTGCCGGGGGTTTCCCACGATGCGCTGAGTGTTTCTTTTTCACTCACCTCTGAGAGTCTACCACCGCATGTTCTCATGCCTTTTAAAAAAAAAAATTGCTTCAAAAGTGTTACTGCATATGATATTATCTACAAACATTTACAGTGATTGAAGTGTAACCGTCAACGACTCACAAACGCATGCTCTGATCTACACGCAAACACAAAGCAATCTGACACCATGTGAAGCAAATTTACAAATGCATTAAGTTAAACCTGAATAAATAGCGGTCATTTAAGCTCAATTATTTAAATCCAGCTCCATAAATCTGCACTTACAAATATCTAAAAATATTTGTGGTTTTCTTATTGCTCACGTACAGACCTTAAATGTGCACGAATCCTCTGATATGCACAGATCACACAGAAATCCTGTGGAACTCCATAATTAACCTCAGTGTGAAGAAGACTTTACGCGAGCAAACTGGAGTCTGTTAGATAAATATGATTCAAGCCACTGCACTGCAGTACCTTTAACCCTACTACTACCACAGGGGTCATTGTCGGCCTTGACCCCTGTGGTAGTAAAAGGGTTAATACCTCTGGCATGTTCTAATCTCTGTAATAAAATATTATGGATAACAGTATCAAACGCTGCACTGAGGCCAAGCACAGAGATGACTGCGTGGCTTTGGAATTTGGGAGAAAAATGGGAAACCCTTGCAGACATGAGGAGAAGGCGAAGCCCGAAGGTAACTCAAAATTACAGATCACAGAAACGGCCCAGCCAGGTGGTGGATTTGAACCCAAGACCTTCTTGCTGTGAGTTAACAGTGTTAACCACCATGCCACCCTGCAGATGAGCAGTTACTGTAGCTGCTTTGCAGCTACTCTTTCAAGATTTTTTGAGCTCTAACTAAGGTTAGGCCTGTGAGATATTTTTGGCTTCGGAAAAGCTGATCAAGTTTAGTTTAATCAGCACTGAGCGTGTTCACCCTGAGCTAAGCATGCTCATTAGAAAGGAAGCCAAATCTGATACCACAAATCACCACGGGTGAAGAAAGGGAAGAAACTGAAATCCAGCAGACTAGTGTGGACAGTCATACCCAACATGACAATTTCTTCAATAGAAAAAACTGTAATCTACAAAAAAAAATTACATTTGAATTTTAAACCTAATGATTCAGGTAAAACCCAACAGGGATAAAAATGCAAGCCTAACACAACTCAAAACTATAGCTCAAACAGATAAGAAACACTAACCTAGTTAGACTGATTTAGGTGATTTGCAGTAGTGAAGATGCTGAGGTCATATTTTTTGAAACGTACTGTTCATTTCAAAATGCTGATGCCTTTAATGAATGCAGCAACAGTCGCATTTAGATGTGCAAAAATGAAACTCCAGTCTTGTCATTGATATTCAGTAGCTGGCAGACGATGAGGGGTGTGTAGGATGTGGTTTGTGGTTAAACAGGAACCTGCTGCCTTAAGACTGAGAACCAATCACGAGAAAACAAATCTGCAAGAGAAGACAGGAGACCAAACCCTCCTCCTATAATGATATGCAGCCACATAATTTGTCTTCACACAAGCTGCTCCTCCCCCCCCCCCCCCCCCCCCCCATGTGCACAGGAAGTTAAGACTAGAATTTGGTTCCTCTTTCTCTACTACTACTTTTTTTAAAATCTGTGTTCTTGGCCCTTAGTTTCAAATTTCAAAAAGCAAAGTAAGAAACACAGATCAAATGACACCCCTTACCTCTAAACACCAGCTTGATCAATCATAATAATTCTTGATTGTTTTCTGTGTTTAAACTGAAACAAGATTCACTCACCGCAGGTTTGTTTCCATTCAAAAAAACTGAAAGTTTAGAGTCTATGACTTGATGATGTGAGGGGACTTCTTAAATCACTAAACAGGTGACCATACTTCAAAGCAAACAGCAGATATGTGTTTTACCTTGTTGAAAGAGTTATACAGTTATGAATGTGTGTCTGTATCTCTCAGAATTAGAGAAGGTGGGTGTTGTTGGAAACGAGTTTTTATGAAGTTTCATGAGGTTCGTGGTATATGTTTGTCTTTACTAAATGTACATTTACTTCCCTGAGAAATTGATCTGGAAAATAGCATAACTGATTAAAATACACAAGTACATAATGTTTTAGGTCAGAATGTTCCTGCTATGTCGCCATTGTATCACTAACAGAAGCAAGGACTCCTGAGTGGAGTGTCAATGAGACTAAACACGATAAAGGAACACTTGGAGGGAGAAGCAGCTGTGGAATCCTGTCTCTCTGTCTTGCACATTTCTTGTTTTGTATAATGATGTAAGCAAGACTGATAAGCTGTGACTATATGAAACTGTAAGCTGAATTAGAAAGTGCCAGTACTTCATGTCATCTCACACAGCATGACATGCAGTCTGACCCAGATTAATCTGTAAACTGTTTGAAATGGTTTTATTAAATTTAATAATTGGACTCCTTATTCCATTGTTTGGTGTCATTCCTGTTTAATAAACGAACATGCTGGAACCTGGGGGGATAAGCTGGTTTTTCAGGTCCCTTCAGTGTCTGTTGCACTATGACTTAAAGCTGTGGTGTTAAATACAGTTGCAATTTTTAGTCTTGAAAACCAGATTTCCTCTCGGAGCTTTCTCTGAAATACAGATATGATGTGAATAATTTTTATTATTTTAGTTGTAAAGCCTTGAAACATACATATTCAATAAAGATCTTTCCAACTTTGATAGAAATACAAAATATGACTGATTGCTGTACAGTATTCATTACTGATTTTACTGTGTAATATAAAAAAAATGCAGCACAAAAATAAAAAATCATTTTTGTTTAAAAGCAGTTTAAAAGTAGTTGTAAATCTAAACCACCAACTACACCCACGATGCTGATCAATCTCACGGCAGATGGTGATAAACTGCCAGGTGGTGCTGGTAACAACCCTCCCCTTCAAAGTGCATCGGCAATCCAACAAGCTGTAAAAAAAGAGAACACACCTCAGAGTTTATTTATTTATAGTGGACTGTGGCGGTTTATATGGGTTTAAAAGCTGTTCAGGAGTTCCTGTTGTTGACCTTCGAGATCCTCCAGAAAAGAAAATTAGGACCAGACATCTGTAAGACTTGACCCCTCCTTAACATAACAGAGTCATTACTATTTGCCTGCTGTGTAGATGTCAATTCCACTCCCATAGCAACAGTACTGTTATTCGTTTCTAAAATTTCAGCTGGATCATCCTGTTCTGATATTTATAAAACTTTGTCATGGTCTCCACTTTTTCTAGTTGTAATATTCAATCAGTTGAGTGTTCAAGTGGACCAGTCTGATCAGCAGGTTCAATCGAATACACTACACGACTCCTGGAAGGAGGTCTCACTACCTGATAGGACATACGGTTCCAAAAATCTTGAATCTGAAGGCGACCTCTTACTGAGCGATTTCTCATATACGCCAAAATCCTCACTTCTAGCAGTCGCTGTATATGATATGAACCAGCCAAGGAATTCTGATGTCTCTGTACCCACTCTTCAAGAGTGATATCCTCATTAAAATCACTTCATCTAACAAAACATCTGCTGGTAAACATGACTCTCATCCAAACATCAAATAGTGGTGGTCATGCCAGCTGACTGATGGACTGTGGTATTGTAAAAATATGTGACTTGGGAGAGATTTACAGGACACCGGCACTTGGCACATAACAAGTCAGGAAGCATGCAGTGAAACCATTCACACACACCATTACCTTGTAGATCAGGGGTGCCAAACTCAATAATATGAAGGGCCAAAACTGAACACACAGTCTGAGTTGTGGGCCGAACAGAATTAAAAATCATTCTAATCAGCGATGTGATTTGAATGGTCAGTATATAGCAACTTTTTCCTCAACACATTAAATAAGATATAACATTATATCAGGAAAAATTAGAATATTTCAAGCTGATGAAAATTTGCAAAATTTTCAGGTAACAATTGTGATGTGAATTTTTGCGCTTCATATGCGGAAAAACGCTGCATAAACTGCGCACTGTGTCCAGTTTATCAGCAAAAAAGCGCAGCGGTGGAGACCTGCTCTGATTTCCATCACTGAAGCTGCCGGTGTTACGTCGATTCGCGTTTCCCCATCAGATACTGTTTCCCCAGCGTCTCCTCGCCGCTCCGCGCCCCACGCGGCAACAAACGCGCGTGCTTGCTGAAACAACGTGTTTTGTCGAAAATGTCCCAGTTTTTACCGGAGTCACGCCATCCGTGCTTGAAAAACATTTGCACATTTACATCAGTATATGCGGTTCAACCCGTGGTGCCTTTAGGTGCACCTCGTAAATTTAGCTATCTATACTTAACAGACTTAAATAATATAATTTAGTGCATTTTTGTAATAGTTTGCATATTCTATACAAACTAAAGTGATACACAACATAAACAACACTATACAAGCATATTTGCATATCTCCAAGATTATCATAACCAGGTTGTTACAAGCATAGAGCACCTTGTTCATCCTCATAGTTTATTTGTGAAAAGGCAAGTTCCAAATGGTTAATGCAACATTTGGCTACTATTAGATAGTTATCAGATAAGTCAAATGCATTATGATACCAAGATTCAATAGCATATGTACATGGTTGTAACTGCGTGGAAAAAGATCTAATCAAACTGTTATCAACAATTAACCTAAAGTTTCTGTTCACTCAATCCTCAAGTACATCCTTAGTCAATCTCAAGTGAAATTCCTGTAGATATTTAAAAATTTTGCAGCGAAGAAATAGAAATATGGACACAATAACTGCTGCATCAACAGATATTCAAAAATACATAAAAAAAATCAAATCAAATTGTTTTCATCTTATCCTCATTAAACATGTCCTCCACTACACCTGAGACCATTTTCAAGTCATATAGCTGTACGAATATGGAATTATGATGTCTTGAAATCACAAGTATTTCATCATACACTGCTGCATCAGCAGATATTCAAAAAAGCATAGAAATTAGAAATCAAATTGTTTTCAGAAAACTCCATCATATCCTCATTAAATATGTCCTCCACTACATCTGAGACAATTTTCAAGTCATATAACTGTAGGAATGTGAAATTATGACACCCTGAAATCACAAGATTACCCTCGTACACCCATGTTTAAACAGATATTCAAAAATGCATAAAAAATTGAAATCAAATTGTTTTCTGTAAGCACCACCATATCCTCATTAAACATGTTCTCAGGTGCCTCTGAGAGCATTTTCAAGTTGTTTGACTGCAGTATTTTGAAGTTATTACTTTCCAAAGTCACCACATTATACCACCCACTTATGTACAGTATAAGCAGCTATTTAAAAATCATGAAAAATATAAATCAGCATGTTTCTTTACAAACTCCCCAATATTCTCGTTCAGCATGTCACTGGGTACTATTTTTGATTAACTTACATCTTTTCTAACAGCTGTATCAAGGGGCAGGTTAAAGGTCAAAGGTCTCTCTCTCTATTTGTCCCATCAGTGTCATCAGCCTTCCTGCCAGCTCACCCTTAATACCACCAATAAGTCTCTTTTTGGGTGTCAGGTTTGTCAACAATGTGTTCTTATATTGTTCCAAGTTTTAGAATTTGCCATTTCTACTGACTTCTGCAGCTAATATGACAATAATAAAATGATCTATGCAATATTTGATATTTTAGCCTCTTTAATTGTCTGTAACTTGGCTGTACAAAAGCACAATAATAAAAACAAATAAATGGAACACAGAACTCCTTGAAATTGAAACTCCAAATTTTATATAATTACTGAAAAACACATTATTATGAATATGATGAGAAATGAGTGTTATCATTACTATTATTATCAGTAATCCATTAGAATGGATGGATTATTATTAACGCGAATCGACGTCACACCCGGACAAAGGTGCCGCCATTTGCGAACTTTTACTGTAATAAACCCTATGTTGGATGTGAAGCGCAATTTCTCAGCTTTCAGAAACTGATTGAATTTTTCCGATAGGACAAACGGTCGCGGAATTACGGTAATTCAACATTCGTTTGATCAGCCGCCTCAGCGGTGATACGCTCAATATTGTTAAACAGCTGTTCACGCCAGGTAAGGGCACGTAACGGCTGCCTCAGCGACGATGTCTGTGTTACGGTGCTAATGACGCGTTGTGTCTTCAGGACTTTGCTGCGCAGCGTTTCCTGGTGTGTGGGCAGTGATGCAGTGTCAGCTCACCTGTGCAGGTCTCCCTCTGCATCTTCTCCCATAACTGTCCGACTAATCCGCTCTTTTCCCCGCACATCGCAAGCGGGGAAAAGAGTCACACGGTTTACCTCCGATGTCAACGATCAGGTCCTCTGCCTCCCACCTGTTTTCCTCTTTTCATTTGGCCATTTTTGGGGGTCAGGCCAACTTATATGTCTGCTGATCACTGATCAATGGGTCATTGGCAACACAAATGGGTTAGCGCACAGATCTCGGCCTGCAGCAGCTGTTGTGGTGCATTATGAGATTTGTAGTACAAGTGGTGGGAGCGCTGTTTACCGAAATCATCTCGCGGGCCGTATGTGAGTCTGACACACGTGTTGTAGATGATGTAGGGTATTGCAACTCTTCTCTGTCCTATAAATTTTACAAAGCTGTTGTACGCTGTGCTGGATACTGTGGCTCCTCTGAAAAAGAAAGTCTCATATCAGAAGTGCCTGACTCTGTGTGTGGCCGACTTGGGTTACGGTGAGTGATCGCTCCTTTTTGTTTCCCTCTCTCCGTTTACTTGCTCTCTACATGACGTCATACCACACCTGTGGTTGATTTGTAAAGTGGCGTCCCGTATGATAAAGGCATCCAGCTTGCGAGGTGGATCATTCCTCTGTTTAGCCTAAGGGTGGAAGCAACAGAGCAGCCCGGTTGAATGGTGTGAATACGACAGGTAGGCGCTGCATTTAACTGCTGTGGCTGTGTGTTTAAGCAGTTACTGACGTGCATTTAATTGCAGTGTAGCTGCCGCATACAGGAGCCTTGACTTTTAGCGTGGTGGTATATCTGCAAACCTGCCTTTCCGGACTTCTGGGTTTCTAAAAATACCTGTTATCAGCACCCGTTGCAGTCAATACTCCTGCTGTATGCTTTATGCATGCCAGCAGTGATTTTCCCCCCCCGATCGTCAGTCTGCTGTTTTGCCTGCAAGGACTGTTTTGCCAAACGAGGGTTGTCTTGACTAGCGAAATACTGTGTTAATGAAGGGTCTCTGTTCTGCCCTGAGAAAGACGTTGTGACGCTTCGCTAATTGATTCGCCTGGATTAAATATATCGCCCCGGATTGATACATCCTACGGGAATTGACGGTGATGTAGTGGTGGGATTGAATCCAGCTTGGCGTCCTTTCTTTTTGCTATTGTGGGTTTTTAAAACAATTAATCCCTGTGTGTGTGTGTGTGTGTGTGTGTGTGTGTGTGTGTGTGTGTGTGTGTGTGTGTGTGTGTGTGTTCATACTGGGCATTTTAGAATTGTGTTTTTTTTTTTTTTTTTGTTTGTTTACTTTTTACCAATTTGTTGTTGTAAGGTGCTCATTTGTGCGATTGTCGCACCTCACACTGTTTTTTATTTTTGTGTTTATATTTTATTTTTTCTGGTTTCAGGTGTGATTGGAGCGTGACGAGCCAGTAGCAGTGCGGGCCCTTCTTGGTGGTGGGATTTTTGTCCAGTTTTGTGGTCACGATTGCTGTGCTGCACTTGCGGTGAGATTGTTGCGTGTATTGTTGTGATTATTCTTTTTTTCTTTTTGTTGTGAAGGTCCCCTGCTACTGGTAAGTTTAGCTTGGCTTTTATTTTTTTGGTTTATTTGTTTATTTTGAGGTTGCGTGAGCACCTACTGTTTCTGGTTTTATGGTTTTATGTGCTTATTTGTTAAATAAAGAACTTCCGTAAAGGACATCTTAGTGTTCATCATTAATTGAAGAAAATAAGAACAACCCCAGGTTTCTTTTCAGCACTGTAGCCAGGCTGACAAAGGGTCAAATTCCTCATAACCACCACAAAGAGGTATTTTTGGCTACTTTCAGTACTGCTGGTATTTGTTTAGACTCTCTCTCTGATTAGTATTTGCAAAGGTTACAAATGATGATCTTACAGCCTCTGACAGTGGACTCATCTCTGTGCTTGTCCTGCTGGACCCTCAGTGCAGCTTTTGATGCTGTTGACAATAACGTTTTATTAGAGCACACCATAGGTATTAAAGATACTGCGCTGCAGTCATATTTATTTAGCAGACTCCAATAAAACTGAAATTCTTGTACTCAGCCCCACAAATCTTAGAAACATGGTGTCAAACCAGATACTCTGGATGGCATTACTTTGGCCTCCAGTAACACTGAGAAATCTTGGAGTCATTTTTGACCAGGATTTGTCCTTCAATGCACATATTAAACAAATATGTAGGACTGCTTTTTTGCATTTGCGCAATATTTCTAAAATTAGAAACATCCTTTCTCAGAGTGATGCTGAAAAGCTAATTCATGCATTTATTACTTCTAGGGTGGAATATTGTAATTCATTATTATCAGGCTGTCCTAAAAGCTCCCTGAAAAGCCTTCAGCTGATCCAAAATGCTGCAGCTAGAGTACTGACAGGGACTAGAAAGAGAGAGCAGATTTCTCCCATATTGGCTTCTCTTCATTGGCTCCCTGTTAAATCTAGAATAGAATTTAAAATCCTTCTCCTCACCTACAAGGTCTTGAATAATCAGGCCCCATCTTATCTTAAAGGCCTAATAATAGTATGGGATCACCCAAATAGAGCAGCTTATAGTTAGGGCTGGATCAGGTGACAGTGAACCCTCCTGTTTTACGTAGCAATAGGCCGCTAGGGGGGGGGTTCCCATGATGCACTGAGTGTTTCTTTTTGACTCACCTCTTTTCACTCCAGCTGTTTATGTCCTGCATTTAATCATTAGTTATTATGAATCTCTGTCTCTCTTCCACAGCATGTTTTTTGTCCTGTCTCTCTCCCCTCAGCCCAACCAGTCACACCAGATGACTGTCCCTCCCTGAGCCTGGTTCTGCTGGGGGGGAATTTGTCCTGTTAAAAGGGAGTTTTCCCTTCCCACTGTCACCAGGCGCTTGCTCATATGGGGTTGTTTTGACTGTTGTGTTTTGCTGTAGTTCTTTTAGGGTCTTTACCTTACAATAATACCCCCTTGCCATGACTGTTTGTTGTGATTTGACGCTATATGAATAAATGAATGAATAAATGATACTTTATTGATCCCACAATGAGGAAATTACAGTTAACAGAACACCCATCCAAGAAGACAAACAAACATGAGGAGATAGGTGAACTCTGGCCATGCCGCCTCCCTTCTGGAGATGTTGCCATTAAAAAGACGGAAACAATAGTGAAAACATATAGGGATGAGTGAAGAAAAAAATAATCTCATACTTTGTATTCATGCACACACTGGGGCTGACTCAAACTCCCCCCTTGGCTAACAGTCCTGGTAAGATGTGGAATGTTCATCAGCAGCTCGGGCTGGGGATATCAGTTCACACAGGTCAAAAAACAGGACAGCAGGGATGTAGAGCATCTCTTTACAAAGCATCCAGGAAAAAACTGAGATAAGTGGCAGCCCGAGGTCGGCATCAGGGAGCCAAATTTCTGATTCCACAAATTGTTTTGGTACAGGCTGCACCGATTAATTTGTTGACAGCCTTCAGTCTTTCTGGCACCTCTCTGTGGCAAAAAATCCAATCCTGCGAATCTTCTTGGATTGTTCCTTCGCTGTGCAGAAATGGATATGTCTCCAAGATCTGATCCCTCCAAATCAGCTCCAGATATGAGTCTGAATTTGAATCTGTACCTTCCTGCATTCCTGCCATAAGCAGCCTTACCAAGGCCAGACGGCTGTCTAGACTTCCTGAATTATAACGACAAGCCAGGTATCTCCAGGTCCAATTCTGAGAAATCCTGGTGTCAATAAGCCAAATGCGTGTGTCCTCCATCAACAGTACAGCCAGACACGTCATCTTCCACAACGAATCCGTAATGTAACCAGCTGGGAATGTCAATTGGATAAGAGGGAAGATGGTTCTCTTTCCCCAGTCTCCTCCTCATGATGAAAATTTGATCAAATAATGGTGCTGAGAGACCAGCTGACCAGATCCATAATTATATAAATAGAATTGAATTAAAATGTCCAGAGTCAGTAACATCTGCTTGGGCTCATAGTCTGAAAAGTTTGTGACTGGGAAAAAGTTTGTGTGGCAACCTGTTGTTTATGGGTAGGTCAGCAGGATTTTCTACTCCCTCACCTCTCCACCCACTTCTGAATCTTAATATTTAGAGTTCATGGCACTCATTAACGTTAGTGGAAGTTTAGCTCTATTAGTTAAAGTTTATTCTTCTAATCTTCTGAGGTTTAGTGAAAGATTTCCTCAAATATCTGATTATTTAACTTTGGCATAGAAACACAAAGGGGCACAACCACACCCAGTGTCACTGTGCCTCTTGTGGTGGAAAAAAATAAGCTGAGCTCTGAAACCAAACTGATTTTCTGATGATTTATTGAAAATAAGAATATAACCTTTGCAAAGGGATCAATACAGCACCAACAACGCAGAATAACACCCATTCCTTTATACTATTGTGTTGATACAATCTGTTTCTGCTAGCCATGGGGAGTTCAGGTTCCCACCACCATGTAGTACCTGCATGATAACAAGTGCGTCATGACCTTGGACACAGCTTACAGTTAAGTTGTTTTCTTATCTTCACACATTTGGTCTTTGTGCTAGAAGATTACAATTACATACCAAAGAAGTACACAGAGGTTATTTGAGTTGAAAAACAAAATTTCCATTACATTTCCACCCTTTTGATTATTTTTACCCATCTTATAAAATTCATTTGTAATAGTAATGATAATAGAAAACATAAGACAAAAAAAAAAAAAAAAACTTCCATAAAGCATCCGTGCTTACACACCTGGGGTTTAAGTAAACACATCATAAATTGGAAGGTGAAATAGCCTTAGCTGTTGAATGAAATATCAGCACTATAATGATCATACCTGTGAAGAGAATTTAAAATTTACACATCATTTGCTCATAGTCAACAGTCTCTGCGTCATCACTTAGTTGGAGCTTGGCACGCTCTTGTTGGAGGAGGGCACTTTTTCCCCCCTCGCTCTTACCTTTGGTTCCAATGCAGCTGCAGGTTGAAAGGGCAGAGCACGTCGTACACCCTTGTTGTCTTCCTCAGCATGGAAAATCTTTCTAACCCTATGGATTATTGCTGTGGTTCTGGGATCCTCTTGCAATGACTGGCATGAACCCAAGTTGCACGACCTCCGACCTTAACTGCTGTCTGTGTTGTCAGTAGTACCTGGAATGGTCCCTGCCAGCGTTTTTGCTTCCAGCTGGTCCTCTGGAAATCTTTGATCAGCACCAAGTCTCCTGGTCTGAGAGGGTGTAGGTTAGTTTGGGCTGCTTGTGGAAGAGCTGCTCTAACCTGCTCATGGAGAGAGGTCAGAGCAGATGAGAGATTTTTACAGTAGCGTAACATTTCATCCTCACAGTGTTCAGTGGTTGGAAGAGGATGCCCTGGGGGCCCTATCCCCGTATTTGGTGGACGTCCAAACAAAATTTCAAAAGGGCTGAGGCCATATTTGACTATTATTCTTGTCCTCATGTGCATTAACACAAGAGGTAAGGCTTTTAGCCAGCTGAGTCCCGTTTCTGCACAACATTTGCTCAGTTTGCTCTTTAAAGAACCATTCTGTCTTTCGGCACTAGCTGGATGATAGGCACAATGATGTCTGATGTCCATTCCAAGGTAGTCGCTTACCTGTTTTAAAGCTGTGCTAACGAAAGCTGGTCCATTATCACTGCTGAGCTTACCTGGAATTCCCCACCTTGGGATGATTTCTTGCAGTACGGCTTTGGCCACTGCACCTGCATCTTATTTGCTAGAGGGAAAAACTTCTACCCACTTTGAGAACATGTCCACGATCATCAAGCAATACTTTTTACCTTCACATGGTGTGAGCTCTATGAAGTCCATTTGTAGATGTTCAAAAGGCCTATCTGGAGGTGGATGTGCTGCCGGTGAAGTTTGGATGCCTCTGCCTACATTATTAGTTGCACAGATCATACAAGACTTACAAAATTTTGGGGAGTAAATTTGGAAGCCCTTTGTGAACCAGTGTTGCTGCATTTGTTGTACCATACCCCCTTTTGACACATGGTCCCTCCCATGTGTCAACTTAGCATAATGTGGGAAAAAATGTTTGGGGAGACATGGTTTGTTATCAGGACCATACCAACCCTCACCCTTTATGTAAGCCCCTGCAGTTTTCCATACCCGTTTCTCCTCTGGGGTAGCCATGCTCTGGATAGCCTGTAAATCTGTGTTAGGAGATGGAGTTAGTGTGGTTTTAATGTTAATGCTGTGGTCTGGTTTCCCATGCTGTTTAGCTGCTGTCTTTGCTGCTCCATTGGCTCTGGAGTTGCCTAGAGAAACAGAGTCTTTTGAGTTAGTGTGAGCATCACATTTACAAACAGCTATGGTTTTTGGGAGTAATAAGGCATCGTAGCAATGCAGCCACTAGTTTGTGATGTGCAACGGGTTTCCCTGCAGCAGTCAGGAACTGCCGTTGTTTCCACAATGTGCCAAAATCATGCACTACCCCATAGGCATACCTGGAATCAGTGTAAACAGTGACTGTTTGGTCCTTAGCAATTTCACATGCTTTTGTCAATGCTACAAGTTCTGCCACTTGAGCTGAAAGGTGCTCTGTGACCACTGCATAGCCTACTTGATTTTTACCGGTGTCTGAGTTGGGTGATGCCGAACCATCCACAAAGACCACCAGATCAGAGTTAGTCAGCGGTGGATCCTGTAGGTCAGGCCTGGGGGAACAGATTTCAGAAATAGCTGTTATACAATCATGAGGGTCACCATCTGCTTCTGTGGGGAGAAGTGAAGCTGGGTTTAGCACAGTGCATCTTTTACGTAACTGTTACATTTGGCATCTCCAGTAATATTGTTTGGTACCTTAACCAATGAGCAGCTGATAAATGTGTTGTTTTTTGCTCTAGGAGGATCAGTGATACAGAATGTGGTACCAATAGGGTTAAGTCAGAGTAGCCCACAAGGTCACGTGAAGCTAGAAGTGCCTTTTCAGCTGCTGCTACTGCTCGCAGACAAAGGGGGAGGCCTGCTGCTACTGAGTCCAGTTTGGATGAGAAATCTGCCACTGGTCTTCGTCGCCCTCCATGTTCCTGCAATAAAACAGATGTCATGTATCCACCCTTTTCATCCACTGTCTGGGTGAATGGTTTATCAGGGTTTGGTAATCCTAAAGTCAGAGCAGTCTGGAGTGTCAGTTTTAAGTCAGTGAAAGCTTTGTCAGCATCTTCAGTCCCCTCCCATGTATCACTGCTGACAGTGGAGCCTCTCGCGCAGCATAGTTGATTATCCACTGACGGCAATATGACGTCATGCCAAGAAAACTCATCATTTGTTTCTTTGTTTGTGGTTTTGAATGATTGAATCACTGCAATCCTTTTTGGAGAGAGGGACTTAACCTTCTGACGAGATCACGTGTCCCAGATAGGTGACCTTCTCCGAAGCCCACTGTAGTTTGGAGAGGCTCACCTTGTGACCGTTTTCAGCGAGGTATTTTAACAACTCTCTTGTGTCGGTCTCGCAGACCTGATTAGAAGGGGAACAGATCAGCAAATCATCAACATATTGCAACAATGTGGAGCCCTCCGGAGGGATGAAACCTGACAGGTTTTCTTTTAGTGCACTGTTGAAAACTGTGGGGGCCTCATTCAGGCCCATGGGGCAACGTGTCCAAGTATAACTTTTCCCTTGGAAAGAGAAAGCAAACCAAAATTGGCTGGCAGGATCAACCTTTATACTGAAAAATGCATTAGCCAGATCAATCACAGAAAAGTATTTGCTTTCTGGTGGAACTTTAGCCAATATGGTGTGGTGGTTGGGAACTTCAGGTGCCCTGGCATGTATTGCTGCATTCACTGCTTGAAGATCTTGCACAAAGCGCCATTCTTCAGGCTGCCCTTTGTCCCTTATCTTTTTTTTACAGGAAATATTGGTGTGCGCACTGAGCTATCCTCACAGGGGATGATTACTCCTGCCTCCACCAAAGAGTTGAACACAGGAGTAATACCCTTAACAGCTTCTGGCTTTAATGGATATTGATGCTTACATGGTCTGAAGTGAGACTTAGGAGTCACCACCAAAGGCGGGGCACCTTACATTTCCCCCACATCATATTTACTGGTTGCCCACAAGTGCTCCGGGATATCACGCAATTCTGGAGAGTCTGGGGTCAACTGGCATGGTTCCACCTGCTGGACATAAAGACAAGTTTTTGTTAGCAGCTGCACAGTCCTCATAACACAAACTACTGCTGTCAGGTGTTTCTTAAACACCCCGTTTCAGTGTTTGACTCCTGGAATGTCAGTTTCTTCCCATTGTTTATACTGTTGCACTCGTTTTAGCCACGGCCCCAAATCTTGCCAATCAGCTTGCTCAGCTTTTGAAAGAGAAACATGTGGAATGTTCTCATGAATTCTGTAAAAACTGTTTTGTTCATCTGTGAGAATAATTTTAGCTGCACATCTATCTTTTGTCCAAAAGACACCGTCTATTCATACTCTGTGTTCTGCCTCTCTCTGTACCACTGTTCCTCGAACTGCTCATCAGCTCCCTCACACACATGTGCTGCTACATGTAATGAGTCTGCTGCCCTGTAATCAGATGTGTGTGTGTGTTGTTGTGCCAGCTTTACCAGTTCATCACAAACAGAAAACACAGCGGTCTGCTGGAGTCTCCACTCATATGCATACAGCGGCAGATCTGAATCATATTTAACCATCTGCAACATTCTGTTCACCCGTGTGATGATCAAGCCATCTTTCCCTGACACAATGACAATCCCAAGTTTACACATCAAATCTCACAGAGCCCACTTTCAGTATCTTCACATTGTAAATCTCTTGTGTATTGTTCAATTATTGGAACACCTCCTGCTCCTACAGTTTTAATATATCTACCACTAAGTTTTGGTTTTGGGTTTAAATCTGCTTGTCTTATCACTGGTTCAGTAGCACCGGAGTCTACCAAAAACACAACCTGCTGTCCTGCAACCTGGAGAGTTAGTTGTGGCAAGCGTTTGTAAGCAGTGGATGAGCTCAGCATTTGGTAAAAGGTGTGTCTGTTAGGCCTTTCAGATTTAGCAGTGATGTGATGTATGGCCATATTTATGAGTGTAAGCTGGTCTTCTTTGCATGTATGTTTGTGTGTGTGTATCTTGTTTTCATTCTTTACCTTTTGATGCAATGTCTGGGTACCCTTCCCTTTCTCAGCCTCCGCCCCGAGTCAGTCAGCCTCAGTTTCCTGCATTTCAGGGCAATCTCGAGCCCAATGTCCTGTAGCTCCGCACTGAAAACAACTCTGTCTATTTCTCCCCTCCACTTCTTTCCCTCCAGCTCCTCTCTGCCGTCCTCTGCCTCTCCCACATCCCGCAGTGCTCCGTGTTTGTGACTTGTACATTGTGAGCTGTGCCAACTGGAGTTTTTCTTCAGTTTTGACTTTCCTCTTGTTATCTCGCTCCATTTCTTCCCTTGCCATTTTTTTCTCCATGAATGGCAAATCTCTCAACCTCAGACAGTCTTGCCAAGTCCCACTGCACACAGTATTTGTGTACATACGTTTGCACTTCAGGTCTTAGTCCTTTCACAAAGCGATCTCTGAGATGCACTTCCCAGTTTGTGATGTGGGGTGCGTCTCTCCATCCTGCCGCTGGGGTGTCCAAACCACTGTGTTTTGAATGTATTTCCATCAGACGGTTTAGATAATCCGGGCAGCACGGTGGCGCAGTGGTTAGCACTGCTGCCTCACAGTTGGAATATCATCTGGAAGGCCTGGGTTCGATTCCATCTTGGCCCATGTCTGTTTGCATGTTCTCCCTGTGCTTGCGTGGGTTTCCTCCAGGTACTCTGGTTTCCTCCCACATTCCAAAGACATTCACTTACTGGGGTTAGGTTAATTGGCTACACTAAATTGCCCATAGGTGTGAATGAGAGTGTGAAAGGTTGTTTGTCTCTCTGTGTTAGCCCTGCGACAGGCTGGCGACCTGTGCACGGTGTACCCTGCCTCTCGCCCTATGACAGCTGGGATAGGCTCCAGCCCCCCCGCGACCCTGAACAGGATAAGCGGAAGCGAATGGATGGATGGTTTAGATAATCCACAACTGTCTCATCGTCCTGCTGAACACAGGCAGATACCTTGGAAAGGTTTAATCTCCGCGGCCATGCAGTAGTGAAGTTGCCACACAGTGTACTTATGGCGTCGGTGTTTTGCTGCTTCTCTCATATCATTTTCAGGCCACGGTCGGTAAACCAACGCTATATTTCCATCTGTACCCATAACTTCAACCATGGGCATGGTCGTAATGCTGTCATCCAAACTGATAGCCTGTTCGCTCATTCCTGGATTAAATTCTGTTCCAGATCTGGTGACATGAGGGGACAAAGGTGGTGGAGTTCAGCAATCTCTCGTGTGGGCTGGGGGAGGTTGGTTAGCAGTGATGCTCGTTTTCCAGGGTCAGAGTAAGGTGGAGGTGAAGCTGCGGAGGATTCTCCCCGGTCTGATACTGGATAAGATGATGTTGGTTGTGTTGGTCTGTTGTGTTGCTCTGGCCTCTGAGCTCGGGGAGGAGGTTGATCCAGGTCCGGGTCTACCCTGCTTTTGACACACTGAGACACTTGATTAGTAACATTTCTTGACCCTGCCTGTCCACACTTTCTCTCCCTGAGTTTTGCTTCATCCAGCCACAAAAAAAAAAATGCTTTCCAGTCTGCATGAAAAGGAACAAACTTCTTTTTTTTCTTTCCTCTTCAATTGATTGACTTTTTCTCTGTCTTCACTTTCCCTTTTTTCTAGTGATTGTTTTAGTGCATTTAATTGCTTCATACTAAAGGACCCTTCTTCTGGAAACCCATGTTCATTTACCCACACATTTAATTGCTGCAAAATTTCTTCACCATGTTTGTTCTTCATAAATTGCACATTTGGACAATTTTGGTTATACTTAATTTGTGCTGGCTTTTCTGTTTTGGATTTTGAGTTCCCCATTTAGTTCCTGGCGGTATACACTTTAATCTCAGAGAGCCACTCTCTAGATTTTCAAAGACATCCAATGCCTATTTGTGATTCGGCCCCAGTAATTCGTCACTTATGTAACCCACAATGCTGTTAACCTGCATCTGCCTGGCAATCAGTGCAAACCAGCCTTAGTTTGTGTGTGCCCACAGTGATCAGCCCAAATTAACTGTCAATTTGCATCTGCTGGTGGCGATCAGCCCAAGTCAACAGTGTTGATCCCAGATCAACTGTGTTTACAGACCTTTTCTCTGAATGGAGGACCCTCTTACCAAACACAGAACAATTTCAAATTTTAATTAAATTATTTGTCCTTAAAATTGTAATACAGTCAGAAAATCAAGTTAGTCTCACCCGCTCTCCACTCTGAGTTCTTTATCAATTGAGATTTCAGCGATGATTCCCCCTGCTCTCGGTTGTCAGGTGCACGTCTCCTCAATAATGGGCTCGGAGGTAAGCAGTTTTCAGACTGGTTCCTGGATCAACATGAAAGCAGAGAAGTCATGCAAGAAATCCCATCCTCATCTCCAAGATTGTTGTGGAAAAAAATAAGTTGAGCTCTGAAACCAAACTGATTTTCTGATGATTTATTGAAAGTAAGAATATAACCTTTGCAAAGGGATCAATACAGCACGAACAGCCTTCGCACCAGCATTGACCAAAGCGCAGAATAACACCCATTCCTTTATACTATTGTGTTAATACAATCTGTTTCTGCTAGCCATGGGGAGTTTAGGTTCCCATCACCATGTAGCACCTGCATGATAACAAGTGCGTCATGGCCTTGGACACAGCTTACAGTTAAGTTGTTTTCTCATCTTCACACACTTGGTCTTTGTGCTAGAAAATTACAATTACATACCAAAGAAGTACACAGAGGTTATTTGAGTTCAGAAACAAATTTTCCATTACACCTCTGTGTGTGTGTGTGTGTGTGTGTGTGTGTGTGTGTGTGTGTTGGAATCAGCAAAACCACATTTCACTTTCCCTTCTAGGTTGCTACTGGGGGAAAAAAACAGAGGAAGGGGTGCCAGGTCTTCAAGTCATCTCAGGATGACCTGATGATGAACATCGTGGCTCCCTGATGGGCTCTAAAAGAGAATCTAAATACATATTTAATGATGTCAGAACCACAAATGTGTCCATTACTAACCCTCTTTAGGCGTTAAAAAGCTGCTGCCGATATTTAATGAAAAGGTGCAGCGTTAGTTTCAGCACTAATAGGCGTGGGCACAGGTATTTTGGTGGCTGGACTTTTATCTGAAGGCGTTTCTCTTTCAGACCGCAGAACGTAACTGTAACTGTGCTGTAGTTTTTACTTCTCTCTATCAGAGTCATACATACCATATTAGATTGTTAGGTAAATGCAAGACATGGAAACACAAAGGAGGCATGACAACATAGGAAATCAAAGAGTAAAATATAAACTGAACTAAAACCATGAACAGAACTATATGAAAATAAACCCTGATCATATAAATATAAAGAAACCAAACAGGAAATACTTTCATAAGAAAATCACAAAACTCAAAACAAGTGACTCTTAAAACCAAAAGACCACAAAAAAACTCAAAACCATGACACATAACGACCCTCAACATCAATGGCTCACAAATAATGGGCGTAATTCCCCTGCAATTAATCGGAATTTAAGGGTATTTATTTGAAATTGCAAGGTAATATTACTACTTACAACTACTTAAAGATTGTAACACTAGAATAAGAGGGTAAGAAGTCATATATATATATATATATATATATATATATATATATATATATATATATATATATATATGTATGTTTGAATAGTGATTGAAAGTGCCATCATCATAAGGTCAATAAGGAAACATAGGCCTGCAAGGTTTGATGGTGTTCATTTTTTCTTGTAAGTTAAAAAGAAAGAAGGGTCCTCATCACATTTATATTGGTAAAATAAAAGGACACTTGAATAATAGATCACCCATTATGCGCACCAACATACAATCAAATACATTGAAATTCCATTTAATTACAGTGGAAATAACGCCTCAGTCACAGGCCGTATTATAAAGTGATAACCATAGTATATGTGAACACTATGACTCACTTCACCCTCACACCACGTGTATCGTGGTGTTGCTTTCTGTGATGTGGTTTTAAGTTGTTTTATTTCTCAGTCATTCGTCTGAAATGATGACAACACATCTGGCATAATGTCACCTGTAGCTCCCCCCAAACTTTGGGAGCACTTACAGACAAAATACAAATCATCTGACTCTAAATATCGAACTAAAGGAACGTTCTGACACGCTGTTCACAGCTGTATTCATCTGGGCCAATATTTGATCTAAGTCTAGTTTTCTTGCAACAATCAGTGAAGTGTGTTGAAGCTAGTCAAAATAAGTTCATTAGTCAGATTCCCTTCATCAGTTCACACATGATGCCACCTTGTTGCAGAAACACATTCCTGCAGCTCTGAAGGTTTTAACGTGAAATCTGCAGGATCCTGGATAGTCTTCTGATGGTGTTTCTATTTTTCTTTGTTTTGTTTTGAATTTTTTTATTTAATTTTATCATCATTTGTTTCTGTGCAGTTTTGGTGATTAATGGGGGAATTGGATAAAATGTAACAGACTTGTTCTGAACTCTTTTCACAAATCTTTGTGGTATTAAAAGTTCCTCCTGCTGACAAAATGATAAGAACATTTTTAGAATCATTCCAGTCTAACAATTTATCCTCCAAATGAGGACTAAAGATTGTTAAGAAGTTATTCACCTCCAGGGTGAGAAATCAAATATGTGAAACTTTGTGTAACACTGTAATTTATCTTTCTAAGCTTTAGTGGATCAGTCAGCACTGATGTGATTATTAGGACAAAGTCAAAGCTGCATGCTGATATTTAAGGTGTGTTGACCTTATTATAATGTGAACTCTCAGAAATCATATCACCTTAGAAGCTGCCAGCAGCTGCCTTTTGCCTTTGAGTGATGTTTATTTCTACATTCTTCAACAGATGATGGAGGTACAGATGGAGGTGAGGCTGCAGAGACAGATGACATCATGTACTAACAGCTGATCACGCTGATCTGAACAGTTGTCCCTGTTAAGAGTAAATTTGGATTAAGTATTAATCTTTCAGTTGACTCCCCCACTGACCTGTAGACACCAGCAAGGATGAGACATGCAGATGCATGATGTCCATTTCTGTCCACTGGCCACCAAAAACATGTTTCCCCTCAAGATTGGTCAAATCCAGAATACAAAAGGAATCAGCAGCTCAAAGGATAACCTCATACCTTGAACATCACTCACTGCAAATCGTGTGAGCTCTGGTACCATCGTATTATGTTAGCAGCGGAGCAGAGGGGCTCTGTTACTGGAGACAAAGATCATTAATCTGTCCACTCTTAGTTCAGCCTCCTCTGAAGCTGACTATTTCTTAAGGTCAAACTCATCCAGATCTTTTTCTGATGACAGTATGATGAAGACCAGAGCTGACCACTGAGCAGGAGTCCGATCAATTATAGATCACAATCAGGTTCCTCATCGCTTTCAGTGAAAGCGCTGTGTTATTATAAACATATAAAATATTTTTAATTTTTACTAAAATAAATATTTCCCATGCCTAGTTTTTATTTTTTTTATGTATTTATTCATTATACTAAAGTGTCACGGTGTGTGGGCGTGTGAAGGTGGAGAGGACCCAAAAGCTGTACACAAGAGTAGGTGATTAAAGATGAACCACAATGAGCCTTTATTGTGGCAGCGAGACATGAAGGACAAAAATAAACCAAGGCAAAAAGGAAATCTAAATTTGGGGGAAACACTAAGGAGCACTGGAGCGCATGGAACAACACAGCCACTAAAGACAACAAGACTCTGACATCTGACAAGGGGAAAACTGAGATAATAAATACACAGAGGGAAAGAGGGGTGAGTGGAAACAGCTGGGGCAAACAGGTGAACAGAATGACGCTAATGAGACTCAGGGAAATAAATCAAAACACAAAGCACAAGAGACAGGGGATGTCAAAATAAAGCAGGAAGTGAGGAGACTGATATAAATGCGAACTTGATACCACATAAGGAGGACGCAGATTAGACACGACACAGGGAGACAGACAATGGAAAATAACAAAAGAAACTCGCCATAGAGGGGAAACACTTCAGGATGAAACACAGGGAGAAAACAACTGAACTAACTAGGAATACACAAAGGGAAACAAAAAAACAGTAACAGTTAAAGTAACATAACTACAAAAGACCGTAACCTAAGCAACAAAGGGTTGCAGACCCAGGACCATGACAGAAAGTTTAGCTTTTATTTGAGTTAACTTTTTCACACCTGGTTTTAGGTTTTAGCTGTAGTTTGATAAACTGTAGGTTAAAATCAAAGAGGAAGTCCCAGCCATTCAGGTTCAGTCTTTGCATGTTGGTTTGATCATGACAATCAGCAGCTTCCTCAAGCATGTATACATTTGAATCCTGCTCTGCTTTAATCTGATGTTTGCGATCATTTCTGGAGACAGTTATGTGTTGGGAATATAAACGTTATCTCAAAGCATTTAAAACTGTTTGACTCTCAGTTTAAGTGTTATTTATGTTTTGTTTTTGTTTTTGAAACTACAGAGTGATTTCATATGTCTGTTTATCCCAGAAAAAAACAAAAAATAAAAAAAACTGTCTTACATTTTCCGTATTACTTGTTAATAGTTTGGAAACTAATTTACAAAGCAAATTCCAAAAAAGTTGGTTCACTGTGTGATATGTAAACAAAAACAGAATACACTGATTTGCAAATCTCATATTTTATTCACAGCAGAACAAAGAAAACATATGAAATGTTTGAGCAGAAAAAAATGTGCCATTTTAAGGAAAAAAAAAAAGACAGAATCAATATAGAATTTAATGGCTGTAAAGCTGGGGCATCGCCATGTTTACTGCTGTGTAGAACCCCATCTTCTTTTAACACATTTTAAAAAATGTGGAAAATCTCCATTCAAAACGCTGTGTTTTTTACGCGATTTCTATAAACCTGTTAGAGGAAGGATGCATCGCTCTGGGGCACACTGAATGCATGGACATGTAAGTGTAAATCCACTGGTTTTATATGCAAAAAGAATTATTGCTCAATTGTATGTGGTTGCAATTTGATAAAAATAATCGATTAAAAATACACAGCCAATACAGCTCAGACAGACACACTGTGACAGAGCACATATAATTGGTTGCCAATTGTGCATCTGTAACAAACAGCACCTTTGCTTGTTTGTTTGAGTGAGTGAGTGAGTGAGCGAGCGTATTATGTGTTTGTCATGAAATGTATCATCCTAATATTTACAATTAGCTGATAATAAAAGGTGGTGGAGGATTTTTTTCAGAACCATGCCTTCAGTAAAAGGAGCTCTGCCAAAGCACCTTAGTAATCATAAAACTGCATTATTGGCAAACTTTACTTAAATATTAGAAGTAACTTATTCTGCAGAATAGTGTTTCCCAGTGTTACATTTTACAATAAATGGTTATGGTTGAGCTTATTTTAAATATTTTATATTCTAGCTATCTACAGTAAAACATATTCTATAAAAGATTTTGTAGTTTATGATGACCAAAAATGCTGTTTCACGGTGGGATGATGGTGTATTGAAGAAATCCTTCGCCGACAGTCTTAATGTATAACATATAGTTTATTTACAAAAAAGACAATGTCAAAACAGATGCTTTGAGAAGACATCTGGGTGACAGAGAAAGCCAATGATCTTCTGCACCCTGAACAAAGGAGAAACAGACATTATATAGTGTTGGCAAACCCCCTACATTCCTAACTTCCATACATGGTTAAGAAAACAGCTTCAGCCTCAAGCTATAGCTGGACATCTGGTCACTCCCTTATATGGCAAGGCCAGAGATCCTACAAGGACATTCTATGCATTCTTTCTGTGGGGGATGTTTACATCTCATCTCCTTTGCCTGAGGCCAAACCTTAAAGCTCAGGTTACTTCTTTTACACAGTCAATAAGGCCTAAAACAAAGAGACCATATATGCATACATAGAAAGTTTAACAGAACAGTACAGACACTACATATAGTATTTTCTGAATAACCAGGTATAGCTTGTTTCCTGCATGTATGTGAGGTCATTCCTTTTTTAGAGAGAGCAACAAGAGGTTACACTCTCTCATACTATTTACTGATCAAAGCAGCCCTGAACTCAAGGCCATAATCCTAAAGAAGAAAACCTATACCTAGATGCAGTTTAACACACAATTTAACACAAAGATCGATCAGACACCACAATTTAAAGTGTCTTGATTTTGATAGACTGCATCATTCTGTTAAAAAATATACATCCATACACTTTTTTTCCCCCCCAATATGAGAATTTATTTTTCTCTCCACAGTAAGTTCATTATTCTGAGTTAACACAGAGACAGACACTGGAACCAAGTGACTTCACTCTAAACCCAGCATACAGAGGTTTGTTAAATGTGGTGTTGAAGGTGTGGAGGTGCATCAGTTTGTCAGAGAAGACACTGTAGAAGGACAGAGTGCCAGCAGGACAGTCCACAAACACTGCTACCTTGTGAGAGTCACAGGATGAGGAAACAGGGATCCCTCTTGAATTGTAATTGTGACCTGCAAAGTAACCACTATCCTCATTGCAGGAGAGACACCAGGACTGATCTGTCCTTCCAAACCTGCTGTCATCGCCGGCTCCTTTCCATCTGATTTCTCTATAAGTCACAGCAATACGAACCTCTCCACTCCACTCAACCTCCCAGTAACAGCGACCAGTCAGACTGTTAGTACACATCAGCTGAAACCAGTGATCAAATCTTTCAGGATGATCAGGATACGGCTGCTCCTCTTCCACACGTGTCACCTTCCTGTTGTTGTCAGACAGTTTGAGGTTTCTGTGCACTGTGTTTGGATCCAGAGTCAGATCACAGCAATCTAATGGAGACAATGAGACAATAAAGATATGCTATAAATGGTACTACATTTTGCTCTTACCCAAACCAAGATCACCTGCAGGGGTCGCTATTTTAAAAGTTCTGAACGTGCCATAGGATTTAAAAGTTCTATATGCAACTTTTTTAAATATGTAAATGTGTTTTATTTCAGTATCTGTTAGCATTATACCATAAAAACCTCACAAAATAAAAGATTTTTCTAACAACATTAATGAGCAATGGTAGCACATTGTTATCTGTGCAACTACAAGGCTACATTATATATTATACCACTGCTATTCTGAAAACATGCAGCTCTATCTCCTAATAAAGAGCACAAATACAAGGAAACCTTTTCTTACAGACCGCCTGACTATTATTTTAAAAATGGATTTCTAAAAATTTCAAACTCAGATTAAACAGAAATGTGGCCCCAAATCCTGGTGTCCAAATTTTTCACTGGTACTGTATCTATGCCGAGACCTCCTGTTCTATCCAGTGGTCATTGTTTATTAAAGCTGCATTTAAAAAACTGCATTTATCATTTTAACATCCATCCATTTTATTGTTTTAAATTTGAATTTTATTTTATTTCATTGATGCACTTGAGTTTTGTTGTTGTATTTCAAAAAACTACCAGTAGCTTTAGATTAAGAATACACACTTACATTTCCTTGGACCTGGTCTCAACCACTGGACTCCATGAGGCTCCACCCTGAAATGAGGAGATTCTCTTTCAGCATTTAAAAATGAACATTTGTATTCTTTCATTAAGCTTTCACTCAAACAAGATAATATTGTTCTCTCATTCAGTACCTGCCCCGTTTTGTTGTGAGTACATAAAACACCAACTGCTAACATTGCCTACACTATGGTTTATTTAATGACTGATGAAAGTTCTGCTCTAAAGTTTTAGTGGTTTATTAATTGGTATCCCAGAATATTGCAATCCACAAACACAGAGAATGAATTTATGACAGTGTAACACTGTAAAATGGCAACTGGACAGATCTCTAGGAGCAAGTAGATGGAGCATTTCTGATTTAGTGGCTTTCTATAGTATGACTCAGAACACCTGAGAATCCTCCCAAAAAAGTAGGAGGAGGTAGCTGTCAGACGTAATGGTTGAATGAAAAGATGATTGGGTGGATGATGGATTTATTGTCAATTTCAACAAAATTCATAAAATGTCCATTCTTCCTCACAGATAATTTTCATGGTTTAACTTCTAGTTTGTTCATACCAGAGTTTTGAACGGAGATCCTCCAGTCGTTTAATTTCTGAGTCTCCTGGATGATTGTAGCTCAAGTCCAGCTCTTTCAACTGAGAGGAGTTGGTGCTTAAAGCTGAAGCTAGAAAACTACAGCCTTTCTCTGTGATCAGACAGCCTGACAATCTGAAAACATGAAATTACCTTTATTAAGCTATTCAGTACAATAAAATTGTCATAATTAAATGATCAAAATGATCTGAAAAAAATCCTGTAAACTAATCTCACCTGAGGGTTTCCAGTTTACAGTATGGACTCCTAAGTCCAGCACACAGCAGCTCCGCTCCTGAGTCCAGGAGGTCGTTGTTGCTCATATCCAGTTCTGTCAGTCTAGAGGACTGGGAGCTGAGAACTGTGGACAGAGCTTCACAGCTTTTCTCTGTGAGGTTACAGCCACTCAGCCTAGAAAAAAACATTTAAAACATCATATCACTTCCTTTAAATGTCACTTTACAGCACTCCCAAACCAGGATCAAACTTAAACACTTACAGAGCTTTCTTGGAGGCTTTGATCACTGGCAGAAGCTTCAGTAGAGCCTCCTCTGAACCTGAATATTTCTTCAGGTCAAAAACATCCAAATCTGCTTCTGATGACAGTAAGATGAAGACCAGAGCTGACCACTGAGCAGGAGAGAGATTAACTACAGAAAGGTTTCCTGAACTCAGATATCGTTGGATCTCCTTCTCTAGAGTGTCATCATTCAGTTCATTCAGACAGTGGAACAGATTAATGCTTTTCTCTGGAGAGAGATTTTCATTCATCCTATTCTTAATATATTGGACTGTTTCCTGATTTGTCTCTGAGCTGCTTCCTGTCTGTGTCAGCAGGCCTTGTAGGAGACTCTGATTGGTCTGCAGTGAAAGACCCAGGAGGAACCGGAGGGACAAGTCCAGGTGTCCATTTGGACTCTCTAAGGCCTTGTCCACAGCACTCTGGTAGAAGTGTCTCACTGAAGGCTCTTCAGTCGGCACTGATGCTGTTTGTTCTTCTTCCAGCAGGTTGACACCAGAGTTGGTGAATGTCAGATGGACATGAAGAGCAGCCAGAAACTCCTGAACACTCAGATGGATGAAGCAGAACACCTTCTCCTGGTAGAGCCCTCTCTCTTCTTTAAAGATCTGTGTGAACACTCCTGAGTACACTGAGGCCTCTCTGATATTGATGCCACACTCTGTCAGGTCTGATTCATAGAAGATCAGGTTGCCCTTCTGAAGCTGCTCAAAAGCCAGTTTCCCCAGAGCCTCAATCATCTTCTTGTTCTCTGGACTCCAGTGTGGATCTGTCTCAGCTCCTCCATCATATTTTATTGTCTTCACTTTGGTCTGAACCACCAGGAAGTGGATGTACATCTCAGTCAGAGTCTGAGGCAGTTTTTCTTCCGCTCCGGGTTTTGATGTATTTTCCAGAACTGTAGCAGTGATCCAGCAGAAGACTGGGATGTGGCACATGATGTGGAGGCTTCGTGATCTCTTAATGTGGGAGATTATACTGTTGGCCTGCTTCTCACCTTCGAATCTCTTCCTGAAGTACTCCTCCTTCTTTGGGTCAGTGAACCCTCTGACTTCTGTAACCATGTCAACACACTCAGCAGGGATCTGATTGGCTGCTGCAGGTCGTGTGGTTATCCAGACCTGAGCTGAGGGAAGCAGATTTCCCCTGATGAGGTTTGTGAGCAGCACATCCACTGATGTGGACTCTGTGACATCAGTCAGGATCTCAGTGTTGTGGAAGTCCAGAGGAAGTCGACACTCATCCAGACCATCAAAGATGAACACAAGCTTGAGGCTGTCAAATCTGTAGAGTCCTCCATCTTTAGTTTCAGTAAAGAAGTGATGAACAAGTCCCACCAAACTGAACTTTTTATCCTTCAGCAGATTCAGCTCTCTGAAAGTGAATGGAAACATGAACTGGATGTCCTGGTTGGTTTTATCTTCAGCCCAGTCCAGAGTGAACTTCTGTGTTAGGACTGTTTTCCCGATGCCAGCGACTCCCTTTGTCAGCACTGTTCTGATTGGTTTGTCTCTTCCAGGTGAGGCTTTAAAGAGGTTTTCATGTCTTATTTTTGTTTCTGCTCTGTTTGGTTTCCTGGTTGCTGCTTCAATCTGTCTGATCTCATGTTCATCATTGACCTCGCCGGTCTCTCCTTCTATGACGTGCAGCTCTGTGTAGATCTTATTCAGAGCAGTTTGGTTTCCTGGTTGAGCAATCCCCTCAAACACACACTGGAACTTTGTCTTCAGCTTAGATTTAAATGTATTCTCAGGACTTGGATCTGGGTTTTCTAAAGGAATTCAAAGGGAAAAAAAAATATTATGATTCAAATAGAAAAGTTTTAAATAGAACATTTTAAAGAGAAATGCTCTTACTTCTTTGAAGATGGTTAGCCAGCTTCTCCTGCCCCATTACCCTCAGAAAGTAGACTGTAATGTACCGAAATGCCTCACTGCATCTCCTCCTTTGCTCCTTATCCCCAATGTCTAGCAACTCCTCATTCTCCCACGGACTCTCTAAGGGTTCTGCATCTGGATTTAGCTCATTCTGCATCTCCTGTAGCTCTTTCGTCTCAAAAGCAAAAATGGTGTCCTTCAAGTCCTGAAAAAGAATAAATGACAACTTAAAATCAGGGGATGTCAGTGTCTGTCCAACACTGGCCTCTCATGACTGACAATCCACTGATCTAAAAAGTTATAGAGAGATGACCGAGAGCACAGGAAATGGGTTGTTTGTTATGTACATACCTTAAATATGGAATCCAGGTCAGTTAGATGCTGCTGGCCAGACTGGGAACTGGAAACAGATGAGCTTTTCTGATTGGCTCTGTGGAGACACCATGAAGAATCATTAACTGTAACCTTTGTATGATTTTAACCCAAACATCAGCAACACCTAATTAAAGATTTCTTTTTGTTTTGTGGTGAAAATCTTCACCTACTGTGCAGCGGTGTTCCTAAAGTGGACCCATTTCAAGCTTCATGTTCTTATTCTTGGACTTGAATAGTTTTGCATTTACTAACACTGCAGTCAAGTAGTCTTATTGAATTTTTTTTTAATTGTATTTTATTTGCTGTATTGAGGACATCGTGAGCCTTCATGTTCACCTTTTGATGATAAAACTTATATCAATCAGACTCTAGAGGATCCCAGCACACTTGTGTGGACAGAAAACTTCTTGAAAGAAGAAGCAGCTGAAGCTTCATGACTGAGGGCCACAGTAAATGCAGCTGACTTCAGATGACCTGCAGTCAGTTTTAGAATTGAAAAATTTCACTGATCATGTTTGAACAACTCGTGGTTGAACTCATAGTGTTGAATAAGCAAAGCCTCAGATTCTCAGTTAGCTGCTTTCTTCTGTCTGCTCCTATGATCTGCTTTAATCAGAGTCCTCAGCTCCTTAATTCCTGCTCTGATGGTTTGAGACTCGCGCAGTCATCTGTTAAATAACTTCTGAAAACGTATAACAAATAAATTAAATACAATAAATTTTTTTTTTTCAAATGTCTTTGTTTCACTTTGGTCTCCAAATATCAGTCTTTGAAGATGATTTGTGACAGAAAACATCTTTTTCTCGTTTTACTTTCTGGTACTTTACTTTTACTTTCCAAAAATGGACCGCCTAAATGTCAGAAAGAGGCCAGATGTACAACAGAGCTGTAGTCTTCAGGTATATCTCACCTTTTGTCAGCAGATGCTTGTGTTTCTTTAAAGTCAGGGGGATAATGTATTGATTCATTACTCCCAATGGATTCACAGTCTGATCTCTGTTGGATCCTGGAAAACAGAGAGGAAGGCAAAAAAAATGAGTCTTTGGTTCATATTTAAACTGCAAGTTATTTAAAAGAAAAAATAAATTTTGTAGTTCTGAATGAACTCTGTTGTCTTTTTTCAGTCTATCTCCCGACAATGTTTCAAATCTCTGCCTCAGGTGAGGCAGAACACAACATCAAAAAAATAAATAAATAAAGCCCATGGTCAAAAAAGAGACAAAAAACGCATTGATGTAAAACAGAAAGAGGCACTTCAACTTGAAGACCGCAAACTCCCAAATGCAAATCTTGTAACTGGGCAGTCCAAGTAAAAGAACAGAGACTGTAGATATAGACATCCATATGTATCCATCACTGAATGAATGACTGACAGAAAAATGTTGCTCTCCTGTTTAGATTTGATGTGATGACTTTGTCTCTTGGATAAAAATGGTTTCCTTCCAGTTCTACTCTGGAACAATTTAAAAATCTGAAAGGAGTCTGGTCAGTCTTCTTTATGGAACTCTTAAAATTCAGGATGAAAAGGCCAGTTGTACAGCCAACTGTAACATTTTAGTTCTATCTTACTTGTCATCAGCAGCCTCTTTTCTTCTTTTAAAAACATTGTGACCATCAGTTGAACTCCTTCTTCTCCTTCTCATAGACATGGAGCTGGATCCAGGTTCTGGTTCAGGCTTGGAATCAGAGGGAGCTGGTCTGGTTGTGGTAGAAATTACAGTAATGATAACATTACTATTTTTATTTATTTATTTGAAATTTATTAGTGCCTTATATTAAATACAAATAACATTTTTGAATGGAAGTAAATTTATATTCTTATCTATAAAATTATGGGAAAGAAAATTTTACAGTTTAATCATTTTTATTTATAATATTTAGTATTGGTATATATAACCTAAACAATCCTTTGGAGTTCTGTTTTCTTAAATACTCAAATCTTTTTTTTCCTGCATCTCCAGACTTTATTTCAGGTCAAACGGGTAAAGTCTCGGTGCTCGGCTTAGCTGTCTCACTCCCCTCTCCTCCATATCCATGCTCCTGAGTCACAAGTGCTGGAACCTGGACAAACCCCATCCCTCATGGTGCCCCTGAGCACAGATGCAAAGTAATTGCCATCATGCAGTAGGACATATTTTCAGCTGGCCTTTGAGCTGTCAAAGAACAGCCTCCAGCCATTACTCCCAAAAGACCTTCAGCATCAACACAACAGACAAACTCATCATCCATTTCAAGGAATAAAAGAAGATCCTTCTAATGATGTGTGAATAACTGGAGGACAGATGCTACCAGAGCTACTAGAAGATGGATCTTCAAAGTCTTCATCAATGAAATGTGCATCTGGAGACAAAACATCATCACACTCTTGTCTTTCATCAGCTAAGCCAGTAAAAATAGGAGGTGGCACTTCAACTGTAGTGCAGGTCTCATTGCTGATGGTAGGTGAGGCTAACTGATCTGACTGAATCCATAAATCCTGAGTAAACAGAAGCAGCAGTCATCAAAGTGATTCTGGGACTCCCACAGTGCCGGTGAAATACAAAAACCCAAGCTCTCTTTCTTTCCTTCAGTCCATGCTCAGAGGTTTTCGACACAGCAAACTGAATGAGGTACAGTGGTATGCAAAAGTTTGGGCACCCCCAGAATCCAGACTCTCATTGGAAGCTAAAGGAAGCATTTAGAGGCTGTTATTTCTGCAGAGGGAGGATCTACTAAATATTGATGTCATTTTTCTGTTGGGGTCCCCAAACTTATGCACCTGCCTAATTTTGTTTAAATAATTATTGCACACTTTCTGTAAATCCTATAAACTTCATTTCACTTCTCAAATATCACTGTGTTCGTCTGCTATATGATATATTTAACTGAAATTGCTGATCCAAAAAAAAGACCAATGATTTATTAAGGAAAATCATGAAAATTATAAGGGGTGCCCAAACTTTGGCATACCACTGTAACTTGGTCACCCAGTTTCATTCCTAAGTAAGCAAAGAATTAATTTTTCATAAAATCTGTTATGTTTGGTCACTATTTGGATGCAGTGACGCACCCACAGATATAAGGGAAAAAAACAAAACAAAAACATGTTTACAGTTTTTCCTGTCACTGGCCGTAGCACATCGGGTTTAAACACTGAAAAAGTCTTCACAGACAAAAGACTGCTGAGGACTACAAGGAATTTAGCCACGTGTGTTGACCTAGAGCAGAACCTCACAATACAACCCAACCTGAGATGGTTTATGTGGCGATTAACAGTCATAAAAGACTTCTTCACCCCCATCAGGCTTGCAGAAGGTAAAATTTGTTATGGCTGCCACTTGTGAAAAATGTGTAACATGGATATGATCAGTCACCCAAAATTAGTAGAGAACAAGTCTTTGAATTCATACTGTAAATATGACTCTGTGTTTTAGATATGAGTGTAATCACAGACATACACTAAAAAGAAAGTTTCCTGTTAAATCTGCTGTAATTTTTGATTTGATGATTAAATCAAACTTATGGATTTTGATGAGCTCTGTCATTGAGGTGTTGGCCTGCACAGCACAGGGATGGATGCTGTCTTAAACCTATTTCTTCAGTGCAGTCTGCACGAGTCAGGATTATTATTGCATTTCATTATTACAGAGAGATGCAGTTTTGTTTATTAAGTATTCGTTCTACTGACATTGCTATATTGCTATATCCATTAAACAAATATAAGTAGATTAGCAGTAGATGGAGGCAGTTGGTTGAAGGAGATACTGCAGGATTAATACTGAAAAGTAATGAGAAATATAAGATGAGGTGTTGAGTGTGATACCTTTCCATGTTGGTGAAAACTGCAACCACCTGATCACAGATTAAAAAAAAAAAAAAGAAAACATTTTATTATTATTTTTGATTTGCTATTAACAAACTAACAACCATCGAGCTTCTTTGTGACAAAGAGGAAATATTCTGATTATTATCAATGTGAATTTCAATCAAAAACCCACTTACTCAACTTCTTCCCATGAAGCCTGTGAGAGAGACAGCAGAGCTCTGCTGTTGGATCAGGTCTGCCTGTGAAAACAGAGATGAGTGTGATCAGCTGCTTGTTTTGTAAAAAAACATTTTCCCACAAGTTGGGAGGCTCCGCCCCCATTTTTTTTTTACCTTGCCCACAGATAGGTGGAGGGAGGTTATGTTTTCACCCGTTTTTAAAATTTTTTATTTCTCTGTTTGTCTGTTACAGTAGCTCAAAACTCAAAGGCCCAGTTTCCTGTTTTGGATTCTTTTTTACTCAATGAATAAAGGACAAATTGTCATGCCCGTGGAGGAAACGGGCGAGGAAGGGCAAACACGCAGGACACCAGAGGTAAACATCACTGAAAAGGGTATTTATTTACGTAGGGAAAAACAAATACAAAAACCTTGAAAGGGAGACGACGGGCAGACACAGGGAGCACAGGAACACACGGGCGCACAACGTCAACGACGCGACAAAGAACACATGGAAACTGAGGGCTTAAATACACACTGGGTAATCAGGGCTAGAGGAAACAGCAGGGCACAACAGGTGAGGCAACTGAAACTAATAACACAGGGGAAGCAAAACTAAACACAAAGCACAGGGAAACCAGACTGTCAAAATAAACAGGAAGTGACTAACCAAGGAACATGCTGACTTAACACGGGGAACAGGCACAGACTCAGGACAGAGACGCAGACTAGTCACAACACTAGGAGACACAAGGAACCGGAAATAATACAAAGAAAACATAAAACACTGGGCCACCAGCCCAGGACATGACACAAATGTTTAACACTAGAACTCCCAAGGTGGTCATTTTGACCATTTTCAAATTTTGCAGTGCAATATCTTTTTGTTATTAACCCCATGTAACTGTAGGATCCTGACGTTTCCTGAATATGTGTATATTTTATTCTAACATTGTAATTTTTTAAAAATCACAAGACACAAGAGGGTTATGAGTGTTTCTACCTAGAACTCCCACAGGTGGTCATTTTGCCCACAATACATTATTTACATAAAATTATGATAAATAAATATGATATGTATAATTATAATTTGTAATCAATAAAAGATCAAAGAATACACGGATTTGTAAAGTTACCAATCAACTAAAGATGGTCGTAGCCAGGGTCATAGCTGTCATATTGACCATATCCATATACAGAGTAATTTGATGAAATCAGATGCTTTTTGACTCCTGATAGCTGCCACCTGCTGCTGATGGGCAAAGTGTCGTTCTTGGTGTTCTCAAGAACTTGAAAAGGAATCTCTAGATTGTATTGTAGGAAGCTGACAGCTGGTGGCATAAACCACCACCTCTGTTCAATGATGGTTGTTCACAGTGGACATAGATGGGCTCTTTTATTCCTCTTTCAAGCCATCTTTGTTCTTCGTCCAAAATATGAACAGCGGCATCCTCAAAAGACATGTGGTTATCCCAACCGGGCCTTCATCAAATCAGTGAAGATGAACAGAAAAGAATGTCGGACGCCAACTAACATTATCTCTAATGTAGCAGGTTTGTCAGCGAAATGCAGGAGAATTTTCTCTAAGCATGACATCCCAGCCAGACTTTAAGACAAAAAAATGGTCCCAAGGACAAAACTCCCAAACACAACTCCATCCTAATGTGCTGAGCTCCACAGCAAAGAGTGCTCAGGCCTCTACATTGGAAAAACTGAGCAGCTACTCCACAACGGCCTAACATGGAAGGGCCACCTCAGCATGACAAGACTCAGCTATACTTCTGCACCTAAAGGATGAAGGACACTCTTCCAGCTGTTGACATTTTGGACTATAAAGGTGGGATCGTTTGAAAGAGGAGTAAAGGAAGCCATCGATATCAACTGTAAATGACCATCACTGAGATTATGGCTTGAAACATCAGCTGTCAGCTACCTACAGAGTACTCTTGAGATCCCTCCCCAGGTACCTTAACCCTGACTCACACCTTTTTTTTACGGGGGTGTCACACAGTGGTTCCACCCAAAAACCCTGGTGGTAATGACCCACACTTTTTTTTACACCTTAGCTTGTGTGCTACAGCACATGAATAATAGTGGGTCAATGACCACCTCCAAAAGGGGAAAACTCCATTAAGGTTTAAATACCTGGGGTTCTCCAACTTATGGTGGAAAAGCCTGAAAAAGCTTCTTGGATAAGAGGAGAACCAACTTCAAAAAAATTTAAAGAAGTCCACTCAACTTTTTTTGAGCTGTTGAGAAAACCATTAATGATGTTCCTCGCCACAACCATCTTTAGTTGATTGGTAACATTACACAGCCATTTATTCTTTGATGTTTTTATTGATTATAAATTATATTTGTACATATGATATTGATTTATTATAAATGTAAATCACAGACTCATGCATGTGCAAGATGTGCTGAATGTATAAAAACAGAAACAGCATCCTGTGATGATGCTCCAATGTGTTTGATGTGCAGTTAAACACACTGAGTGCAATAATGCTGAGAAACATTACGTTAATGTGCTGAGCTGTTTATCCACGCTCTGAGTTCCTCCTTATGTTCACTTCTGAAAGACAACTTTTTGACCCAACCTTTATTTATTTATTTATAAATAAATAAGCAGTATATTGCTGCTGTATTTTATTGAGTCTTGGAGTGTTAATTTAATCTAAATGTCAGGAGGTATTTTAGCAGAAGTGAAATACTGACTGCACCACTTTAATGTCTGTGACACTGAGTGAAGGAAAAAAAACTGAGACTCTATTGAGATCATGTTCTCTGGCACTCATTCTCTAAGTCAGACGAAATGTTCAGAAAAAAACAGAGATTTTGGCTTCATATTGTGACACTTGGAGCTTAAATATGTTTAAGCTGTACTACATGGTGCTAATATTTTAATCCAACTCCTACTTGAAGGTGAAATAATCTGCTGATTCTGAAGAGTTCAGGAACTTTTCTCAGATATGACGCATCCCGAAAGCCTCGTAAAAACTAGGCAATGTAAAATCGTTTCCTTATTGTAGGTAAATATCATGACCCCAGATAACACTGAAATAAACTCCTTAATCTTATTTTTATACCAAAGCCCCTTACTTCAATTATTCGAGCTTTCCTTTTGTCTTTGACGATCCAAAGACGAAGTACTCAGAATAACAGAAATCCATTTTTGTGTAGTAATTTAAAGCTTACCGATGGAGTGCTGCCTCGGTCTCAGCTCACTGTCCCTTTTCCTTCCTGTTCAGGAGCGACGCACCTTTAACTGTAAAGCAGCCTGACCGGTTTAACAGTGACGCACTTCACAGGTTAGAGTACACCTGCCTCTTGTGTTTGCTTTGTTGCTTTGTTTGCTTTGTTGCTTTGTTTTACTGTTTTTAACGCTTTAAAGGTGCTATTCAAAACACACACACACACACACACATATATATATTATATATATATATATATATATATATATATATATATATATATATATATATATATATATATATATAATAAAAATCAATTTTCACATCAGACACCGCCGGGGAGTTTGGGGGGTTTCAGACTCGACTTGTTTTCAACGACTAATGAAAGAGACGGAATCGAGGGGGGAGGGGGTGTAAAAGGAATAATGAAACTAAAAATAAAGAACAAAGTTTAACTGGAACGACTCGTTATGTTCTGTATGCAAGAGATGAAACGATAACGAAAATGTTTAATCTCTCGATCTCATGTATAGAACATCGTGTCTTAGTGTTCTGGTCAAGACAAGAAGCAGTGTGAGGGTCGTTAATTCATTTATTAAAACATGTTGTCTTTAAACAGTTGCGTCCTCAGACGGTGTCAGGGACCGGTACGGTCATAAACTCTGCAGCGACCAAAACAAAGAGGCAGGAAACTGAAGCCTAGACTGCAGGATTTGCTCCGAGTTGCTCCTGAGCATTTTGTGCCATCTAGCGACAGCTTTGAGTATTGCACTGACACAAACAGGCACTGAATTACTGAAAACACAATAAAATTAAACAAAATACTGGGGAGTCAACATTTTGGATTTATTATTTACAGAATGAACTGTATTCACTTTCAAACCCAGGTTTATAAACAGCAGGGCATGTGTCAAAATGCTTACACTTCTTAATTCATATATATATTTCTTTATTTACTTCTTACTTCTTAATTTATATATACACACACACACACGCACACAGTGGTTTGCAAAAGTATTCACACCCCTTGAACTTTTCCATATTTTGTCGTTAGCAGTCATCAGGCAACTTCTGAATGCAATTGGTTGCACTCCGAGAAAAGGGGGCTGAATACTTTTGCACACCGCACTTGTCAGTTTTTTATTTGTAAAAAATGTTTTGGATCATGTATAATTTTCTTTCCACTTCACAACTGTATACAACTTTGTGTTGGTCTTTCACATTAAATTCCAGTGAAATATATTTATATTTGTGGTTCTTATGTGACAAAATATGGAAAAGTTCAAGGGGTATGAATACTTTTGCAAGCCACTGTATATACAAGCAAAAATGTACAGATCATTTCTATATTACAACACATGAAGATATAAAAATCAATCAATCATACGAAGTGCTTCTAAACCTACTCCTCAAACTTTTCCACATTTTGTTGCCTTACAACCACAAACTTAAATGTGTTTTATTGGGATTTTATGTGATAGACCAACACAAAGTAGTGTGTAATTGTGAAGTGGAAGGAAAGTGATACATGGTGTTTGGAATATAAAAAAAATAAAAAATGAAGGTCTGAAAAGGGCGTTGTTGTTGCAGCCCTAACACATGTGTGTGTCATGTGGTTGTGTCCCATCTCTTCCCTGAAGGCTTCACCTTCCAGTAGGACAATAATCACAAACATACAGCCGCAGCTACAATGGAATGGTTCAGATCACAGTAAATTTATATGCTCGACTGGCTCAGTCAAAGTCCAGACCTTCATCCTACTGATGATCCTGAACTCGTTAACCTTCTTTCCAGACTGAGCGGCCTTCCTGCAGCCGGCATCAGTCCTGACTCTCCAAATGATCTGAATCAGATACTTTGTTCTTCACAGTCATCAGTGAGTCTCTAGCTGAGTTTCAGCGACCTGCAGGTCACTGCCCAGGATCACTGAAGCTGTTCTTATAACGCAGAATACATAAGTTTTGCTTTAAGCCGGCTGCTGTCTGTGTTGTATAATACAGGGAAGGATTAACATTATAAATGCAATCAGCACAGCTACTTCTCCTGCTCCCAGTGCCAGGCCAGCAACGAGGCTGATTCTTCTTCTTTGTCTCTCAGGTTTTGGTTTTGGTGTCACAGGTTTGGGTTTCACCGTGGGAGCTGCAAAGAACAACGGCTTATCATACATCTGAGGATAATTTGGTTTTTCTGGGGAAAAAAAAACAAAACTATAAAATATGTGAAAACAAGACAGTGTGTTATTAAAATTATATGACAGTATAAAAACTGCAAATTTTATTATTCAGCCTCAGCCAGGGTTCATATGTCCAACCTAAATGGGAACTCCCAAAGAAAGAACTGTAAAGGCAAAGAGAAGGAGAGATGCTCTGAAAGGAGTTTCCCAACCTCAAACCCAACTGTAATGCTGTTAGACTCTCTGTTTCTAAAGAAGTCTTTGACTAACTTTCAATTTCATTTCCCTCAACTGTGAGATCTTGTAATTCTTGTAAATACAAGGAGCCCATAATCTGTGTCTGTGATACTCCTGGCACAACATATGAGTTTTGAATTGAATCGGATAGTCTCAGAAACTTATTAAAGAACCGCAGCGCTGGAAGGAGAAAAAAAAATCTTACCAGTGATGCTGAGCCTGAACTCTTTAACCTTCCTGCCAAACTGAGTGGCCATCCTGCAGAGGTATCGGCCCGAGTCATTAGTCCCGACTCTGGACAGGTGAAGCCTGACTCGTCCTGTCGTCAGAGCGTCTTCGTCGCACTGAACCCGTCCAGCAAACTGCTCATGCTGCGGCTCATCAAAGTGATGGTCCATATTGAAGAAAACCTTCAGCTCAGGTAACTGCAGGCAGTGGATCTTAATCGATGGGATGGTGATGCTGACTTTCGATGAAAACTGCCACTCTACTGTGACGTCACTGTTTTCCTCAGCTTGATAGTAAAGAGCCTCGTTATGATGCTCAGACATTTCTGAGAGGAGAGGAAGGAGAGAAGAATATTTTTTGCCTGGTTACACTGTTGTTCACAACATCTGTTACAACAACGAGTTCATTTTACTTTATAATATAATTTATAATGTAACTCCACACAGCTACTGAATCAGTGTCCTTAATTATAGCTCATTCCTGTAAATGTTAATTATCTGAAGGTGTAAACTAACCGTGAACACATGAAACCAGAGTCAGGAAGGACACAATCCTGCAGATCATCTTCTTCCTGTGAGAGAAAATAGATCATGGATACAGATGATGGCAGTGCACAGAATCACAATGACAGGACTATAAAACACTGCACAGTTACACTGCTAAAGCTGGTATTAACCCACAAAGACAAAGCACATCAAGCAGCTAGTCTGCTTTTTGATTTATTTGTCACACAACCACTGATTAGTTTCCACAGACAGCCACAGAGTTTAAAGTCACAGCTGCACTCATATCATGCCCCTTTTACCAAATAAGTGACTATCCTCCTGCGAGTCCCTCAGATATCTTCCACCTGCTAATAGCTTCCAGGATAAAAGCTTTCTTTGCTTTATGTACTTGCTTAAGAGTATCGTTGAACTCACTCTGCTAGCTCATGCAAACTGACATGCGTTTAAACAGCTGAGGAAAGGAAGCCCACACCCTCAACCCACAGAGGTTCCTGTTACGCATTTCCCATCAACACATTTTTTCAATGTCAATATTTTTTTTTTTTTTTAGCTTTTCTAACATACTGAAAGAAAAGCAACACACGGTCACACATCCATCAGTTAGATTTGATTGTTTATCCTTGAGGGTCTTAGTAGAAGTTTTTCCATCACTGTTCTTGGTGCCTCTGGGATATTTTTACTTTGTAGTACTGGCATGAGGGAAAAACAGAGGCAGAGTCAGACTCAGTAATTTAATCATCTGCTTCTTCTAATACCTTTTTTTATTGAGTGTGTGTTTTATTTAAACTAAACCTATTTAGTTTAAATAGGTTTAGTTTAGTTATTGGTGACTGGATGGAGTGAAGTCTGAAAGGTCCTGTGAGTGTGTGCTGTGTTTTCAAATAGTTTAGGTAATAGTTTCTTCATTCATGCTGTCACATGCTTGAATGCTCTTATGAGGTCTGTACATGTGCATATGATGCTGTAAATCACAATCTCATGTTTCAGACTGCTCTCAACAACCAGGCACATTTTTTTTTTCTACTATCAGGAGCCGCTTCGTTCTGACCTGCTGTTCAAACTTTCTGCTAATCAGAGCACGGTCGGCCTCATGAGCCTTAATTCAGACAGAGGATGAACTACGTGACCACGCCAACACGTATTAGAAGAGACAAAAGGATTCTTTTTGAAATCAACAAAAAAGAAACCTGGAAATGAGGATACACTCTTCTAAACATTTACTATATACCTGTTTGTTATAATGAAAACACACCTGACACAGGATACAGGTGCTTGGCTTCATAACATTGAGAAAATACAAACTGTAAAGATCCTGAAACACTTTCTATGACATGCTCTGAAGTGTACATATAAGTGTACTCGATGCATTCCTGTATAAAAAAAGAATGCATAGTCTGGACATAGTTGGAGTCTGAACTTTGATTGGACCAATCACCTTGATTCTTTTATTTTTCAGCTGTCCTGTAGCATGATCAAATTTAGGCCAATCAAATGGCCTCACAAGTGACTTTAGAGTACACTATATATTCACTCACCCATCCAGATCATTGAATTCACGTGTTCTAGTCGCTTCCAAGTCCACAGGTGTATAAACCAAGCACCTGGGCATGCAGACTGCTTCTACAAACATTTGGGTCACTCTCAGGAGCTCAGTGAATTCTAGCCTGGTACCGTGATAGGATGCCACCTGTGCAACAAGCCCGGTCATGAAATTTACTCCCTCATAATTGTTCCACAGTCAGCTATTAGTGGTATTATAACAAAGTGGAAGAGATTGGGAACAACAGCAACTCAAACATGAAGTGGTAGACCACACAAAATGACAGAGTGGGGTCATCAGATGCTGAAGTGTGCTGAGGTCACCAACACTCTGCAGAGTCAGTCGCTACAAACCTCCAAAATTCACGCTTTTTTTCAAATCAGATCGAGAACAGTGCGTTGAGAGATTCATGGAATTGGTTTAATATTTGAGCAGCTACATCCAAGCCTGACATCACCAAGCACAATGCAAAGCATCAGATGGAGTGATGTACACCACACCGTTCTCTGGAGTGAGAAATCACAGTGGTAGAGGGGGAGGGATTATGTTGTGGGTTTTTTTTGGGCTGCACCCATTAGTTCCAGTAAAAGGAACTTGTAATGTTAGAGAGATAGAAACAGTTTGGGGTTGGCCACTTCCTGCTCCAACTTGACTGCACACCAGTGCACCGTGAACTGTGTGCGCGTGTGTGTGTGTGTGTGTGTGTGTGTGTGTGTGTGTGTGTGTGTGTGTGTTATATTTTTTAAATGTATATTAGTATATCTTTAGGCCCCTTAAAGTGTAAACTTGAATATTGTGACAGTATCCTTTTTAAATTTACTTTCATTAGTTTTAGAAGCAGTTTTCACACTATGCAGCAATACAAGCAGGATATATTAGGCTGTACTTAACCCTGGATTCCAGCAGTATTAAAAACTAAAACTACAAATTAATGAAAATCTGTGGAATAATGGATATTTTTTATTACAGTAAATCCGCGATGAACACCCTTCATTTCACTTGATTACCCTTCAGCTCCAATAAAACATCATTAATGCAGTTAATTCTCTGAAAAATGCACATTTTTTTACTGACTGACAGGTAAAAAGTAGACCACAGTTTCATAATTAGAAAAAGAAAATTAGAAAAGAAAAGAAAAGAAAAGAAAAGAAAAGAAAAGAAAAGAAAAGAAAAGAAAAGAAAAGAAGAGAAAAGAAAAGAAAAGAAAAAATATACCTTTAAATAGCGGATACATTAATAGTAAAGTAATAGCTTTACCTGCCGTTTACGGTGCAGAATAAACGTAATTTTTGTAATTTTAGTCCGGGTCCACAAAGCTTCACAGGATTATTGATGAGAAAAAATAGCTGCGCAGTTTCTCGTTGCTGCCGCGAAGTCATCATTTCAAGTCAAATAACGGCCATACCCTCTACAAAATGCCTTGGGTAGATGAAACAACTTGATCAGCTGTCTTAGGGGCTCTACACACGGGGAGCGACGTCGCTCCGTCTCCATTCATACGAAGCGATTGTGGCCTCATCGCACGAGTTCCATAGGAAATGAATGGAGAGCGAGCGATGTCGCTCCCGATGTGTCGAGCCCCTTATTGTGACTTGTGATTCTGCACATCCCCTCTGTACTGCACGAAGGTGCATTCATCGAAATCCTTGCATCTAACCATTAACAGTTTGTGCGGTTTTCCTTCTGAGCCGATGCAGCTTTCTGCACATCTCATTACCATCCTCATAGTTATCACTCCATTGTGTTTGTGTACTAAAAGAGAAATACGTTCCTTGTTACTAAAACCGATTCTAAAGTATAGTTTCGCTAACTCATAATACAAGACATGCTGGAGGTTACAGTAGACGTGGCGTGGCAGGTGTTTGACTTGAAATGACTTAAATCTGCACATTTCGACTTTTTTTCTCAAAATAGTATTTAAACTTTTTTCTCGAAATTTTGACTTTATTCTCAAAATGCACAATTAAATTTTCTTTTTTCAATGTGGCCCTAATACTTCTTCGTAGTGTACATAATTATCGAAAAAACAAAAACACAGTGCTCGAGATCCGGTGTGGTGATAGTTACAGCCGCGGACAGTTTGATTAACGTTGGTGAAATTATCTTCTTTTCTCACAGTTAAACTCGCCAGTTAAGCTAATGTTAATGTGGTAGCACTGTTGTGTCACATTTAACAGTGAATAAAAATAATTTTTTAAGGAGGAAATGTGTGTTTGTAATGTGTGTCAGATGCTGCTGCTTTATGCTGCCAATTGTCTTTTTTTTTTTTTTTTTAAGTTTCTAGTTCCTCAGCCATCGGTGAGGTGTCTGCTGCACTCCTGCCAAGGAATATGTGTGTTAATGTATGATGGGTTAAAAGAGTCAGTTTGTTTACAGAGGTCCAATCAGCCAAATTGAATTTATTTTATATAAATATGGTGGTGACTGTGGTTTAAATATTGGGGTCAAACAGAAGAACCACTGTTATCTAGTCTTAGTTATACTGATTTGGGTGCTTTGCAGTAGTCTTAGGATACCGACTGTACATTTTAAAATGATGCACAACATCATTTAGATGAGCAGAAACTAAACTAACTCTAAGCTTCATTCTAAATGTGGTTCATGGTCAAGCTGTTGCTTGTAGATAAAGAGCTGAAACCTATAATGTAACTTTATTTGTGAAATGACAAGATGGCAACAAGATGATAATTTGCTGAAGAGAGCAAACTTTTTGAGCTGCACTGAAATCTAAGCATCTCCCTACGATGACATGCAGCCACTTATTTTTATCTTTATTTAAACTGCTTCTGTTCCCATGTGAAGAGGAAATTAAGTAAGCATTTCCATTAGAAAGATCTGGTGCAGGAAAACAAGTCAGCCAGTGTAGTGTAGTTTCAGTCAACATGAAAATGTCACTCATTTAAAAGTATGAAAAACACAGAAGTCTTATGTGCTTAAGAGTCAAGAACATTCTTGACTCAGTAGCTCAATAACCCATTAATTCATGGAACATCCATCTGACCTCTGATTGACTTTTTCCTGACATTTAGCTCAATCTCTCTTCTTTTTATTATCCTTTTTTTCGCTTCCACTTTTTCTTGTCTGCTTATGGCTATGAGGCAGTTACACAGTCTTTGCTGCTGGACATACAGAGAGCAGGGATGCAGCAGAAAACTAAGGTTTTCCTTTCTTGATCCATATCCATGACACATCTTTTGTTTTGTTTTTCTTTTCTTTTTTAAAAGAAATAATTAATAAGAACAAAAGCAGATGATCCAACAGAAGACAAAGGGAGAGTGAAATATATATATATATATATATATATATATATATATATATATATATATATATATATCCCAGCTTCCTCTGTGGGTGGTCTTCTCCAAGCTCAGGTCTGTCCTTCCATGATGGTTCCTGTTCTTTCTCCTCTTCTTTCTCAGGTTTCTGCTGCCTGAGGTACTCACTAAGCACATGATGCTTTGTGGTGATCATGGTCCCCATTTGCCTGTAGGATCACAAGGTACTTGTAGCTGTCTTCAGTGTCTGCAATGTTGCCTTCTGGTAGTGCAGTCCCCTCAGTTCTGACTACTTTTCCTCTTAGTTACCATCCGACTACACTTCTGCAGTCAGAATGACCTTCCATTGTCATTGCTGTAGATCCGTGTGGTGCTGATCAGTGAATTGATGTCTCGTTCACTCCTGGCATACAGCTTGATGTCATCCATGTACAGGAGGTGGCTGATGCTCGCTCCATTTTGTAGTCGGTACCTGTAGTACCTGAAATTCTTCTCCTCACATACAAGGTCTTGAATAATCAGGCCCCATCTTATCTCAAAGACCTCGTAGTACCATATCACCCCAACAGAGCACTTCGCTCTCAGACTGCTGGCTTACTTGTGGTTCCTAGGATACTTAAGAGTAGAATGGGAGGCAGAGCCTTCAGCTTTCAGGCCCCTCTTCTGTGGAACCAGCTTCCAGCTTGGATTCGGGAGACAGACACCATCTCTATTTTTAAGATTAGGCTTAAAACTTTCCTTTATAATAAAGCTTATAGTTAGGGCTGGATCAGGTGACCCTGAACCATCCCTTAGTTATGCTGCTATAGGCCTAGTCTGCTGGGGGGGTTCACATAATGCACTGTTTCTTCTGATTCACCTTATTTACTTTGTTTATACTCCACTCTGCATTTAATCATTAATTGATATTAATCTCTGGCTCTCTTCCACAGCATGTCTGTTTTTCTCTCCCCTCAGCCCAACCGGTCGCGGCAGATGACTGCCCCTCCCTGAGCCTGGTTCTGCTGGAGGTTTCTTCCTGTTAAAAGGGAGTTTTTCCTTCCCACTGTCGCCAAGTGCTGCTCATAGGGGGTCGTTTTGACTGTTGGGTTTTCTCTGTATTATTGTAGGGTCTTTACCCACAATACAAAGCGCCTTGAGGTGACTGTTTGTTGTGATTTGGCGCTATATAAATAAAATTGAATTGAATTGAATTGAATTGAATTGTAGACAGTCTTGTTGATTATCTGGCTGAGGGGATTCAGGTCTATGCAGAACAGCAGTGGGGACAGGGCATCTCCTTGGTAAATCCCACACTTGATGGTGACTTATGTGATGGGCTTGGAGTTGGCCTGTAGTGTTGTTCTCCACATACCCATTGAGTTCTTGATGAAGGCTTTGAGGGTCCTGTTGATCTTATACAGTTCTAGGCATTCCAGGATCCATGTGTGCAGCATCGAGTCATAGGCTTTCCTGTAGTCAATCCAGCCGATGCACAGGTCGGTCAGTCGGGTCTTACAGTCTCGAGTGACTGCTCTATCTATTAGTAGCTGGTGTTTTGCTCCCCTGGAATTTCTGCCTATCCCTTTCTAGGCCCCACCCATGTATTGAGCTGTGTGTCTGTTCATCTTTGCTGCTATGATGTCTGACAGGAGTTTCCGTGTTTTACTGAGGCAGGATATTGGTCGGTAATTGGATGGGACTGGTCCCTTCTTGGGGACCGTGGGGATCAGGACTATCCGGCTCTCAGTCAGCCATTCTGGGTGTGTTTTATCCTCTAGCACAGGGGTCTCAAACTCCGGGCCTCGAGGGCCGGTGTCCTGCAGGTTTTAGAGGTGTCCCTGATCCAACACACCTGAATCAAATGGCTGAATTACCTCCTCAGTATGCAGTCAAATTCTCCAGAGTCCTGCTAATGACTTCTATATTTGACTCAGGTGTGTTGAAGCAGAGACACATCTAAAACCTGCAGGACACTGGCCCTCAAGGCCTGGAGTTTGACACCCCTAGCAGCTGGTTCAGTTGTGCTGCCAGGCCCTCGTGGAGTGCAGTTAGCTTCTTTAGCCAGTAGGTGTGAATCATATCAGGGCCTGGTGCTGTCCAGCTCTTCATAAGTGAGAGTCTTTCCTGGATGTCTGCTACTGTGATTGTTACTGGAGCCTGTTCAGGGAGGTTGCTGTGGTCTGCTCTTAGATCCACTAGCCACTGAGCATTGGTGTTGTGTCTTGCATCCTTCTCCCATATGCTCTTCCAGTATTGCTCCATCTTCAGCCTTGATGGGGTTGCTGTTCTCATATTGTTCCCCTGCCACTGATGGTTCCCCTGCCTTGGATGGTTCAGTGGAAAAGATCTAGTTTCCTCTACTGTACCTGTTAATGTCAAATGCTCTGGTTTCCCTCCGTGCTGTTATCCTCTAGCCATCTCTTCCATGGAGGGTACCGCTTCCTTCATCTTATAGCCACAGAGAGAGAGAGGAGAGGGAGAGAGAGAGAGATTATTTACGGGTACAGTAGAGGAAAAGTACAAGTGAATTTAAACTGACATACAGTACAAACATTAATGTTTTCAAAAGACTGTCAGCTGTTACTGAAGCTCTTCACTTTCTTACTGCTCACTATGTTATCAGAGGTTTCTTCATAATTTTCACAGAGCTGGTTCATTGAACAGGCTGCAGCTGCATTCAGGGATCGGAAAGTGGCTCAGGAGAGGTGGTGTTAATGCAGGCCAAGTACCTAATGGTAGCCTTGCACTTAAGAGAATGCTGGATGCTATCTTACTCAGATTCATCCTGGTATGAATAGTGGGAGTGGTTGTGGTGTTGGGTAGGGAAGAAGGTGAATCTGCAGAAGATCTGCCGTCCTTCCAGCTGCTAAGTACTCAGAATAATGAGGAGAGGGCAGTCAGTGAAAGAGTCAAAGGGCCTGAAGGTGCACCCGGGAGAAACAACTCAGAATAAAACACACACATCTGCTCACGTCTCTCTTTAATCAGCTTCTATACACACTTTATTGGTTTGTGCCAATACAAATGTAACTTATGACCGTAAATAACTGATGGAGATCAGACGGAAACTTCCAGGGCTGAAAAATGAAGTTGAAAATTCCAGTTCCTCTGACGTCCCCATGACATCATTTTCCTTCCCACTGTCACAAAGTGCTTCCTCAGAGGGGTTGTTTGGGGGGTTCTCCCGGACACTGTTGGGTTTTCCCCTTACAGTAAAGAGCACCTTGAGGCAATTGTTGTTAAGATTTGCTGCTATAGAAATAAACATGAATTCATTATCTGACAAATAGTACAGCTTACTCTTACTGAGCAGGTATCTGTGTATGCTTTTTGCACCTGTACAGGTTACTAAATAATAGCATTAGGTTATAATTTGACACATCATCCATTCATCCAGACCTGGAAAAAAAAATCATATTGTTGATGCTTCAAAATGCTGCGTAACATCATAACTGATGATGATCTTTTAAATACAGTCTGTGATTTAGACATTGATACAAGCTAAACTGCACTTCATGAAGTGTTCCTGCAGCTCATTTCTTTCTTCTGCCTTTAAACTGCACAGACAGATGAATGGACCTGAAAACAGCACCATGGGGACCTGCTCTCTTTGTGTTCACCTCTTGTTGCTTGAAGGATTTCTCTGATTTTCTGCAGTCTGTGTTCACCATATCACTGCTACTCACTTCATGTGTGGACGCCTCTTAAAAAAGCAGAAAATTCCCTTCAGTAAGTCCAACACGGATGTCCAGCAGAAGGACACGTTACGTGACATCAGCACAGCTTTGGAACTATATTTCAAACATTGCTCAGACCAGAGTTGTTAGAGGCGTATATTTTCAAATTAAGTTATTTGTTTCTTTGTTTATAGAGAAGAATTTAAGATACAAACACAGCATTTTATAAAGCTCACAGATGTGCAAACAGCCAAGTAAACAGATTCATCACATGAACATCATTTTGGCACCAATGGCCCCTCAGACACTCCCCCTATGATCTCAGCAGGCTGTGCTGGTAACTCAGACTCTGCTCTCTGTGTCTCTGAGCTCTCAGTGAGTGTTAAACTCGGCTCTGGTGGTTTTGTGTGGGAACTGTTTGTGGCTACAGTGGGACCAAAGACTCAGACTGAGACACGATCCTCTTGCTGTAAGTATGATTTTCTTTTTGTTTGTTTTTTTTCTTTTTTCTTTATAAAACAGCTGTTCTGAGCTCTAACAGCTCCATCACTGCTTACAGTGCTGCAGCTATAAGCCATAATGATGCTGAATTAACATAAGGTAATTTTGTTTTATTTAAGATGACTGAATTATTGGAATCTGAGTGAGATAGCTTTTAAATTTGAATGACCGGCTCAGCTGTTTGATCCATTTTCAGTTTTATTTATACAGCGCGGTCATTTCAGGGGGCTTGGCAAAGACAGCACAATCACCCACTGAGGGAAATAAAATTGCACAGGAGAAATTCATCTTAATGAATCCCTTGAAAAAGAGTGGAGGTTGCATCAACTGTAGCATCTCATTCCTTTGTTCTTTGAATCAAAGCTGCAGGTAGGGGTGACTGAGCTGTTCCAGGATGACATGAGGTCATGATCACCTTCCTCAGAAAGACAGAGCAACCTTCAATCATCATCTGTACAGGAGGGTAATCACATTAATGTAACGGATGTGAGGATACATTACGATCACATCCTTGTCTAATGTGCTTCAGCTGCATTCATATGGCACATTTACATCATCAGAACCATTTAATGTAGATGGACTTCTTGTGATCACTGCAGCGTTCAGTCAGCTCCAATTCTGACAGAGATCCTTCAGCATTATTAAGGTTCAATATTTGTACAGGATTCATGTTTCTATCATATGTGACCAACTTTTTCTAGTAGTTAGAAGTGCTGCTCTGCAATTTAAAAAAAAAATGAACATACAACCATATTTCATCTTTCAACATAGCAAAACAAAATCATTTAAAACTCAACAGAATAATGTAAAGGTTCCTAAATGTGACTTTGACAGTGAGTGCGTTAACATTTCTTTTTCGCCGTAAGAGGCTTTAACATTTCGCAGCCCACCTTTTTAAATAAAAATTTGCTCTTTTTCTATTACATGTCAGTACAGCCTTAATACTTCTTCTAATAGTTTTAGATGTAAAGTCGTAGAACTTGTTTCTTTAAATTTTGTCTATAGCTTTGGTTTATTTTTGAAGGGTTTACATTATCTATAAATACAGGAATTTACCAGATGGGACCTAAAGTAAACCTCATTTGTGGACTCATACCATCACACACCTTGGCACACTTTATATGGGAGAGGTGTGTGTGTGTGTTGAGATCCTCTCATAACCCAAGTGAGACCCATACGCCTGGACTCTTAACCTTTATTTCCTTTAAGAGTCTTATCACACCTTTTTACATAAGAATGTTCTCTTTATGAATGAATGAATGTGGTTTACACGGACTTGCTGCACCACCCTGTGGTACAAACTGGTATTACAAGTAAATATACCCGATATTGCATCACAGCAGATGGTTTAAACTTGAATCTGAAAGCTTTGGTTTATTTTTGAAGCGTTTGAACTATTTTAAACACACACCTTTACTACATGAGCTCTACAGTAAACTGTGCCTCTGTCAAATACCTTGAAGCACTCTGTGACAAATGAGGCTCATTCTCTCACACTTAAAGTGAGGAAACACTGGGTCTGTCATGTCGGGCCGTGTGGCAGAAGCAGGGAGACCCCAAAATGCAGGACTCAGAGGTGATGAGATTAGTGATTTTATTGAAAAGAAGGTAATAACAAAAACTGGGTTGGGCTGAAGCCAGAACTAAACTACAGGAGACGGATCACACGCACGACGGAGGCAAAGACGACAACACGACAAAGAACAGAGGAAAACTGAGGGCTTAAATACACAGCAGGTAATCGGGGCAAGAGGAAACAGCAGGGAACAACAGGTGAAGCAAATGAAACTAATAACATGGGAAGCAAAACTAAACACAAAGCACAGGGAACACACGATTGTCAAAATAATACAGGAAGTGGCTAACAAGAAACACGCAGACTAAACACGGGGGACTGGCATACAGACACGGGACGGAGACGCAGACTAGTCACAACACTAGGAATAAACTCAAGTAAAAAACACAGGAGGTCAGGGTAGGACAAAACACCAAAACAGACACAAGACCATAGATGCAGGGAAGACAGGGACAAAGGGAACAAGAACATCAAAACACACTGGGAATTAAACACTCAGGGAAAATAAACTAAAAAGGGATCTCTAATGTTCTGTTCATGAGATAACTGCACCTTTATCATCCCAGTAATACATTTAGAAACCACAGTTTATTACAAGCAGCAGTTTTGTCAACCTTCCACCCCATCTCCTTTTCTTCTCCTCTGTCTCCTCTCACAGGGAGAAGATGATCTACAAGATCCTGCTGCTCCTCATCCTCACCTCATGTGTCTCTGGTTGGTTTACAGCTTCACTTCATTTCAGAGGAAAAGGACTCTGATGTTAAAAAAAGTGCTTGTTTGATAAATAATTGACTGTTAAGTGCAGATCAATTGCACATAAATCCTATAGTAATAAAAAATTATACAGCTGTTTACTAATTCATGAATGGAAGAAATAAGCAGCTCTGATTGGCAGCATGTTTTAAAGTGCATTAACGTGCCTCAGCAGTGTGTTGATTTATTTATTAAGGTGTCCATTTGCTGTGTTTTAATGCTTTTCCTGAGGTCCACATTAAAACATAAGTAAACATTAAACTTATATAGAAACACAGTGAAAATGAAACCAGAAATGAGCACAATTAAACAAAAACAAGGTAATTTACACAGTTAAGTGACTGTTGTATTTTATAACAACATTTCATATTAATCATTCATTTGTAGTCTTTATTAATGTAGTCGATTTTGGCACTTGAACGTGCCCTAAATGAAACTGATGCTGGACCTGTCTTTACTAAAGCAATAACAGTAATAATTCTATTCCAGTAGCATTTTTGTAAGGCACACACAGATTTAAAGGGCACATTAGCAGTTAATTAGCAGCAATTAAAATCAAACTTTGTTTTAAAGCTCAGTTTATTTATCTATTCACTTTAATCAACCACAGCTGTGGCTTCACGGTGGGTTGGAGATATGCGTTCCAAAGTTTGGTCTCTACAACTTCAAAAGCATGATCGCCTTATGAATGAATGAATGAAAATTAAAAGATCTTTATTATTTGCTTAAACACTTGCTTTGTTCATAATTCATCAGTTCAGAAACATTTCACCTCTGACAGCACAGTGAACATCATAGACCTGCACAGATGTGCTTTCTCAGTGTGTCTGCTCCTCTCTTTCCCTCTCTGTCTTCTCAGCAGGATCATTTGTAGTGAATGTGACACAGACCTCCTATCAGGCAGAGGAGAACCACAACATCACACTGGAGTGGACGTTCACCACCAAACCTGACAGCTCCCCCAAATATCGCAACGTCCTCTGTGGCCATAACATAACTGGTCAGAATACCTCAGTCCTGTATCATGTTCATGAAGGTGTTGAGGTGTCAGAGTCTCAGGATGCAAAGTTTTCAGGACGAGTCCAGAGTGACAAAGACGCCCTCAGAGAAGGACGAATCAGACTTCAACTGTCCAGACTCAGGACTGATGACTCGGGTCTGTACCTGTGTGAGGTCAACACTGATGATGGTTCAGGCTATCAGAGCTGCCACCTCAGTGTCACAGGTAAATTACTAAGAATCAAATTTCTGTTATTTTGTTCTTCTTTAAAGATGATTTCACTGTTGAGAACTGCATTATTCGTATTTCTATATTAATTGTTAACAAATATCTTTGGGTCTTTTACAACAGCGGCAGACCATCCTCAGAGTCCTTTGAGTCTTCGACCAGAAAGTCGGAGAGGCACCGGCTTGTATGTTGTACTGTTACTGGCAATTGGACTACCAGCAGGAAGTGTCGTGGCTCTTTGTCTGTGTGTGTTTTTAGTGTTTTATTGTAAAAGCTGATGAAGTGTGGGAGACAGCCCATCCTGACTAATATAACTTCTTCTAGAAGACAATTAGTCCCCATGTTTTTGTTGATCCTGTTAGTTTAAATTTCAATAAGGACAGCAGATTTAACCTTCAGTCACAGTCGTTAACCCTGGACAGCTTGCCAGCCTGTCACAGGACTAACTCAGAGAGACAGATTACTATTCACACTCACATTCACACCTACGGGCAATTTAGACTCACTGTTCTGTCCCTCACACCTGCAGCAAAATGTATTAATTTGTTGTAATCCAAACTGGTGAATGTTTAAATTATCTTTTATAATAACACAAAAGGTCAGCCTTGCTACATTTGTTGTGTTTTTCTAGGTTTTGTATTATGAGTAACCATGCCATCTAGTGGTCAACAGCTGTAAGAAACAACTGTCTTAGGGAAGCAGCCAATGACGCAAATGAGTCATCCGTGAGCCTTGGCAGTTCATAACCTTTACGTATACAGCTGCGCCAGTGGCGGCTCCAGAAATATTTTTCTGTAGGTGCTAAGGGGGGGCTAAGCATTTTACTGAGGGTGCTGTGAACAGTGGCGGTCCTAGCCTGTTTGGCGCCCTGAGCAAGCACCCCCACCCCCCCCACGATTGCTGCAGCAGCGCCTACCGCACTACTCCACTTGGGAGGTAATGGTCGCCCTCTGCCTGCTGTGTGGTGCATGTAGCTTTCTGCCAATGTCTGACAGATTTTAACAGAATTCATAGATTCTAGATTCATATTTGTTATTTCTTCATCAGGATTCAGGTTCACACAAATACTGTTAATTAATGACCATATTTACAGTATTATAAATAGGGAGGGGAATTGATAAGAATTCTCATTCCATTATCGATATCACGTATCAATTTGATTCCTTATAGATTCTCATTGGGTTAGTGAATAAAATATACCACAAATGGGTTGGTTTGCATTAATTCGTTTAAATGTAAAGTAGAACAAAATTAAAACTGGTATAAAAAAAATCCTCTTTCAAAATTAATACTAATAATATTTTAACATAAAATACAACTGTAAGGTGTGTGAGAACCAGACTCTGATCCAGCCAGACTCTGGCAGTCCTCACCAACTAAATGTTACATGAGATGGAGATTATTCATACAGTATAGTGAAAGCAGTACAGCAAAATAGGGTTGCAACTATTGATTATTCCATTGATTAAGTGATCGGATTACAAATGTTTTTCTCGTATTAACAATTCAACTACATATTTTAACTTCCATACTGCAGTTTTTTGCTGTGAAACAAACAGCGGTGGATGGAGCAGCTACAAAGTTCTCTTTTCTTCAGGTTGGCACTTACTGATCAGGTGGTTGATGAAGGACCTCCAGCTGTTTCAAAGTAAAGGTTTTAACGGTGGTTACAGGAACAAGCACTGCTGCTTTGTACGCCAGAAAAACGTTTCCTTTCGCTCCATCCGAGCTCATTGGTAACAGACTGCACATAAAACAGCTGCTGCTGTTGTTGAAAAACTGTGAACATAATTTTGTAATGCTTTTTATCTTGACGCCTCTGTCATGGCGCTGTTGAATATATTCCAAACCAAATAAAGCGCGTGTGTGATGTAATCACGCAAATGTGTCCTCATGTTAGTGGAATCGATGAGTGGAATCATTAAGCAAGCAGACTAACGATTCCAAGGATTTGAATTACTGGGAACCGGTTTTCGATTCCCATCACTAATTATTACCTCCGCCAAGGAGGTTATGTTTTTGGTCACGTTTGTTTGTCTGTCTGTCTGTCTGTTTGTTTGTTTGTTTGTCAGCAGGATTACTCCAAAAGTTATGAATGGATTTTGATGAAATTTTGTGGAGTGGTTGGAAATGACAAGAGGAAGAAGTGATTAAATTTTGGCAGTGATCCGGATCACGATCTGGATCCAGGAATTTTTTTAAGAATTCTTCACTGTTGCGGGATAGGGGGTTGGCCTTGGCGGAGGTTTACGCTCTCTGAGTGCTTCTAGTTATAAATGAAATGTGCTTTGTGTTCTATCAATTGTGTGCATCTAATTTTATTAGATGCACACAATCATTCTAGGCTCAGCAACCGAGACGAGAGAATCCCCCGCCTGCTCCTTTCCTTCTGTTACAACCTGTCAGACCATGGCAGAAAGCTACATGCACCACACAGCAGGCAGAGGGCGCCCATTACCCCACAAGTGGAGTAGCGCGGAAGGAGCTGCTGCGGCAATCGCAATGTGTGTGTGTGTGTGTGTGTGGGGGGGGGGGGGGTCATGCCGCCCTAGATGAGAAGCTGCCCTGGGCGGCTGCCCATGTAGCCCATATCAGGAACCCCTACTGGCTATGAAGGATCATTTGTTCTTTCAGTTCTCAACACACACAGACACAAGCTATTTTCTTGGGGGTGCTATGACTTTTCCAGGGGGAGCTATAGCACTCCCTAGCGCCCCCCCCCCCCCCCCCCGGGCCCCGCCACTGTGCTCTATACTGTGAGTAGGCAAAAAAAACATACAGCATAGAGCTGTTACTTACTGCGCACAATGAGAGCGCCACTGCCACCTACTGTAGTGGATGTGCAATTACACTTAATTGATTTAATTAAGAAATGGTGTTTGAGCGAAAATGTTCATGAGCTAAACATATCTGCCATCCTAATTTTGACCTTCATAATTACATATAGTCTCCAAATTATTTAATGAATTACTTAAATTAATAAAAGTTGCATAAAATTACATGAAATGTTAATGTGATTTTTTTAAAAAAAGCACAATTAAACAATAAAACCTAGACCCTACATTGATTTTGTAAAAAAAAAAAAAAAAACTGATAAAAAGTTGTTGCCATGAAAACATCAAAAGTGGTGAACTTGACTCATTATGACACAACTGTAAATTTATAGAAAAGTCGCCAAGTTTGGTGGTTCTAGGAGCCGTTCAGGAGCTGATTCAATGATGGCAGAAACTCTTACATCAGGTTCACTGATATGTTCACAAATATTATCTGAAAATGTGTTCGTTTGACCTTAAACAACGTAAGAGCCGTACAGAGAGAACCTGAAGCACAACTGTGGCTACAAATAAAAAATGACTGCATTTATAACAATCACTTTCAGACATTTAAGCAGTATGCTTCTGCTAAAACGGACTTTCTTTGCTGCTTGGTTGTTTGTCTTTAATGCAATAATATTTTAATATTTAGTAATTAACTAATAAGCCAGAATAAAGAAAATATCACATAAACAGAGACTCTGTCAGTTTGCTGTTTGTGTCTTATTTTATGGTCACAGTAAAAAATTTTTTGCAGCACGGTGGTGTGGTGGTTAGCGCTGCTGCCTCATAGTTAGAATGACATCTAGAAGGCCTGGGTTTGATTCCACCTTGGCCCAGGCCTCTCTCTGTGTGGAGTTTGCATGTTCTCCCCGTGTCTGCGTGGGTTTCCTCCGGGTACTCCGGTTTCCTCTCACAGTCCAAAGACATGCAGTTAGTGGGGTGAGGTTAATTGGTCACTCTAAATTGCCCATAGGTGTTAATGTGAGTGTGGATGATTGTCTGTCTCTCTGTGTTGGCCCTGCGACAGGCTGGCGACCTGTACAGGGTGTATCCTGCCTCTCACCCTATGACAACTGGGATAGACTCCAGCCTACTGAATCAAATGAATGTGAGACATTACTCACTCTAATATTACAGATAAATTAAAAGTTCTGTATGTGAAGTACTTACAGGTGGATGTATTTGGACTATGATGCTTTAATTGTTTATTTATCAAGAGATTATTAATTTGTCAGTTCATCACTGTAACATGGATTTGTTTGAATGCAAATAAACTATATTTAAATTGTACTTCGAGAGACAGAGAGGGGTGGAGTGGGGCTCTGATATGTTTTGAGCAGATAGTGTCACAGGAACAGGAGTCCACAGAGAAGACACACAGAGAGGGAGCAGGAAACAAACACTGATAAGGTTGGTGTTCCTGTTTAATTTTATAGGATTAAATTTGATTTAAATAAGTAAGTAAATAAACAAAATGTATATACAATTACACAGTTTACACCATTTGGTAAATTTTGTATTTTCTGACTAACTGTACAAGCTAACTGTACAAGTTGTTGTAGACTTCCTATCATCCGGATTTTGAGTCAATATGTGACAGAAAATATCGACAACCGGGGTTAGGCAAATTCTTTAGATATATCTTAATCATATTCCACATTAATGTCTAATATTTTTGTGGGGACTGCATGTGGTAATATTGATATTGTAATACTGGTAATATGAAATAATAATATGTAGATGTCAAACGTCAAACAGTCAAACGTTTGGTCACACTTTATATATATGTGTGTGTGTGTGTGTGTGTGTGTGTGTGTGTGTGTGTGTGTGTGTGTGTGTGTGTGTGTGTGTGTGTGTGTGTGTGTGTGTAGGTGTGTAGCCTGTTCACCAACCACAGTCACAGCTGTGCTTCAGACAGCACAATTACACAGACAGTGACAGATGAGGCTGTTAATGATTCTGGTTTCTTTGAATACACAAATCTTTGCTCTCTGCCCCCAACCAGATTCTTCTCTTAGATTTTTTTTTTTGAAAACAGAATCAAGTAACAGAGAAAGAAAAAAGTCCATGAGCATGTAATTGATTGTTGGTCATTTATATTTTTGTGGTAAAATGATACAAGCATATTGTATTGCTAATTCGCCAGATATCTGAAATTTTAAAATATATTTTCACATATTACTGAAAAACAAACAAATAAGAATAGTAGAGAATAACAGCCGTAATTTGTTCTTTTTTTTTTTCCAATTTCTTTTTTTTCCAATATATTACTTTAGAACTTTTTCTTGGCATGGAGGAGTAAACAAGCTTCCATATTTGGTCATTTGAGGGTTACAAAAGTCCAAAATATAATTACAATAAATACATTTTTTAAATAAATAGTTTTAAATACTTAAATACATTTAAATTGGGCTGGGGGGATTGAATACAGTGTGCATTTATCTACTACATACTCAGTAACCATAAGTAGTCAAATTCGTGCTGTTACACACAACAAACTTATTCTCTAAGGAGGGAGGTTACTATCTATACAGTATGCACCACTTAATATTCTCAAAATCTCAAATTAGAAAAGTGACAGTGTTACAGTGGAAAACGATATAAAGACTAAACAGACTGGATTAGTATCTCTGTTCCACTGGATTGGCATGTGTGTTTTTTTTCTTTTACAGATATGTCAGCAAACTCATCGTTCTCCACTGACTCTACTTTTGATCTGCACCTTTCCTCCACAAACACCTCCCTCCCTTTGTACATGCAGTGTTTCCTCTCTGCACCGAGCTCCTTCATCTATCGTGCATATAACCTCACCACCATCTTCCTCGACCTACCTCTCTGCATCCTCATCCTCCAACATGGTCTCTGAGAATGGTGGAAAAAGCGCTCCACCACCACAGAAGTAACACTGAGTCACTCTGACAGCTTCACCTACAACATGGCCATCGTGGACCTGCTGTATGTCCTTGCTTGTATCTTCAGCTTTTGTGGGAGCACCACACATAATTTAATCACGCTACACTCAGCGTCGATTGTTTTCACTTTCATCTGGTTTGGACAGACTTTCTTTCACATGCTCACCTGTGTGGAGCGCTACCTGGCTGTTGTTCATCCCATCACTTATCTGAGTCTAAGAAAAGAAAGAGGGGTCAGAATCAGGAATATCACCATAGGCTGTGTCTGGCTGCTCTGCATTGCATTAATTGGTTGCATAATGATTGAAGATATTGTGATCACCATCGTGAATTTCTGCCTCTTGATATTATCATTAATCATCTCCTCCTTCTGCAGCCTTTCTGTTCTCTGTGTCCTGATTCGTCCAGGCCCAGGAGAACAGGGCGGGAACAGGGAGAGGGTTGACCAATCAAAGCTCAGGGCATTTTACACCATTGTGATCATACTGGGAATACTGGTGCTGAGGTTTATTTGGAATCTGGTTTGGACTGTAGCGTCTATTTCTGAGGGAAATGATGCATGTGTGTTAATGTCCTGTGGTATCTGGTTTAATCTGCCCAGCAACCTTGTGTACTGTATGATGTTTTTACACAGAAATGGTAAATTTGTGTGTCGCAATAATAACACAAAATTAGGTTAAATATTATATTATTTTGAAAACAAATAACAAAGACCAAAACAACATGAAAATAAAATCTGAACAAAAACTACCCTGTTGGATTTTTTGTTTGTTTTTTGCCATGTGGTTGCAGAACAACCCAAAGCTGAAAATACAAATAACTATAACATGTAAGTGTCTTACAAGTTTATTATGGGCCATAAAGCTCTAAGTAAATTTATTTAAACATCCCTTTGTTTAGTCTTTTCTTATTTTAGTGTGTTAGATTTTGTTTACCACCTTGTTGCCAGATTTGTGTCTCAGCTGTTTCCTGAGGTCTCCACTTTGGGGGGTGATGAGCGCCCTCTGCCTACTGTGTGATGCATGTAGCTTTCTGCCATGGTCTGACAGGCAGGTTTTAACAGAAGAACCATTACCCCACAAGTGGAGTAGTGTGGTAGGCGCTGCTGCAGCGATGGCAATGCACTGGGGGCGGGGGGACGGTCATGCCGCCCTAGATGAGAAGCCGCCCAGGGTGGCTGCTCATGTCGCTCATATCAGGAACCGCCACTGATCAGGTATCATGTGTTTGCACAAAACACTGTGTACATGAACAGCCCCAATTTTAACTGATATTTTTAATTGCTTCGTAGCTCAACAGAAAGTTCCAGTATGTTTTAAATCAGCTGTGATTGTAACTGTACCTAAGAAATCCAACCCCAGCTGCCTGAATGACTACAGACCTATAGCATTAACATCAGCTATCAGAAAAATATTTGAACGGTTAGTATGTAGACATCTTTCCAGTGTCAACCTCGAGTTTCTATATACCAGTTTGCATATAAGGCAAATAGATCTGTTGATGATGCTTTTTCATTGTGCCTGCACTCTATTCTGCAACATCTAGAAGGTCCTGGCAATTATGCAAGAGTTCTTTTTGTCAATTTCAGTTTAGCTTTTAATACCATTTTTTTTTTTTTTTTTATCTAGACTGTATGATAAGCTCCTTCATATGAGAGCTGAGCAATCACTGTTTCACTCCTTATTGGACTTTTTAACAGACAGGGTTCAGGTGGTCAGATGTAAAAACAAAACAGCAAAACCCCTCACCATCAGCACGGGACCCCTCAGGGGTGTGTTTTGTCTCCACTCCTATTCTCATTGTACACACATGACTTTATTTCACACTGTCAGTCAGTTAAACTGTTCGAATTTGAAGATGACACTACAGCTGTGGATTTAATCACAAGGATTTTGAATCAATGTACAAGACCCAAATGTTATTTCTGATGGACTGGTGCAGCACAAGTAATCTGGAACTGAATGTTTCAAAGACCAAAGAAGTCACTGAGGACTTTTGCTGCAAACACAAAGATCAGCTTCCCTTTGTCATCATCAACACAGAGGTGCAGTGAGTGGACAGCTACAAATGTCTGGGTGTTAGCATCTCATCCACCTAGATATGGAAGGAGCACAGCAGAACTGTTTTAAAGCAATCCCATCAGTGACTGTTCTTTTTAAAACAGTTTAAAAAGCGTGGTGTGTCCAGCAGAAGTTTGTTACAGTTTCATCGAGCAGCTGTAGAGAGCATCGTTACTTTTGCCATAACCATCTGGTTTGGGAGTGTAACTGCAGAGGAGGAGAGACAATTGAACATAGTGGCTCTGCCTCTGCGCTTGTGCAGTGAAGAAATAAAAAAAAAATAAGAGTGTTGCTGCTTAAGCCTTTTAGGTTTTTGTGTGTTCGTTTATCAAACAGGAATGAGACAACACAATGGAATAAGGAGTCCAATTATTAAATTTAATTAACCATTTGTCACAGTTTCACAGATTAATTTGGGTCAGGACCGCATGCCGTGCCAGTGTGTTACTGGATATGACAAGAAGTACCGACACATTCTAGTTCAGCTCACAGTTTCATAGAGTGAAAACGTATCTATCTTGGTTACATCATATACAAAACAATATGTGGAAAACAGAGAACTTCAACAGCTGGGTGACCTCAAAGTCTCCATTTCTGTCATTGTGTAGTCTCCATCAGTGTGGTCCGTTGCCCAATGAGAACCCAAAGTTCCTGATGACACTAAACATTATAAGCTTCTGTATTTTTAATCAGTTATGTTTATCTTCCAGTCTAAGACAGATTTCTCAGGCAAATAAATGTACATATGGTAAGTGCAAACATATACCATGAGTATATTCCTTCAGCAGATAGACTGCACGTAGAACAGCTGACTGCTGTTGTTATGCTATCAGTGTTTATGTTGAAAAACTGGGGTCTTGAAAGGAATCTTGTAATACTTTATATTCACAAGCATTCTCCTAAATACGTTTCTACTGCAGGTCTATATTTAGTTACTAATCAGGGATTAAAATATTAAAAAGGGGGTCCGGACGATTGCTAGTGCTAATAGCGGTGCTAGCTAGCAGTATGTCGGGATCCGTTTTGGGAGCTGAAGTAAAGAAAAAAATAACAGTTTAAATTCTCAGCACAGTGAGCTCAACACACAAACACGGCTGAGAGAGGTGGAGGCGTGGAAAAACATTTCAGTAATGATCCACTCAGTGTCAAAGGGATTATTTTTAGAATCTGGGGGGGGGGGGGGTTCTAAGTCTTGATCCACTCCATTCCAGTAGGTGGCGGTAATGCAGCTCTAAGCTGGTTTGGTCAACCGCAAACCCACAAGAAGAAGAAAAAGAAAACTGTAGTGCAGCTAATGTGAGCGAAAAGTCATTTAATAGATTGGATTTCATTTTTTATTTCTTTCCAATATCCGATCCAGTAATTTAGGTCAGAATCCGACCAATAATCCCTCACTTATCGCGGGTGTTACGTTCCAGGACCATCCGCGATAAGTGAAAATCCGCGAAGTAGGGACGCTATATTTATTTTAATACTTAAACATTATTTTAGTAGTTATACACGCTTTTAAGTTTTTATAAACCCTCCCCACACACTTATACACCAAATATATACATTACTGTACAACACGTACTACGCATGTAAAGAACGAGTACCGCAAAAACCTACACTACAGTAATATTACATTACACTAATATTGATTGAAAACCTGCAAAACAGCGAGTCCGCAAAAAGCGAACCGCAAAGTAGCGAGGGATTACTGTACTGATACTTAATATCGGACCGGTAACAATTGTAAACTTTGTCAATTATTCAGTTTTTTTTTTCTGCAAATTTCACTCATTCATGCAATTTTGAATTTAATCTTGTGTTCATTCTAGTGTTTATAAAAAAACATTAACCTTATAAGTGTTTGTTTTTGCATTGTATCCGTCTGTGTCTCTTTTCTATGAACTTGTTATGTGTATTTTTTTTAAATGTACTGTGCTGGTCATATTATTGCAGCTCCTCACATCACCTCTCTGCCTCCTTAAATTTAGCTCAAATGTTTGCCTCACATTTAAAAGAAATAACAGTGACAAACTGAAAAATGAGTTAAAATCACTTGAAAAATGAACTGTTCTAAAACTTTAATGAAAATACATCCAGACACAGACCCTCAGGGTGACACATCATATAGAATTTAATTATACTGTATTTGTATCAGTATTTTTCATTTTAGTATTTGCGACTGAACACAGTCTATATTTTTTATTATGCTAAAGATTTTTAAGAGTACTTCTCCCATATCAGTTGTTTATTTTATCAATCTATCACAATTTGAGTGATCAAGTAGGATCACAAAGACAGAGTAAAAACACAAGAGTCACACAAAGAAAAGCAATTACCAAAATAAACAAGGAAGGCAAAGATACGCTCACAAAGGCAAGATAGAGGGAGACACACTCAGGGAAGAACTGCAAAATCTAATACAATCAAATCAAGAGAGAAACCCACAAAGTGACACACAAAACTGAAACTCATAAGTAGAATAGCCAAAAATGAAAACAAAAATGTAAAACCTAACATCGCAAAAAAAAAAAAAAGAATGAATCTGTGCATCTAATAAAATTAGATGCACACAATTGATAGAACACAAAGCGCATTTCATTTATAATACTGTAAATATGGTCATTAATTCACAGTATTTGTGTGAATCCTTATGAAAAAATTACAAAAATATGACGGTTTGTGGATTGCGCAGTGTTGCCAGATTGGGCAGCTTGGAAAAACATTGGGCTGGAAAATTCTATATATATGTAGAGAGAGAGAGAGAGAGTCTCTTTTGGGTGGGACAAATGCGCTTGTCTCCGATACGGGTGGGGACACTTCCCCCCCGGTTCCCATGCCTATGCCTTTGGGAGACTGTGAGCCAGGCCTTCTCATCCAACACTGTCTAACAGTGTCTGACCTCACAAATTTATTACTGGAAGAATGGGCAAAAAGTTCCATAAAAACACTCCTGAACTTTGTGAAAAAACTTTCCAGAAGAGTTGAAGCTGCAATAGCTGCAAATGGTGGTCAAACATCACATTAAACCCTATGGATTAAGAATGGATGTCAACAAGCAGATGAGTGAATGCGTTTAGCAATTTACACTCTTACTGCTTCCACAGGAATTAAAATGTTAAGTATCTGCCAGATGCTGCTAATTAAATTCGCATTAATAACTGATCATCAGAGTTCTGCTGTAAAAGCAAATGTTTTGGCAGTTTGCTGATCTGAAGCATTCAGGTGTTTTAAAACAATGTCACAATCTTCCCAGGACTGGACTTCCCACCAAATTCACCCCAAGGTCAGATTGTGAACTGCTGAGAGAAAAACCAAAGAACTCCATCTCTGACTGTGCAGGCCTCAGTCAGAGTTAAACGTTAAAATTACAATTAGGTAAACAAAAAGACCAAGTATGGCTTATTTGCAGTGGTTACAAGGAGAAAGCCTCTTCTCCTGAATAAGTAAAATTTATGCTGCATGAAGCATAATTTGAAGCACAGTTTGGAACTTTATACAAAGATTATTAATAAAAACTTAAATTTGTTCGCCATGCATAAAAGACTGTTACACACATCATTACTAATCTGCAGTTACAGGTGTGATTTAAATAAGAAAACTACACACATAAATGCACACAAAACGAACAGTTGATGATGCTGTTTGTTTTGGATACACATAAAAAATTTCCTGCACAACATTTGAATTTTTTTACAGTGTTCACTGATTAATGAACAACAACCCAGTGTGTGATGATTAATGACAAACTGAATCATTCATCAATCTAATATTACAGATAATCAAAGTTCTGTATGTGGAGTACTTACAGGTGGATGATTTTTTTTTACTGTAATTATTTTTATCAAGTGATTATTAATTTGTCAGTTCATCATTGTCACATGGATTTATTTGAATAAACTATATTTAAATTGTACTTAGAGAGACAGAGAGGGGTGGAGTGGAGCTCTGATATGTTCTCACAGGAACAGGAGTCCACAGAGAAGACACACAGAGAGGGAGCAGGAAACAAACACTGATAAGGTTGGTGTTCCTGATGATTATAGAATTAAATTTGATTTAAATAAGTAAATAAATAAAATGTTTATATGCAATCACACATTTGACACCATCTTATAAATGTTGTATTTTTCTGACTAACTGTACAAGTTGTTTTATGTTGTTGACTTCATAATATTGTCAGGATTTTGAGTCAGTATGTGACAGAAAACATTGAAAACTGTGATCAGACAAATCAACTTAATGACTTGTAATATGATAATGAAATCTAGTTATATTGGTTTCATCACTTTGAATCATGTCTGTCTTGGCATGTCTGCACAGCTGAACTTATTTCATTATTTAGTAACTTAGAGCACTAATAGAGGAAATGCAAAGGTTACACACATTTCACAGGTAAAAGTTGTTTGAGTCACAATATTTTTAACATCATATTTGAATGAAAATAAAAATGGAAATTCTTGAGGGATATTTTAATATGTTTAACACATGCAGCTTTACATATTTGCTGCTACTAGGTAACTATGTAAAGCAAAATGAAGATCAGAGTAGAGGTGAAATGGCCAAATAGTGCTCCTGGCCTTGCTTCCCTTCCACCTGGTGTCGTGCACACACAGGATATCTACCTTCCTTCTCTCCATCATAACAGCCAGCTCTCTGCCTTTTCCAGTCATAGTCCCTACATTTGAAGTCCCTACTCTCACCTCCACATTCCTGCCTTTCCTTCTCTCTTTCATCCTTCTAACACGCCCTCCCTATTTCTTCCTCCTTGGGCTTCAGCCAAGAGTAGCACAGTTTCCACCGGCACCTTTTGGGCAACAGCACCGGCGTCAGTCGCCGTTGACCCGGGCACTAATCGATCCCAAATGGAAACCTCATTCTTGATGATCTGCAAGCTTTACACACACACACACACACACACACGTACACACAAATTATAATTTGTACTATTATTCTTGATCACTAACCACAATCACAGGTGTGCTTGTCACAACAGAATTACACAGAGATTGTGACGGATGAGGCTGTTAATGATTCTGGTTAAATTTAATACAAAAAATGCTCCACATCATTAAAAGTAATTCCACTATTTTCCAGTTTTTATCCTAATGGACTGATAAAATAAAGTGCAGTGGAAAGACCCCAGTTCACCACATAATGTATTTGTGCAGTAAATAAAAGCAGGAGAAAGTATGTATGAGTGTAGAGTAGTCCTTGCGGATGATTTGTGTTTGTCTGTCTATATGTTTTTTTTTTTTGTTTCTTTTTCTTCCTGCTCTCGGTGGAGACGGATGCATTTTTCTCTTCTCCCCAGCCTTCCCTATCTACCCCTGCTTTTTGCTGCTTCGCTGCTTAGAGCATCTCTTCACACATCCCCGAAGTGGAAATTAAATTATGCATCTGGCCAGCTGGTACATACCCGGCTGGCTATGTTATGGATTCCTGTGGGAATGGAAGATAACGTTCCTGGCTGCACTGTGTGGACGAGGCATATATATTGATACCAGGATTTCTTTTCCCGAATTGGACCTGGGGATACCTGGTATCTGGGAAGCTGTTCAGGCCCTAGTAAGGCTGTCTATGAGGGATGCAGAAACAGTACGAACTCAATCAGACTCAGTAGAGCTGAATCGAAGTGGATTACATCTGGAGGAGTGTTGGAGTCTCTGTTCTGCATGGCGGAGTAGAACCAAATTCGGATTATTGGACTTCTGAGAGGTAACCAGAAAACTGTAAGGTCTGTCAGCAAATAGTTATGACGGCCTGAACCACAACATTTGCACTATTTGGAATTTGGCTCCCAGACGGCCTTGGATGCTGTCTATCTAAATCGCCTCTTGGAAATGTTATGTAAACAGATGCTCTTCACCCCCGCCCCGTGTTGTGACCTGTATGAACTGGTATCCTGGCAACCAAGGCTGACTGTACCATCTTATCATGAACATTATCATGAACTGCTGGTCTGGAAGCTGTGTGGCCATCACAGTATCCTGCTCGTCTCCGCTGGCAGCCCCTCTCCTACCCACCCTAGTGCTCTACAGGCTTTAAATGTGCTGCTGCTTTGCTGAGGTGTTTTTTTGGAACCTCGTAAGGTGTTCATAATGAACACAGTACGAGATGATTTTTTTTTAACCTACCTATCCTAATGTATCTCTGTCTGTTTTCCTGCTAAAGGTAGCACCGGCAAAATGGCTGCATGACCTCAGACACCTGTCCCCCCTGTTTGTTTCTGTGTTTGTATTTCTCTTGGATGGGTGTTCTGGAACGCAAATTTCATTATATGTTTACATATAATGACAATAAAGTCTGCTTGAATCTTGAATGTTATACATGGTTATGTCAAAAAAAATTTATTACTTAAGTGTATTTCCAGTTTGTCAATGTATATAATACCTTAGGCCAGGGGTTTTCAACTCCAGGCCTTGAGAGCCGGTGTCCTGCAGATTTTAGATGTGTCCCTGATCCAACACACCTGAATCAAATGCCTGAATTACCTCCTCAGTATGCAGTCAAGTTCTCCAGAGTCCTGCTAATGACTTCTATATTTGACTCAGGTGTGTTGAAACAGAGACATCTAAAACACCAGCCACTGAGACCTGGAGTCGAATACGAATACGAATACCTTTATTAGTCCCACAATGGGGAAATTACAGTTAACAGAACACCCAACCAATAAATACAAATATAGAGACAAACACAAACAGGGGGGACACCCCTTCCTCATACTTATATAGCGCTTTTCAAGGTACTCTAAGCTTTACAATTCATTTGCACCTTAATCATGGTTGGTGGTGCTAAGCTATGAATGTAGCCACAGCTACCCTGGGGCAGTCTGACAGAAGGGTGGCTGCAAATTCACACCTACGGCCCCTCTGACCCCACCAAACACCAACCACACAACCATCACACTTAGGTTCGAGTCCCCATCTGAGCACATGCTGTTGTGCTCGCCTCGCGACCCTCCTGTTGTGAGGTGAGCACCTACCTACACTGTAAACCCGGATAAGTTGAATCTACTTAAAAAAACGACGGTAACTCGTTGCCTTAAATTTTTAAAGTAATGAAACACTTCATTTAACTCAGCCTATTAAGTAAGCACTACTTCATATCCAATTGAACTAAATTGTATGTTCTAATTGACCAAACTTATCTTTTATAGTTCATGAAAAAATAAAATGTCTTTTAATCAATCAATTCCCACTATCCTTTTCATGGTTGTGTGGGGGTGGCGGGGGCTGGAGCCCATCTCAGCTGACAAGGCAGTAAGATGCAGGGTACACCCCGTACAGGTCACTAGCCTGTTGCAGGGCTGACACAGACAACCATTCACACCTGTGGGCAATTTAGGGAGACCAATTAACCTAACTCCAGTAACTGCATGTCTTCAGATTGTGAGGGAAACCCATACAGACACAGGGATAACATACATGAGTCCACACAGCAAGAGTCCCAGGCTAAGGTGGAATTGAACCCAGACTATCAGATAACTATTCTAACTGTGAGGCAGCAGTGCTAACCAGCATGCCACCATGCAGATGCGCATTAAGCCAGTCTGTTAAAACTGGTATAAACTAGATCTTTAGCAGGTGCAAAACTTGATGATATTAAGTTGTTTGAACTCAAACACATGATTACAATAAGATAGACCATCAAAAAGTACAGTCTACTCAGCATCAACAAGTAATGTTCACATTCTAGGCAATTTTAAGTAATATGAACTCAATATTTTTAAGTGGAATCAAAATCTGGGTTTACAGTGTACTGCTCCACAGCCACCCATGTATATATGTATATATGGCGGTGGCAAGACGAGACGAGACACGAGGCCGACCACGCTCCCAGAAGTGGCGGTGGCGAAACAGGTCACGAGGCTGACTGTGCTCCCAGTGGCGGCAGCAAGGCAGGACAGGAGGCCCAGATGGAGCCAGACCCTCCAGATGTGGCACCGGATGAGGCATGAATTCAGCCGGACAGTGCAGGGTGCAAAGCTGTCATCCTGGACAGCTTGGGCTGCTTAAGGAATTGCATGGGTGAATCTGGGGATGGAGAAGATGATGGAGAGAGGGGCTCTGACTGAGATGGTGGGGAAGCTGGGGCAGCCAACACTGAGGGAGCTGACTGGGACTGCAGCTGCGGGGAGGCTTCTGCAGCTGACACAGCGGACTGAGACTGAGATTGCGGGGAAGCTGGAGCTACAGCTAACTCTGAGGACTGAGATAGAGACTGCAGGAAGCTTAATCTACAGCTGACTGAGGACTGAGACAGAGGCTGAAGAGAGGCTGGAGTGGCTGACTGAGACTGGGGCTGAGGGAGACCTGCTACAGCTGACTGAGGTTCTGACTGCTGAGGAGCTGTTGAAGCTGCTGCAGCTGCAGGCAAAGGGGGCACTGTGGAGCGTGGCCATGGCTTGAGTCCTGCTGCTACAGGCAGCGTGGAATGTGGGAGAGGCCCGGCTGCAGGTGATGCTGACGACAGTGGCCGAGGCTCAGCTGCAGCTGACGGAGACTGAAACTGGGACGGAGGCTCTGACTTGGAAACTGCTGCAGCTGATGAGACCTAGGCTGCTGGGAAACTGCTGCGGCTGATGGAGACAGAGGCTGCTGGGAAACTGCTGCAGCTGATGGAGACCTAGGCTGCTTGGAAACTGCTGCAGCTGATGGAGACAGAGGCTGCTGGGAAACTGCTGCAGCTGGCGGAGACTGACGGGAAACTGAAGCTACAGCTGACCGAAGCGGAGGCTAAGGGGAAGCTGAAGCTATAGACTGAGATGGATGCTTGAAAGCTGCAGGCGATGCTGAAGACAGAGGATGAGGAGGTGCTGCAGCAGATGATGGAGGTTCTAGGTAAAGAGTGGTGAGCAGAAAGTCCCTTACTAACCCGTGCAAGGACTCCAAGAGCCAAGGGAAACTCAGTCCTTCAAGACTGGTTTTGATGGCTTCCTGTTCCTCCTTACACAGGTCAGAGAGCAGCTCTAAACACAAGGTGTCCACAGTTCAAAGGATTGTCTTTCTTTTTTGTTCCAAAAGAGAGAGAGCAGCAGAGTCCACAGCTTGACGGTATGAAGTGTTTTCAGGGGTGACCATGTGAGCCTTGCTAATCACAGTTTGCTCCCTCCCCACTGAAGTGGGCTGTGACAGCAGCAGTGATGCCTGCACGGAAATCCCTGGCTGCAGTGATTCCTGTGGTGTTAAGCCGCATGGCTCGGGAGACGATCCTCTCCACCGCTGCTGGGAGCCTAGCTGCCTTCCCTCTGGAACAGGCTGAGGCGGTGGTGAAGTGAATGTGCTGGGTGGCCAGGGAACACTATATCCCAGGTACCAGGAAAACGTTTCCTCCGGCGTCATCCCACTCAGCTCAGGACAAAACTCCCTCCGCTTCTTCTTCCTCCGTCCCTGTGTTGACTTCCAAGGAGAAGAGGGGGTAACACACGGAGAGACAGGGGAGTGAGTGGCTGGAGCCAGAAAAATTCCACCTACTCTGACTTCCTGCGGCTCAGACAGCGAAGTTGAGCGACACTGTCGGGGATCCTTCCAATACGCAGGTCCTCCCAGAGCCAGAGCTGGTTAAACCTGTTTTAAAAAGCAGTCAAACAGGTGAAATAACAGGTTTTAAAAAAGCTAAATGATAAGTGAAAGCTTTGCAATTACTAAAGTAAGTGTAAAAGAAGTATAAATGTATTATTAGCAAAAGGTATGCCCACATTGAATAAGAGTAAGACAGTGTCAAATGCTTTTAAGACATAGTTGCGGGCCGGTCTAAGCCAAAAATGCCAGGGCAAATTTTTTGTCCCAGTCTAGCCCTGATTACATGTAAGTGTAAATCTTTTGGTTTTATATGCAAAAAGAGTTACTCCTCTCTCATAGCATTAAAACTACTCTCTCTCTCTTTATATATATATATATATATATATATATATATATATATATATATATATATATATATATATATATATATATATATATATATATATATATATATAGAGAGAGAGAGAGAGAGAGAGAGAGAGAGAGAGATACATGCAAAGACTGAACAGACAGATTTAATTAATTTATCTGTTCCAGTGGATTGACATGTCTTTTTTTCTCTCTTTTCCAGATATGTCAGAAAACTCGTCGTTCTCCACTGAGTCCTTTTTTGATCTGAGCCTTTCCTCCACAAACACCTCCCTCCCTTTATACATGCAGTGTTTCCTCTCTACACCAAGCTCCTTCATCTATCGTGCACATGACCTCACAACCATCTTCCTCGTCCTACCTCTCTGCATCCTCATCCTCCAACATGGTCTCCAAGAATGGTGGAAAAAGCGCTCCACCTCCACAGAAGTAACACTGAGTCACTCTGACAGCTTCACCTACAACATGGCCATCGTTGACCTGCTGTATGTTGCTGTATCTCTCTTGAGCTATTGTGGGATCTCCACACATAATCTAAACATATTGAACTCGTTGTTCTTTCTTTTCTCATTCACTTCATTTGGACAGCTCTTCTTTCACCTGCTCACCTGTGTGGAGCGCTACCTGGCTGTCGTTCATCCCGTCACTTATCTGAGTCTAAAAAAAGAAAGAGGGATCAGAATCAGGAATATCACCATAGGCTGTGTCTGGCTGCTTTGCTTTGCATTAATTGCTTCCCTAAAAATTGAAGAAAACGTCATCATCGTGAATTTTTTCCTCTTGATACCATTTTTAATCATCTCTTCCTTCTGCAGCCTTTCTATTCTCCGTGTCTTGATTCATCCAGGCCCAGGAGAACAGGGCGGGAACAGACAGAGGGTCGACCAATCAAAGCTCAGGGCATTTTACACCATTCTGACCATTCTGGGAATATTGGTGTTGAGGTTTGTTTGGAATCTGGTTTGGGCTGTAGTGTATATTTCTGAGGGAAATCGTGGGTGTGTGTTAATGTCCTGTGTTAGTTGGTTTAATATTCCCAGCAACCTTATGTTGCCCCTGCTGTTTCTACACAGAAAAGGTAAATTTGTGTGTTGCAATAATAAAAACAATTAAGTTAAAGTTTTTTGGACACAAAAAAACCCCAAAAACAGAACGCAGCCTGTGTTGGAGGTTTTGTCTGTCAAAAAACAAATACATAAAAGCATAATAACAGACATCCACATTTTGCAAAGCAATAAAAGACATAATTCAGGAGCAGGAATAGAGTATAGGAGTGTTGTTTTTCTTCGGTCTCTTTTAATATAATCTCAGCCTTAAAGAATCCTTTTTTGATCTTTTTTAAGTTTGCTTTGTTTGTTGTGGTGGTCATCATATATTGGAAAATCAAAAAAATAACTTTTGATATATTTGTATCCTTTTTTTTTAGTATGATGTAGCTATGTTTATTACCCATTGTTCATATATGGTTATCATGCAGAGCTGTTTAGATGTAGAAGAGGGGGAGATGTAAGTGAGGTGCTGCAGCACTTTCTGTGTGTGTGTCTCTGTGTGTGTGTCTCTTTAACCACAAAGTGCGCAGGAGGTAAAAAGCAGCAACATTCAGAAAGTTGCTGAGCAGAAAGACAAAAATGAAGCTCATACAGTGCTGATGTATTGGTTTCTTCTTTAGTTTTTATTGTTCTTCTTTTTTCTTTCTTCTTTTAATCATTGTAATCAGTATTCTTAATATCTGAAAAAAATATTAATTACACATTTTTATAAACTTATATCCCATTTAATCTTCTTATATGCTGACGAAAGAGAAGGAGGACACCTCCCTATAAAGACAACTGATGCTGAAGATGAGACTGGTTGAAGATGAGTGGAAGTACTGTGTGTGTGTGTGTGTGTGTGTGTGTGTGTGTGTGTGTGTGTGTGTGTGTGTGTGTGTGTGTGTGTGTGTGTGTATGTGTGTGTGTGTGTGTGTGTGTGTGTGTGATAGGCAGTGACCTAGAGAAGTGTATTAGTTATAACAGGAGTGCCTTTGGATTTATTCTTGTTTCCTTTTGGAATATTGTGCCTGTCTCAAGTCTACTTAATAGTACGTGCTTTTTCATTGTAAGCTTGTTATCTTTTTTTTTACTAATAAATAAGAGAGAAATTGGCTCCCTAAAAGACTTTTTTTCATGTGTTGAGTTATTCCCTCTGGTCACTTGCTGTCATGTAATAGGTGAGAGTGGGAGCTCTCTTTGTAGTGTCACATTTGTCTAAAAACACTGATGGAATAAACTGATGAGATTCTGAATGTTTTTTTTTTTATGTTTATGTTTTTTTGTTGTTTTTGAGTTTCAGATCTTTTTCTCATAGTTATTCTTGTGATGTTGCCTTTTTGTTGTTTTGGTTATATTTTTGGTTTCTGTTTTTATGTTTGGTAATTTTAGTGATGAGTTTGAGTTTTTTGTGCCTTTTTGTGGGTTTCTGGTTTTCTGTCTTGATTTGATTATATTAGTTATTGCAGGGCTTCCGTGTGTGTGTCTCCCTCTATTTATCTTTGTGTGTGTATCTTTGTCTTCCTGGTTTACTTTGGTCATTTCTGTTCTTTGTGTTTTTACTCTTTCTGATCCTCTGATTACCTGATTGTCTTCACCTGCTGTGTCCTGTTCTCTGTGTTTGTTTAGGAAACACACAACACATTCCGGGTACATCACTCAAATTGTGATAGACTGATAAAATAAACTACAAATGTGGAGGAAATATTAGAATTACTTTAATGAATAGTCTTAAACGTGAATAAAAAGTGAATTGCTTTAGCATGATCAAAGTTATAGACCTTGCGTTCAATAGCAAATATTAAAATTGAATAATACTGATACAAATATAATTGAATTCTGGATTATGTGCCAACCTCAGGTTCTGTGTCTGGATGTATTTTCATTAAAGTTTATAGAACAGTTCATTTAATAACAAGTGTTTTTTTTTTTTTTTAATTTCTTTCCAGTTTGTCATTTTTTAAAATGCAAGTCAAACATTTGAACTAAACTGAAGGAGGCATTGAGAGGAGGAGTGGGGGGGCTACAATAAATAAACAGCACTGTAAATTTGGAAGAAACAGACATAAAGACAGACACTTTAAACACTACAATCAACTTAAGTTTAAATTCAAAATTGCATGAATGAGTGAAATATTCAGACAAAACCTGAATATTTGACCTGTCCTTGTTGTCTGTAGTCTCATAATTGATGCAGACATCTACAGAATCATCACCTGGTGATAATGGTGTAGGTCTGCAGGCTTCATCAAGATCCTCACTAAGATATCTGTCATCCCTTTTGATTCATTTGAAGAGCAGCAGCTTGCTTCCCATAAAATGTTGCTGCACTCATTTAGTTCTGCCTAAAAAAAACATAATAGGCAGAAACTGCATTTATATATCCCAACAAGCTATTACAATAATTATAGAAATGATTTAGGAGCAACATTCATCAAAGCATTGTAAATCTATGCACAGGCATTGCAATTTCTACTGCACCTAAACACAACATTGTCCACACGCAGCCATAACTGCCTAATGTCGTGAAAACACCACAAAGCGGAAAATGCAAATAACTTGCAAAATGTTTGTCACATGTTGTCTATTATGGAAGACCAGCAGTAGAAACAAGCAATAAGTTGGTACGCATTTTTATTTTGACACTGCTCGCCTTTATTTAGGAGTTATTTTACACATTAGCAGCCAAAATCGACAGGTACCGCCGTGCCAGCACTTCCGCTCCATCAACCTGATATAGTTTCCATTCCGAACATGAGACAGCAGAACCAATGCTTCTAAAACAATTTTTGGTTTGTAATGAATACGCATCAACCATCATTAGTGGAATCAATGTGCCAACTTGTCTGCATTCAAGCCGGAAGCAGTTTGTAGCGAATTCGCGACACTCCTCCAAAAGGGGTTAATGTCGAATAAAACTATCCAGTTATGATGCTTATCTTCAATTTCAGACAAAACAATTTGCTCAGGAACAAATGAAACACTGAAACAAACAAAAACATCAGTTGTTAGAGATCATCTGAGTGAATTACATATGTGTTTAACTTCCACTCAGCGGCAAAAGCCAGAGGGGGTTTGAGAAGGATGTGCCGGCAGTCGGGCATTCTTTCCAGCTATAGCGAGCCTCAGTATCCCGGTAAGGCGAGCTGCTGGTAGAGCAGCAGCAACGGACAGCTCCGAAAACACCAGAGCACTCTTTGCAATTAAGTGATATCTTGATAAAACAAGCTGATATTTGACGTTTACACATTTACATTCTCACCTGAAAACATCTTAAAAGTTTTTTGTGTCACCGAAACAGTCATTTTTCAAACTTTCTGGCCGCTATCCTCCGCCATTGTTGTGTGTTTGAGTTTTGATGCCCAATGAATCATGGGATATGGTAGGCCACGAAGGATACACCAGACCCATCCTTCAAATTTGAAAAAAGAAGGACGCATTTGTCGACCGCATTTGGAGGAGCCTTCAAATTTGGACAGCCTTCGTCGCCTTGCTGTGATGTAATTGGGCTGCAAAGGATGCGGCCCCTGAATATGGATACAGCTGATGAGTCGGACCTCATGTTCATGATTGACCTCTCCCCTCCCTCTCTCTGTGATGTAAACCTCTGTGTAGATTTGATTCAGAATGGATGAGTTTGTGCTTTAGCAATGCCCTCAAACACACACTGGAACTTCTTCTTCATGTTAGATTTAAGTTTACACCTAAAGCATGGACGGGAGTTTTCTACAGGAAAGAAAACTATGGTTTCAAAATGATTTCAATGGAAAATATATCAGTTTCTTACTGCTTAGCAGATAGGCAGCGAGGTCCTTTTGCTTCATTCTCCTAAGGAAGTGCACTGTGAGCTTCAGGAATGCCTGTCTTCTGATCCTAACTTTTATGAACAGAATTTCTAGGCATAGCCAGGTGGCGGAAGGCTTCTTCCTTGGTGGCCTCAGAGTCTCATCTCTGCTCTTTGCAGATGATGCGGTCCTGTTGGCTTCATCAGGGGGGGGCCTCCAGCTCGCAGTGGAACGGTTCGCAGCCGAGTGTGAAGCGGCCGGCATGAGAATCAGCACCTCTAAGTCTGAGGCCATGGTCCTCAGCCGGAAAAGGGTGGGGTGCCCTCTCCGGCTCAGGAACGAGTTCTTGCCCCAAGTGGAGGAGTTCAAGTATCTCGGGGTCTTGTTCACGAGTGATGGGAGAAGGGAGCGGGAGATCGACAGACGGATCGGGGCTGCTTCTGCAGTGATGCGGACGCTGCACCGGTCTGTCGTGGTGAAGAAGGAGCTTAGTGTAAAAGCGAAGCTCTTGATTTACCGGTCGTTCTACGTTCCTACCCTCACCTATAGTCACGAGCTTTGGGTAGTGACCGAAAGAATAAGATCGCGAATACAAGCGGCAGAAATGAGTTTCCTTCGAAGGGTGGCTGGTCTCTCCCTTAGAGATAAGGTGAGGAGTGCGGCCATCCGGGAGGGGCTCAGAGTAGAGCCGCTGGTCCTCCACATCGAAAGGAGCCAGTTGAGGTGGCTCGGGCATCTGATTAGGATGCCTCCTGGCTGCCTCTTGGGTGAGGTGTTTCGGGCATGTCCCACCGGGAGGAGGCCCCGCGGCAGAACCAGGACACGCTGGAGAGATTATATCTCTCGGCTGGCCTGGGAACGTCTTGGGGTCCCTCCGGATGAGCTAGAGGAGGTGGCTGGGGAGAGGGAAGCCTGGGCTTCTCTGCTTAGGCTCCTGCCCCCGCGACCCGGTGGAAGAAAATGGATGGATGGATGGACGGATGGACACTTTATCTCCTGATCCTGGTTGTAAGTTTTGTTTTTCTTGCTGGGAGCTCTGGCTTGGTCCTGGGATTTTTAATTAAGTGTTTTGAGTTTTTGGATTTTGTGGGGTTTTTTTTATTAAATTATTCGCCATGATTCCTGGGTTGTTTAAAGTTAAATTTGCTTTGTTTGTTTCTTTTCTAGTGTTGCTTTTCTTCCTTGTTCTCTGTGGCCTTAGAGCTTAGGTCTCCTCTGCATTCCCTTCCTGTTGTGTTTAGCCTCCTGTGTCTCAGGTAAGAAAGCTTTTTTGCCTGCACCTGCTGATGTCAGGCCACCCAGCAGTCTCTGTCATTCTCTTTCTCTCTCACCTATATGACAGTAGTCATTCAAATAACCCATTATCTATTTATTATTCTAGATCTTGATGTTTAAATGGATGGACAGCATGTATTGATCTTCATAATTCATAAAAAAAATAAAAGTGGTAGTATCAAAAACATTCATCCAGAAAGCGCAAGTCCCAGCCCCAGTCACTCTGTTTCATTAAAAAAAAAACAGGGGGGGGTTAAAGCTCACTAAAAGTTCAATTAACCATGGTTCCATGATGTAGGGTTTTTGAACCACATTTGGGAGCACTGTTTCGAACACATTGTCCAAACATCAGTATCCAGCATACATCCTTAGCCAAAATCTTTCTTGAGATGTGTAAACACAAAATATAGTCATACAAAAAAAACAAACAAATAAAACAAAAGAAGAAACTAAGAACACCTTTACCTGCTTCCACAGGAATTAAAGGGGTAATTATCAGCCAGGTGCTGCTACAGTTAATTAAATGCACTTGAGTAACGGATCAGCAGCAAGTGTGAGGTCTGCTATAAAAGCAGATGTTTTGGCAGTTTGCTGGTCTGAAGCATTCAGGTGTGTTAACATAATGCTACAATCTTCGCAGGAGAGGACTTCCCACCAAATTCACCCCAAGGTCAGACCATGAAATGCTCAGAGAAAACCCCAAGAACTACATCTCTGACTCTGCAGGCCTCAGTTAGAGTTAAAATTACAATAAAAAAAAAAGCCCAAGTATGGCTTTTCTTGAATAAGTAAAATCATTTTGGATTAAACATAGTTTGAAGATTCTTAAAGTTTTTTAATATAAAGTTCTTCCTAAGGTTATTACTTTACATTTTTTTGCCAGTTTATAAAACAGTTTGTTCAAATTATTAAAATGCAGTCGAGGTGTGATTTAAATCACAAAGACATCCCATAAACACTGACAAACCAGACAGTTGATGGCGCTGTTTGATTTGCATATACTTAAAAATTGTCTGCACATCAGTTTTTTTGGACAACAGCCCAGTATCAGCTGATAAATTACATAATCATAGCTCACGCTAATATTACAGATAAACATAAAGTTTTGTATGCAGAGCTCTAACAGATAGATGTATTTGGGTGATGATACTGTAATTGTTTATCAAGTTATTATTTGTCAGTTCATCATTGTCACGTGGATTTATTTAAATGCAAATAAACTATATTTAAATTGTACAGAGCGGGGTGGAGTGGGGCTCTGATATATTTTGTGACATAAGAACAGGAGTCCACAGAGAAGAGAGACAGACGGAGGAGGCTCAGAAAACAAACACTGAGAAGGTTGGGGTTTCTTTTGATTCAAAAAAAAAAAAAAAAAAGTAATTCTTTATTTTTTTTTTTTTCAGAAATAAACATTTTAAGTACAGGTCCATGTTGACACTGTATTCTGTAAATTCTGTATTTTTCTGTTTAACTGATTACAAGTTTGATTTTAGAACTCATTGGTATTTTAAAAATATGTGACAGAAAACATTTTGAAAAATGGGGTCAGACAGGTGATATGTAAATGTTTAGATGTTATTTTGCAAGTTAATATTGTCTCAACCTTTTGTGGAAGCTTCATATGGTAATATTTCTCCTTTATTCGTTAAGTCACATTTTCCTTTTTTAAAAGAGCTCTACAGTATATAGAGAAGACTTTATATGAAACATGAAACAATGGCATGTAGATATATTAGTTTCATCACTTCACCACATGTCTGTGTGCGGCTGTCTGCATGACTGAACATTAATTAACAACGTAGAGTTGGATGTGTTTCACTCTGTTTCACAGAACTTTCAACAACACGTAAAAAAAGAATTAAAAAATCTAGAGGGATATTTTAATATGCTTTAGAAACAAAGAGCTTTGCATGTTTCCTGCTACTAGGGAAATATGCAAAACTAAGATCAGAGTAGAGACACTGATAGATGATGATTTTAATGACTGTGGTTTATTTGAATACACAAAATTTCGCACACTATTAAAATGCTTTCCGCTTGCTATCGTGATGGACTGATTAAAAACAAACTGCAGCGGGTGATTTGACCCAAGTCCAGAACAAAGTGTATTTTGTGCAGTGTGTGTTACTGAATGAATGCAGGAATAAAGTGAAGGTCTGCGTGACTGCAGGTGAATCACCTGCAGTCACGCAGACCTTCCACTGACTGATAGGCAGCTCAGAGGCATTAATCATTCACTAATCAGACACACACCAAATGCACAGGCACAGTGTTCCAGTGAGGAGAACCACACGGGAAGCTCAGAAAAAGAAAAAGGGCATTGTCAGTGGATTTCTATGACCGGCTTTTTCCTAAATGCACAATAGCACTGAGTTTAATTTAAACAAAGTAACTTTTAAAAACAAGTCTAATAAACAAACTCCATATTGACCAAATACATCGATTTCATTGGTATGTCTGTACCAATTGATTGACTTTTTTTGTCTTTTCCAGATATGTCAGAAAACTCCTTTTGTGATCTGAGCCTTTCCTCCACAAACACCTCCCTCCCTTTATACATGCAGTGTTTCCTCTCTACACCGAGCTCCTTCATCTATCGTGCATATGACCTCACCACCATCTTCCTCATCCTACCTCTCTGCATCCTCATCCTCCAACATGGTCTCCAAGAATGGTGGAAAAAGCGCTCCACCTCCACAGAAGTAACACTGAGTCACTCTGACAGCTTCACCTACAACATGGTCATGAACCTGATGTATGTTGTTGCGTCTATCTTCAGATATTGTGGGATCTCCATAAATAATTTAAACATATTACACTTGGCGTTCCTTCTTTTCTCTTTCACTTGGTCTGGACAGACTTTCCTTCATATACTCACCTGTGTGGAGCGCTACCTGCCTGTGGTTCATCCTGTCACTTATCTGAGTCTAAGAAAGGAAAGAGGGGTCAGAATCAGGAATATCACCATAGGCTGTGTCTGGCTGATTTGCTTTGTATTGGTTGCATAATGATTGAGGATACTGTCATCATCTTTGTGAATTTTAGTCTCCTGATATCATCTTTAGTCATCTCCTCCTTCTGCAGCCTTTCTGTTCTCTGCATCTTGATTCGTCCAGGCCCAGGAAAACAGGGCAGGAACAGGGAGAGGGTTGACCAATCAAAGCTCAGGGCATTTTACACCATTGTGACCATACTGGGAATATGGTGTTGAGGTTTGTTTGGAAACTGGTTTGGACTGTGGTGAACATTTCTAAGAGAAATGAAGGATGTGTGTTAATGTCCTGTGTTAGCTGGTTTAATCTGCCCAGCAACCTCATGTTGCCTCTGCTGTTTCTACAAAGAAAAGGTAAATTTGTTTGTTGCCAGAATAACACTCAACGAAGTTAAATATTATATTGTTTTGAAAATATATTGTACAAAACAAACAAAGACAAAAACGTTAGAATAAGATCAGAAAAAAAAATTCTACCGTGTTGGATTCTTTGTTGTTCCTTTTTTGGCATTTGCTCGCAGAATAATCCAAATCTGAAAATACAAGTGCCTCTAACATGTTAGTGTCTTACAAGGTTATTATGGGCCATGAAGCTCTCAGTAAGTTTATTTAAACATCCCTTTGTTTAGGCTTTTCTTATTTTAGTGTGTTACACTTTGTTTACCACCTTGTTGCCAGATTTGTGTCTCAGCTGTTTCCTGAGGTCACAGCTGATTAGAGCACTGAGATTAAAACCAGCAGTTTCTCACTAATAACTTCTTTATTTCTCTTTGTAGTTTCATAATTGTCTAAATCACTGATGAACCTCTGAAATAAACTGAAGTGATTCTGATTTTTTTTAATGTTTTTGTTGTTTTTGAGTTGCAGATCTTTTTTTCATAGTTATTCTTGTGATGTTGACTTTTTGTTGTTTTTAGGCCTTTGTTTTGATATTTAGAGATCAGTTTGAGTTGTTTTGTGCCTTTTCTGTCTTGATTTGATTATTTTTGTTGTTGCGGTGCTTCCCTGTGTGTGTGTCCCCTCTATTTGCCTTTGTGTGTGTATCTTTGTCTTCCTGGTTTACTTTGGTCATTTCTTTTCTTTGTGTTTTTAATTGTTGCGATCCTCTGATTACCTGATTGTCTTCACCTGCTGTGTCCTGTTCCCTGTGTTTGATTAGGAAACACACAACACATTCCGGGTACATCACTCAAATTGTGATAGACTGATAAAATAAACTACAAATGTGGAGGAAATATTAGAATTACTTTAATGAATAGTCTTAAACATGAATAAAAAGTTAATTGCTTTAGCATGATCAAAGTTGTAGGCTGTGTGTTCAATAGCAAATACTAAAATTGAATAATACTGATACAAATATAATTGAATTCTGGATTACTTCAGGTTCTGTGTCTGGATGTTTTTTCATTAAAGTTTATATAACAGTTCATTTATCAAGAGTTTTTTTTCCCCTTTCATTTTTCAATTCAATTCCATTCAAACATTTGAACTAAACATAAGGATGCAGAGAGAGGCGGAGTGGGGGCTACAATATCTAAGCAGCCCAGTACATTTGGAAGGAATACACAAAGAGTTCAGGGACACAGGGACAAAACACAAAAACAAAAACTTACATGGTTTGTGTCCTTTTTTACACACTAGAATCAACTTAAGTTTAAATTCAAAATTGCATGAAAGAGTGAAATATGCAGAAAAAATCTGAATTTGGCAAAGTTTACAATTGATAGTTTTAGTAGTTTTAGTTCTTGGATCATTTGATAACCACTGGTCTTTATTGGATTCACAGCACCGGACCTACATAATGAAATAATTTGGGGGGATCAATTGGTCTTTATTTGCCGTGTCTTTTTTTAATTAGATTAAGTCATAAGTGATATATTCTCAGCTCCAAGAGTTACTGCACATGGGCCCTTCTAATGTTCCACTTTTCACAACACTCAAACACAGACATTTACAAGATTTTACTACCAAAGCTTATTTTAATGGAGGCTTGTAAGCTACTGTAGAGGTTGATGAAAGCCAATACTATATCCTAACTTTATCCTGACTATATTATGTGGCAATAACTGATAAAAAAATATTGATCCACCTATTTTCTTCTGCTTATCCAAATCAGGGTTAGTTGGAATGGGGCCACAAAGAATGAAATACATGAACTGAAGATTGGGTTGGCCTTCTGCAGCTACTCAAAAGCCAGTTTCCTTACAATCATCTTCTTGCTCTTTGAAGTTCAGTGTGGATCTGTGAAGTTATATTCTTCACTTTGGTCTGAACAACCAGGAAGCGGATAAAGATCTCAGCTGGAGTCTTGCGCAGGGGCCGACCGTGCTCCCAGTGGCGGCGGCGGAGAGGTGAAAAGGATGCAGCACTAACTGACAGAACCACAGCTCGAGGGCAGACTGAAGGGGCCGAGGGCACCGTAGGCACTAAAGTGTTGAAGCTACAGGGGGAGCTGGAGGGACCAGAGGGATGGGAGTTGAGGGGAGCGAAGCTACAGGGGGAGCAGGAGGGAGCGAAACTGAGGGTACTAAAGGGAGCAAAACTAGGGGGACTGAAACTAAAAGAGCAACAGAGGAGGGAGCTGAAGGGACTAGGGGGACTGAGGGAGCAGAGAGGACTGAGAGAACGAGAGTTGAGGGGACTGAAGCCACTGAATGGACCGGAGCTAGGGGAACCGAAACTAAGGGGTCACCTGAGGGGACCAAAGCTAGAGGGCGGATTAAGGGGACGAAAGATAAAGAAACAGAAGGGACCAGAGGGACTAATGGGACTGAGGGGAATGACAACAAAGTTGAGGAGGCCAAAGGGACTACAACTGGGGGAGCTAAGGCTGAAGCGACTAAGATGTTGACTGAGACTTGGGGAACTAAGGGAGCCGAGGGGACTAAGCAGCTGACTGAGACTTGGGGAACTGAGGGAGGAGAAGGGACGAAGCTGAGGAGGGAGCTAAGGGGAGCCGAAGGGACCGAAGCTGAGGAGGGAGCTGAGGAGGGAGCTAAGGGGAGCCGAAGGGACTGAAGCTGAGGAGGGAGCTAAGGGGACCTGAGGGACCAAGGCTAAGAGGACCGAAGCAGCTGTGGGGACCTGAGGGGCTAAGGGTCCTCAGGAACTGAAGCGGAAGCCGAGGGAACCTGAGGGACTGAAGGGGATATAGGGAACTGAAGGGACTGTAATTGAAGGGATTGAGGGGGGCAAAACTGAAGGGCCTGAAGAGACTGAAACTGAAAGCCCTGAAGGGACTGAGGCAGCAGAGGAGGCTAAAGGGACTGAGGTGACCGAAACAGGGACTCGAGGGAACTGAAGCTGACAGAACTTGGGGAACTGGGACTGGAACACTGACTAAAGCTGTAGGAGCTGGGGGAACTGAGGGGACTAAGGGCTCTGAAGTGCTGACTGAAGGCAAAGCTGAGGGAACTGGAGGGGGGACTGAGGCTGAGGAGGGAGCTAGGGGATACAGGAGCTGGGGCTGGGGGAGCAGAGGGAACAGAGGGGCTAACTAGGGGAGAAGCTGAAGACTCCGAGGCTGGGGGAGAAGTTGACTCGAAAGCCTTGAAAACCACAGTCTTAACAGGAGGAGTAGGCAAATCAGGGAGAATTATTTCCACCACAGAGTCCTTTATTAACTCGGGTAGAAAGTCTAGGAATTGTGGGTGAACAGACACCAGTTTGTGAACAATGTGCTTCACTGCTTCCCGAGCCCCCTCATCGGGCAGCTCAAACCATTGCTCACAAAGCGCAGATATAGAGATATAGACGCATCCGCCCACTGTGATCTCCGTCAGTACAGGCGGACAGCAGCTGGTGGAGTCCGCTGCCGTGCCAAGACTCGGACTTGAGGCTGAGGTGGAGAGCACTTTGACTCACTATCCGTCTTGAGCTAAGGTTTCCACCTCACTTCTTCATCTAGATAATAATCCATTACCTCTTGACGCTCTCGTGATTCACTGTCTGCGAGGTCCATTTCTGGGTTCGGGTCTTACTGTCACGGCTGGTGCAGGCAAGGCAGGGAGGACCTCAAAGCAGAACGCAAGGCGAGAGCTGATTTGGTGTGTAGATTTATTTGAAAAACACTTAATCATAAACAGGCTGATGGGGAGCCAGCAACACAAAGAAACACAAAACTCAAAACTAGAAACCGGAAACTTGAAAATTTGAAACTTAATACCTGAAAACTCGAACCAAAACACACAGCAGTCATCACAGAGACGTAGAAAAGACAAGGATCCAAACAAAGAACAGAGGAAAACTAATGGCTTAAATACACACGACGAAATCAGGGAGAGTGGAAACAACAGGCAACAACTGGTGAAACAAATGAACCTAATAACACAGGGAAAGTAAACTGAACACAACACACAAGGAGCACGAGACTACAAAATAAGACAGGAAGTGACCAACAGAACACACGCAGATTAAACACAGAAAACTTGACAAAGGGTATCAGACAATATACAAAGAAACAAACAGAAAACTAGGAGAAACACTAAGAAACACAACTCAAAAACAGAGTTGTGTTTCAAGCAAACCGAGCTAACAAAAAGAAACAAAGAGGGGTGGAGGGAGGCCACCGGCCCCGGACCATGACATGAACTGCAGGTACAGATGTGATTTAAATAACAAAACTACACACATAAAAACTAAGAACAGTTGATTGAGAGGAAGAGGGAGAGGAACTCAACAGTGGATGACAATGTTTGTCTTGGATACACATAAAAAAAATTGGCTGCATATCATTTTTTTTTTCTACAGTGTTCATCCTAATGAACAACAACCCAACGTGTGCTGATAAATGATAAACTGAATCATTATTTACTCTAATATTACAGATACACATTCAGTTCTGTATGTGGAGTACTTACAAGTGAATGTACTTTTTACTGTAATTGTTATTTTATCAAGTGATTATTAATTTGTCAGTTCATTATTGTCACATGGGTTTATTTGAATGTAAATAAACTATACAGAGAGGCGTGGAGTGGGGCTCTGATATGTTCTCACAGGAACAGGAGTCCACAGAGAAGACACACAGAGAGGGAGCAGGAAACAAACACTGATAAGGTTGGTGTTCCTCATGATTTTTATAGAACTAAATTTGATTTAAATTAGTAAATAAATAAAATATTTATATAGAGTCACACAGCTGACACCATCTTGTAAATGTATTTTTCTGACTAACTGTACAAGTTGTTTTATGTTGTTGACTTCATAATATTGTCAGGATTTTGAGTCAGGATGTGACAGAAAACATTGAAAACTGTGGTCAGACAAATACTTTAGATGTATCTTAATCATACAGCAACTTAATGACTTATAATATTTTTGTTGGGCTGCAGATGGTAATATTGACATTGTAATATTGGTAATATGAGATAATGAAATCTAGTTATATTGGTTTTATCACTTTGAATCATGTCTGTCTTGGCATGTCTGCACAGCTGAACTTATTTCATTATTTAGTAACTTAGAGCACTAATAGAGGAAATGCAAAGGTTACACACATTTCACAGGTAAAAGTTGTTTGAGTCACAATATTTTCAACATCATATTTGAATGAAAATAAAAACAGAAATTCTTGAGGGATATTTTAATATGTTTAACACATGCAGCTTTACATATTTGCTGCTACTAGGCAACTATGTAAAGCAAAATGAAGATCAGAGTAGAGGTGAAATGGCCAAATAGTGCTCCTGGCCTTGCTTCCCTTCCACCTGGTCTCGTGCACACACAGGATTTCTACCTTCCTTCTCTCCATCATACCAGCCAGCTCTCTGCCTTTTCCAGTCATAGTCTCTACATTTGAAGTCCCTACTCTCACCTTCACATTCCTGCCTTTCCTTCTCTCTTTCATCCTTCTAACACGCCCTCCCTATTTCTTCCTCCTTGGGCTTTAGCCAAGAGTAGCACAGTTTCCACCGGCACCTGTTGGGCAACAGCACCGGCGTCAGTCACTGTTGACCCGGGCACTAACCGATCCCATATGGAAACCTCATTCTTGATGATCTGCAAGCTTTACACACACACACACACACACACACACGTACACACAAATTATAATTTGTACTATTATTCTTGATCACTAACCACAATCACAGGTGCGCTTGTCACAGCACAATTACACAGAGATTGTGATGGATGAGGCTGTTAATGATTCTGGTTAATTTGAATACACAAAACGCTCCACATCATTAAAAGTAATTCCACTATTTTCCAATTTTTATCCTAATGGACGGATAAAATAAAGTGCAGTGGAAAGACCCCAGTTCACCACATAATGTGTTCTGTGCAGTAAATAAAAGCAGGAGAAAGTATGTATGAGTGTAGAGTAGTTCTGCGGATGATTTGTGTTTGTCTGTCTATAGGTTATACATGGTTATGTCAAAAAAAATGATTACTTAAGCGTTTTTCCAGTTTGTCAATGTATATAATACCTTAGGCCAGGGGTTTTCAGGTCCAGGCCTCGAGAGCAGGTGTCCTGCAGGTTTTAGATGTGTCCCTGATCCAACACACCTGAATCAAATGGCTGAATTACCTCCTCAGTATGCAGTCAAGTTCTCCAGAGTCCTGCTAATGACTTCTATATTTGACTCAGGTGTGTTGAAACAGAGACATCTAAAACACCAGCCACTGAGACCTGGAGTCGAATACGAATACGAATACGAATACCTTTATTAGTCCCACAATGGGGAAATTACAGTTAGCAGAACACCCAACCAATAAATACAAATATAGAGACAAACACAAACAGGGGGGACACCCCTTCCTCATACTTATATAGCGCTTTTCAAGGTACTCTAAGCTTTACAATTCATTTGCACCTTAATCATGGTTGGTGGTGCTAAGCTATGAATGTAGCCACAGCTACCCTGGGGCAGTCTGACAGAAGGGTGGCTGAAAATTCACACCTACGGCCCCTCTGACCCCACCAAACACCAACCACAAAACATCACACTTAGGTTCGAGTCCCCATCTGAGCACATGCTGTTGTGCTCGCCTCGCGACCCTCCTGTTGCGAGGTGAGCACCTACCCACTGTGCCACTGCCACCCACATATATGTGTATATATGGCGTTGGCAAGACGAGACGAGACAGGAGGCCGACCGCGCTCCCAGAAATGGCGGTGGCGAAACAGGTCACGAGGCTGACTGCGCTCCCAGTGGCAGCACCAAGGCGGGACAGGAGGCCCAGATGGAGCCAGACCCTCCAGATGTGGCACCGGACGAGGCCCGAATTGAGCCGGACCCTCACGCGAAACAGGACCCTCTGGGCAAGCCCATGGATATGCAGGCTGGGGCTGCAGTGCAGGATGCAAAGCTGTCATCCTGGACAACTTGGGCTGCTTAAGGAATTTCATGGGTGAATCTGGTGGTGGAGAAGATGATGGAGAGAGGGGCTCTGACTGAGATGGCGGGGAAGCTGGGGTAGCCAACACTGAGGGAGCTGACTGGGACAGCGGACTGAAACTGAGATTGCGGGGAAGCTGGAGCTACGCTAACTCTGAGGACTGAGATAGAGACTGCAGGAAGCTGAAGCTACAGCTGACTCTGAGGACTGAGACAGAGGCCGAAGGGAGGCTGGAGCGGCTGACTGAGACTGGGGCTGAGGGAGAGCTGCTACAGCTGACTGATGTTCTGACTGCAGAGGAGCTGGTGAAGCTGCTGCAGCTGCAGGTAACGGGGACACTGTGGAGCGTGGCCATGGCTTGAGTCCTGATGCTACAGGCAGCGTGGAATGTGGCAGAGGCCCGGCTGCAGGCGATGCTGACGACAGTGGCCAAGGCTCAGCTGCAGCTGACAGAGACTGAAACTGGGACAGAGGCTCTGACTTGGAAACTGCTGCAGCTGATGGAGACAGAGGCTGCTGGGAAACTGCTGCAGCTGGCGGAGACTGACGGGAAACTGAAGCTACAGCTGACCGAAGCGGAGGCTAAGGGGAAGCTGAAGCTACAGACTGAGATGGATGCTTGGAAGTTGCAGGCGATGATGAAGACAGAGGCTGAGGAGGTGCTGCAGGCGATGCTGAAGACAGAGGCTGAGGAGGTGCTGCAGCAGATGATGGAGGTTCTAGGTAAAGAGTGGTGAGCAGAAAGTCCCTTACTAACCCGTGCAAGGACTCCAAGAGCCCAGGGAAACTCAGTCCTTCAAGACTGGTTTTGATGGCTTCTTGTTCCTCCTTACACAGGTCAGAGAGCAGCTCTAAACACAAGGTGTCCACAGTTCAAAGGATTGTCTTTCTTTTTTGTTCCAAAAGAGAGAGAGCAGCAGAGTCCATAGCTTGACGGTATGAAGTGTTTTCAGGGGTGACCATGTGAGCCTTGCTAATCACAGTTTGCTCCCTCCCCACTGAAGTGGGCTGTGACAGCAGCAGTGATGCCTGCACGGAAATCCCTGGCTGCAGTGATTCCTGTGGTGTTAAGCCGCATGGCTCGGGAGACGATCCTCTCCACCGCTGCTGGGAGCCTAGCTGCCTTCCCTCTGGAACAGGCTGAGGCGGTGGTGAAGTGAATGTGCTGGGTGGCCAGGGAACACTATATCCCAGGTACCAGGAAAACGTTTCCTCCGGCGTCATCCCACTCAGCTCAGGACAAAACTCCCTCCGCTTCTTCTTCCTCCGTCCCTGTGTTGACTTCCAAGGAGAAGAGGGGGTAACACACGGAGAGACAGGGGAGTGAGTGGCTGGAGCCAGAAAAATTCCACCTACTCTGACTTCCTGCGGCTCAGACAGCGAAGTTGAGCGACGCTGTCGGGGATCCTTCCAATACGCAGGTCCTCCCAGAGCCAGAGCTGGTTAAACCTGTTTTAAAAAGCAGTCAAACAGGTGAAATAACAGGTTTTAAAAAAGCTAAATGACAAGTGAAAGCTTTGCAATTACTAAAGTAAGTGTAAAAGAAGTATAAATGTATTATTAGCAAAAGGTATGCCCACATTGAATAAGAGTAAGACAATGTCAAATGCTTTTAAGACATAGTTGCGGGCCGGTCTAAGCCAAAAATGCCAGGGCAAATTTTTTGTCCCAGTCTAGCCCTAATTACATGTAAGTGTAAATATTTTGGTTTTATATGCAAAAAGAGTTACTCCTCTCTCATATGTGTTTTCAATTTTACTGCCATTTAAAAGTCGGGACCACCAGCAATCCAGTAGGTCACGTGGATTTAAAAGAGGAAGGGAGAAACATGAAGGAGGAAGTAAAATAAGCATTAAAACTGAGAACATGTATATATATGTACATATATATATAAAGAGAGAGAGAGAGAGAGAGAGAGAGAGAGAGAGAGAGAGAGAGAGAGATACATACAAAGACTGAACAGACAGATTTAATTAATTTATCTGTTCCAATGGATTGACATGTCTTTTTTTCTCTCTTTTCCAGATATGTCAGAAAACTCGTCGTTCTCCACTGAGTCCTTTTTTGATCTGAGCCTTTCCTCCACAAACACCTCCCTCCCTTTATACATGGAGTGTTTGCTCTCTACACCAAGCTCCTTCATCTATCGTGCATATAACCTCACAACCATCTTCCTCGTCCTACCTCTCTGCATCCTCATCCTCCAACATGGTCTCCAAGAATGGTGGAAAAAGCGCTCCACCTCCACAGAAGTAACACTGAGTCACTCTGACAGCTTCACCTACAACATGGTCATCATGGACCTGCTGTATGTTGCTGTATCTCTCTTGAGCTATTGTGGGATCTCCACACATAATCTAAACATATTGAACTCGTTGTTCTTTCTTTTCTCATTCACTTCATTTGGACAGCTCTTCTTTCACCTGCTCACCTGTGTGGAGCGCTACCTGGCTGTCGTTCATCCCGTCACTTATCTGAGTCTAAAAAAAGAAAGAGGGATCAGAATCAGGAATATTACCATAGGCTGTGTCTGGCTGCTTTGCTTTGTATCAATTGCTTCCCTAATAATTGAAGAAAACGTCATCATCGTGAATTTTTTCCTCTTGATATCATCTTTAATCATCTCCTCCTTCTGCAGCCTTTCTGTTCTCTGCATCTTGATTCGTCCAGGCCCAGGAGAACAGGGTGGGAACAGGCAGAGGGTCGACCAATCAAAGCTCAGGGCATTTTACACCATTCTGACCATTCTGGGAATATCGGTGTTGAGGTTTGTTTGGAATCTGGTTTGGACTGTAGTGTATATTTCTGAGGGAAATCGTGGGTGTGTGTTAATGTCCTGTGTTAGTTGGTTTAATATTCCCAGCAACCTTATATTGCCCCTGCTGTTTCTACACAGAAAAGGTAAATTTGTGTGTTGCAATAATAAAAACAATTAAGTTAAAGTTTTTTGGACACAAAAAAACCCCAAAAACAGAACGCAACCTGTGTTGGAGGTTTTGTCTGTCAAAAAACAAATACATAAAAGCATAATAACAGACATCCACATTTTGCAAAGCAATAAAAGACATAATTCAGGAGCAGGAATAGAGTATAGGAGTGTTGTTTTTCTTCAGTCTCTTTTAATATAATCTCAGCCTTAAAGAATCCTTTTTTGATCTTTTTTAAGTTTGCTTTGTTTGTCGTGGTGGTCATCATATATTAGAAAATCAAAAAAATAAGTTTTGATATATTTGTATCCTTTTTTTTTAGTATGATGTAGCTATGTTTATTACCCATTGTTCATATATGGTTATCATGCAGAGCTGTTTAGATGTAGAAGAGGGGGAGATGTAAGTGAGGTGCTGCAGCACTTTCTGTGTGTGTGTCTCTTTAACCACAAAGTGCACAGGAGGTAAAAAGCAGCAACATTCAGAAAGTTGCTGAGCTCATACAGTGCTGATGTATTTGTTTCTTCTTTAGTTTTTATTGTTCTTATTTTTTATTTTTTATTTTAATCATTGTAATCCGTATTTGATCTATTCTTAATATCTGAAAAAAATATTAATTACACATTTTTATAAACTTATATCCCATTTAATCTTCTTATATGCTAACGAAAGAGAAGGAGGACACCTCCCTATAAAGACAACTGATGCTGAAGATGAGACTGGTTGAAGATGAGTGGAAGTACTGTGTGTGTGTGTGTGTGTGTGTGTGTGTGTGTGTGTGTGTGTGTGTGTGTGTGTGTGTGTGTGTGTGTGATAGGCAGTGACCTAGAGAAGTGTATTAGTTAGAACAGGAGTGCCTTTGGATTTATTCTTGTTTCCTTTTGGAATATTGTGCCTGTCTCAAGTCTACTTAATAGTAAGAGCTTTTTCATTGTAAGCTTGTTATCTTTTTTTTTTTTTTACTAATAAATAAGAGAGAAATTGGCTCCCTAAAAGACTTTTTTTCATGTGTTGAGTTATTCCCTCTGGTCACTTGCTGTCATGTAATAGGTGAGAGTGGGAGCTCTCTTTGTAGTTTCACATTTGTCTAAAAACACTGATGGAATAAACTGATGAGATTCTGAATGTTTTTTTTATGTTTATGTTTTTTTGTTGTTTTTGAGTTTCAGATCTTTTTCTCATAGTTATTCTTGTGATGTTGCCTTTTTGTTTTTGTTTGGTTATATTTTTGGTTTCTGTTTTTATGTTTGGTAATTTTAGTGATGAGTTTGAGTTTTTTGTGCCTTTTTGTGAGTTTCTGGTTTCTGTCTTGATTTGATTATATTAGTTATTGCAGGGCTTCCGTGTGTGTGTCTCCCTCTATTTATCTTTGTGTGTGTATCTTTGTCTTCCTGGTTTACTTTGGTCATTTCTTTTCTTTGTGTTTTTAATTGTTGCGATCCTCTGATTACCTGATTGTCTTCACCTGCTGTGTCCTGTTCCCTGTGTTTGATTAGGAAACACACAACACATTCCGGGTACATCACTCAAATTGTGATAGACTGATAAAATAAACTACAAATGTGGAGGAAATATTAGAATTACTTTAATGAATAGTCTTAAACATGAATAAAAAGTGAATTGCTTTAGCATGATCAAAGTTGTAGGCTGTGTGTTCAATAGCAAATACTAAAATTGAATAATACTGATACAAATATAATTGAATTCTGGATTACTTCAGGTTCTGTGTCTGGATGTTTTTTTCATTAAAGTTTATATAACAGTTCATTTATCAAGAGTTTTTTTCCCCTTTTTTCAATTCAATTCCATTCAAACATTTGAACTAAACATAAGGATGCAGAGAGAGGCGGAGTGGGGGCTACAATATCTAAGCAGCCCAGTACATTTGGAAGGAATACACAAAGAGTTCAGGGACACAGGGACAAAACACAAAAACAAAAACTTACATGGTTTGTGTCCTTTTTTACACACTAGAATCAACTTAAGTTTAAATTCAAAATTGCATGAAAGAGTGAAATATGCAGAAAAAATCTGAATATTTGACAAAGTTTACAATTGATACAGTTTTTTATAAACTCAGCAGTTTTTCAACTCACTTGAAGAAGAAAATTTTAAAGTAGGACACACACACACACACACACACACACACACACAGGTTCTTGGATCATTTGATAACCACTGGTCTTTATTGGATTCAGAGCACCGGACCTACATAATGAAATAATTTGGGGCGATCAATTGGTCTTTATTTGCCGTGTCTTTTTTTAATTAGATTAAGTCATAAGTGATATGATATTCTCTGCTTCAAGAGTTACTGCACATGGGCCCTTCTAATGTTCCACTTTTCACAACACTCAAACACAGACATTTACCAAATTTTACTACTAAAGCTTATTTTAATGGGGGCTTGTAAGCTCCTGTAGAGGTTAATGAAATCCAATACTATATATTAACTGATGACTATATTATGTGGCAATAACTGATAAAAAATATTGATCCACCTATTTTCTTCTGCTTATCCAAATCAGGGTTAGTTGGGCTGGGGTTACAAAGAATAAAATACATGAAGATTGGGTTGGCCTTCTGCAGCTACTCAAAAGCCACTTTCCTTACAATCATCTTCTTGCTCTTTGAAGTTCAGTGTGGATCTGTCAAGTTATATTCTTCACTTTGGTCTGAACAACCAGGAAGTGGATAAAGATCTCAGCTGAAGTCTTGCGCAGGGGCCGACCGTGCTCCCAGTGGCGGCGGCAGAGAGGATGCAGTGCTAACTGACAGAACCACAGCTTGAGGGCAGACTGAAGGGGCCGAGGGCACTGAGGGGACCAGAGGGACTAAAGGGGCCGAGGGTATTGAAGTTACAGGGGGAGCTGGAGGGAGCGAAACTGAGGGTACTAAAGGGAGCAAAGCTAGGGGGACTGAAACTAAAAGACCAACAGATGAGGGAGCTGAAGGGACTAGGGGGACTGAGGGAGCAGAGAGGACTGAGAACGAGAGTTGAGGGGACTGAAGCCACTGAATGGACCGGAGCTAGGGGAACCGAAACTAAGGGGTCACCTGGGGGGACCAAAGGTAAAGAAACAGAAGGGACCAGAGGGACTAATGGGACTGAGGGGAATGACAACAAAGTTGAGGAGGCCAAAGGGACTACAACTGGGGGAGCTAAGGCTGAAGCGACTAAGATGTTGACTGAGACTTGGGGAACTGAGGGAGGAGAAGGGACGAAGCTGAGGAGGGAGCTGAGGAGGGAGCTAAGGGGAGCCGAAGGGACCGAAGCTGAGGAGGGAGCTAAGGGGACCTGAGGGACCAAGGCTAAGGGGACTGAAGCAGCTGTGGGGACCTGAGGGGCTATTTGGGGACCTCAGGAACTGAAGCGGAAGCCGAGGGAACCTGAGGGACTGAAGGGGATAGAGAAGAGGGAACTGAAGGGACTGTAATTGAAGGGATTGAGGGGGGCAAAACTGAAGGGCCTGAAGAGACTGAAACTGAAAGGCCTGAAGGGACTGAGGCAGCAGAGGAGGCTAAGGGCACTGAGGTGACCGAAACAGGGACCCGAGGGAGCTGAAGCTGACAGAACTTGGGGAATTGGGGCTGGAACACTGACTAAAGCTGTAGGAGCTGGGGGAACTGAGGGGACTAAGGGCTCTGAAGTGCTGATTGAAGGCAAAGCTGAGGGAACTGAGGGGACCGGAGAAACTGAGGAGACCGAGGGAACTGAAGAAACCGAAGGGGCTAAAGAGGTGACCGATAGGACCGAAGGGGATAAATGGACTAAAGATTTATTTGAAAAACACTTAGACATAAACAGGCTGATGGGGAGCCAGCAACACAAAGAAACACAAAACTCAAAACTAGAAACCGGAAACTTGAAAATTTGAAACTTAATACCTGAAAACTCGAACCAAAACACACAGCAGTCATCACAGAGACGTAGAAAAGACAAGGATCCAAACAAAGAACAGAGGAAAACTAATGGCTTAAATACACACGACGAAATCAGGGAGAGTGGAAACAACAGGCAACAACTGGTGAAACAAATGAACCTAATAACACAGGGAAAGTAAACTGAACACATCAAACAAGGAGCACGAGACTACAAAATAAGACAGGAAGTGACCAACAGAACACACGCAGATTAAACACAGAAAACTTGACAAAGGGTATCAGACAATATACAAAGAAACAAACAGAAAACTAGGAGAAACACTAAAAAACACAACTCAAAAACAGAGTTGTGTTTCAAGCAAACCGAGCTAACAAAAAGAAACAAAGAGGGGTGGAGGGAGGCCACCGGCCCCGGACCATGACATGAACTGCAGGTACAGATGTGATTTAAATAACAAAACTACACACATAAAAACTAAGAACAGTTGATTGAGAGGAAGAGGGAGAGGAACACAACAGTGGATGACAATGTTTGTCTTGGATACACATAAAAAAATTGGCTACATATCATTTTTTTTTTCTACAGTGTTCATCCTAATGAACAACAACCCAGCGTGTGCTGATAAATGATAAACTGAATCATTATTTACTCTAATATTACAGATACACATTCAGTTCTGTATGTGGAGTACTTACAAGTGAATGTACTTTTTACTGTAATTGTTATTTTATCAAGTGATTATTAATTTGTCAGTTCATTATTGTCACATGGGTTTATTTGAATGTAAATAAACTATACAGAGAGGCGTGGAGTGGGGCTCTGATATGTTCTCACAGGAACAGGAGTCCACAGAGAAGACACACAGAGAAGGAGCAGGAAACAAACACTGATAAGGTTGGTGTTCCTGATGATTTTTATAGAACTAAATTTGATTTAAATTAGTAAATAAATAAAATGTTTATATAGAGTCACACAATTGACACCATCTTGTAAATGTTGTATTTTTTCTGATTAACTGTACAAGTTGTTTTATGTTGTAGACTTCATAATATTGTCAGGATTTTGAGTCAGGATGTGACAGAAAACATTGAAAACTGTGGTCAGACAAATACTTTAGACTTATCTTAATCATACAGCAACTTAATGACTTATAATATTTTTGTTGGGCTGCAGATGGTAATATTGACAGTGTAATATTGGTAATATGAGATAATGAAATCTAGTTATATTGGTTTTATCACTTTGAATCATGTCTGTCTTGGCATGTCTGCACAGCTGAACTTATTTCATTATTTAGTAACTTAGAGCACTAATAGAGGAAATGCAAAGGTTACACACATTTCACAGGTAAAAGTTGTTTGAGTCACAATATTTTCAACATCATATTTGAAAGAAAATAAAAACAGAAATTCTTGAGGGATATTTTAATATGTTTAACACATGCAGCTTTACATATGTGCTGCTACTAGGTAACTATGTAAAGCAAAATGAAGATCACACACACACACACACACACACACACACACACACACACAAACACACACACACACACACACACACACACACACACACACACACACACACACACACACACACACAAATTATAATATTATAATTTATATGATTATTTTTCTCCCACCACAATCGGAGGTGTGCTTAACACAGCACAAATACACAGAGACAGTGACAGATGATGCTGTTAATGACTCGGGTTAATTTAAATACACAAAACTCTGCACATCAGTTAAATTTTTTTTCCACTGTTTATCCTAATGGACTGATAGATTAAACTGTAGAGGGTGGATCGACCCCAGTTCACCACATAATGTATTTGTGCAGTGTGTGATGATAAATAAATAAAAGCAGGAGAAGGTTTGCATGAGTGTACAGCTGTCGTTGTGGGTGATTTGTCTTTGTCTGGCTATGTTATACATGTTTATGTGTTTATGCCAAAATAAATTTTATTACTAAGTATTTTTCCAATTTGTCAAAAGATTAAATGAAAAATAGACAAATCTTTTCCCTCCGTTGTATAAGTAGTATTTCCCAGAACACCAAACATGACCTTCAAACACACAACAATGCTATGAATTTTTCATTAAACTGATTAAATCTGATACTGCAAACCTTTGCAAAAAATAACAACCTTGGCTGTCGCCAAACAGATGTTTTTTCTTACCTTTTTTTGTAAACAGCAGCGGCTCTGATGGCTGCAAGGTTGCAGACACTTATCTCTTGGATGAGTGTTCTAGAACTCCTTTTAATTATGTGTCTGACATGTAATGACAATAAACTCATTCTGATTCTGATTCTAAAGAAAATTAAGTAACAAATGATGAAACAAACTCCATGACCCTGTAATTAATTGTAAGTCAAAGATTTGTATTCTGTTGGTAAACTGATAAAAGCATACTTTATTGCTAATTTGCCAGACATATCTGAAGTTTGAAAATATATTACTGGAAAACTGTATTACTGGAAAACAAAAAAAAACAAAAAAAAATAGTAGGGAATGAAAGCTGTAATTTCTTTCTTTTTGTTTCAATTTTTTCCTCAATTCATTACTTTTGAAATTTTCTTTCATTGGCATAAACAAGCTTCAATATGTGGTCCTTTGTGGGTTACAAAACTGTAATAAAATAATTACAATAATTCCATTTTTCTAAATACACAGTTGTAAGAAAACAGCTTTTAAATAGGGCTGGGGGATTTAATACAATGGGCATTTAGCTACTAATTGCTCAGTAATCATCAGTCGTCAAATTAGTCCTGAGGTTCTGCAGATTTTGCTACATACCATCCATCCAGGGTCGCAGGGAGGGCTGGAGCCTATCCAAGCTATCATAAAGCAAGAGGCAGGGTTCACCCTGTACAGGTCGAAAGCCTGTCGCAGCGTCAACACAGACAGACAACCATTCACACTCACATTCACACCTATGGGCAATTTAGAATCACCAATTAACCTAACCCCAGTAACTGCATGTCTTTGGACTGTGGGAGAAAACCAGAGTATCCAGAGACACGGGGAGAACATGCAAACTCCACACAGAGAGAGGCCCGGGCCAAGGTGGAATCAAACCCAGACCTTCTTCCAGCTGTGAGGCAGCAGCACTAACCACCACGATACTGTGCAGCCCCTGCTGCAGACCAACCAACTTATTATCTGAGGGGAGATGACTATCTATACATTATGCAACACATAATAGAAAAATGACAAGTGTTATGATGGAAAACTATGTCTAGACTAAAGAGACACGTTTAATTGATTTCTCTGTTCCAATGGATTGGCATCTTTTTTTTCTTGTCTTTTCCAGATATGTCGACAAACTCATGGTTCTTTACTGGCTCCCTTTTTGACCACCACCTCTCCTCCACAAACACCTCCCTCCCTTTATACATGCTGTGTCTCATATATGAACCGAGCTCCTTCATCTATCGTGCATTTAGCCTCACAACCATCTTCCTCGTCCTACCTTTCTGCATCCTCATCCTCCAACATGGTCTCCAAGAATGGTGGAAAAAGCGCTCCACCTCCACAGAAGTAACACTGAGTCACTCTGACAGCTTCAGCTACAACATGGTCATCATGGACCTGCTGTATGTCCTCGCATGTATGTTCAGATATTGTGGGATCTCCACAAATGACTTAAATATATTACACTTGGTGTTCATTCTTTTGTCTTTTGCCTCATATGGACAGCTCTTCTTTCACATGCTCACCTGTGTGGAGCGCTACCTGGCTGTTGTTCATCCCGTCACTTATCTGAGTCTAAAAAAAGAAAGAGGGATCAGAATCAGGAATATCACCATAGGCTGTGTCTGGCTGCTTTGCTTTGCATTCACTGGTTGCATAATGATTGAAGATAACAGTGTCATCATCGTGAATTTCTTCCTCTTGATATCATTTTTAATCATCTCCTCCTTCTGCAGCCTTTCTGTTCTCTGTGTCCTGATTCATCCAGGCCCAGGAGAACAAGGCGGGAACAGGGAGAGGGTTGACCAATCAAAGCTCAGGGCATTTTATACCATTGTGAGCATTCTGGGAATGTTGGTGTTGAGGTTTGTTTGGAATCTGGTTTGGACTGTAGCGTATATTTCTGAGGGAAATGATGGATGTGTGTTAATATCCTGTATTAGCTGGTTTAATCTGCCCAGCAACCTTGTGTTGCCCCTGCTGTTTCTACACAGAAAAGGTAAATTTGTGTGTTACAATCATAACAACAAATGAAGTTAAATATTTCTGGATACAACAAATACACAACCTCAAAGAAAGATTACAAAAAAAAAAAAAAAAAAAAAATTCTCCCTTGTTGGATTTTTTGTTCCTTTTTGGCCATGTGGTTGCAGAATAACCCAAAGCTGAAAATGCAAGTAGCTCTAACAAGTTAGTGTCTTACAGTTTAGTTTAATATGGGCCATAATGTTCCCAGTAAGTTTATTTAAACATTTCTTTATTTAGTCTTTTCTTATTTTAGTGTGTTGCACCTTGTTTACCACCTTGTTGCCAGATTTGTGTCTCAGATGTGTCCTGAGGTCTCCATCACAGCTGATTAGAGCACTGAGATTATAACCAGCAGTTTCTCAATAATAACTTCTTTATTTCTCTTTGTAGTTACATATTTGTCTAAATCACTGATGAACCTCTGAAATAAACTGAAGTGATTCTGATTTTTTTTTCATGTTTTTGATTTTTGCTGTTTTTGAGGTACAGATCTTTTTCTCATAGTTATTATTATGATCTTGACTTTGTTGTTGTTGTTGTTCTTAGGTTTGGGGTCTTTGTCTTGATGTTTGGTTATTGTAGTGATGAGTTTCAGTTTTTTTTTGCCTTTTTGTGAGTTTCTGGTTTCTGTCTTGATTTGATTATATTAGTTATTACAGTGCTGTGTGTGTCTCCTCTATTTGTCTTTGTGAGTGTATATTTGTCTTCTTCTTTTTTTTTTTTTTTGGCAATTTCTTTTCTTTGTATGTCTCTTGATTTTTAACTCATTGCGATCCTCTGATTACCTAACTGTCTTCATCTGCTGTGTCCTGTTCCCTGTGTTGGATTAGGATACACAGAAAGAATTCCAGGTACAAAACTCAAATTGTGATAGATTGATAAAATAAACTACAAATATGGAGGAAATATTAGAAATATCTTATTTTGTGGACATAGGGGAGTTTACTTTCATACATAGGATAAAGTTTACTTACTGGACAAGAAGTCAATTTGAAATGAATTTCAAATAAGAGGTGGAAAAACATTTTGGCTCTTCTGCTTAGGCCAATGTTTTTAACCTTTTGTGTACCTGTTTGGCTAAATGCAGGGCTGTAAAGAAACACACAGATTGTCTATTAAATTTGAGAGGTATCACTTTTATTTATTTATTTTGGTTATTATTATTTTTATTGATATATATTTTGATTTATTAGATTAGAGTTTCAAACTGAATAGGCATATTTTAATAGCTGTTTTTTAGCTTAAAAAGTGAATAATTTGTTCATAACATTATCTGTGAGGATTCCTTCATGTCAGAACGTTGTTTAATTAAAGAACCAGTTCTGTTGCCAGTCAACCTGCATAAATGGATTTTTGACCATTATTAAATGTTTTCGACCAATAAAACATATCAAACTTTGCACTTCTGTGCGTTATTAAATTATTTTTGTGCTACTGAAATATTTAGCTTGCTAGTATATGAAGGAGTGTGAGAGTCACATTGAGAAAAAAAAAATCATTTTGAGCATTTTGTGCATTTTGAGAATAAAGTCAAAATCGTCAAAGTCGTCATTTCAAGTCAAATAACGGCCACAGCTGCTATACTCTCTACAAAACGCCTTGAGTAGAAACAGCTTGATCAGCTGTGTTATTGTGTCATTGTGGTTCTACATGTCCCCTCTGTACTGTACGAAGGTGCAGCCATCCTTCCATCTAACCGTTGCCAGCTTGTGTGGTTTTTCCTTCTGAGCAGATGCAGCTTTCTGTACTCTCTCTTTAACGTCCTCATACTTATAACTACATCGTGTTTGTGTACTAAAAGAGAAATCATTTCCTTGTTACTAAAACCGATTCTAAAGTATAGTTTCACTAACGCATAATACAAGACATTCTGGAGGGTATAACAGACGCGTCGTGGCAGTTGTTGACTTGAAACAACTTTAATCTGCACATTTCAACTTTTTTTCAACACTTTGAATTTATTCTCAAAATGCACATTTTTTTTTTTTTTCTTAGTGTGGCCCTAATACTCCTTTGTACTAGTACCAGCTGATAAAGTAAGCCCTACAGCCTGGAATGACATGGTCATTATGCTTCATAAAAGACTCAAACCATTTTGTTTGGTGGTTTGTCCACGTCTTATGTTTATAAAACATATATATATGTAAAATATACATGCAATAATATAGGTATACACAACACTATTTTTCCAAGAAACATTTGAAAAAGGAGAAAGTAAAAGATTAAAAAGCATTTTTTATGCTTTACTCTGAGTACACTGTAAACCCGGATAAGTTGACTCTACTTAAAAAACCAAGGTAACTCATTGCCTTAAATTATTTAAGTAATGAAACAGTTGAATAAGTGCAGGGGACTATGTTCAGTGTACATCCATCCATCCATCCATATATTCATCCATCCATAAGTATATAAATAAGAAAATCCAATATAAGTTCAAATTTGTGCACCCAATTTTTGCTTTTTTAACATTGTTAAAGATGCGTGTGTTGTTAAAGATGGCTCTTCCCATATTCATATATATTTATTGCTCTGAGTACAGTTCCAATGGCACCTTAAGAGTCATTGTTGATCTGCAGGTTACCAAGTTTCATATATATATATATATATATATATATATATATATATATATATATATATATATATATATATATTAATGGGATTAATAATGGGATGTCAACAAAATTTTATATTCACATGCAAAGCAGACTGACTGAACATCAGACACTGGCTAAAGGTTAATTGGCTACAAAATTGCCCATAGATGTGAATGAGAGCGGGAATGTGAGTGTGAAAGGTTGTTTGTCTCTCTGTGTTAGCCCTGTGACAGGCTGGCAACCTGATCGGGGTGTACACCGCCTCTCGCCCTGTGACAGCTGGGATAGGCTCCAGCCCCCCCGCTACCCTGAACAGGATAAGTGGAAGCGAATGGATGGATGGATGCGAAGCAGATGAGCGAAAACTTTTAGCAATAAGATATCTCATGTTTTAACATAAGAAGTTCTGAAATGACCTGAAATGTTCTGTTCTATAACAAAAAATTAAATGTCACTTTTTTATAAGTGGAACCAATAAAAAGCCAAAAAAAAAAGAAAAGTGTTCATAGGGCTTTCACAGAAAAACTATGTACATCCTTACTACTTCCAGAGGAATTAAAATGTTAAGCTGCTAATTAAATTCACATTGTTAACTGATCATCAGAGTTCTGCTGTAAAAGCAAAGGTTTTGGCAGTTTGCTGATCTGAAGCATTCAGGTGTGTTAACACAATGCCACAATCTTCCGTGGAATGGACTTCCCACCAAATTCACCCCAAGGTCAGACCATGAACTGCTCAGAGAAAAACCGAAGAACTCCATCTCTGACTGTGCAGGCCTCAGTTAGAGTTAAATGTTAAAATTACAATTAGGTAAACAACAAGACCAAGTATGGCTTATTTGCAGTGGTTACAAGGAGAAAGCCTCTTCTCCTGAATAAGTAAAATTTATGCTGCATGAAGCATAAATTGAAACTTTACAGAAAGATTATTATTATAACCTTAAATTTGTTCGCAATGCATATAAGACTGCAGTTACAGGTGTGATTTAAATAACAAAACCACACATAAGCACTCCCAAACCAAACAGTTGATGACGCTGTTTGTTTTGAATACACATTAAAAATTAGTTGCACAGCATTTGAATTATTTGCATTGTTTGTCCTGAGCTGATTAATGATAAACTAAGTCATTACTCACTCTAATATTACAGATAATCAAAGTTCTGTATGTGGAGTACTTACAGGTGGATGTATTTTTTACTGTAATTGTTATTTTACCAAGTGATTATTAATTTGTCAGTTCATCATTGTCACATGGATTTATTTGAATAAACTATATTTAAACTGTACTTAGAGAGACAGAGAGGGGTGGAGTGGGGCTCTGATATGTTCTCACAGGAACAGGAGTCCACAGAGAAGACACACAGAGAGGGAGCAGGAAACAAACACTGATAAGGTTGGTGTTCCTGTTGATTTTTATAGAACTAAATTTGACATAAATTAGTAAATAAATAAACAAAATGTTTATATACAATCACACAGATGGCACCATCTTGTAAATTTTGTATTTTTCTGACTAACTGTACAAGTTGTTTTATGTTGTTGACTTCATAATATTGTCAGCAGCTTTGGAATTACTAAAATTTATGCACAAAGTACTAATACTGTCTAATAACGAAACAATAATAATAAAAAAGTACACTATACAAGGTGTATATATATATACACACACACACACACACACACAAATTATAATTTTATAATTTATATGATTATTTTTCAACAACCACAATCACAGGTGTGCTTAACACAACACAGTTACACAGAGACAGAGACAGATGAGGCAGTAATGACTCAAGTTTATTTAAATACACAAAACTCTGCACATCAGTTACATTTTTTCCAATTTTTATCCTAATGGACTTATGGAATAAACTGCAGAGGGTGGATCGACCCCAGTTCACCACATAATGTATTTGTGCAGCGTGTGATAATCAATAAATAAAAGCATGCAAAGGTCTGTATGATTGTACAGCAGTCCTGTCAGTAATTTGTGTTTGTCTGACTAATACATGTTTATGTGTTTATGCCAAAATAAATTTTATTGCTAAGTGTTTTTCCAATTTGTCCAAAGATTAAATGAAAAATAGGCAAATCTTTTTTCTTCTATTGTCAACGTCGGATTTCCCAGAACACCAAGCATGAGACATGTCCATCAAACACACAACACTGCTATTAATTTTTCTTTAATCTGATAATGCAAAACCGTTGCAAAAAATAACAACCTCGGCTGTCCCCAACCAGATGTTTTCCTTACATTTTTTTAAGTAACAAAGAATTAAAAAAAATTCCATGACTGTAATTAATTGTAGGTCAAAGATTTACATTTTGATCACATACTGATACAAGCATACTGTATTGCTAATTCACCATATATATCTGAAGTTTTAAAATATATTTTCAAATGTTTCTGGAAAACAAAACAACTAAATGGTAGGGAACAACAGCTGTAATTTGTTCTTTTTTTAATTCTCTTTTTTCTTCAGTTTATTACTTTAGAACTTTTTCTTTCAGTGGCATGAACAAGCTTCCATACAGAGTCATTTGAGGGTTACAAAACTCTGATAAAAATAATTACATTTTTTCTGAATAAATAGTTGCAAGAAAACAAGTTTTAAATGCGGCCAGGGTGTTGAATAAAGTGAGTATTCACTACTAATTGCTCAGCAACCATCGGTAGTTAAATTACTGGAGTTCTGTAGGTTCTGGGACATTTGCTACATATCAACAAACTTATTACATATGTAACAAACAAACGTATTACAGACAGATTTAAATGGTTTCTCTGTTCCAATGGATTATCATGTCTTTTTCTCTCTTTTCCAGATATGTCAGCAAACTCATCGTTCTCCACTGGCTCCTTTTTTGATCTCCACCTTTCCTCCACAAACACCTCCCTCCCTTTATACATGCAGTGTCACATATCTGGACCATGCTCCTTCATCTATCGTGCATATAGCCTCACAACCATCTTCCTCGTCCTACCTCTCTGCATCCTCATCCTCCAACATGGTCTCCAAGAATGGTGGAAAAAGTGCTCCACCTCCACAGAAGTAACACTGAGTCACTCTGACAGCTTCACCTACAACATGGTCATCATGGACCTGATGTATGTTGTTGTATGTATCTTCAGATATTGGGGGAGCTCCACACATAATTTAAACATATTACACATGGTGTTCTTTCTTTTGTCTTTCACCACATTTGGACAGCTCTTCTTTCACATGCTCACCTGTGCGGAGCACTTCCTGGCTGTTGTTCATCCCGTCACTTATCTGAGTCTAAGAAAAGAAAGAGGGATCAGAATCAGGAATATCACTATAGGCTGTGTCTGGCTGATTTGCTTTGCATTAACTGGTTCCCTAATGATTGAAGATGACATCATCATCATCATTATGAGTTTCTTCCTCTTGATATCATTTTTAATCATCTCCTCCTTCTGCAGCCTTTCTGTTCTCTGTGTCCTGATTCATCCAGGCCCAGGAGAACAGGGCAGGTACAGGCAGAGGGTCGACCAATCAAAGCTCAGGGCATTTTACACCATTGTGACCATTCTGGGAATGCTGGTGTTGAGGTTTGTTTGGAATGTGGTTTGGGCTGTAGCGTATATTTCTGAGGGAAATGATGGATGTGTGTTAATGTCATGTGTTAACTGGTTTAATCTGCCCAGCAACCTTGTGTTGCCCCTGCTGTTTCTACACAGAAAAGGTACATTTATGTCTTGCAATAATAACAAACAATTAAGTTAAATTTTTTTGGACACAACAAATAAAGACAAAGACAATGTGAAAGTAAGATTAAAAAAAAGAAATTTTGCCTTGTTGGATTTTTTGTTTCTTTTTTGCCATGTGGTTGCAGAATAACCCAAAGCTGAAAATAGAAGTATCTCTAACAAGTTACTGTCTTACATATTTATTATGGGCCATAAAGCTCTCAGTAAGTTTATTTAAACTCCGTTTGTTTAGTCTTTTCTTATTTTAGTGTGTTACATTTTGTTTACCACCTTGCTGCCAGATTTGTGTCTCAGCTGTTTCCTGAGGTCACAGCTGATTAGAGCACTGAGATTCAAACCAGCAGTTTCTCACTAATAACTTCTTTATTTCTCTTTGTAGTTTCATAACTGTCTAAAATCACTGATGAACCTCTGGAATAAACTGATGAGATTCTGATTATTATTTTTTTTTTTTTAATGTTTTGGATTTTTTTTTGTATTTTGAGTTGCAGATCTTTTTCTTGTGATGTTGACTTTTTTGTTGTTATGTTTTGGGTTTCTGTTTTGATGTTTGGTTTTTCTAGTGATGAGTTTCAGTTTTTTGTTCCTTTGGTTTCTGTCTGGATTTAATTATATTAGTTATTGCAGTGCTTCCCTGTGTGTGTCTCCTCTATTTGTCTTTGTGAGTGTATCTCTATCTTGGTTTATTTTGGTAATTTCTTTTCTTTGTGTTTTTACTCTTTCTGATCCTCTGGTTACCTGATTGTCTTCACCTGCTGTGTCCTGTTCCCTGTGTTTGATTAGGAAACACAAAACATTCCGGGTACATCACTCTAATTGTGATAGATTGATAAAATAAACTACAAACGTGGAGGAAATATTAGAATTACTTTAATGAATAGTCTTAAACATGAATAAAAAGTGAATTGCTTTACCATGATCAAAGTTATAGACTGTGTGTTCAATAGCAATTATTAAAATTGAATAATACTGATACAAATATAATTAAATTCTGTATAATGTGCCAACCTCAGGTTCTGTGTCTGGATGTATTTTTATTAAAGTTTATATAGCAGTTCATTTATCAAGTGTTTTTTTATTCTTATTTTATAGTTTTTCATTTTTTTAAATGCAAGTCAAACATTTGAACTAAACTTAAGGAGGCAGAGAGAGGACGGGTGGGGCTACAATATATAAAGAGCACAGTACATTTGGAAGAAATAGACAAAGACTTCACAGAGAAGACTCACAGCAAGGGACAAAACACAAAAACCAAAACAAACATATGGTTCGTATTATTTTTTAATCACTAGAATCAACTTTAAATTCAAGTTTAAATTCAACATTGCATGAATGAGTGAAATATGCAGAAAAAATCTGAATATTTGACAAAGTTTACAATTGATACAGTTTTTATAAACTCAGCACTTTTCCAGCTCACTTGAAGAAGAAACTTTAAAAGTAGGTCTACTGCATACATTGTGATGGTACATGCTGAAAATTATTCAACATCCAAAACTCTGATAAAATAATTGCAATAATTACATTTCTTTAAAAATAAATAGTTGTAAGAAAATAACTTTTAAATTGGGGTGGGGGATTGAATACAGTGAGCATTTAGCTACTAAATGTTTAGTAACCATCAGTCATCAAATTAGCGCTGAGGTTCTGTAGATTTTGGGACATCTGCTACATATCAACAAACTTATTATCTGAGGGGAGATGACTATCTATACATTATGCAACACATATTAGCATCAAAACCTCAATTTAGAAAAATGAAAAGTGTTATAATGGAAAACTATGCTATTCTTGTGAAGACATGGTTTTAGTATCACTATGTTTGACTGACTCCAGGAAGAGTAGCTGTACTTGTTCCAGCTAATGTAGATCAAAATAAATAAATATACAGACTAAACAGACATATTTAATTGATTTCTCTGTTCCAGTGGATTGGCATTTCTTTTTTTCTCTCTTTTCCAGATATGTCATCAAACTCATCGTTCTCCACTGAGTCCTTTTTTGATCTGCGCCATTCCTCCACAAACACCTCCATCTCTTTATACATGCTGTGTCTCATATCTGGACCAAGCTCCTTCATCTTTCGTGCATATAGCCTCACAACCATCTTCCTCGTCCTACCTCTCTGCATCCTCATCCTCCAACATGGTCTCCAAGAATGGTGGAAAAAGCGCTCCACCTCCACAGAAGTAACACTGAGTCACTCTGACAGCTTCACCTACAACATGGCCATCATTGACCTGCTGTATGTTGTTACATCTATATTCAGATATTGCGGGATCTCCACACATAATTTAAACATATTACACATGGTGTTCATTCTTTTGTCTTTTGCCACATTTGGACAGCTCTTCTTTCACATGCTCACCTGTGTGGAGCGCTACCTGGCTGTTGTTCATCCCGTCATTTATCTGAGTCTAAAAAAAGAAAGAGGGATCAGAATCAGGAATATCACCATAGGCTGTGTCTGGCTGCTTTGCTTTGCATTAACTGGTTTCCTAATGACTGAAGATGACATCATCATCATCATTATGAATTTTTTCCTCTTGATATCATTTTTAATCATCTCCTCCTTCTGCAGCCTTTCTGTTCTCTGTGTCCTGATTCATCCAGGCCCAGGAGAACAGGGCAGGTACAGGCAGAGGGTCGACCAATCAAAGCTCAGGGCATTTTACACCATTGTGACCATACTGGGAATGTTGCTGTTGAGGTTTATTTGTGATCTGTATTGGAATGTAGCATATACTTCTGATGGAAATCATCTATGTGTCATACTATCATGCGGTGTCTGGTTTAATATTCCCAGCAACCTCATGTTGCCCCTGCTGTTCCTGCACAGAAAAGGTAAATTTGTGTGTTGCAATAATAACAAATAATGAAGTTAAATGTTTTTGGACACAACAAATACACAACATGAAAGTAAAATTACAAAAAAAAAAAAAAATGCTCCCTTTTGGATAATTTTATTCCCTGTTTTTGACATGTGGTTGCAGAATAACCCAAAGCTGAAAATAAATTGAATAATACTGATACAAATATATTATTCAGTTTTTCTCAAGATTTGAGAAACAGAATGACACAGTAGCATAGAAAGCCATCCCTCCACCCAATGACCAGGTGCTACATCTGTCCACCTCTGAAGTCAGGAAAACTCTGTTTAGAGTCAATCCACGGAAGGCTGCTGGACCAGAACAAATTCCAGGTCATGTGCTGAGAGAATGTGCAGACCATAGAATATTTATGAACAGAATGCTGTTCATAGACTTCAGTTCAGCATTCAACACAATCATCCCCCCACCAGCTGGTAGGGAAACTAGTCCAGCTGGGTCTGAACACCACCCTCTCCAACTGGGTCCAAGACTTCCTGGTAGGAAGAACACAGGCAGTCAAAATAGGAAACAGGATCTCCAACATCATCACGTTGAGCACAGGAGCTCCCCAAGGCTGCTTGCTCAGTCCTCTGCTGTTCACACTCTTAACCCATGACTGTGTAGCCACACACAGCTCAAACCACATCATCAAATTTGCCGATGGCACAACAGTGGTGGGGTTGATTAGTGAGAACAATGAGGCCTTGTAGAGGAGGTGTCATAGCACAGCAGCTGGTGTGCTGAAAACAACCTGTCCCTCAATGTGGACAAAACAAAGGAACTAATCATTGATTTCAGGCAACCTCCAGGCAAACACACTCCACTGATCCTTAATGACCTCCCAGTTGAGACTGTCCAGAGCAGTGTTAATTTTGACAGCAAATTTTGATTTAGTTTTAGTCATAGTCTTTTGATGAAAATGTAATTTAGTTTCAGTCACAATTTAGTCATCTGAATAGTTTTAGTCGACGAAATTATCATAAGAATATAGTCGACTAAAACTACAGTCGATTTAGTCGACTAAAATATAAAGGGTGTAAAATGCAAATGCTTTTTCTTCAGTTCAATTGAATTATTCATTATACACACTTACACAAAATAAAAAAATTTTTAAACCGTATTTTCCGGACTTTAAGTCGCACTTTTTTTCATAGTTTGGCCGAGGGTGCGACCTATACTCCGGAGCGACTTATATGTGAAATTATTAAGACATTAACCAAAATACTCCAGCCACTAGACAGCTCCATGAACCGGAGCTTTAAGGTAGTCTTGCGTAACCTGTGGGAGCAGTGGATGATGGAGGGAGAGCACAGCTTCACGGCAACTGGGAGAATGCACCACCCAACTTTCCTGGAAGTCATTGGATGGATCAACAAAGCATGGGCTTCAGTGACAACCGAAGCCATCCTGTTGGGATTCAGAAAGGCTGGAATAATTGGAACTGCAACTGACGACGAATCTGACGAAAGCGACACAGAAGAGGAAGCGGCGCTTCGTCTATGCATGGAGTGTGCGGAGTCATTTAGAAGTGACATCGAGGATGAAGAATTCAATGAACTGATGGTTTGGTTAACTTGTTAGCATGTTCTTTACGCTATGGTTATCTGAATAACTGTTAATGTTACGTTAACATACCAGACACGTACTCAGTTCATTGTGCATCATGTAGCTGAATGTGTTACGTTAGCATAATGTAGGCATAACCATGTTCGCCCTGTTCTTTAATCCATTATTATTTTAAATTGCCTTTCAAGATGGAATGTCTGCTCTGGGTCTCGGATTCTATCAAATAACCCCACCACCACCACCACCACCAAAAAAGGTGCGACTTACACTCCAGTGCGACTTATATACAGTACCTTGCGAAAGTATTCGGTCCCCTTGAACTTTTCAACCTTTCGCCACATTTCAGGCTTCAAGCATAAAGATATAAAATTTTAAATTTTTGTGAAGAATCAACACCAAGTGGGACACAATCGTGAAGTGGAATGAAATTTATTGGATGTGTCAAACTTTCTTAACAAATAAAAAACTGAAAAGTCGGCCCCCTTGGGTTAATACTTTGCAGCACCACCTTTTGCTGCAATTATAGCTGCAAGTCGCTTGGGGTATGTCTCTATCAGTTTTGCACATCGAGAGACTGAAATTCTTGCCCATTCTTCCTTGCAAAACAGCTCGAGCTCAGTGAGGTTGGATGGAGAGCGTTTGTGAACAGCAGTCTTCAGCTCTTTACACAGATTCTCGATTGGATTCAGGTCTGGACTTTGACTTGGCCATTCCAACACCTGGATACATTTACAGTGGTGTGAAAAAGTGTTTGCCCCCTGCCTCATTTCCTGTTTTTTTGCATGTTTGTCACACTTAAGTGTTTCGGAACATCAAACCAATTTAAACAATAGTCAAGGACAACACAAGTAAACACAAAATGCAAGTTGTAAATGAAGGTGTTTATTAGTAAAGGTGAAAAAAAATCCAAACCATCATGGCCCTGTGTGAAAAAGTGATTGCCCCCTAAACCTAATAACTGGTTGGGCCACCCTTAGCAGCAACAACTGCAACCAAGCATTTGCGATAACTTGCAATGAGGCTTTTACAGCGTTCTGGAGGAATTTTGGCCCACTCATCTTTGCAGAATTGTCCTAATTCAGTTACATTAGAGGGTTTTCGAGCATGAACGGCCTTTTTAAGGTCATACCACAACATCTCAATAGGATTCAGGTCAGGACTTTGGCTAGGCCACTCCAAAGTCTTCATTTTGTTTTTCTTCAGCCATTCAGTGGTGGACTTGCTGGTGTGTTTAGGATCATTGTCCTGCTGCAGAACCCAAGTACGTTTAAGCTTGAGTACACGAACAGATGGTCTGACATTCTCCCTCAGGATCTCTTGGTAGACAGCAGAATTCATAGTTCCATTTATCACAGCAAGTCTTCCAGGTCCTGACGCAGCAAAACAGCCCCAGACCATCACACTACCACCACCATATTTTACTGTTGGTATAATGTTCTTTTTCTGAAATGCAGTGTTCCTTTTACACCAGATGTAATGGGACACACACCTTCCAAAGAGTTCCACTTTTGTCTCATCGGTCCACAGAATGTTGTCCCAAAAGTCTTGGGGATCATCAAGATGCGTTTTGGAAAAATTGAGACGAGCTTTAATGTTCTTTTTGCTCAGCAGTGGTTTTCTTCTTGGAACTCTGCCATGCAGGCCATTTTTGCTCAGTCTTTTTCTGATGGTGGAGGCATGAACGCTGCCTCACTGAGGCAAGTGAGGCCTGCAGTTCTTTGGATGTTGTTGTGGGGTCTTTTGTGACCTCTTGGATGAGTCGTCGCTGCGCCCTTGGGGTAATTTTGGGCGGCCGGCCACTCAGGGGAAGGTTCACCACTGTTCCATGTCTTCGCCATTTGTGGATAATGGCTCTCACTGTGGTTCGCTGGATTCCCAAAGCTTTGGAAATGGCTTTATAACCCTTTCCAGACTGATAGATCTCAATTACTTTCTTTCTCAATTGCTCCTGAATTTCTTTGGATCTCGGCATGATGTGTAGCTTTCAAGGATCTTCTGGTGGACCTTACTGTGTCAGGCAGCTCCTATTTAAGTGATGTCTTGATTGGGAACAGGTGTGGCAATAATCAGGCCTAGGTGTGGCTAGGGAAATTGAACTCAGGTGTGAAAAACCACAGTTATAGTATGTTTTAACAAGGGGGGCAATCACTTTTTCACACAGGGCCATGAGGGTTTGGATTTTTTTTCACCTTTACTAATAAACACCTTCATTTACAACTTGCATTTTGTGTTTACTTGTGTTGTCCTTGACTATTGTTTAAATTGGTTTGATGTTCCGAAACACTTAAGTGTGACAAACATGCAAAAAAACAGGAAATGAGGCAGGGGGCAAACACTTTTTCACACCACTGTATTTGTGAACCATTCCATTGTAGATTTGGCTTTATGTTTTGGATCATTGTCTTGTTGGAAGATAAATCTCCGTCCCAGTCTCAGGTCTCTTGCAGACTCCAACAGGTTTTCTTCCAGAATGGTCCTGTATTTGGCCCCATCCATCTTCCCATCAATTTTGACCATCTTCCCTGTCCCTGCTGACAAAAAGCAGGCCCAAACCATGATGCTGCCACCACCGTGTTTGACAGTGGGGATGGTGTGTTCAGGGTGATGAGCTGTGTTGCTTCTACGCCAAACATATCATCTTGCATTGTGGCCAAACAGTTCGATTTTGGTTTCATCTGACCAGAGCACCTTCTTCCACATGTTTGGTGTGTCTCCCAGGTGGCTTGTGGCAAACTTTAAACAAGACTTTTTATGGATATCTTTGAGAAATGGCTTTCTTCTTGCCACTCTTCCATAAAGGCCAGAGTTGTGCAGTGTACGACTGATTGTTGTCCTATGGACAGACTCTCCCACCTCAGCTGTAGATCTCTGCAGTTCATCCAGAGTGATCACGGGCCTCTTGGCTGCATCTCTGATCAGTCTTCTCCTTGTTTGAGATGAAAGTTTAGAGGGACGGCCGGGTCTTGGTAGATTTGCAGTGGTCTGATAAGCCTTCAATTTCATTATGATTGCTTGCACAGTGCTCCTTGAGATGTTTAAAGCTTGGGAAATCTTTTTGTATCCAAATCCGGCTTTGAACTTCTCCACAACAGTATCTCAGACCTGCCTGGTGTGTTCCTTGGTCTTCATGATGCTCTCTGCGCTTTGAACAGAACCCTGAGACTATCACAGAGCAGGTGCATTTATACGGAGACTTGATTACACACAGGTGGTTTCTGTTTATCATCATCAGTCATTTGGGACAACATTGGATCATTCAGAGATCCTCACTGAACTTCTGGAGTGAGTTTGTTGCACTGAAAGTAAAGGGGCCGAATAATATTGCACGCCCCACTTTTCAGTTTTTTATTTGTTAAAAAAGTTTGACACACCCAATAAATTTCATTCCACTTCACGATTGTGTCCCACTTGTTGTTGATTCTTCACAAAAAATTAAAATTTTATATCTTCATGTTTGAAGCCTGAAATGTGGCAAAAGGTTGAAAAGTTCAAGGGGGCCGAATACTTTTGCAAGGCGCTGTATGTTCTTTTCTTCTTTATTATGCATTTTTTGGCTGGTGCGACTTATACTCCGGAGCGACTTATAGTCCGAAAAATACGGTATGCAATATTATTAATATTAACATTAGTGTTTCACCTGCTTCCCACACACCTGATCATTAACACTACCTTACTGAGATAATACGAGCGTTTTACAGCAGGACACGCTCTGAAAGGTACAGGGCAGTGTTCAGGACTAAGATTAGGAAAGGCTAATCCACCGCGGTGTGGAGATTTTCTCTAAACACAAACGCTACACTGGGAAAAACACATTTTACCCTGCATGACATTAAAATGGTTACCTTCGTATGGAGATCTGGGTGACTGTTTTTTTAACATTTGTCGTGTTTTTACCCGAGATAGTCGCCCCACATGGTTTACACATCGTTTTGTTCGTCACAACATCAAAGGACAAATGTGTCCATACATCAGCTCTTCTCTTTCTCCCTGCTGACATTTTTTACATAACTTAGTTATGTAAATGATGAAGCATAATTTGAAGCACAGTTTGGAACTTTATACAAAGATTATTAATAAAAACTTAAATTTGTTCGCCATGCATATAACACATTTTAACACATCACTACTAAACTGCAGTTACAGGTGTGATTTAAATAAGAAAACTACACAAATAAACACTCACAAACCGAACGGTTGATGATGCTGTTTGTTTTGGATACACATCAAAAAAATGGCTTCACAACATTTGAATTTTTTCGCAGTGTTCATCTGCTGATACATTACTGAATCATTATTCACTCCAATATTACAGATAAAGTTCTGTATGTGGAGTACTTACAGGTGGATGCATTATTACTGTAATTGTTATTTTATCAAGTGACTATTAATTTGTCAGGTCATCATTGTCACATGGATTTATTTGAATAAACTCTATTTAAATTGTACTTAGAGAGACAGAGAGGCGTGGAGTGGGGCTCTGATATGTTCTCACAGGAACAGGAGTCCACAGAGAAGACACACAGAGAGGGAGCAGGAAACAAACACTGATAAGGTTGGTGTTCCTGTTGATTTTTGTAGAATTAAATTTGAATTAAATAAGTAAATAAATAAAAAAATGTTTATACAATCACACATTTGACACAATCTTGTAAATGTTGTAATTTTCTGACTAACTGTACAAGTTGTTTTATGTTGTAGACTTCATAATATTGTCAGGATTTTGAGTCAGGATGTGACAGAAAACATTGAAAACTGCGATCAGACAAATACTTTAGATGTATCTTAATCATACAGCACGTTAATGTCTTATAATATTTTTGTTGTGGCTGCAAATGGTAATATTGACAGTGTAATATTGGTAATATGCGAGAATGACATAGATATATTGGGTTCATCACTTCATCATGTCAGTCTTGGCATGTCTGCACAGCTGAACTTATTTCATTATTTAGTAACTTAGAGCACTAATAGAGGAAATGCAAAGGTTACACACATTTCACAGGTAAAAGTTGTGTGAGTCACAATATTTTCAACATCATATTTGAAAGAAAATAAAAATGGAAATTCTTGAGGGATATTTTACTATGCTTTACACATGCAGATTTACATACTTGCTGCTACTAGGGAAATATGTAAAGCAAAACTAAGATCAGAGTAGAGGTGAAATGGCCAAATAGTGCTCCTGGCCTTGCTTCCCTTCCACCTGGTCTCGTGCACACACAGAATATCTACCTTCCTTCTCTCCATCATAACAACCAGCTCTCTGCCTTTACCAGTCATAGTCCCTACATTTGAAGTCCCTACTCTCACCTCCACATTCCTGCCTTTCCTTTATTCTTGCATCCTTCTAAAACACCTCCTATTTCTTCCTCCTTTGGCTTTGGCCAACAGTAGCACAGTTTCCACCGGCTCCTGTTGGGCAACAACACTGGAGACAGTCGCTGTTGACCTGGGCCCTGATTGATCCCAAATGGAAACCTCATTCTTGATGAGCCATAAGCTTTACACACACACACACACACACACACACACACACACACACACACACACACACACACACACACACACACACACACACACACACACACACAAATTATAATTTTATACTTTACATGATTATTTTTCACCAACCACAATCACAGGTGTGCTAACACAACACAATTACACAGAGACAGTGACAGATGAGGCTGTTAATGACTCGGGTTTATTTAAATACACAAAACTCTGCACATCAGTTAAATTTTTTTTCCACTGTTTATCCTAATGGACTGATAGAATAAACTGCAGAAGGTGGATCGACCCCAGTTCACCACATAATGTATTTGTGTAGTGCGTGATACTCAATAAATAAAAGCAGGAGAAGGTTTGCATGAGTGTACAGCAGTCTTTGTGGGTGATTTGTGCTTTTCTGAATGTGTTATACATGTTTATGTGTTTATGCCAAAATAAATTTTATTGCTAAGTGTTTTTCCAATTTCTCCAAAGATTAAATGAAAAACAGGCAAATATTTTTTCTTCTATTGTCAAAGTAAGATTTCCCAGAACACCAAGCATGAGACATGTCCATCAAACACACAACACACAAAATCTTTGCAAAAAATAACAACCTCGGCTGTCCCCTACCAGATGTTTTCCTTACATTTTTTTAAACAAAATTAAATAACACAGGATGAAAAAAACTCCATGACTGTGGAATTAATTGTAGGTCAAGGTTTGTATTTTGATGGTAAGCTGATACAAGAATACTGTATTGGTAATTCGCCTGATATATCTGAGGCTTTAAAATATATATTTCAAGAATTATTGGAAAACAATCAAACAAAAAAAGTAGGAGCTGTAATTTATTTCTTTTTTTTTAATTCATGTTTTTTTTTTTTCAGTTTATTTCTTTAGAACTTTTTCTTTCAGTGGCATTAACAAGCTTCCATATTTGGTCATTCGAGGATTCCAAAACTCTGATAAAATAATTGCAATAATTACATTTCTTTAAAAATAAATAGTTGTAAGAAAACAACTTTTAAATTGGGGTGGGGGATTGAATACAGTGAGCATTTAGCTACTAAATGTTTAGTAACCATCAGTCATCAAATTAGCGCTGAGGTTCTGTAGATTTTGGGACATCTGCTACATATCAACAAACTTATTATCTGAGGGGAGATGACTATCTATACATTATGCAACACATATTAGCATCAAAACCTCAATTTAGAAAAATGAAAAGTGTTTTAATGGAAAACTATGCTATTCTTGTGAAGACATGGTTTTAGTATCACTATGTTTGACTGACTCCAGGAAGAGTAGCTGTACTTGTTACAGTTCATGTAGATCAAAATAAATAAATATACAGACTAAACAGACATATTTAATTGATTTCTCTGTTCCAATGGATTGGCATTTCTTTTTTTCTCTCTTTTCCAGATATGTCATCAAACTCATCGTTCTCCACTGAGTCCTTTTTTGATCTGCGCCATTCCTCCACAAACACCTCCATCTCTTTTTACATGCAGTGTCTCATATCTGGACCAAGCTCCTTCATCTTTCGTGCATTTAGCCTCACAACCATCTTCCTCGTCCTACCTCTCTGCATCCTCATCCTCCAACATGGTCTCCAAGAATGGTGGAAAAAGCGCTCCACCTCCACAGAAGTAACACTGAGTCACTCTGACAGCTTCACCTACAACATGGCCATCATTGACCTGCTGTATGTTGTTGCATCTATATTCAGATATTGCGGGATCTCCACACATAATTTAAACATATTACACATGGTGTTCATTCTTTTGTCTTTTGCCACATTTGGACAGCTCTTCTTTCACATGCTCACCTGTGTGGAGCGCTACCTGGCTGTTGTTCATCCCGTCATTTATCTGAGTCTAAAAAAAGAAAGAGGGATCAGAATCAGGAATATCACTATAGGCGGTGTCTGGCTGCTTTGCTTTGCATTAACTGGTTCCCTAATGATTGAAGATGACATCATCATCATCGTGAATTTCTTCCTCTTGATATCATTTTTAATCATCTCCTCCTTCTGCAGCCTTTCTGTTCTCTGTGTCCTGATTCATCCAGGCCCAGGAGAACAGGGCGGGAACAGACAGAGGGTCGACCAATCAAAGCTCAGGGCATTTTACACCATTACAAAAAAAAAAAAAAAATGCTCCCTTTTGGATAATTTTATTCCCTGTTTTTGACATGTGGTTGCAGAATAACCCAAAGCTGAAAATAAATTGAATAATACTGATACAAATATATTATTCAGTTTTCTCAAGATTTGAGAAACAGAATGACACAGTAGCAAGGAAAGCCATCCCTCCACCCAATGACCAGGTGCTACATCTGTTCACCTCTGAAGTGAGGAAAACTCTGTTTAGAGTCAATCCACGGAAGGCTGCTGGACCAGAACAAATTCCAGGTCATGTGCTGAGAGAATGTGCAGACCATAGAATATTTATGAACAGAATGCTGTTCATAGACTTCAGCTCAGCATTCAACACAATCATCCCCCCACCAGCTGGTAGGGAAACTAGTCCAGCTGGGTCTGAACATCACTCTCTCCAACTGGGTCCAAGACTTCCTGGTAGGAAGACCACAGGCAGTCAAAATAGGAAACAGGATCTCCAACATCATCACGTTGAGCACAGGAGCTCCCCAAGGCTGCTTGCTCAGTCCTCTGCTGTTCACACTCCTAACCCATGACTGTGTAGCCACACACAGCTCAAACCACATCATCAAATTTGCCGATGGCACAACAGTGGTGGGGTTGATTAGTGAGAACAATGAGGCCTTGTAGAGGAGGTGTCATAGCTCAGCAGCTGGTGTGCTGAAAACAACCTGTCCCTCAATGTGGACAAAACAAAGGAACTAATCATTGATTTCAGGCAACCTCCAGGCAAACACACTCCACTGATCCTTAATGACCTCCCAGTTGAGACTGTCCAGAGCAGTGTTAATTTTGACAGCAAATTTTGATTTAGTTTTAGTCATAGTCTTTTGATGAAAATGTAATTTAGTTTCAGTCATAATTTAGTCATCTGAATGGTTTTAATTTTAGTCAACGAAATTAACGTAAGAATATAGTCGACTAAATCTACAGTCGATTTAGTCCACTAAAATATAAAGTGTAAAATGTGTAAAATGCAAATGCTTTTTCTTCACTTCCCTTGAATTATTCATTATACACACTTACACAAAATTAAACATTTTTTAAAAGATATGCAATATTTTTAATATTAACATTAGTGTTTCACCTGCTTCCAACACACCTGGTCATTAACACCGCCTTACTGAGATAATACGAGCGTTTTACAGCAGGACTCGCTCTGAAAGGTACAGGGCAGTGTTCAGGACTAAGGTTAGGAAAGGCTAATCCACCGCGGTGTGGAGATTTTCTCTAAACACAAACACTAAACTGGGAAAAACACTTTACCCTGCATGACATTAAAATGCTTACCTTTGTATGGAGGTCTGGGTGACTGGTTTGCAAATGTTTAAGATTTGTCGTGTTTTTACCTGAGATAGTCGCCCCACATGGTTTACACATCGTTTTGTTCATCACGGTATCAAAGGATAAATGTGTCCATACATCAGCTCTTTCTCCCTGCTGACATTGTTTACATTACTTAGTTCTATCGGAAGTAAAGACAAATCACAGGTTAGTTTGTCCTTCCCAGGTTTAGAGCAAATTTGTGCATCTGTGCATTTGATTGGATGTTTTCCTAACTTGTTCCGCCCTGTCACAAAATTAAATCAGTTCTGATTGGATTTCGTCCCCGCCAAGCATTTTCGTCTCGTTTTCATTTGTTGACGAAAGTATCAATTAATTTTGTTATCGTTTTTATCATTTTAGGTAGTTTTTATTTAGTTATCGTCTCGTTATCTTCATGAAAAAAAGGGTCGTCGACGAAAACTATGACAAAAATATTTCGTCAACAAAATTAACACTGGTCCAGAGCACCAAGTTTCTGGGCGTCCACATCACAGACAACCTCTCATGGACTATGAACACCACACACATCTCTAAGAAAGCCCAACAAAGACTCCATGTCCTGCACAAGCTCTAGAAAGCCTACCTCCCCTCCCCAATCCTGACAACTTTCTACAGAGGGACTATTGAGAGTATCCTCAGCAGTGCATCACAGCATGGTTTGGAAACTGCACAGCTGCTGAAAGGAAGGCCCTGCAGCGGATTGTGAGAACGGCCGAAAAGATCACGAGGACCTCTCTTCTCACCCTCTCTGAGATCTATAACACCCAATGCCTGCTGGCTTTGGGACACCTTTGGGATGAATTAGAGCAGAGACTGTGAACCAGGCCTTCTCATCCAACATTGTCCAACAGAGTCTGACCTCACAAATCTACTATTGGAAGAATGGTAAAAAAGTTCCATAAACACACTCCTGAACTTTGTGGAAAGCCTTTCCAGAAGAGTTGAAGCTGCGATAGCTGCAAAGGGTGGGCCAACATCATATTAAACCCTATGAATTAAAAATGGACGTCAGCTCAAGTTCACATCTGTGTGTAAAGCAGACAAGTGAACCCATTTACCAATATAGTGCATGTAAGACATGTCTCATATTTTAACAGATTCTGAAATGACCTAAAATGTTGTGAAATGACCTATTACAAAAAGTGAAATGATCACTTTTTGCCATAGGCCACCTTAAATTATTAATATTATTTAAGTAGAGGGAATAAAAGCCACCAAAAAAAGAAAGTGTTCATGGGGCTTTCACATAAAAACTAAGTACACAATTACTGATTCCACAGGAATTAAAAGGTTAAGTATCAGCCAGGTGATGCTAATTAAATTCACATTATTAACTGATCATCAGAGTTCTGCTGTAAAAGCAAATGTTTTGGCAGTTTGCTGATCTGAAGCATTCAGGTGTTTTAACCCAATGTCACAATCTTCCCTGGAGTGGACTTCCCACCAAATTCACCCCAAGGTCAGACCATGAACTGCTCTGACTGTGCAGGCCTCAGTTAGAGTTAAATGTTAAAATTACAATTCGGTAAACAAAAAGACCAAGTATGACTTATTTGCAGTGGTTACAAGGAGACAGCCTCTTCTCCTGAATACGTAAAATTTATGCTGCATGAAGCATAATTTGAAGCCCAGTTTGAAACTTTATACAAAGATTATTAATAAAAACTTAAATATAACACATTTTAACACATCACTACTAAACTGCAGTTACAGGTGTGATTTAAATAAGAAAACTACACAAATAAACACTCACAAACCGAACAGTTGATGATGCTGTTTGTTTTGGATACACATAAAAAAACGGCTGCACAACATTTGAATTTTTTTGCAGTGTTCATCTGCTGATAAATGACTGAATCATTCATCACTCTAATATTACAGATAAACAAAGTTCTGTATGTGGAGGACTTACAGGTGGATGCACTATTACTGTAATTGTTATTTTATTAAGTGACTATTAATTTGTCAGTTCATCATTGTCACATGGATTTATTTGAATAAACTCTATTTAAATTGTACTTAGAGAGACAGAGAGGGGTGGAGTGGGGCTCTGATATGTTCTCACAGGAACAGGAGTCCACAGAGAAGACACACAGAGAGGGAGCAGGAAACAAACACTGATAAGGTTGGTGTTCCTGTTGATTTTTGTAGAATTGATTTAAATTAGTAAATAAATAAAATGTTTATATAGAGTTACACAGCTGACACCATCTTGTAAATGTTGTATTTTTCTGACTAACTGTACAAGTTGTTTTATGTTGTAGACTTCATAATATTGTCAGGATTTTGAGTCAGTATGTGACAGAAAACATTGAAAACTGTGATCAGACAGATAGTTTAGATGTATCGTAATATGAGATAATGACATATAGATATATTGGGTTCATCACTTCATCATGTCAGTCTTGGCATGTTTGCACAGCTGAACTTATTTCATTATTTAGTAACTTAGAGCACTAATAGAGGAAATGCAAAGGTTACACACATTTCACAGGTAAAAGTTGTTTGAGTCACAATATTTTCAACATCATATTTGAAAGAAACTAAAAATGGAAATTCTTGAGGGATATTTTACTATGCTTTACACATGCAGATTTACATATTTGCTGCTACTCTGTAAAGCAAAACTAAGATCAGAGTAGAGGTGAAATGGCCAAATAGTGCTCCTGGCCTTGCTTCCCTTCCACCTGGTCTCCTGCACACACAGAATATCTACCTTCCTTCTCTCCATCATAACAACCAGCTCTCTGCCTTTACCAGTCATAGTCCCTACATTTGAAGTCCCTACTCTCACCTCCACATTCCTGCCTTTCCTTTATTCTTGCATCCTTCTAAAACACCTCCTATTTCTTCCTCCTTTGGCTTTGGCCAACAGTAGCACAGTTTCCACCGGCTCCTGTTGGGCAACAACACCAGAGACAGTCGCTGTTGACCCGGGCCCTGATTGATCCCAAATGGAAATCTCATTCTTGATGAGCCATAAGCTTTACACACACACACACACGCACACACACACACACACACACACACACACACACACACACACACACACACACACACACACACACACACACACACACACACACACGCACACACACACTTTTCACTTAGATGTTGAACTTCCTTTACGAGTTTATTGCTCAGTCTATAAGCTATCTGCTAAGGCTTTAGACAAACCTAGTTACATAAAAGGTACCCTCTGGGGTGTGCACGCAGTTGCCATCAGGATGTGTGGCTTCAGGTCTTGTGAGCTCCTAGTGGCTGTGGATGGCCTGGGGCCTCTGGGTCCTTCCCTGTTTGCCTCTGGATCACAGGAAGCATGACTGCAGTTTCTGCCCTCATTATTGAGTACATTCCATGACAGAGGTGCATACACACACATTGCTGCAAACAGTAAAATGGTCTGTATGTGTGTATGTATATCTGCTTTTCTTTGATTATTCTTTTTCCTTTCTCCCCTTTGTTTCTCTTTTTTTTATCCCTCTTTTCTATCCCCTTCCTTATTGCCTGTCAGACCTGGCATAAATAACTAAATAAAAAAATTAAAATACAAACATCAACAATAATAGCCTATAGAAAACTTATAGAGCTGTTCTTGTAAAAGGAAATATGTTTGGTACATCGGTGCATTTGGATCATCATTCCGATTGCGAAAACTGCCAGAAAAAAAAGATAAAACATTAATTATTCACTTTTCTGTCTTTGGAATTACTAAAATTTATGCACAAGGTCCTACTACTGTCTAATAACTAAAATAAAAATAATAATATTCAAAATGTACACGATACAAGGTATTGTCACGGCTGGTGTGGCAGGCAGGACAGAGAGGACCTCAAAACAGGACGTAAGGCGAGAGCTGATTTGTACTCAACCTTTACTGAAAATAAACACAAAGGGACAAGGCTGAACAGGTACCAGGGCCAGCTACACAAAGACTAAATACTTAAAACTAGACACTCGAAACTCGAAACACAGCATTTATGGTAACCTAAACATTACAGTGACTCAGGACCTGACAAAGGACAAAGACAAAAGCAGACAATAAATACACAAGGGCTAATGACTGGAGTAACAACAGGTGGGATGACAGCTGAACACAATTACACAGAGGAGACAAGGGGAAGCAAAACGAAACACAACACACAAGGAACACGAGACTATCGAAATAAAACAGGAAGTGACCAATCATAACACACACGCAGACCTAACACAGAAAACCTGACAGAAGGAATCAAACATCACACAAGGAAACAACGGGAAGGGAAACTAAACACTGAACACCAAAACAACAAACTGAGAAACCAAACAATAAGAAACACAACATGAAAAATACAACAAAACAAAACTACACAAAGAGGAACTTAACCCACTGGGCCACCGGCCCACAACCATGACAGGTATATTTGTACACACACACACACACACACACACACACACACACACACACACACACACACACACAAATTATATTATTATTTTTAACCAACCACAATCACAGGTGCACTTAACAATACAATTTCACAGAGACAGTGACAGATGAGGCTGCTGATGACTCGGATTTATTTAAATACACAAAAATCTCCACATCAATTAAATTATTTCCATTTTTTATCCTAATGGACTGACATAATAAACTGCAGAGGCTGGATCGACCCCAGTTCACCACATCATGTATTTTGCGCAGTACGTGATAATCAATAAATAAAAGCAGGAGAAGGTCTGCATGAGTGTACAGCAGGGTTATTATAGTTAATAAAAACAAATGAAATAACAAAAACTGAAATTGAAAGAAACATTTTTGTTAACTGAAATAAACAAAAACTATAATTAAAAGGAAAAAACGATAACTAACTAAAACTGAATTGTGAGTTTACAAAACTAAAACTAACTGAATATATAGAGTTATAGATAAACTGACCTTCCTTTTCTTGTTTGTTGTTTTATTTAAAAGCCCTGTGGATTGATATGAGATCATTTTTCCGCTCTCTGAGTTTCTCTGGGAGCGCCGTCGGGCAGGTGTGTGCGTGCATGTATTCACCGAGCTGTTCCACAAAGTAATGGCAGCGGTCTGCCGAGAAAGCGGCAGAGTCCCATATGGAGCTTCTTCGAGTACGATAGCACAGATAGAAGCGAGTGTGTTGTTGTGGCTGATGAAAACATGTGTGGAACACTTCTCAGTCAGGAAAAACTACCAACATCAAAGTCCACCTGAGAAGCGCACAACAGCTATGGAAACCGCTCTGAACCTACGATGTAACCTGATGTGCACCTCTGGAGAAACGTGCCTACTCGTCGGGTCCACACAGCCCGCAATGCTGTGATTAACCTGTTCAGTCCTTGTGCGTTTCTGGCTACTTTATTAGTTAGAGAATAGCAATCAAGAATAATAATCAAAGCATCAAAATAAGGACTCACAAATGTCAGCAAATTCCTGGAGGGAGACTGCTGAAACTATCGGAATGGACGTGAAGGAATGAAGAAAGTGAAAAAACAGGAAGAAATATGTTTCCAGCCAAAAAACTGAGCACAAAGAGCGAGGACCAAAAAAAGTCTCACCATATAAAACACCAGCATGGCACCAAAAGGTAATTAACACACATAATCCTGCGTTAGCGCCGCATTTGTTTATTTGTGAAGCAATACACCTGCAACACTTTAAATAAAAAATTAAGACATTTAATATATTAAAGCATCAGAAAATATCACACATGTACACGCGGGGCTCAGAGTTCAGGCCTGTGTGTGCTCTGTCTCCCTCCCCTCTGAACCAGTTTTCCTCACTAACCAGAACATTTTCATACGGCCACCATCTCCATGCAAACAGAGTCCGTGTGCTGCAGTTTGGCCTTCGTCACTGATCCGTCCAGTGCTCGTTCTCATGACTCAGATTTTCTCCCATCAGCGATAAAGCCTTGTACAAATGTTTCAATTATTCAATACAAAGCATTCTTATTCAGATTAATAACAGAACATGGTGATGTTTTAATTTTATGTACTGTGGCCAAACCTTCAAGGATAAGATAAATTGAGACTGGGAAGATAGTTTGGCACTTTCTAATATCTAATGTACAGAAGCAGCTTCAGGTGCTGGAGAACATCAGGATGCAGCTGGATTTGACCTTTGTTTTTTTGTCCAACATTCGCTGTGTTCTGATGAGATACACCACCTGTAGGTGTTGTTGATCTACTGCACTGACACTAAAGATTGATGTAGAGTTTGAGTTTGGAGTTCATGTTTTTCTTTATGTTTCTCCCTGTTGATGTTCCGTGTGTCCTTAATGTTACACACATTTAGCACGTAGTGCTGCTGTCTTGTGAACAGTTGCTTGTTGAATATATTTCTTTAAACTGTATCATTTGTCAGGTTTTTATTGCACAATAGTCATTCTTGCACCTTGAATCTTGCACCTGACAAAGTATGAAAATTCTAAAAATAATACTAAAACTAACAAAAACTAAACTAAAACTAAGCATGAAACCAAAAATGAAAAGTAAAAAAAATGAGCAAATCCACTCTGAAAATAACCAAAACTAAACTATAATATAAAATCTAAAAGTGACCTGCTTTTTTCTCTCTTTTCCAGATATGTCGACAAATTCATCGTTCTCCACTGGCTCCTTTTTTGATCGCCGACTCTCCTCCACAAACACCTCCCTCCCTTTATACATGCTGTGTCTCATATCTGGACCAAGCTCCTTCATCTATCGTGCATATAGCCTCACCACCATCTTCCTCGTCCTACCTCTCTGCATCCTCATCCTCCAACATGGTCTCCAAGAATGGTGGAAAAAGCGCTCCACCTCCACAGAAGTAACACTGAGTCACTCTGACAGCTTCACCTACAACATGGTCATCGTGGACCTGCTGTATGTCGTTGCGTGTATCTTGAGCTTTTGTGGGAGCTCCACACATAATTTAAATATATTACACTTGGTGTTCTTTCTTTACTCTTTCGCCGCATTTGGACAGCTCTTCTTTCACATGCTCACCTGTGTGGAGCGCTACCTGGCTGTCGTTCATCCCGTCACTTATCTGAGTCTAAGAAAAGAAAGAGGGGTCAGAATCAGGAATATCACCATAGGCTGTCTCTGGCTGCTTTGCTTTGCAGTCACTGGTTCCCTAATGATTGAAGATAACATCATCATCTTGAATTTCTTCCTCTTGATATCATTTTTAATCATCTCCTCCTTCTGCAGCCTTTCTGTTCTCTGTGTCCTGATTCATCCAGGCCCCGGAGAACAGGGCAGGTACAGGCAGAGGGTCGACCAATCAAAGCTCAGGGCATTTTACACCATTGTGACCATACTGGGAATGTTGGTGTTGAGGTTTGCTTGGAATCTGGTTTGGACTATAGAGTATATTACTGAGGGAAATGATGGATGTGTGTTAATGTCCTGTGTTAACTGGTTTAATGTTCCCAGTAACCTTGTGATGCCCCTGCTGTTTCTACACAGAAAAGGTAAATTTGTGTCTTTTAATAATAACAAACAATGATGTTAAATGATATTGGACACAACAAATACACAACCTGAAAGTAAGATTACAAAAAAAGAAAAGAAAATGCTGCCTTTTGGATAATTGTATTCGTTTTTTGCCATGTGGTTGCAGATAAACACAAAGGTGAAAATGCAAGTAGTTCTAACATGTTAGTGTTACAAGGTTATTATGGGACACAAAGCTCCCAGTAAGTTTATTTAAACAGTCCCTTTGTTTAGTTAGTTTCTTATTTTAGTGTGTTACACTTTGTTTACCACCTTGTTGCCAGATTTGTGTCTCAGTTGTTTCCTGAGGTCACAGCTGATTAGAGCACTGAGAGTCAAAAAAAATAAACCTGAGTTGCCCCCTGAAATTTTGCTGGTGAAAGACAGGGCTCCACTGTCTTCAAAGTTTGCTTTTACAGAGACCACCACTGTTGTTTCATATTGTCCCAAAAAAAACGGTGTGGTACTTATGTCCACTTTTCACAAAGATGCAGCTGTGTCAACAAGAAGTGACAAAAAGCCTGTAATAATCCTGGACTACAATAAAAACAAAGGAGGAGTGGACAACCTGGACAAGCTGACTGCCACCTACCTTGCCAGCGAATGACCAGGAGATGGCCAATGGTTGTGTTTTACAACATCCTAGATGTGTCCACATACAATGCATTTGTCTTGTGGACCCACATCCACTTAGGGTGGAACTCCAACAAAAACAACAGGCAGAGAATGTTTCTTGAGGAGCTAGGAAGTTTGCTTGTCAAGCCACACATTGAAAGAAGGGAACGGGTGCCTCGAGACCCAGCCGCTGCAACCATTGTCAGAGAGCTGCAGAGCTCATGGAGCACTCCGACCACATCATCAGCTGCACAAAGTGCATTAGTGACAGCATTCTCCTCAGCCAGCCCTGCTTCAACATCAACCAGCACACCCACAACTCCACTGAGGGCGCCTGATTCTAAAAGAAAGAGGTGTCAGGTGTGCCCTAGCAATAAGGACAGAAAGACAAACACATTGTGCTTCTACTGCAAAAAATATATCTGCAAAGAATACACTAAAAGTGCCACTTTTTGCCACACATGCATCTAAAGAAATACACATACGCATGCATGTACCTGCACACAAAGACTATCTTTGGAACTAGAACCTGATTTATTTCATTTTGATTTTTTTTTTTGTCTTTGTGAATCTATATTTTGTATTATTACTTGTTCTGCTTTTCATTTTATATTTTTATTAAAGTTCTACATTTGAAAAGGACTGTCTTTTTCTCTTTTTTTGACGTAAATATATATGGGTCAAAACTGACCCGTAACACCCTAGATGTTACTATAGTTAATAATATAAAAGGCTGTGGGGGCCACACCAAAAATATTAAATCAAAGTTGTCATGGATAAAGAAGCCTAACAAGGTAACCAAGAGGCAAAAAAGAAATTGGTTAATAAACCACTGTTTTTAGGGCATTTTTTTGGCTGATTTAAGACACGGGTCAAAACCGACCCATTAACATAAGCAATAGTAACAGAAAGCTAACACTTTAGGAAGGTTAAGTTCACATGTACTGGGCATGGGGCTTAGAAAAACTTTCTGTTGCCCCCGGGCAACACTGTGCTGCAGAGGGTTTTAAGCTACTGTAGAAGTTGATGAAAGCCAATATTATCTCCTAACTGATGACTATATTATGTGGCAAAAACTGATAAAAATATTGATCCATCCATTTTGTTCTGCTCATCCAAATCAGGGTTAGTCAGGCTGGCACCACAAAGAATGAAATACATGAATAGAAGATCAGGTTGCCCTTCTGCAGCTGCTCAAAAGCCAATTTCCTTAGACTCTCAGTCATCTTCTTGCTCTTTGGAGTCCAGTGAAGTTATATTCTTCATTTTGGTCTGAACAACCAGGAAGTGTTTGAACATCTCGGTCAGGGTCTTGGGCTGTCCTCCTTTCTCACTGGTTGTGAACACATCCTCCAGAACTGTGGCAGTGATCCAGCAGAAGCTTTGTATGTGGCACATGATGCGGAGTATCAGGGACCAAGCAGCCAAGAACATATTGGCACAGGTGTAATTTTCATACTATGGGTTATATTGTACCCCAAAAAGGACAAAAAATTATATAATAGACACAAACTCATGAAAATAAGCTATTTTAAGAAATCAGAGCACCCATAAAAGACGTTAACTCACCAAAACTTTACACAATAAGCTTAAACAAAATAACAGAACTCAACCAACTGACCGTGAGAGATGGCTCAACCTATGTAGTAACGAGTAAACCATTTTAAATGCCACAGGGGAAAACAAAAAAAAAAAAAAAACTCCCATTGTGGTCGCAACAGATGGTTACGTCCATTTGACTTGCCTCTGCACTTAAACCAGCTCCACCTTCACCCTCCTTTTTTGTTCAAACCAGGAAAAACTGGAGCAGCATACAGCATACAAGTCACATGTCAATATAGTATAATGGATTAACCACATTTAACTTTACTACACAGCTTAAAGCATGGATGGGAGTTTTCTATAGGAAAGAAAAACAAAAGATAATGATTTCAGTAGAAAATATGACAATTTCTTGAGAACGTGTTTACGAAAACAAATCCTCTTACTGCACAGCAGATAGGCTGACATCATAGGATGTGTTGAAATTGTTCCCTTTGCTTCAATCTCAATAAGTTCACTGTGAGCTTCAGAATTCCTATCCTCTCCTCCTCATTCTCATTCTGATTTTCTATAGAATTCCCAATAATCTGGATTTAGAGAATTCTTAATTAGCTTTAGTTCATTCTTCATCAAAGCAATGACTTTGTCCTCCAGCAGCTGGAACGGAATAAATTACACCATCCAAATGCACAGGAGGTCAGATCTAAAAGGTAATAATGGGGTAATATACAGGACATTACCATCCAATTACCAAGGTAATTACCAGCTAATATCCAAGTAATACCACTAGTAACAACAGCGAAAAAGCTGGAAACAGAAGGTAATAATGAGGAAATTTAACGGTTATTGCCATCCAATTATCAAGGTAATTACCAGCTAATATCAAGTAATACTGCTGGTAACAACAGCGGTTACAATTGAGTAATATTCCACTGAAATTTATGTAAATGGATCGTAAGGCCCCCAAAACTGATGGTAATGCTGTGGAAACAGAGATATGCCCATGAAGCTAAACCCTTTAGTAATAGTAGCTTAAAAATGTGGTAAAAATATTGTATGGAGATAGCAATAAGGAAGTAATGTTTATGTATTTAACTTTTCATAATTTTTAATAAATTGTAATAAACGCAAAATTATGAAGTAATATTGGCTAATGTTTTAACATAATAGGATGGTATTACCATGTTATAAGGCTTGAATTAATTATACCTTAGGTTCTCAGCATTCTGCTTTGCTTAATAGCCTAAATATTATGCTTAATGCTTTGGCTTATTAAATGGAAATATTTATGGTAGTTTCTGTGTAATAAGCAGGAATCAGGGCTGCAAAATGCAAAACCGACTGTTTCTATGCAATAACCTATTTAAGTAAACTGCAACAAGTGTGAGCATTATCTGGAAATAATGGTGGTAGTTTCTGTGTAATAAGCAGGAATCAGGGCTGCAAAATGCAAAACCAACTGTTTCTATGCAATAACTTATTTAAGTAAACTACAACAAGTGCAGAGGTGGCAAAAGTACCCACATTCTGTACTTAAGTAGAAGTACAAGTACTTGTGTTAAAAAATACTTTGGTAAAAGTCGAAGTACTGGTTCAACTTCTTTACTTAAGTAAAAGTAAAAAAGTACAGGCTCTGAAATTTACTCAAAGTAAGAAAGTAAAAGTAATTCTTTGGAGGACGTTTCTACCTGCTATTTTTGTGTAAAACTAACCGAACCTCGTTATATATTATTGTAATAATATAAAATAATACATGAGAACACAAACGTTATTCCAATCTAAATTTTAATTCTAATGAATGTACTCAGCTTGAATCACAAACTGTGAAAGGGAATTTAAACACAGCTCTGTTCTCTGTGTCCTCCATAGTAGAGGGTGACTGTGCCTCCACCTAAACACCAACATGAGGATACTCAGGGGTTACAGTGGGATTCAGAAGGTGGAGGAACCCTAAGATCAGCTGTAGTGGCTCTGCATGGGGAGAAGAATCACAGCTTTCTATTGTGAGCTGCAGTAAATGATGTTGGTGTGCAGGCTGTGATCAGCTGACCTGCTGCTGCTGCTCTGAGGTTTACTGCTCTGTGTGGATGAACTGAACTCACAAAGATGTAACCCAGTATTTCACAGCTATCTGAGCTGATCTCCATCCTCTACACTGACAGCATACAGGCTGTAGAAATGTTGGATTCAGTGAATGAATCTCAGCATCAGCAGCTTTGATTCAAACTCATCTCTGCTGCACTGATGTAACCTGTAACTGTGACCATGAACACAAACACTGTGCTCCAGTCCAACACAGAGCTTTACTGTAAATACAGTACAACAAGCTAACCTGTTTATTACGTACTAAACTGCAGTATTTTCATAAAATCTTTGAATTACACAAAGTCAGCATACTTCAGTTTATTTTCCAGTCCTTACCTTTAATTCTAGCCTCTCTTCTTCCTCTCCTGTCCTCTTTCTCCATCTCTGAGTGAACTTCTCTCTCTTTGCTCTCCCTGAAATACAGCAGCTCTTCTTTTAGCTCGCAGACACACTGTGTGACAAACTGCACACACTTTGTGTGTTTGCTGATATTTGTTGAGCATTTAAAAACGTTGCATTTACCTGCCACACGTTACTCCCTTCATGCTCGCTCCTCTTCAGTAGCGTTAGCTAAGCTGTTTATGTGCCGCGAGCAGAACTTACGGATACGGTCCGGCCCGCTATGACCCCTGATTATAGTGCTATAAATGAGACATTAATTACATGGGTTTGTGTATTTAATCCCTTTGTACCCGATAAGCCCGGTGATGGAGGATACGCCAGTACGATTGTCTCTAATATGTTATTATTCCTCCGTTTAGGCTCAGATCGCTTGATGATTGACGGCGCACTGACCGGAAACGCAAACTTCTCCCTGACGTGTTAAAAAGTAACGAGTCTGTTTGAAAATGTAAGAAGTAGAAAGTACCGATACTTGTGTAAAAATGTAGGGAGTAAAAGTAAAAAGTACTCAGAAAAATAAATACTTAAGTAAAGTACAGATACCTAAAAAATCTACTTAAGTACAGTAACGAAGTATTTGTACTTCGTTACTTCTCACCTCTGAACAAGTGTGAGCATTATCTGGAAATGCTCATGGTAGTTTCTGTGTAATAAGCAGGAATCAGGGCTGCAAAATGCAAAACCAACTGTTTCTATGTAATAACCTATTAAAGCAAACTACAAGAAGTGTGAGCATTATCTGGAAATAATGGTGGTAGGTTCTATAGCAATAACTGCAAAAACCATCAGATTACAAGAAGAAATTTCTGCTTGTTTACATATACTAAACTAAAAATGCTGACCAAATTCCTTCATGAACTTGCAGTTTTATTGTCATTTTCCTTAAAGAACAAAGCAATGTCTGTATAACACAACATGGATAAACTTGAAGCAACCTTATAAAAATGATAACTTGATCAATGCCTGAACATAAGTAAACAAAGAAATATTGTATTCTAAGATATGAGATCAGGATTTACAAAATGAAAATACAAACAAACAACCAACATCAACAACACAAAGACATGTGAAAAAATAAAACAAAGTAAATCAATAAAACAACCCTATGGTTTCACTTCGTATGGATAATATTCAAAGAAAAACTTATCACACATGAATAGTTATCACAAAGAAATTAATAAAACATCATCCAATCCTGGAAATAGCTGGAAAAAACAGACTTCTCATTAACTAAACTATTCATGTTAAAACTGCAAACATTTTCTCAAAAGGTTGTGACAAAAAAATAGAAAAAAGCAAAAAGAACTTCCTAATTCCCTTTGATTTTGTAAGAGATGGGCAACAACTCTCTCTTTTTTCTTTTTGTCTATTCTTGCTCTTAACTCTGGCTCATCATCAAGGAAAACCTTCACCTCTTTTGCATACTTAAGGAGTGAGCCGCCAGTAAAGGGTGGAACCCTACACTTCTCCTCGCTGTCCGCTACCAAAAGGACTTCAGCAATGACGGCTGTGTAGGCAATAGTGTTTCGATCCACGTTGAGTTTTTCACAACTTCGGTTCAGGCTGTGTGTTTTCTTGAATGTTTTAAGAACAAACATATACCTGTGTTTGACATCTTCTGGGTGTTTCACTGTAAAAGCCAAGAACAAAACAAACAGCTAATCAGCACAGTCACAAAAATTTAAAATATTATTATTGTTGTTTATTGATATTTAATGTATTAATTCATGTATTCATTATGTTTTACCAAATGGCATATTTTGTTCAAAGGGTGTGTCGAAGACATAATAGGTTCATGTCCAAATCCATAAGAGATGGGTCTATTTTCTCAGGCTCTCGCTCCTCCTTGACTTCTTGGATGATGTTCATGCATAGGTTTGTTACACAGACATACATATAGTCATGATAAACAGTAAGTACATATGTACTGCATGTAGTAAACTATTTTGACTCATAGCATAATATTAAAAACAAACTGTTGTAAAATTGGTAAATTCAACCTCGAATGAGCAGCAACAACATTTCATTATTTATTTAATAAAAGCTACGCAAAAATGAAGAAGCGGTATATGAAAATTAAGTACTAACTAAGTACACCCCATGATTAAGTAGTGTGTAGAACCACCTTTAGTAATATCCCTTCTATTCTACCACATTATTATTTTATAATAATTTCATACATGTGACATAACAGTAACACCTTTTACACGATTAAGAAGTCAGTAATAAACTGTGTTAATATCACATTAACATTATTCATATAGGTTTACTACATTGCTGCAGGTTTGCACAAGGGCTAAGACTGAGGCAAGTGGACTTAATTGAAGAGGGAGTCTGTGGAAGCAGCCGCACTTTGTACAAGATGTCCAAGACACTAAGGAGGGTGTGTGTGCAAGCAGTTAAGCACCTGAAGAGGAGGGGGAAAATGAGAATAGGTGGAAGACATGGTTTTGTTGTCATTGATGAGAGCAAGTTTTGTCACAAGAGAAAGGTAAAGATATGAATTTATTTAAGATATTAATTGGTGAATAATGGTGATCTTAAAAAAAGGTACATCTGTATCTATGAAATTGTTGTTCAGACAACTGCAAATAAATCATGCCTCAACACTGTCCTCTTTCCAAAAACTTCTAATTTTTCAGTATGCTCGCGGGCGATTTGGTGCTACTTGGCGCAGGAGAGGCTGGGTTTTTGGATTGTTGGAAGTCAATCAACGGAGAAGGAGGCCTGTGTTGAAATTTGTTCGCCGACGAAATTCTGAACGACTACTTCCTATTATACAGCGATATGTTAGACCTTCAAGTACAATTTTGAGTGACTCTTGGCGTTCCTACTGCAGACTGAGGCAACATGGGTATATACACTACCAAGTCAATCACCAGAGGTTTTTTGTTCACCCTGCTACAGGAGCACATACCCAGCATATAGAAAGGTCCTGGAGAACCTTTAAGCAAGAGGTGTACCGTTTCAGAGGCAACATGACTGAGAAGTCACTGAGAGAGATCCTACATTTTATTGAGTGGAACTACTGGCTGGGTAGACAACACAGAAATGGACCCCTTGGTCGCCTTTTCAAGGATATAAAAGCCATACATCCAGTACAATAACATCACCCCTGTGGCTGGAGCCTTTTTGCATGGAGTTTGTATGTTATCTCCAGATCTGTGTGGGCTCTCTCTGGCTACTCTGGCTTCCTCCCACAGTCATGCATGGTGTTAGATAAATTGGTGATTCTAAATTAGCTCTAGGTCTGACTGTGTAAATTGACCCTAGTTGTAAATGTGAATAGTTCGTCTCGGCATTAGCCCAATGACAGACGGGTGACCTGTCCAATGTGTAGCCCATCTCCCGCAAATGACAGCTGAGACAGGGTCCAGCTCCCCTGGAAAAAATGCATAGATGGATGGCATTTTGTTTTTGTGTATTGGACATTTAAAATATGTATTCCATTGTCATCCAGATATAAAATGTGCTGTGACAGAGGATCTTCTACACTCCTATGCAATTTCAAAAACTATTTTAAATAGACCTCTTAGCTATGCTTAATATTGTGATCCTCAAACAAATACAATGCAGTTATTTTCCAGCGAGCTTTTAATGAATGTTTTATGCATGTTTATTTTTTTAAATATAATACTTAATGTTTTTCAAACAAGTAGTTTAGCATTTTCCATAAGTGTTTCCAGTTCATCATCAGAACTCTTGACTTTTGTTTCATTCAGTGATTAACTTGGCAATAAATACAGTCAGTTTACAAGCCTGATTCTTGCTTATTACACAGAACCTATTATTTCCAGATAATGCTCACACTTGTTGCAGTTTACTTAAATAGGTTATTGCATAGAAACAGTCGGTTTTGCATTTTGCAGCCCTGATTCCTGCTTATTACACAGAAATTACCATAAATATTTCCATTTAATAAGCCAAAGCATTAAGCATAATATTTAGGCTATTAAGCAAAGCAGAATGCTGAGAACCTAAGGTATAATTAATTCAAGCCTTATAACATGGTAATACCATCCTATTATGTTAAAACATTAGCCAATATTACTTCATAATTTTGCGTTTATTACAATTTATTAAAAATTATGAAAAGTTAAATACATAAACATTACTTCCTTATTGCTATCTCCATACAATATTTTTACCACATTTTTAAGCTACTATTACTAAAGGGTTTAGCCTCATGGGCATATCTCTGTTTCCACAGCATTACCATCAGTTTTGGGGGCCTTACTATCCATTTACATAAATTTCAGTGGAATATTACTCAATTGTAACCGCTGTTGTTACCAGCTGGTAATTACTTTGATAATTGTGTAAGCGCTTTGAGTGCTCTGATTGAGTAGAAAAGCGCTATACAAGAACTAGTCCATTTACCATTTACCATTTACCATAATTGGATGGCAATAACCGTTAAATTTCCTCATTATTACCTTCTGTTTCCAGCTTTTTCGCTGTTGTTACTAGTGGTATTACTTGGATATTAGCTGGTAATTACCTTGGTAATTGGATGGTAATGTCCTGTATATTACCCCATTATTACCTTTTGTTTCCCGCTTCTTACCCCATTATTACCCCCTTATTACCACATTATTACCGAGCTGTAATAGAAAGTCCTACCTTGAGTCCTTATTGATTCTATGAAAAGGCGAACCTGTTTCTTCGACGAGCTGAGCGTCAGCGTCACTGGTTTCCTTTTCCCAGGGAAAGTAAAGTTTTCACCCTCTGTGCTTTTCATTACTGCCAGAGCTAGTAGCTCTACCAGAGTCTACAGATGCCAGGGATCCAGAGAAAACCACCGTGATGAGTGTGATTTTTCTTTTCTCTCCTGCTCTTGCTAAGTTGAAAGAAGTTAAAACAAAGACTTTTTTTTTTTGATCAAAGTCTTTTTATTGTCTTTTTTTTTAAGTAAACATAAAACAACAACAAAAATGCACATACACTACAAAAAAAAAAAAAAAAAAAAAAATCCCTCCCACCCCACCCCATGTTGGATCTATTACATCAACATGTGTACATCTTGTGTTTGTAAATTAACTAATATTAATCTCAGATTTGTGCATATATAATACAACCAGCAATTAATTACTACACCAGTTTGTCTGCTGAAATACCTTCAAAATAAGATAAAAATGGCTGCCAGGTATCAGATTTTTTTAACAGAACCCTTGACCGTATATCTAATCTTCTCCAGATGAATGTAACACATAACCTCTTTTATCCAATGTCCGTATGCTGGAGGATGTGGATCTTTCCATCTACACAGAATCAGTCTCCTGGCCAGAAGAGAGCAGAAGGCTATCATATTCCTCTGATGTGTGCTGAGAATGATATCTGCTGGGGCCACCCCGAAGAGAGTGATGAGTGGTGACGGATGAAAAATTTGTCCAGATACTTCTGATAAAGTATCAAAAATAGATTGCCAATACCCATGTAGTTTTGGACAAGTCCAGAATGTATGTAAAAGTGAAGCTGGAGTCAGTTTACAGCAATCACATGTCGGATCCAGGTCCTTTTTAAACTTGTACAATTTATCTTTAGACCAATGTAGACGATGTACTACCTTTAATTGAACTATTGCATGCCTTAGTCAAATTGAGGAAGAATAAATATTTTGAATAACCTTTTGCCAGTCTGAATCTGATATGGATTCCTCCAAGTCCTTCTCCCACCTGTATTTCAGAGAATCCAAATTGGTATCATGGTATGAATTAAGCAGTGTATAAACTCTACTCATGGATCGTTTTGTGTCAGACCTACACTCCAGAATCTTATCAACAACAGAGGTAGAAGGGTGTAGAGGAAAGCACTCAGAGTTGGACATTACAAAATATCTCAATTGCAAATATCTGAAAAACTGTGATTTATTAATGTCAAATTTCTGTACCAACTGTTCAAATGAAGCAAACCTATTATCTACATATAGATCATATAATAAATGTATTCCTTTTAGAGCCCAGATATTAAAAGCTGAATCTGTTAATGAAGGAATAAACATGTGATTATTTGATACAGGGGCTGCCAATAATAACTCTGTACTTTTAAATGATCTTCTACACTGATTCCAGATTTTTACTGTGTGAATTACCACTGGATTAGAAGTATATGTTGCGACTGGTTGATTAAAAGGTAACTTGGAGCAGAGTAAAGCGGAGAGAGAACTAGATACAATTGAGCCTCTTTCCAAGGCCACCCAACTTGGGACAGGAGTGTCCTTTTTTAACCAATATAATAAGGTTCTAATGTTAGCCGCCCAATAATAGTACATGAAGTTAGGGGATGACGTGCCTCCAAGACTACAAGGTAATTGCAGCATCTTCCTGCCAATCCGTGGATGCTTTTTATTCCAAACAAATGCTGATAATTCACTGTCCAAATTGGAAAAAAAAGACTTAGTAAGGAACATTGGCACACTCTGAAATAAATAAAGAAATTTAGGCAGTATAGTCATTTTAATTGAATTGATTCTTCCCGCAAGGGAGAAAGGTAGGGATTCCCACCTAGCAATGTCCTGCCTAAGATTCACCAATAGTGGTAGATAATTCGCCTTATAAAGATCTTTATAGGATCGAGTTATCCAGATACCTAGATATTTAAATTTTTTAGAACTAATTTTAAAATGAACAGTGCCCATAGGCTTCCCTTCTATAGATGTCACAGGCATCAGCTCGCTTTTTTGAAGATTAATCTTATAACCAGATATTCTCCCAAATTTTTTAAGTAAAATAAGTAATTCAGGAAAACTAGATGAAGAGTCTGAAATGTACAAAAGCGCATCACCGGCATATAAGGAAACTTTATGTTCAATGCCAAACCGAGTTATACCTTTAATCACCTGACTTTGCCGCAACGCTACAGCAAGCGGTTCAATCGCAAGTGCGAATAAAAATGGGGAAAGTGGGCATCTCTGCCTCGTACCACGTGTCAATTCAAAATAGCTGGATAGATTGCAATTAGTGCGTACAGCCACTATTGGCAAGGTGTATATCAACTTCACCCATGATATAAATTTAGGACCAAAATTAAAGGTCTCTAAAGTCCTAAAAAGGTAATTCCACTCCACCCGGTCAAATGCTTTCTCAGCATCTAACGAAAGTATGACCTCATCACAGTTATGGCCAGGTGGGGTTGGAGTATATAACACATTAAACAGCCGCCTGATATTAAAAAAGGATTGGCGATTTTTAACAAATCCTGTCTGGTCAGATGAAACAATTGTGGGGATAACCTGTTCAAGTCGTTTCACCAACACTTTACTAAGGATTTTTGAGTCTGAATTCAATAGTGAAACCGGGCAATATGAACTGCAGTTTAAGGGATCTTTCTCCTTCTTTAATAGCAAAGAAATTACAGCTTGACGCATAGACAATGGTAATAATTGCATGCTCAACGATTCTTCAATAACTGATAATAATAGAGGAGAAAGCAGATCAGATCAGCCATCCGAGCCTGGAGACTTTCCATTTTGCATATCTTTAATTGCAGAGTTTATCTCCTCTAGAGAAAGATCTTTCTCCAATTCATTAAACAGGTCTGAACTTACTGATGGGATTTTAACATTCTTAAAAAAAGAATCCTCAAGCTCGGCTGGGTTAAATGATGCCTCAGATGTATACAGTGATTGGTAAAATTTACTGAAACATAAATTAATTCCAGCATTATCACAGCGTTTTACACCTTGGTCATCATCTATTGCAGAAATATACTGACCAGCTGAACGCTGCCGTAACTGTTGAGCAAAAAAAAAAAAAAACAAAGACTTGTGTTCCCAGTCTTCAAAGATTAAATGCTGTTCAGTGTATCACTAATGCAGCTGAAGTTGAGACTGTTTCAAGTTGCTGAGCCAGCTGAAAGTAAAACAGCATTTTGTACTCCTAAGTCTCTCGGTCGCATGACAATATCTGGTGTCCTTCAGCTAGTTAGGGATAAAGCAGAGTTCTATGTTTTTGAGCCATGTAAGTCTAAGAGTGAGTGTTCTGATCTTAAACCAGCACCATAAAGACTGAGTTTTTGTTTGAACCTGCCACAGACTTTGTGCTCCCTCAGCCTGGGACCTCCACTAAGACTGTTTGTTTACTAAAGCCTGCTTATCTGGCAAATAGTCATTGTGTCCAACAGCCTGCAGTTGTTCAAAGTATACAACAAACAACTGTTTATACTATTCAACAGCCAGTTCCTTCTAATGTGATTAACTTTGTTTCATGCTCAAGGATCACCAATGGTGTACCCCATTCAAAAACTGCTTTTCATCCCTCTGTGCTAGCCCTATCAGAGACCAAATCTTGTGTAAGCAAGCAGAGTCACAGTCTGAAAAACCTGCAATTGAATATGGTGTTCTTGAATTAGTGCATTAGTGCAATTAGTGCCCAATGATTCTGGGTGGGCTCTTCACTGCCTGCCACCCCAGAAAATGTTGCTCCACCTGTGACCTCCCCTGTGCCTGAGCGCCCTGCACCCATCCCTGTTCCCAGGGTGATGGTGGCCAGGGCCCAGAATGCCCCTGCACCCAATCCTGTTCCCAGGGTAGGGGTGGCTAGGGCCCAGCTTATTCCGGCACCTGTACTTGTTCCTAGCGTGAGGACAGCCAGACCCTACGTTCAGCCCCTGAAATCAGCAGTGAGGCCTGCTGAGCAACCCCAGGAGATGCTCTGTGCTCTGCTGACCACCCCAAGTTGTTTGAGGAGATGGGTGCATGCCCTGCTGTGAAGTCCAAGTCACCTGAGCCTTAGCATCTAGTGCAGGGGTGGGCAACTCCAGGCCTCGAGGGCCGGTGTCCTGCAGGTTTTAGATGTGTCCCTGATCCAACACACCTGAGTCAAATGGCTGAATTACCTCCTCAGTATGCAGTCAAGTTCTCCAGAGTCCTGCTAATGACTTCTATATTTGACTCAGGTGTGTTGGATCAGGGGTACATCTAAAACCTGCAGGACACCGGCCCTCGAGGCCTGGAGTTGCCCACCCCTGATCTAGTGTCAGTGGGGTCGGCTGTGAATTCTGCACAGCCCCAGTCTGTGCAGAGTGTCCTGTGCAGCTGAGCCCCAGCTAAAGACTTCTTTTTTGCCTGCGCCTGCTCATTTCAGGCCACCCAGTACACCCAGCAGTCTCTTGTCATTTTCTTTCTCTCTCACCTAATAAGCCATTATGTATTTATTTACACTTATTTACAGTTTGATCTTGACATCAAAATGGATGGATAGCCTATATTGGTCTTCATAATCCATAAATAAAAAGAAGCTGTAGTATCAAAAACATTCATTCAGAAACTGCAATGATTCTGTCTCATAAAACAAAAAGAGAATCCTGGCACTTTGCCTGCCTTGAAACAGCAGGAGTGAAACTCACCAAAAGCTCAATTAACCACAGTTATGTGATATAGGTTTTTTTGAACCATACTTCAGAGCACTGTTTCCAAACATCTACACTTCAAAACTCAGTGTCAAAACATCAATATCAAGCATATCATCCCTGGCCAAAATCTTTCTTTATATGTGTGTAAACACAAATTATAGTCATACAAAAAAAAAAAAAAGTTTTCACAGGACACTTTGCAGAAAAACTAAGTACATCCTTACTGCTTCCTGGGGAATTAAAAGGTAGTTATCAGCCAGATGCTGCTACAGTTAATTAAATGCACTTAAGAAAGTGATCATCAGCAAGTGTGAGCATCACTATAAAAGAAGAAATTTGGGCAGTTTGTTGGTCTGAAGCATTCAAGTGTGCTGACATAATGTTACAATCTTTGCAGGAGAGGGCTTCCCACCAAATTCATCACAAGGTCAGACCATGAAATGCTCAGAGAAAACCCAAGAACTACATCTCGGACTCTACAGGCTTCAGTTAGTGTTCAAATTACAATTAGTAAATAAAATAAAGACCAAGTATGGCTTATTGGCAAGATTGTGAAAAGAAAGCCTCTTTTCCCAAATAAGTAAAATGATTTTATATAAAGCCTAGTTTGAATTATAGATTGAAGCTTCTTAAAGGTTTTTATTATAAGGTTCTTCTTAATTTTATTACTATAACTTTACTTTTTTTTTTTTTTTTGCCAAGCTTATAAAACATTTTTGTTTAGATTACTAGACTGCAGTCACAAACCACACAGGTGACATTTGATTTGCATACACATGAAAACTTGTCTGCACATCATTTGAATTTTTTGTTCATGCTTATGGACAACAGCACAGTATTTGCTGATAAAATACAGAATCATAACTCACTCTAATATTATAGATAAACATAAAGTTTGGTATGTGGAGTACTCGGTGGATGTATTTGGATGATGATACTGTACTTGTTTATTTATCAAGTTATTATTTGTCAGTTCATCATTGTCACATGGATTTATTTGAATGTAAATTGTACAGAGCAATGTACAGAGAGGGGTGGAGTGGGGCTCTGATATATTTGACATATCTGATATATATGACATAAGAAACACAGAAAGAGGAGGCTCAGAAAACAAAAGCAGAAAAAGTTGGTGATTCTTTTGATATACAAAAACAAAAACAAAAAAAAAAAAAAAACTTTTTTTTTTTTTTTTTTTTTTTTAATAAACCATTTTTAATTACAGGTACATGTTGACACTGTATTCTGTAAATAATGTATTTTTCTGATTAACTGAATACAAGTTTTATATGTTTATATGTACTTTAATCATTTTGCAAGTTAATATCTTCTATGGTAATATTTCACCTTCATTCATTAAGTAACAATTTAAAAAAGAGGTCTATATAGAGAAGACTTTATATGAAACATGAAATAATGACATGTAGATATATTGGTTTAATCACTTTGCCACATACAGTGTCTGTGTGGGAATGTCTGCATGACTAAACATTATTTAATAATTTAGAGCACCAAAAGAGGAAATGAAAAGGTTGGATGTGTTTCACAGATAAAAACCTTTTGAGCAACAGAACCTTCAACAGCATATTGCAAAAGAAAATGTACAAAAAAAAAAAAAAAAAAGTAAGAGGGACATTTAAATGAGCCATTCTAGCAGCTGGTTCATTTGTGCTGTCAGGTGCTTGTGGAGTGCAGTTAGCTTTTTTGGCCAGTAGGTGTGAATCATATTAGGGCCTGGTGCTGTGCAGCTCTTCATATGTGAGACTCTTATCTGGCTGTCTGCCACTGCAATGGTTACTGGAGACTGTTCAGGGAGGTTGCTGTGGTCTGCTCTTAGATCCACTAGACACTGAGCATTGGTGTTGTGTGATGCATCCATCTCTCATATGCCATTCCTTGATGGGGGTGCTGTTCTCATATTATTCCCCTGCCACTGAGAGTATACCTTGGATGGTTCATTGGGGACCATCTGGTTTATTCTCCTGGCTTCTATCTCTCTGTCAGGCAGTTAGCCAAGGCAATTAGTCTTTGGTTGGCAGTCTCCAAGGCCTCAGGTATGGACAGCCTATTGTACTTCTAAGGCACCCCTTTCTTCATCACACCTTTCTGCAACTCTGTCTAACTTCCCTTCCTGCTGCTTTAATCTTAGCCTCTAATCATTTTTTCCATGGAGGGTACTGGACCTTGTGGCTGTTCATCTTATAGACAAGCATCTCAAGGATCACTGCTACAGTGTTTCTAGGCATATCCAAGTGGTAGAATGTTTCCACCTTGGTGGCCTCAGAATCTCACCTCTGCTTTTTGTGGATGATGTGGTCCTGTTGGTTTCATCAGGTTGTTGGTAACATTTTTAAGAGTCTCCATGTTCCTTTTGCCTGAAAATTCAAACCCAATTAAATCCAAAGCTTCCAAAAACTCACTGGGATGAGCTGGTTCCAGTGCAGGCTGTTTATTAGACATCTCAGTTACACAAAACAAAAACCAAAACACAGACAGTAACATAGTCAAGACTAAGTTATACACACACACAGAGTGAGACGGAGAGAATAAGAGAGAAACACAGAGACAGAGAAAGATGCAGGAACAGGAAGACTGGAAGGAGAGGACAGGAAAAGTGAGTGAAGTTAAAAAGTAAAAAGTGAGAAGTGAATTAAAAAAAGAGTGGAAAAAAAAGGCGAGAAGCCCAGACCAAGGACCTTGTTTGATACTCTTAAACATGGTAACTGCCCACTTCCCTTTGACCCATCCTTATTTACATAAAACAGACCAATAACCTTTGAGCCCCACCATTTCTACTCCCCGTTCTACCAGCAGTTAATTTACTTTTTCCCGTTAAGTTAGTTCTTCCCATTTGAACCTACCTCCCCCAAAATACTCCCACAGTCAGCTGTCCCAACTCCAACTCATTAGAGCAGTCTTAACTGAGAATACAAATTTATTAATTATATTAAACAAACCCAGGTGGGTCGACAGTCCCAAATTTCCAGGGCACACTGTTCCAAGCAACTTGAACTTTATTAAAAGGTGATAAAGTGTTATGTCAAAAGTGAAGCTTCTAAATAGTCGGTGCCTGCTCCCAGACCACCAAATAACAAAGCTAAAATCAGCAAAAAGCTATTTAAGCATAAAAATTCAAAAACAATAAATAATACAGCTTCATCAACTGCACCAAAAAATAAAACAATTAAATGTGGATTATTAAACATTAGGTCTCTCTCTTCCAAGTCCCTATTAGTAAATGATTTAATAATTGATCAACATATTGATTTGTTCTGCCTTACAGAAACCTGGTTACAGCAGGATGAATATGTTAGTTTAAATGAATCAACACCCCCGAGTCACAGTAACTGTCAGAATGCTCGAAGCACAGGTCGAGGAGGAGGATTAGCTGCAATCTTCAATTCCAGCTTATTAATTAATCAAAGACCCAGACAAAGTTTTCATTCTTTTGAAAGCCTGACTCTTAGTCTTGTCCATCCTAATTGGGAAAATCAAAAACCTGTTTTATTTGTTATTATCTATCGTCCACCTGGTCCTTACTCAGAGTTTCTGTCTGATTTCTCAGACTTTTTATCTGATTTATTGCTCAGTTCAGATAAAATCATTATAGTGGGTGATTTTAACATCCATGTAGATGCTGAGAATGACAGCCTCAACACTGCATTTAATCTATTGTTAGATTCAATTGGCTTCTCTCAAAATGTAAAGGAGCCCACCCACCACTTTAATCATACTCTGGATCTTGTCCAGCTATATGGCATAGAAACTGAAGACTTAACAGTATTCCCTGAAAGCCCCCTCCTGTCTGATCATTTCTTAGTAACATTTACATTTACTTTAATGGATTACACAGCAGTGGGGAATAAGTTTTATTACAGTAGAAGTCTTTCTGAAAGTGCTATAACTAAGTTTAAGGATCTAATTCCTTCATTATTATGCTCTTCAGTGTCATGTGCCAACACAGTGCAGAGCAGCTACCTAAACTCTGCTCTCACTGAGGTCGATTATCTCGTCAATAGTTTTACATCCTCACTGCGTACGACTTTGGATACTGTGGCTCCTCTGAAAAGGAAAGCTTCAAATCAGAAGGGCCTGACACCGTGGTATAATTCACAAAGGCACAGCTTAAAGCAAATAACCCGTAAGCTGGAGAGGGAATGGCGTCTCACTAAATTAGAAGATGCTCATTTAGCCTGGAAAAAGAGTTTGTTGCTCTATAAAAAAGCCCTCCGTAAAGCTAGGACATCTTACTACTCATCATTAATTGAAGAAAATAAGAACAACCCCAGGTTTCTTTTCAGCACTGTAGCCAGGCTGACAAAGAGTCAGAGCTCTGTAGAGCTGAGTATTCCTTTCACTTTAACTAGTAGTGACTTCATGGATTTCTTTACAAATAAAATTTTAGACATTAGAGAAAAAATTATTCATAACCATCTCAAAGATTATTCTTCATGTTCGGCTGCTTTCAGCACTGCTGGTATTTGTTTAGACTCTTTGGCTCCAGTTGATCTTTCAGAGTTAACTTCAATAGTTACTTCCTCCAAACCAGCAACATGTTTATTAGATCCCATTCCTACTAGACTGTTCAAAGAAGTCTTTCCAATTATTGATGCTTCAATCTTAAAAATGATCAATCAGTCTTTATTAGTTGGCTATGTACCACAGGCCTTCAAGGTGGCTGTAATTAAACCTCTACTTAAAAAGCCATCACTTGACCCAACTGTCTTACCTAATTATGGGCCAATCTCCAACCTTCCTTTTCTCTCAAAGATTCTTGAAAGAGTAGTTGTAAAACAGCTAACTGATCATCTGCAGAGGAACGGTTTATTTGAAGAATTTCAGTCAGGTTTCAGAATTCATCACAGTACAGAAACAGCATTAGTGAAGGTTACAAATGATCTTCTTACAGCCTCTGACAGTGGACTCATCTCTGTGCCTGTCCTGTTGGACCTCAGTGCAGCTTTTGATACTGTTGACCATAACATTTTATTACAGAGATTAGAGCTTGCTATAGGTATTAAAGGTACTGCACTGCAGTGGTTTGAATCATATTTATCTCATAGACTCCAATTTGTTCATGTAAATGGGGAGTCTTCTTCACACACTAAAGTTAATTATGGAGTCCCACAGGGTTCTGTGCTAGGACCAATTTTATTTACATTATACATACTTCCCTTAGGCAGTATTATTAGAAAGCACTGCATCAATTTTCATTGTTATGCAGATGATACTCAGCTTTACCTATCAATGAAGCCAGATGACGCACATCAATTAGTTAAACTGCAGGAATGTCTTAAAGACATAAAGGCCTGGATGACCTCTAATTTCCTGCTTCTAAATTCAGATAAAACTGAAATTCTTGTACTTGGCCCCACAAATCTTAGAAACATGGTGTCTAACCAGATACTTACTCTGGATGGCATTACTTTGGCCTCCAGTAACACTGTGAGAAATCTTGGAGTCATTTTAACCAGGATATGTCCTTCAATGCACATATTAAACAAATATGTAGGACCACTTTTTTGCATTTGCGCAATATTTCTAAAATTAGAAACATCCTTTCTCAGAGTGATGCTGAAAAGCTAATTCATGCATTTATTACTTCTAGGGTGGACTATTGTAATTCATTATTTTCAGGCTGTCCTAAAAGCTCCCTGAAAAGTCTTCAGCTGATCCAAAATGCTGCAGCTAGAGTACTGACAGGGACTAGAAAGAGAGAGCATATTTCTCCCATATTGGCTTCTCTTCATTGGCTCCCTGTTAAATCTAGAATAGAATTTAAAATCCTTCTCCTCACATACAAGGTCTTGAATAATCAGGCCCCATCTTATCTCAAAGACCTCATAGTATCATACCACCCCCAATAGAGCACTTCACTCTCAGACTGCTGGCTTACTTGTGGTTCCTAGGATATTTAAGAGAATGGGAGGCAGAGCCTTCAGCTTTCAGGCCCCTCTTCTGTGGAACCAGCTTCCAGCTTGAATTTGGGAGACAGACACCCTCTCTATTTTTAAGATTAGGCTTAAAACTTTCCTTTATGATCAAGCTTATAGTTAGGGCTGGATCAGGTGACCCTGAACCATCCCTTAGTTATGCTGCTATAGGCCTAGGCTGCTGGGGGGTTCACATAATGGACTGTTTCTTTCCATTCACCTTATTTACTTTGTTATACTCCACTCTGCATTTAATCATTAATTGATATTAATCTCTGGCTCTCTTCCACAGCATGTCTTTTCTCTCCCCTCAGCCCAACCGGTTGCGGCAGATGACTGCCCCTCCCTGAGCCTGGTTCTGCTGGAGGTTTCTTCCTGTTAAAAGGGAGTTTTTCCTTCCCACTGTCGCCAAGTGCTTGCTCATAGGGGGTCATTTTGACTGCTGGGTTTTCTCTGTATTATAGTAGGGTCTTTACCCACAATGCAAAGCGCCTTGAGGCGACTGTTTGTTGTGATTTGGCGCTATATAAATAAAATTGAATTGAATTGAATTGAATTGAATTGAATTGAATTAAATATAGAGGAGAATGGTTTTAGCAGGAGCTAAACGTGAGGCCCTGACATCCAAGGAAGTGAAAACAACAGGCTTCTGTCTTATTTTACTGAACTAAAGCACACAGTGTTCATCAATCCAGTGTGTGTGATTAATATGGGTACTAATGAATGATACAGACTACCTGTGTGTGTGACTAACATAATTGGTGATAAATTATATAAAATAGTGACAGTAAAATACCAATATCAGAGAGATAAAAATTCCCAACAGCCTCCAGCTCTCAGTGGAACAGTTCGCAGCCAAGTATGAAGTGGCTGGCATGAGAATTCTCCCTTAGAGATAGGGTGAGGAGTGCAGCCATTCAGGTGGGCCTCAAAGTAGAGCCACTGCGCCTCCACATCGAAAGGAGTCAGATGAGGTGGTTCAGGGATCTGACTAGGACACCTCCTGAGTGCCTCTTGGGTGAGGTTTAAACAGACTGGATTAGAGAAAAATATGTCGAACATTTACTGAGAAGAATACAATGATTTATTTACATCTTTCCTTTCAGGATTTTCACTTTTCTGTTTCACTCAAACCAATAAATCATTCAAAATAACATAATATGTCAAACTTAAAATATATTCTATGGGCCTATATAATTAACTTATAGCTGGCATTAAATAAAGTAAAATAATAATCAGGTCAAACTGTTGCAGGCCTGAACACTGCTCAGGAAGCTGTAGCTTTAAACAAATGGCTGTTTCACCTCAGGAGTACAGTGATAAGTCTGGCTCGGGACCCCCCACCTCGATCTGTCCAGAAGAGCGCAATACTGGGAACAGCTAGGACACTGCGCAGGATATATATATATATATATATATATATATATATATATATATATATATATATATATATATACAGTGGTGTGAAAAAGTGTTTGCCCCCTGCCTCATTTCCTGTTGTTTTGCATGTTTGTCACACTTAAGTGTTTCGGAACATCAAATCAATTTAAACAATAGTCAAGGACAAAACAAGTAAACACAAAATGCAAGTTGTAAATGAAGGTGTTTATTAGTAAAGGTGAAAAAAAATCCAAACCATCATGGCCCTGTGTGAAAAAGTGATTGCCCCCCTTGTTAAAACATACTATAACTGTGGTTTTTCACACCTGAGTTCAATTTCCCTAGCCACACCTAGGCCTGATTATTGCCACACCTGTTCCCAATCAAGACATCACTTAAATAGGAGCTGCCTGACACAGTAAGGTCCACCAGAAGATCCTTGAAAGCTACAGATCATGCCGAGATCCAAAGAAATTCAGGAGCAATTGAGAAAGAAAGTAATTGAGATCTATCAGTCTGGAAAGGGTTATAAAGCCATTTCCAAAGCTTTGGGAATCCAGCGAACCACAGTGAGAGCCATTATCCACAAATGGCGAAGACATGGAACAGTGGTGAACCTTCCCAGGAGTGGCCGGCCGCCCAAAATTACCCCAAGGGCGCAGCGACGACTCATGCAAGAGGTCACAAAAGACCCCACAACAACGTCCAAAGAACTGCAGGCCTCACTTGCCTCAGTTAAGGTCAGCGTTCATGCCTCCACCATCAGAAAAAGACTGAGCAAAAATGGCCTGCATGGCAGAGTTCCAAGAAGAAAACCACTGCTGAGCAAAAAGAACATTAAAGCTCGTCTCAATTTTTCCAAAACGCATCTTGATGATCCCCAAGACTTTTGGGACAACATTCTGTGGACCGATGAGACAAAAGTGGAACTCTTTGGAAGGTGTGTGTCCCATTACATCTGGCGTAAAAGGAACACTGCATTTCAGAAAAAGAACATTATACCAACAGTAAAATATGGTGGTGGTAGTGTGATGGTCTGGGGCTGTTTTGCTGCGTCAGGACCTGGAAGACTTGCTGTGATAAATGGAACTATGAATTCTGCTGTCTACCAAGAGATCCTGAGGGAGAATGTCAGACCATCTGTTCGTGTACTCAAGCTTAAACGTACTTGGGTTCTGCAGCAGGACAATGATCCTAAACACACCAGCAAGTCCACCACTGAATGGCTGAAGAAAAACAAAATGAAGACTTTGGAGTGGCCTAGCCAAAGTCCTGACCTGAATCCTATTGAGATGTTGTGGTATGACCTTAAAAAGGCCGTTCATGCTCGAAAACCCTCTAATGTAACTGAATTAGGACAATTCTGCAAAGATGAGTGGGCCAAAATTCCTCCAGAACGCTGTAAAAGCCTCATTGCAAGTTATCGCAGACGCTTGGTTGCAGTTGTTGCTGCTAAGGGTGGCCCAACCAGTTATTAGGTTTAGGGGGCAATCACTTTTTCACACAGGGCCATGATGGTTTGGATTTTTTTTCACCTTTACTAATAAACACCTTCATTTACAACTTGCATTTTGTGTTTACTTGTGTTGTCCTTGACTATTGTTTAAATTGGTTTGATGTTCCGAAACACTTAAGTGTGACAAACATGCAAAAAAACAGGAAATGAGGCAGGGGGCAAACACTTTTTCACACCACTGTATATATATATATATATCTTGAAATTTTATATATCTTGAAGTGTGATAACACAATTGTATAATCTTTGCAGGAATCTTTGCAGGAGTGGCCTTTTCACCAAATTCAGATCATGAAATCCCAAGAACTACATCTCTGAGGCCTCAGTTAAATGTTGTTAAATGTTAAAATTACAATAAAACAATTTGAAAGAAACAGAAAAAAAATGAGGCTTATTGGTGAGGTTGCCAAGAGAAAGCCTCTTTTCCTGAAGTACAATCATGTTATATGAAGCACAGTTTGAAGCTTCTTAAAAAGGTTTTTGAATATAACCTTGCATTTGTTTGCCATGCTTATACAACATTTTTGTACACATCATTAAACTGCAGTCACAGGTGTGACTCAAACAACAAAACTACACACATGAACACTCACAAACCGCACAGTAAATGATGTTTGATTTGGATACACATAAAAAATTGCCTGCACATCATTTGATTTTTTTTTTCAGTGTTCATCCTAATGGACAGCAGCCCAGTGTGTGCTGATAAATTACCAAATCAAATGAATGTGGGACATTACTCACTCTAGTATTACAATTGTAGGTGGATGCATTCGGGCAATGATTATTAATTTGGCAATTCATCATTGTAGCATGGATTTATTTACTTGTACTGAGAGACAGAGAGGGGTGGAGTAGGTCTCTGATATATTTTGAGCAAATAGTGACAGGAACAGGAGTCCAAAGAGAAGACACACAGAGGGAGCAGGCTCAGAAAACACACACTGAAGTTTGGTGTTCCTTTTAATTTTTTTAAAAGTATAAATTAGACCTTTTTCAAAATTACACTTAACACTGTATTTTGTAAATCCAATATTTTTATGATTAACTTTTGAGTATGTGACAGAAAACATTTTGAAAAATGGGGTCAAACAGTTCAAATAGAAATTGTTTAGATGTACCTTAATCATTTTGCAACTTCATATCTTCTCAACTTTTTTGTGGCAGCTTCATGTGGTAATATTTCACCTTTCCTCATTAACCCTTTCATGCATGAATAATGAGAATCTTTGTCACCATTTTTTTCTGAGTGTTTTTATTCCTCTTTAGACATGAAAAAAATTGAAATTTATATATGAACCTATTTTTCATGGAGTTGCAAACATGTCCACTAAACTGGACACAACAAATTTGACTTTTGAACCAGAGAAACAAACCAATAACCGAAAATTATATTGCATCCTCAGACTGACTGTCTCTACTGCATTGCCTAATCTTATCCATAATGTTGGCTAATATGCAACTATAACAAAACACACGCATATGCAAGAGAAGAGCCTTTGAATAACCATCCACTGTAGAGACCACTCTGTATGAAAGGGTTAAGCAGCAATTTAAAAAAGAGGTCTGTATAGAGAAGACTTTAAATGAAACACAGATACACTGGTTTCATCTGTGTGGAGCTGTCTGCATGACTAAACTTGTTTAATTATTTAATAATGTAGAGCACCAATAGAGGTAATGTGAAGGGTTCCTGTCTATGAGCCACAGGACTTTCAGCAGCATGTTGTAAAAGCATATTGTTTTGGAGGAAAACAGCTTTACATGTTTCCTGCTACTACAGAAATAAGCAATGCAAAACTAAGATCAGAGTAGAGGTGACACAGTGACAGATGATGCTGTTAATGGCTGTGGTTTATTGAAATACACTAAACTCTGCACAATATTCAAATTCTTTCTGCTCTTTATCCTGATGGACTGATCAAGACAAACTGCAGCAGGTGAAATGACTCCAGTCCAGCACATAATGTATTTTACACAGTGTGTGTTAATGAATTGAAGCGTCCAATATCTAAACAATATCAATGTGTCTGTTCCAGTGGACTGATGTGCTTTTTTCTTTCTTTTACAGATATGTCACCAAACTCATCTTTTTCTACTGAGTCCTTTTATGGTCTCCATCTTTCCTCCACAAACACCTCCCTGTCTTTATACTTAAAGTGTTTCATCTCCACACCAAGCTCCTTCATCTTTCGTGCATTTGATCTCACCACCATCTTCCTCATCCTACCTCTCTGCATCCTCATCCTCCAACATGGTCTCCAAGAATGGTGGAAAAAGCGCTCCACCTCCACAGAAGTAACACTGAGTCACTCTGACAGCTTTACCTACAACATGGTCATCGTGGACCTGCTGTATGTCCTTGCTTGTATTTTCAGCTATTGTGGGATCTCCACACATAATTTAGACATTTTACACCTGGCATTATTTCTTTTAACTTTCACCTGGTTTGGACAGATGTTCTTTCACATGCTCACCTGTGTGGAGCGCTACCTGGCTGTCGTTCATCCCGTCACTTATCTGAGTCTAAGAAAAGAAAGAGGGGTCAGAATCAGGAATATCACCATAGGCTGTGTCTGGCTGCTTTGTTTTGTATTAATGGGTTGCATAATGATTGAAGACATAGTTGTCATTGAGAATTTCAGTCTCTTGATATCATCTTTAATCATCTCCTCCTTCTGCAGCCTTTCTGTTCTCTGTGTCCTGATTCATCCAGGCCCAGGAGAACAGGGCGGGAACAGGCAGAGGTTCGACCAATCAAAGCTCAGGGCATTTTATACCATTGTGACCATACTGGGAATGTTGCTGTTGAGGTTTATTTGGGATCTGTATTGGAATGTAGCGTATACTTCTGATGGAAATCATCTATGTGTGATAATGTCATGCGGTGTCTGGTTTAATATTCCCAGCAACCTCATGTTGCCCCTGCTGTTCCTGCACAGAAAAGGTAAATTTGTGTGTTGGAAGAATAACACACCATGATGACTGTACAACAACAAACAAATTATAACCAACACAACATGAGAGTAAGATTTTTTGTATGTGGTTGCAGAATAACCCAAATCTGAAAATACAAGTAGCTCTAACATGTTAATGTCTTACAAGTTTATTATGGGCCACAAAGCTCCAGTGAGTTGCTTTAAACTTTTCTTTGTTTAGTCTTTATCTATTTTAGTGTGTTAATCTTTTGTTCACCACCTTGTTACCAGGTTTGTTTCTCAGCTGTTTCCTGAGGTCACAGCTGATTAGAGCACTGAGAATCAAATCAGCAGTTTCTCACTAATAACTAAATTTATTTTTTTTACCTGCTGCAGTTTATCTAAAAGCACTGATGAAACTCTGTCATAAACTGTCGAGATTCTGATTGTATTTGAGTTTTGAGTTGCAGATGTTTTTCTCATAGTTATTATTGTAGATTTGGCTTTTTGTGATATTGTTAGTTTTTGGGTTTCTGTTTTGACTTTTTGCTATTCTAGTGATTCAGTTTTTTTGTGCCTTTTTGTGGGTTTTTGGTTGATTTGATTATATTTGCAGTGCTTCCCTGTCTGAGCCTCCCTCTGTCTTGTCTTTGTGAGTTTATCATTGTGATCTTGGTTCATGTTTTCTTGGTGTGACTATTCTGTTATTACTCCCTGTCTTTATGATCCTTTCATTACCTGTTCACTCAGTTTGTGATAGATAGATAAACTATTGATATGGAAGAAATATTAGAATCAGTTTTACAAGTAGTCTTAAAAAAATGAATAAAAAGTGAATTCCTTTAGCCTGAAAAAGTTATAGACCGTGTGAATATATCATTGTCATCTTGGTTTATTTTGTTAACTGTTTTTCTTTGTGTGTATCTTGTGTTATTACTCACTGTCTTTGTGATCCTCTGATTACCTGATGACTCAAATTGTGATAGAAACCTTTGAATCAGTTTTACGAGTAGTCTCAAAAATTAAAAGTTCATTGCTTTAGCATGATAAAAGCTATAGACTGTGTTCAATATATTAAAATCGATTAATACTGATACAATTATAATTAAATTCTCTATGATGTGCCAAACTCAGGTTCTGTGTATTTATGACTGTATGTATTTTTATTGAAGTTTATGTAACAGGTTATTTATCAAATGGTTTATTTTTTTGATTTTCCAGGTTGTAATTGTCACATTATTTTTGAAATGAAAGTCAAACTTTTGAACTGAACTTAGGGAGGCAGAGAGAAGTGGTGGTGGGGTATATAAAACCAGCACAGTACATGTGGAACAAATACACAAAGAGTTCAGAGAGGAGACACACAGAGGGAGAAAAAACAAAAACAATCAAATGGTTCATGTTCTCTATTTTAATCATGTTTAATCAACTTGTTTTCATATATTGTTTTTAACACTTTAAGAACTTCTTGCGTGAACTTTTACCGTATTTTGCGGACGATAAGGCGCACCGCAATATAAGGCGCACTATCAATGAGCGGGTCTATTTTCATACATAAAGCGCACTGGGCTATAAGGTGCATCATAAAACATATGTAGAGTGAAACAAAAGCGTCAGGTAAGTCGAACTTCATTCAAAGAAAAAACATTAAAAAAAAATTAAAAAAAGGAAATAACTTTTTGACTCAGCACCAGAAACCTGAAAACTCCGCTGTCACCGTGTTTTGTGTACATACAGCGCTCGTACTGCGTCCCTTCATACGCTGTGGCATCGCCCGGACCTCTCTTTGGCACAGAGGGGGACAGCACACACACCCCCGGACGTCGATTCATCCTTTTAGCATTTTTGAGACGGCGCACAGCGAGTTTTGTTTCACAAAAGTTGGCAACCGTGCCGGCCGCTGATCCCCAGATAGATGAAAACAGGCCAAATCTCCGATTTACTGCGTACGGGTTCTATTTTTGGAACAATGCTTCCACTTCCTTGTTGAATTTATCTCCGGTGGCTTTGGCTGCTTTCCACACCTGCTGCGCTGCACTCACAGCTTGTTCCTGTCTAATATCGTCAGTAGAGTCATTTTGTGAATCGATGATGGACTATTTTAGACAATTCAATGAGAACTTTAAACTAATCCGTCAGACTGGAGACCATATCACTGCAGACCACAGAATGGTGCAATGGTGTGGATTCTTTGGCCATCGGTGGTCAGAAGGCAGCGCTCAACTATTTGAAATGTGTACGCTGGGTGTTACCCCCCTGTCGTACACTTTTGTGCACTCTGGAAAATGTCGATATTTGTTAAGCGTCCCTCACCAAAGTCGCACTAAAACATTTTGACAGATTTTTGAGCGCAGTGTACCACATAAAATTGGTTCAAGGTCAGTAAGCACAACAAGAATTCACACATAAGGCGCACCAGATTATAAGGCGCACTGCCGAGTTTTGAGAAAAATTTAAGGATTTTAAGTGCGCCTTATAGTCCGAAAAATAAGGTACATCTGTTTCTGGTGGTACACTTGAATTTCCCCTCTGTAGGACAATATGGGCTGTTTCTATTCTATTTCTATTCTAATCTTAAATTTAAAATTGTATAAATGACTGAAATATGTAGAAAAAACTGAATATTTGATTAAGTTGATAGTTGATACTGTTTTTGTAAACTCAGCAGTTTTCCAACTTAACTCGAAGCATAAACTTTATCAGGACTGATTTTATGTATAAAAACTAGGGGTGGGACTCGATTAAAAAAATTAATCGAATTAATTAGAAGCTTTATAACTAATTAATCGAAATTAATCGCATTTTAATCACATTTCAATATTAAACATGAGAAATATTAATTTAAGTTTGGTTGATGAATGAATCAATATACATAAGCTTAAACTTCAAATTTTTATTTTCCCACCAGTCTACTACACAGACCAACGAAGGGTGGAAGTGCTCCGGTGATAAGCAAACTCCTGAAATTAAAGTTAAGCATCATAACTGGATAGTTTTATTCAACATTAATGTCTCACTTTATATAGTTGGAAATTAATCATTCACTCAGCTGTATTCCTTGATGTTGAAATGTGTTATGCTTGTTTTAACAGCTTATTTTGAATAAAGACTTAAAATTAAACCACAAAAAGGAGCAAAAGTTCGTTCTCCGTTTAACCAGCTGCTTTTACACAGCTGTGCTTCGCACTCACGGTTGGTAGGCGACATGAGCTACGCAGAGCTGAGGGCAGGCGACGCTGATATGAAGGCTAGCCGTTCACTTCCAATCTTTACGGTCTTCCTGGGCTGCGAAGAACGTGGGCCGGGTCCTTTGAAGGATGCGGCCCCTGAATTTGGACATTGTGCGTCGATATAATCTGTATGCCGGGAACTCGTGCACTGAAAAACGTTCCGTGGTGCAAAGTGCGATTAAAATGCGTTAACATTTTTAATTCGGTAATTTCCCCGTAATTAATTAATCGAAATTAACGCGTTAAATAAAAACCAGTTCATGACGGACAAAATGATAAAATGATCTCTTAACTAATGACTACATTATGTACCAGTACCTGATAAAAATACCCCTCCATCCATGTTTTTCTGCTTATTTCAGGGTCATTTGGGCTGGAGCCTATCTCAGCTGTCACAAGATGAGAGGTTGTCCACCCTGTTTGATCAGAATTAAGCAGTTGCTTAGTGAGGTCAGGTGCCAAAGTAGATGCTGAATTGGGCCTTTTACCTCAGCAGGTAACTGGATTACCTGGGTTCAAATCTTTCTTGGCCTTTCTGTGTGTGTGTGTGTGTGTGTGTGTGTGTGTGTGTGTGTGTGTGTGTGTGTGTGTGTGTGTGTGTGTGTGTGTCATGCCTTCTCACTCTGTGCTCCCACTTTCCTGTATATTGTTCACTACCCTATACAATAAAGACCAAAAAATAACGTTTTTTTTTTTATGTACTTTTCTAAGACACTGGCATCCATCCATTTATCCACATAAAAATAAATGCCTAATTTTCCAGTTTTATGGTCTTTGGCTTTCTTTCCTGTAGTATTTAGCTGCTACATGATCTACAGGTGCTGGTCATAAAATTAGAATATCATGAAAAATTTGATTTATTTCAGTAATTCCATTCAAAAAGTGAAACTTATATATTATATTCATTCATTGCACACAGACTGATATATTCCAAATATTTATTTCTTTTAATTTTGATGATTATAACTGACAACTAATTAACCCCTTAACTGGCAGCAAAAAAAATCACCTGACAAAAACTACATAACGCCTTCTGGTTATTATTGGCTCTGAAAAACCCATTTCATAGCCTATTAACTGGCCGCGTCTGGTCCGCCGGCCGAATGAAATGAGTTTTATATGGCAGGCTAGACCCTCCCATTTTGATTGACACCTCATTCGGCCAATCATGTTAAGAAATGGGTTTGCTAGAGCCAGTGATACTCAGAGGGCGTCACGTAGCTTTATCAGGTGATTTGGTGCAGCCAGTTAGATGATTGGCTGAATGAGGTGTCAATAAAAATGGGAGGGTCTAGCCTGCCATATAAAAGGGACTACAAACGGCCCGTCAGCGGGCCCTTGCCAGTTAAGGGGCTACAAAACCCAAATTCAGTATCTCAGAAAATTAGAATATTGTGAAAAGGTTCAGTATTGAAGACACCTGGTGCCACACTCTAATCAGCTAATAAACTCCAAACACCTGCAAAGGCCTTTAAATGGTCTCTAGTCTAGTTCTGTAGGCTACACAATCATGGGGAAGACTGCTGACTTCACAGTTGTCCAAAAGACGACCTTTGACACCTTGCACAAGGAGGGCAAGACACAAAAGGTCATTGCTAAAGAGGCTGGCTGTTCACAGAGCTCTGTGTCCAAGCACATTAATAGAGAGGTGAAGGGAAGGAAAAGATGTGGTAGAAAAAAGTGTACAAGCAATTAGGATACCCGCACCCTGGAGAGGATTGTGAAACAAAACCCATTCAAAAATTTAATTCAACTCAATTCAATTTTATTTATATAGCGCCAAATCACAACAAACAGTGCCTCAAGGCGCTTTGCATTGTGGGTAAAGACCCTACAATAATACAGAGAAAACCCAACAGTCAAAATGACCCCCTATGAGCAGCACTTGGCGAAAGTGGGAAGGAAAAACTCCGTTTTAACAGGAAGAAACCTCCAGCAGAACCAGGCTCAGGGAGGGGCAGTCATCTACCGCAACCGGTTGGGCTGAGGGGAGAGAAAAGACATGCTGTGGAAGAGAGCCAGAGATTAATAACAATTAATGATTAAATGCAGAGTGGAGTATAAACAAAGTAAATAAGGTGAATGAAAAGAAACAGTGCATTATGTGAACCCCGGCAGCCTAGGCCTATAGCAGCATAACTAAGGGATGGTTCAGGGTCACCTGATCCAGACCTAACTATATGCTTTATCAAAAAGGAAAGTTTTAAGCCGAATCTTAAAAATAGAGAGGGTGTCTGTCTCCTGAATCCAAGCTGGAAGCTGGTTCCACAGAAGAGGCGCCTGAAAGCTGAAGGCTCTGCCTCCCATTCTGCTCTTAAGTATCCTAGGAACCACAAGTAAGCCAGCAGTCTGAGAGCGAATAGCTCTGTTGGGGTGATATGGGACTATAAGGTCTTTGAGATAAGATGGGGCCTGATTATTCAAGACCTTGTATGTGAGGAGAAGGATTTTAAATTCTATTCTAGATTTAACAGTGAGCCAATGAAGAGAAGCCAATATGGGAGAAATATGCTCTCTCTTTCTAGTCCCTGTCAGTACTCTAGCTGCAGCATTTTGGATCAGCTGAAGACTTTTCAGGGAGCTTTTAGGACAGCCTGATAATAATGAATTACAATAGTCCACCCTAGAAGTAATAAATGCATGGATTAGCTTTTCAGCATCACTCTGAGAAAGGATGTTTCTAATTTTAGAAATATTGCACAATGCAAAAAGGGAGTCCTGCATATTTGTCTAATATGTGCATTGAAGGACAAATCCTGGTCAAAAATGACTCCAAGATTTCTCACAGTGTTACTGGAGGCCAAAGTGATGCCATCCAGAGTAAGTATCTGGTTTGACACCATGTTTCTAAGATTTGTGGGGCCGAGTACAAGAATTTCAGTTTTATCTGAATTTAGAAGCAGGAAATTAGAGGTCATCCAGGCCTTAATGTCTTTAAGACATTCTTGCAGTTTAATTAATTGATGTGTGTCATCTGGCTTCATTGATAGGTAAAGCTGAGTATCATCTGCATAACAATGAAAATTGATGCAATGCTTTCTAATAATACTGCCTAAGGGAAGCATGTATAATGTAAATAGAATTGGTCCTAGCACAGAACCCTGTGGAACTCCATAATTAACCTTAGTGTCTGAAGAAGACTCCCCATTTACATGAACAAATTGGAGTCTATTAGATAAATATGATTCAAACCACTGCAGTGCAGAACCTTTAATACCTATAGCAAGCTCTAATCTCTGTAATAAAATGTTATGGTCAACAGTATCAAAAGCTGCACTGAGGTCCAACAGGACAAGAACAGAGATGAGTCCACTGTCAGAGGCTCTAAGAAGATCATTGGTAACCTTCACTAATGCTGTTTCTGTACTGTGATGAATTCTGAAACCTGACTGAAACTCTTCAAATAAACCGTTCCTCTGCAGATGATCAGTTAGCTGTTTTACAACTACTCTTTCAAGAATCTTTGAGAGAAAAGGAAGGTTGGAGATTGGCCTATAATTAGGTAAGACAGCTGGGTCAAGTGATGGCTTTTTAAGTAGAGGTTTAATTACAGCCACCTTGAAGGTCTGTGGTACATAGCCAACTAATAAAGACTGATCATTTTTAAGATTGAAGCATCAATAATTGGAAAGACTTCTTTGAACAGTTTAGTAGGAATGGGATCTAATAAACATGTTGCTGGTTTGGAGGAAGTAACTATTGAAGTTAACTCTGAAAGATCAACTGGAGCAAAAGTGTCTAAACAAATACCAGCAGTGCTGAAAGCAGCCGAACATGAAGAATAATCTTTGAGATGGTTATGAATAATTTTTTCTCTAATGTCTAAAATTTTATTTGTAAAGAAATCCATGAAGTCACTACTAGTTAAAGTGAAAGGAATACTCGGCTCTACAGAGCTCTGACTCTTTGTCAGCCTGGCTACAGTGCTGAAAAGAAACCTGGGGTTGTTCTTATTTTCTTCAATTAATGATGAGTAGTAAGATGTCCTAGCTTTACGGAGGGCTTTTTTTATAGAGCTAGAAACTCTTTTTCCAGGCTAAATGAGCATCTTCTAATTTAGTGAGACACCATTCCCTCTCCAGCTTACGGGTTATCTGCTTTAAGGTGTGTGTTTGTGAATTATACCACGGAGTCAGGCACTTCTGATTTGAAGCTTTCCTTTTCAGAGGAGCCACAGTATCCAAAGTCGTACGCAGTGAGGATGTAAAACAATTGAGATAATCAACCTCACTGGGAGCAGAGCTCAGGAGCGTCTTGTCCCAAAGTACAGATCCTGGTAGACAGAGACAAAGACCATCAGAGAGGAAAATTAAGTTTTTAGCCTTTAGCTACAAGTACTGGAGAAACTATGATGTGCTTCCAAGAATAGAATACAGTGGATCTATAAAGCTTGAAGCTCTTCTCGGGTGCTGGTTTGGCTCAGTGGATGAGCAGGTGACCATATGCCACATGGCTGAAATCAGTGATGTCAGTAACGCGCTGCTTAGTAACGCGTTACTCTAATCTGACTACTTTTTCTCAGTAACAAGTAATCTAACATGTTACAATTTGCAGTCCAGTAATCAGATTAAAGTTTCTTATCGAAGTCACTGTGCATTACTATTGTTGTCATTTTTCTCAGTACAAAGATGTATTTTTGCTTTCTTCTTGCATCTCGGGGAGTGACGTCTGTTAAGTCCAGTTTGTATCATGAGGACAATAACAGCACAGTGACACAAATGTAAACAATGGAGGGAGGAGAAAGATGAGCGTTTTCTAGCTGAAATACAGACACTACTTGAGTCCGTGTCAGATAAAGATGACAGTATCAAGGTTAGTTGTGCACTCTGTGCTGGCGACAAAGTGCTATACAGCTTCAAAAACACTACGTCAAATATGAGAAAACATCTGGAGTCATGGCGCAGTCAAACTTACAGAGCGAGTCGCAACAGGTGGAGCGAAGCAGAGCTGCGGCTAATACAGGAGCCCCTCAGCACCCAAACAACAAAAACTGGACTTCGGTACAAACCAGTAAGTGGGAGAGAGCTGAAAAAGTTGAAAAGCCCTCTACTACAGTATGTAGTAGACGCTGGTGTTGTGCCAAAAAGCCATCGTCTGCCAAACAGCAATTTTCTTTATTTGCCAAAAAATCATTCCCTGTATTTAAACGGCTGTAAATGACTTGTTGACCTATAATCTGTGAAGCATATGTCAAACATATCTCTCATGAATGATATCAGGTTATTTTGAGAGAGAAACAGCATTTCTATCACAAGGTAGAAGCTGCACTCAGTTTTTGGCAAAGTGACTTATATATTTGTTTTTTTTTTTCAAGGTAAAAACTGTCTGACATTAAAAATGTCTTTTTAAACAGAAATCTGGCTCAAAAGGCTGCAGAAATCACAACAAATATAACATCACAGTTCTATGAAGATATTTGAAGTGGCCAAAAAGCTCTGGGTTGATTATAATGTAGGTACAATAACACAGACTCCTAAAGATAGTTGAAAAACAGGTTATTTCTGCACTTTATATATAAGCCCTTCATAAATCATGTTGACTGCACTCTATTTACCAATATAAGCAAAGACATTACACATAAAAACACACAGAAACATCTGGATCACTTTATGACAGACGATCGGTTTTTGGCACAAGACCGGCCGCTGTTGAAAGTAACTAATAAAGTAACTTGTAATCTAATTTAGTTACTTCTAAAATTAAGTAATCAGTAAAGTAACTAAGTTACTTTTTAAAGGAGTAATCAGTAATCAGTAGTCGGACTACTTTTTCATGGTAACTATACCATCACTAGCTGAAATACAGCCGGCCCAGGTGCAAGTCTGATCCATTGCCATTTGCTGCATAAATAAACCTTCATGCTGAAGCCATTAAGAATCAAAATCAAAAATGGAAGATTGTTAGGTCTAAATAATAAAATAGTAAAAAAATAAATAAATAAATAATGAACTTGTTTGTTTAATAAATAGTTTTTTGTTTTTTAATTGAAAAGGTTAAAAAAAAAAATCTCTTCTATGTGGTTTATTTAAGCTATTCCACTGCAGTAACTGGTAGATGAAGTTTTTGTCACGTTAGCTCTTCTTAGCTCAGCCTGCTTGTAGGTCGACTGCAGGGATGGATGCTGTCTTAAACCAGTCTCCATGAGTCACATAGTTTTCTATTTTGTTAGTAAAGAGAGAGAGAGAGAAAATGTTTCCCAATGCCAGACCCTGAAATCACCAGAGAAAATCCAAGAACTACATCCCTGACTGTACAAGCCTCAGTTGAATTAGTAAAAGTAAAAACAAAATAATAATATGATGATGATAATTAAGTAAAATATTTTTTGTGAAAGTACAGTTTGAAGCTTCTTTAAGGTTTTAAATGTAATTTTGTTCTTAACGTTATTAATTAATAAAACTTTTTTTTATTCATATAATTTTTTCTGTCATGCTTATAAACATTGTTTCATGTTTCAGATTACTAAACTGCACTCAGAGGTGTGATTTAAATAACACATCTGTTCATTATCATGACATAGATTTATTTGAATGCAAATAAACCATGTTCACAATGCACTTACAGTATACAGAGGGGTGGAGTGGGGCTCTGATATATTTTGCGCAAATCGTGACACAGGAACAGGAGTCCACAGAGAAGACACACAGAGGGAGGAGGCTCAGAAAACAAACACACAAAGTTAGTATTTCGTTTGATTTAGAAAAAAAATCAATTCTTAATTTTTTAAAGTAAAAAATAAACTAATTTAAAGTTCAGGTACTCATTGATACTGTAGTGTGTAAATTCTGTATATTTCTGATTAATTGATTATCTGGATTTTGATTATATGACAGAAAAAAAGGTTTTCAAAAACAGGTCAGACAGGTCATATATAAACTCTTTAGATGTACCTTTATCTTTTTGCAAGTTAATATCTTCTCAAATCTTTGGTGGAAGCTTTGTGTGGCAACATATCACCTTTATTCATTAAGTAACAATTTTAAGAAGACGTCCATATAAAGAAGAGTTGTCTCATCACTTTGCCACATGTCTGTGTGGGGCTGTCTGCATGACATTATTTAATAATGTAGAGCAACAACACTGGAAATGAGAGTTTGCATGTGTTTCACTGGTAAAAATGTTTTTAGGAGTAAATAAATACAAAATACCCAGAGAAACTGCAAAAAACAGCACAATTTAAAAGAAAATGAAAAAAAATTAGATGGATGTTTGAATACGCTTTGGTGACAAACAGCTTTACATGTTTCGTGCTTCCAGGGAAATATACAATGCAAAACTAAGCTCAGAGTAGAGGTCACACACTGACAGATGATGATGATATATATATATATATATATATAAATTTTTCAGTGGGCTCACTTTTTTTCTATTTACCAGATATGTCAGCAAACTCATCGTTCTCCACTGCATTCTCTTTTGATCACGACCTTTCCAACACAAACACCTCCCTCCCTTTATACATAGATTGTTTTATCTCTGCACCGAGCTCCTTCATCTATCGTGCATATGACCTCACAACCATCTTCCTCATCCTACCTCTCTGCATCCTCATCCTCCAACATGGTCTCCAAGAATGGTGGAAAAAGCGCTCCACCTCCACAGAAGTAACACTGAGTCACTCTGACAGCTTCACCTACAACATGGCCATCACTGACCTGCTGTGTGTTATTGCGTCTATCTTCAGATATTGTGGGATCTCCATGAATAATTTAAAAATGCTACACTTGGCATTCATTCTTTTGTTTTTCACCTGGTTTGGACAGACTTTCCTTCACCTGCTCACCTGTGTGGAGCGCTACCTGGCTGTCGTTCATCCCGTCACTTATCTGAGTCTAAGAAAGAAAGAGGGGTCAGAATCAGGAATATCACTATAGGCTGTGTCTGGCTGCTTTGCTTTGCCTTGATTGGTTGCATAATAAATGAAGATATGGTCGCCATGATCATTATGAATTTCAGTCTCTTGATGTCATCGTTAATCATCTCCTCCTTCTGCAGCCTTTCTGTTCTCCGTGTCCTGATTCATCCAGGCCCAGGAGAACAGGGCAGAAAGAAGGACAGGGTTGACCAATCAAAGCTGAGAGCATTTTATACCATTGTGACCATACTGGGAATGTTGGTGTTGAGGTTTGTTTGGGATCTGAATTGGACTGTGGCTTATATGTCCAAGGGAAAGGGTGGATGTGTGTTAATGTCATGTGTTATCTGGTTCAATCTGCCCAGCAACCTCATGTTGCCCCTGCTGTTTCTACACAGAAAAGGTAAATTTGTGTGTTGCAAGAATAATACACAATGAGGTTAAATATTATATTATTTTGAAAACAAGATATTGAGAAAAAAATGGGGACACAACAAATAATTTTGGACACAATAAATAAAGGACAAAAACAACACGAGAATAAGATCTTTGATTTTTTTTGTCCTTTTTTAGCATGTGGTTGCAGAATACTCTAAAGCTGAAAATACAAGCAGCTCTAACATGTTAATGTCATACAACTTTATTATGGGCCATAAAGCTCTGTTAAACATCTCTTTGTTTAGTCTTTTCCTATTTTAGTGTGTTAAAATTTGTTTACCACGTTTTAGTAAATTTGATCTTTAAGTTGCACATCTTTTGTTCGTCGTCTTTCTTTTGGTTTTGGCTTTTGCAATATTGTTAGATTTTGTGTTTCTATTTTGACTTTTTTATTTTCTAGTGACTTAGTTTTATTTTCCTTTTTTTCCCCCTTGATTTAGTTATAATTGCCGTGAGCACCAGAGTGCCTCTCTCTGTCTTTTGTCAGTATATTATTGTCATGCTTGTTCATTTTCCATTTTCCTGTTATTTGTGTGACTCTTGTGTTATTGGTCAATATATTTGTGATTCTGATTACTTGATCACACAAACTGTGCAAATGATGTAATGGATAGATAACTGCTGATGTGAAGACATTAGATTTAGTAGTCTTAAAAACGAATAAAAAGTGAATTGATTCAGCATAATAAAAGTTATAGACTGTGTTCAATGACAACTTCTAACACTGAATAATATGGATACAGATAAAAATATATTCTTTATGATGGGAGTGTCTCCCTTCCCACCACTGTGGTACACCAGCACACCCAATATATGCCATGTTTTCCCCAGCACTATCGCAACACATACTTCATCCATCTTTATTTGTAAATATAACATGATATCATAATATTCAGTAAAAGTTTGTCTGGCTCAAAGTATCAGCCAGGTGCTGCTACAGTTAATTAAATGCACTTGGTAAAGTCATCATCAGTAAGTTTAAACACCGCTATGAAAGCACAAGTTTTGGCAGTCTGCTCTCTAAAGGGGTCAGGTGTGTTAACACAATGCTACAATCTGTGAAGGAGAAAACTTCTCACCAAATTCACCCCAAGGTCAGACTATGAAATGCCCAGAGACAAACCCAAGAACTGCATCTCTGACTGTACAGCCTTGGTTGGTGTTAAATGTTAAAATTACAACTTGGTGGGGGGGGGGGGGGGGGGGGGGCTCATTTGGAGAATGACAGGAATACACACACTGGGTAATTGGGGAACAAGCAACAGGTGAGGGGCACAGATGAACATAATTAAACAGACAAGACAAGGGGAACCAGAACTAAACACAAGCGCAAACAATTATCAAAGTAAAACAAGAAACACACCAAACACGCGGGACAGAGAAGCAGACTAGTCACAACACTGGGAATAAAACTCAATACAAAACACAGGAGGCCAGGGACATGACAAAAGGACAAAACAGACACAAGGACACGATGCATGGAAACAGGGACAAAGGGACCAGGAAATCAAAATGTAAACAATAAATACAAACAAGACAGGAAACTAAGATGACAATCCAACTAAAACAACTAGGACATAAAACTCAGTGAAAACAGAACCAAACACAAAACACTGGGCACACAGCACAGGACCCCCCGCAACCCTGAAGATGAAGAGTGGAAGAGGATGGATGGATGGATGGATGGATGGATGGATGGATGGATGGATGGATGGATGGATGGATGGATGGATGCACATTGTACTTTAGGTTCTGTTATTATAGCTGTTTCTATTGAATTGCTGTTTCCCTTTGTCCTTGTCTTCCTCGTCTCTGTGTTTCAGTGTCAGGTTTGTTCCTCTGTGACCCTGTCCTCGTGTCTTTTGTATTTAGTTTATTCCCAGTGTTGCCACATCTGTGTCTTTGTCTCAGTGTTCTAGTGTTTCCTTTTAATGCTTTGTCAGTCTTAGTCTCATCTGCCTTGTATTTAGTTTTACTTCCTGGTCTTTAGTTTATTATTCCCAGCTGTTTCCCCACCTGTTCCCAATCCTCTTGTTACCCTGTGTCTTTATTTAAGCCCTCAGTCTGTGTCATTGTGTACCCATGCTTTATTGTTTCCTGTCTCTCTCATCTTATAAACCACAGTTAAGTTTTGCCTGATGGCTCCTGCATTCTGGGGCCAACCTAGCCTGCCACACTGCATCCATGACTCTAATATTACAAACAAACACAAATTACTGTATGTGGATGTATTTGGCTGATTATACTGTAATTGTCTATCAAGTGATTAATAATTTCATTTTTATGATATGGATATTTTTGAAAGCAAATAAACAATGTTTTAAATTGCACTTTGAGACAGAGGGGTGGAGTGGGGCTGATATGTTTTGTGCAAAGAGTGACATAAGAGCAGGAGTCCACAGAGAAGAGACACAGAGGAGGAGGCTCAGAAAACAGGCTCATATAAGGTCGGTGTTTCTTTTGATTTTGATTCTTTTTTAATCAAAAAATTAATTTTAAGTAAAAATGCACTTTGCCATTGTATTCTGTAAATTCTGTCTTTTTCTGATTACCTATTTTTCTGATTACCCCACTTGGTTTAGCCTTTTTTTTGACCCTACATTACAACAGATGTTACTAAATTCAATCAAACTGCAAAATTCAGTCAAATTGCTTTAAACTGATTCTAATCATGAAGCGCATCATCAGATCATTTGAGGGATGCAAAACATATTTTAATAGCAACAGATTTCAATTGGGGTAAAAAAAAAGACCACAGGACATTAAGAGGGCTAAATAATTTTGTGAGTTAATGTTTTCTCAATTTTTTTTTTTTTTTTGGCAGCTTTTGTGGTTATATTTCATCTTTCTTCATTAAGTAACAATTAAAAAGTAAGGTCTGTACAGAAAATACTTAACATGAAACATGAAATACTGATAGATGTACTGGTGTCATCACTTGGTCACATGTCTGCATGACTAAACATTTTTTTAATAATGTAAAGCACCAATAGAGGGAATGCAAAGGTTTGTTGTGTTTCACTGGTGAAAATTCAGTGAGCCACTGAGCTTTAAGCAGCCTGTTGTAAAAGAAAATAAAAAGAAAATCTAGAGGGATATCTGAATATGCTTTGGAAACAAACAGCTTTACATGTTTCGTGCTACTAGGGAAATATCCGATGCAAAGCAGAGATCAGAGAAGAGGTGCGACAGTGACGCATGATGCTTTTAATGACTGTGGTTTATTTAAATACACAAAATTTTGCACACTATCTACATTCTTTCCACTGTTTATTCTGATGAACTGATAAAAGCAAACTGCAGCAGGTGAAATGATCCCAGTTCAGTCATGGTGTGTTTTGCACAGTGTGTGTTAATGTATGAATAAATGCAGGACACTGATACAGAGAAGGTCTGTGTGACTGTACAGCAGTTTCTGTGGGTGTATTTTTATGTTCTCAGCATTTATGTCAAAATAATTTTGTTGCTAACGTTTTTAACCAGTTTGCTGCTTTCACATGTGGAGTGGGGCAGAAAAACAAAGAAGCTCAGAACTAAACATTTCTGTGGCTTTTTCCACAATGCACAATAACATTGCTGAGTTAACTTCTAATATAAAAACTATAAATCAACAAACATCAAATTTATCTTCTGTTCCAGTGGACTGACATGCTTTTTTTTCCCCTTTAATTTCTAGATATGTCGGTAAACTCATCGTTCTCCGCTGGCCCCTTTTTTGATCTCCACTTTTCCTCCACAAACACCTCCTTCCCTTTATACCTAGAGTGTCTCATCTCCACACCAAGCTCCTTCATCTTTCGTGCATTTAACCTCACCAGCATCTTCCTCGTCCTACCTCTCTGCATCCTCATCCTCCAACATGGTCTCCAAGAATGGTGGAAAAAGCGCTCCACCTCCACAGAAGTAACACTGAGTCACTCTGACAGCTTCACCTACAACATGGTCATCATGGACCTGCTGTATCTTGTTGCATCTGTCTTCAGCTATTGTGGGATCGCCACAAAAATATTAACATTTACATTTTACATTCTTTCTTTTAGCTTTCACCTGGTTTGGACAGATGTTCTTTCACCTGCTCACCTGTGTGGAGCGCTACCTGGCTGTCGTTCATCCCGTCACTTATCTGAGTCTAAAAAAAGAAAGAGGGGTCAGAATCAGGAATTTCACTATAGGCTGCGTCTGGCTGCTTTGCTTTGCATCGATTGGTTGTATGATGACTGAAGACATGGTCATTGTCATTGTGAATTTCTTATTCTTGATATTATGTTTAATCATCTCCTCCTTCTGCAGCCTTTCTGTTCTCTGTGTCCTGATTCATCCAGGCCCAGGAGAACAGGATGGGAACAGGCAGAGGGTCAACCAATCAAAGCTCAGGGCATTTTACACCATTGTGACCATACTGGGAATGTTGCTGTTGAGGTTTGTTTGGGATCTGAATTGGAATGTAATGCGTATGTCTAAGGGAAATGATGGATGTGTGTTAATGTCATGTGGTACATGGTTCAATCTGCCCAGCAACCTCATGTTGCCCCTGCTGTTTCTACACAGAAAAGGTAAATTTGTGTGTTGCAAGAATAACACACAGTGAGGTTAAATATTATATTATTTTGAAAAGAAAATCCATCCATCCATCCATCCATTCATTCGCTTCCGCTTATCCTGTTAAGGGTCGCGGGGGGGCTGGAGCCTATCCCAGCTGTCATGTTTATTTATTTATTTTTTGGCATGTGGTTGCAGAATAACCCAAAGCTGAAAATACAAGTAGCTCTAACATGTTGGTATCTTACAATTTTATTATGGGCCATAAAGCTCCAGTGAGCTGATTTAAACGTTTCTTTGTTTAGTCTTTTTCTATTTTAGTGTATCAAACTTTTGTTCACCACCTTGTTACCAGGTTTGTGTCTCAGCTGTTTCCTGAGGTCACAGCTGAGCAGAGCACTGAGCTGGACATCAACAGCTTCTCTCTAATAACTTCTTTAATTTTCCTTGTAGTTTCACATTTGTTCACTGATGAACCTCTGGCATAAACTGACAAGATTTTGAGTTTTAGTTGCAGATCTTTTTGTTATTTTGTGTGGATTTAATTATATTTGCAGTGTTTCCATCTGTGTACCTCCCTCTGTCTTGTCTTTGTGAGTATGCCATTGTCATCTTGGTTTGTTTTGGTAAGTGCATTTTGTGTTACTTGTGTTATTAGTCCTTTTGTTTGTGATCCTCTGATTAGCTGATCACTGAAACTGTGATTGATAGAGTAAACCTTTGACGTGGAATAAATATTAGAATCAGTTTTACATGTACTCTTGAGTACTAAACTACAGTCACATGTGTGACTTAAACAAGAAAACTACAAACCAAACACTCCTAAACGGCACAGTAAATAATGTTGGATTTGTATACACATAAAAAATTGTCTGCACATCATTTGAATTTTTTTTTTCATAATGGACAGCAGTGTGGTGTGTTCTGATAAAGTACAGAATGTGGGACATTACTCACCTGAATATTACACACAGAATTTGTATGTGGACGTACTTATTGGTGGGTGTATTTAGGCAATGATGATCAATTTGTCATGGATTTATTTGAATAAAAATAAAGTATATTTAAATTGTACTTAGAGAGACAGAGAGAATAGTGACATGGAAACAGGAGTCCACAGAGAAGAGAGACAGAGGGAAGAGGCTCAGAAAACACACACTGAAGGTTGGTGTTGATTTTGATTTTTTTTTTTTTTTTATTAAATTGGGTCTGTTTTAAAAATTAAACAAACAAAAAGTTTAACTACAACTACATTTTTCCACTGTATTTTGTAAATTCTGTAATTTTCTGATTAGTTGATCACAAGTTTTATGTTTTTAGAAGTCAAAATCAGGATTTTGAGTCCAAATGTGACAGAAAATGTTTTGAAAATTTACAGAGTTCATGTATAAATTGTTTGGGAATTTCTGTCACAATTTTTTTTCCTGAGTGTTTTTCTTCCTCTATAGACATGAAAAGAAACAAACAAAGAAAAAATAGACTTTTAATTTTGTTTATGAAGCTATTTTTCATGGAACTACAAACATGTCCACTCAGCTGGACACCATTCGCTTGACTTTTGAGGCAGAGAAAAATGTATTTAAAAACCAAAAACAGAAAATGATGTTACATCCTCAGCTTGACTGTCTCTACTGCTAGCATTGTCTGATCTTGATTAATTACATTCAAATAACAATAACCTGTATATTTGTTGTGACATCTGCAGCCATCTGAGCCAGATTTCTGTTTAAAAAGATATTTTGTGTCAATAACATTTTTTTACCCTGATAAAAAATGAATGTTTTAAACTCACTTTGCCAAAAACTGAGTGCAGCTTCTACCTTGTGACAGAAATGCTGTTTCTCACTCAAAATGACCTGATATCATTTGTGAGAGATTTGTTTGACATGTTTCACAGATTGTAGATCAACAACTCATTTACAGCCCTTTAAATACAGACGATCACTTTTTGGCACAACACCAGCAGCTTTTGAATGTAACTAATAAAGTACTCTTAGTTACTTCTAAAATTAAGTTATCAGTAAAGTAACTAAGTTACTTTTGAAAGGGGTAATCAGTAATCAGATTTACACTGCTGCTTTCATCACATGTCCATGTGTCTGTGTGGGGTCTGCACAATTGAATTTTAATTATTTAATAATGTAGAGCACCAATAGAGGGAATGCAAAAGTTTCACGTCTTCAATAGTAAAAATTCTATAAGCCACAGAACCTTCAGCAGCATGTTTTAAAGGAAAATGATTAAAAAAAAAAAGAGGGCTATTTGAATATACTTTGGAGAAAAAAGCTTCGTGTTTCCTGTTACTAAGGAAATATTCAATGCAAAACTAAGATCAGAGTAGAAGGTGAGACAGTGAAAGATAATGCTGTTAATGACTGTGGTTTATTTAAATATACAAAATTCTGCACAAAGTTTTAATTCTTCCACTTTTATCCTGATGGTATGATAAAAACAAAATGCAGTGGATGAAATCAGTTCAGCACGTGGTGTATTTTGTGCAGTGTGTGTTAATGAATAAATAAATGCAGGACACTGATGCAGAGAAGGTCTGCAGAAGTGTACAGCAGTCCTGACTGATCTGTGTGTGAAGTGTTGTGCCAGTTTGTCTCTTTCACACAGTTTGATTATCTTATCCATTACAAAGAAATCGTATTTGAATTGAAGACAAGAAGCGGAGTGGGGATGAAAAATGGAAAATTGGAACAATATAAGTGACACAGTGTTGCAGTGAGGAGTTAAATTTAAAAAAAGTGACTTTTTTTAAGATTAAAAAAAATAACATATAAACTATGTATCGACAAAAAAAAAAAAGTTTTTTTTTTTTTTTTAATTTATTTTTCTGTTCCAGTGGACTGACATGCTTTTTTCCCCTTTAATTTCCAGATATGTCGGCAAACTCATCATTTCCCACTGCATCCTTTTTTGATCTCCACTTTTCCTCCACAAACACCTCCTTGCCTTTATACCTAGAGTGTCTCATCTCCATACCAAGCTCCTTCATCTATCGTGCATTTAACCTCACCAGCATCTTCCTCATCCTACCTCTCTGCATCCTCATCCTCCAACATGGTCTCCAAGAATGGTGGAAAAAGCGCTCCACCTCCACAGAAGTAACTCTGAGTCACTCTGACAGCTTCACCTACAACATGGTCATCATGGACCTGCTGTATGTTGTTGCCTGTATCTTCAGTTATTGTGGGATCTCCATGAATAATTTAAACATCCTACACTTGGCGTTCTTTCTTTTCTCTTTCACCTGGTTTGGACAGATTTTCCTTCACCTGCTCACCTGTGTGGAGCGCTACCTGGCTGTCGTTCATCCCGTCACTTATCTGAGTCTAAAAAACAAAAGAGGAGCCAGAATCAGGAATATAACTATAGGCTGTGTCTGGCTTCTTTGCTTTGCATTGATTGGTTGCATAATGATCGAAGTTATGGCCTTTGTCATCGTGAATTTCTTCCTCTTGATATCATCTTTAATCATCTCCTCCTTCTGCAGCCTTTCTGTTCTCTGCATCCTAATTCATCCAGGCCCAGGAGAACAGGGTGGGAACAGGGAGAGGGTCGACCAATCAAAGCTCAGGGCATTTTACACCATTGTGACCATACTGGGAATGTTGGCACTAAGGTTTGTTTGGGATCTGAATTGGAATGTGGTGTTTATTTCTGAGGGAAATGATGGATGTGTGTTAATGTCATTTGGTATCTGGTTTAATATTCCCAGCAACCTCATGTTGCCCCTGCTGTTTCTACTCAGAAAAGGTAAATTTGCGTGTTGCAAGAATAACACAAAATTAGGTTAAATGTTATATTATTTTGAAAACAAAATATTTTGGACACAACTAAAATAGACAAAACAACACTGTCATGTATGTGTCATGTATGGCTGTGTGGTGGGAAGGGTAGGACCCAAATGCAGGACACGAGAAAAAACTAAACTGAAAACACCCCGTATTTGTTGAAGGCACAAAGGAACAAAAACACAAAATACCTAAACCTCAATTTCAACCAAGGCTACACTAAAAGGAAAAACACCAAGTCTGGGAGAACAGAAAAATTAAGCACAGCCAGAGAAATTTGTATAAAGTGATGCCTGCTGTAAGACAGTTACAGAGCATCTCCAGGATCAGCCGACTCTCGGTCATCCATCTGTACAGCTGCTCAGCAGTCCTGTTGTATTGCTGAGTCTACAAAGCTTGTATACAGACATTGAAAGACTACTGGATTTTCTCTAGCTGACTTCAAAAGCTCCGCTCCGTTCACTCTGAAGGTAAAAATCCAGGTGTGTTTTTGATTGGCGCTCGGTTCATTCCATGTGACTGTCCGTTCATTCGCTCTTTTTACCTTTCGTGATTGGTCTGTCTTGTGGCATCCCGCTGGGAGCGTTCTGAGGAACGGCACAGGCTTTCTCAAGGTTCATTCGGCTTTTCAACTTCAGGCCCTGTTTACACGACGCCGTTTCAAAATGAAAACGGCGTCATTTTTATGCGTTTTGCCCTTCCGTTTACACAACAACGGAGTGAAAACGATGTGTTTCGGAAACAGGTTCCAGAGTGGAGCGTTTCAGAAACGCACCGGCTTGCGTTCTCGTGTAAACGCTTGAAACGGGGGTGATTTGAAAACGGGTGACTCACACATGCGCACTATGGTTGTGACAGCCACAGTTTTCCGCGCATGCACAAATTGATAAACAGTACTCGCGGATTCACGAGTGCTTCTTGTGCTTTTCTTGTGTTTTTAACATTTTGTAATTCAGCGTTGTGTGCAGCAGCGATCCAACCTCATCGTCAGTCCACACAAAACCTCTCACATTGGCCGTTTTGTAAGTAATGAACTAGTGATGGGTCGGTCGCGAACGATCCGGCTCTAAGAGCCGGCTCTTTGAAGTGAACGACGGGAGCCGTGTCTTTTTTCTTTTCGTTTGTTTCCTTTTTTTTTTTTTTTTTTTTTTTTTTTTGTGTAAGCCGCACGTGATTGGTTAAGATGATTGGTAGCATACGATCGTCTACACTGAGCGGGAGGGGAGGGTCCACACTGCACAGTGAGAAAACAAACACCAGAGAGGGAGGGGCTCCTGCAAAATGCGCTCGGAGAAAGTTGCGCGTTACATAGAGGCTACACGCAGGAACGGTGAGGAAAATGAGTGACGGAAAGCGTAGCAAAGACTGGACACATTTTAACCTTATACCTCCAAACATGTCGAATGAAAAACAGCGTACTTCAAAAGTGCCGGCATTTGCGGACTTCCGTCACAAATACCGTAATACCACTACATGAATGTGAAGTGTAATTTCTGAGCTTTCAGGAACCGTTTGAATTTTTTCGATAGCAAGAATGTCGCAGAGTTAAGGTGAAAAGCCAGCTGATCAAGGAAATTGATCAGCTGACTCTGTGGTGAGAGGCTACGTTTTAATCAGCTGTTCACGGCTTGTAAGGTCAGGAAACCCGCGATTCAGCAGCGATCGCCTGGCGTTAAAGGATTATTCTGACAGAGAGCAGACTGCAAATTTAAAATTTAATATTGAGCAGGCTGCACAAACAACCTACATAGGTATACTGTATACGAATTGTTCATCCCTCAGTGTAATTAGAAGAACAAAACAGGGCAGGTCATCAGGCAGGAGAAACAGGATCAACTCCAATCTTTTATTTTATAATTTGTATTTGGAGCACTCTATTATATGTTGAGTATATAAAGAAATGTTTGATATAGGCCTAATGAATGCTTTTACATTAGTAATTCATTTGACACTTTTTTAAAAAAAAAATTAAAATCTAAGGAGCCATTTGGGAGCCGAAAGAGCCGGCTCTTCTTTGGGAGCCGAGCCTAAAGAGCCGGCGCTCTGAAAAGAGCCGGAATTCCCATCACTATAATGAACAGCTTGCCGGGCTTCCTACTGTGTCCCTCCACACATGCGCGTCTTGCATAAACATGCTTTGCAAAGAGAAAACCAACGCCAACTTGTGGCCTGGCATGGGAATTACATCGTTTTCATCGTTTCACGTGTCCCCGTGTAAACGCAGATAATTTCTGAAACGCTATCGCGTAAACGGAAGGCTGAAACGCATCAAAACGACACTGTTGTGTAAACGGGGCCTCAGAGTGTCAACAGCTGACTCAGCACCTCTGCAAATACTGATCGCTAAATTACAACAGCTTCTGTGTTCCCTCGCAGCGTTAGCGTTTCAGACGGATCTTGATTTCTGTTATTTTTTCGAAGGAATAGAACATACACATAGAATTAAATAGCGATTTCCACTGCGACCCGCAGGCATACTGTGTTTTTCGTCATTTCAATTAGAAAGGGAGCTGCACTGAGTCACTTGGGTTAAAAACAGCTGGTCTTATTTGTTCAGTAAAAAATGAAATAAAATCTCCTTTATCAGTCGACACACAAGCACTCCTTGTTCTATAAAAAGGAGCCTTTTGCATGAAAAAAGTTCACAATTTCATCTAGTCGTACACAAGCATTCCCGACCTAGATTTTCAGTGCCTGTTTATGATATATGCAATATGAAATATTATGAAAACAATTTCCGGTTATAGAAATATGACATATTCGGTCGTAAAATTATCAATCATAATAATTTTTTATTGCCTGTCATAAATCGCTCGTTTTGACATAAAGTGGGACCTTTACCTCTCTTAGTCTTTTTCTATTTTAGCATGTTAAACTTTGTTTAAAACCTTGTTGCCAGATTTGTGTCTCCGCTGGTTCCTGAGGTCTCGGTTACAGCTGATCAAAGCAGTGAGAAATCAGCAGTATCTCTTTAATATCTTCTTTAATTCTCTTTGTAGTTTCACAATTGCTTAAAAGCACTGATGAACCTCTGGCATAAACTAATGTGATTAAGTTCTATTTTTTTTTTTTTTTTTTAGTTTTCTGGTTGCAGATTTTTTTCTCATCATTATTTTTGTGGTTTTGACTTTTTGTAATATTGTTTTTGGGATTCTGTTTTGACTTTTTGTTCTTCTACTGGTTGAGTTTTGTTTGCCTTTTTGTGGGTTGTGGGTTGATTTGATTATAATTTCAATGCTTTCCTGTGTGTAAACTATTGATGTGAAAGAAACAGAATTAGTTTTGCACAAATAAAAGTTATAGACTGTGTTCAATGGTAAGTACTGAATCAAATAATACTGATACAAATAAAGTTAAATTCTCTTTGATGTGCCAGCCTCAGGTTCAGTGTGTGCATGTCTGTGTGTATTTTGATTAAAGTTTGTGTAACAGCTCATTTATCAAATGAGGTGTGTGTATGTATGTGTGTATATATAAGCAGCATATTACATTTGGAACGAATACACAAAGAGTTCACAGAGGAGACACACAGAGGGAGAAAAAACAAATTCAAAATTTTATAAATTTAAAAAATGTGCAGAAAAAAATGAATACTTGACTAAGTTGAATCTCAGCAGTTTTCCAACTCACTCAAAGGAGAAACTTTAAAAGGACTGATTTCATGAATAAAGCCCACTTTATTTGACTCTCACACACACAGACAGTTCATGACAGCCAACATTATCTCTTAAGTAATGACTACATTATGTTTTAGTTAGTGATAAACAGGAAAGTTTTTTTCTACTGTGGGAGGAAGCAGGAGCACAAACATGCAAACTCCAAACAGAAAAATGTCTTGGTCTCACTCTTGAAAAGCCCACCCTTCCTGATCAGAACTAAGCAGTTGCTTAGTGAGCTCAGATGCCAAAGTCCATGCTGAATTGAACTTTTTACTTCAGCATGTAACTGTGTTTTCTGGGTTGAAGGCATGGTTTGATGGTTTTCTTTGTAACTGGACTGTTTCCTGATTTGTCTCTGAGCTGCTTCCTGTCTGTGTCAGCAGGCCTCGTAGGAGAGTCTGATTGGTCTTCAGTGAAAGGCCCAGGAGGAACCGGAGGAACAAGTCCAGGTGTCCATTTGGACTCTCTAAGGCCTTGTCCACAGCACTCTGGTAGAAGTGTCTCACTGAAGGCTCTTCAGTCGGCACTGATGCTGTTTGTTCTTCTTCCAGCAGGTTGACACCAGAGTTGGTGAATGTCAGATGGACATGAAGAGCAGCCAGAAACTCCTGAACACTCAGATGGATGAAGCAGAACACCTTCTCCTGGAAGAGCCCTCTCTCTTCTTTAAAGATCTGTGTGAACACTCCTGAGTACACTGAGGCCTCTCTGATATTGATGCCACACTCTGTCAGGTCTGATTCATAGAAGATCAGGTTTCCCTTCTGCAGCTGCTCAAAAGCCAGTTTCCCCAGAGCCTCAATCATATTCTTGTTCTCTGGGGTCCAGTGTGGATCCGTCTTTCCCCCTCTGTCATACTTAATGTTCTTCACTTTGATCTGAACAACCAGGAAGTGGATGTACATCTCAGTCAGAGTCTTGGGCAGCTCTCCTTTCCCCCTGGATTTGAACAAATTCTCCAGAACTGTAGCAGTGATCCAGCAGAAGACTGGGATGTAGCACATGATGTGGAGGCTATGAGATGTCTTGATGTGGGACATTATGATATTGGCCTGCTTCTCATCTCTGAATTTCTTCCTGAAGTACTCCTCTTTTTGTAGGTCAGTGAACCCTCTGACCTCTGTAACCATGTCTACGCACTCAGCAGGGATCTGATTGGCTGCTGCAGGTCGTGTGGTTATCCAGATGTGAGCAGAAGGAAGCAGATTCCCCCTGATGAGGTTTATCAGCAGCACATCCACTGATGAGGACTCTGTGACATCAGTCAGGATCTCAGTGTTGTGGAAGTCCAGAGGAAGTCGACACTCATCCAGACCATCAAAGATGAACACAACCTTGAGGCTGTCAAATCTGCAGATTCCTGCTTCTTTGATTTCAGTAAAGAAATGATGAACAAGTCCCACCAAACTGAACTTTTTATCCTTCAGCAGATTCAGCTCTCTGAAAGTGAATGGAAACATGAACTGGATGTCCTGGTTGGTTTTATCTTCAGTCCAGTCCAGAGTGAACTTCTGTGTTAGGAATGTTTTCCCGATTCCTGCCACTCCCTTTGTCAGCACTGTTCTGACTGCTTTGTGTCTTTCAGGCGATGTTTTAAAGATGTCTTCACGTCTGATTGTTGTTTTTGCTCTGTCTGCTTTCCTGAAAAATGTTTCAGTGTGTCTGACCTCATGTTCATTATTGACCTCTCCCCTCCCTCCCTCTGTGATGTAGAGCTCTGTGTAGATTTGATTCAGCATGGATAGAGTCTGTGCTTTAGCAATGCCCTCAAACACACACTGGAACTTCTTCTTCATGTTAGATTTAAGTTTACACTTAAAGCATGGACGGGAGTTTTCTGCAGGAAAGAAAAGAATTAAAATAAAGATTTCAATATAACAATTTCTTGAGAATTTATTTATGTAAACAAATCCTCTTACTGCTCAGCAGATAGGCAGCGAGTTCCTTTTGCTTCATTCTCCAAAGGAAGTGCACTGTGAGCTTCAGAAATGCCTCTCTTCTGCTCCTCTGCTCCTCATCCTCATTCTGACTTTCTAAGAATTCTTCATAATCTGGATTCAGAGAACTCTTCATCTGCTTTAGCTCATTCTTCACAAAAGCAACAATGTTGTCCTCCAGCAGCTGGAAGAGAATCAATCACACTGTCCAAATGCACAGGAGGTCACATCTATGTTGAACAGAATCACATTCTGCTGATCTAAATTGTTTCACATGTACAAACCATGAATATCGAGTCCAGGTCAGTGTGATTTTGGTGGCCAGGCTGGGAAATGGAAACATTTGAGTCCTTATTGACTCTGTGAAAATGCCATAAAATGTTATCAACAGTTACCATTTTACAGAATGCCCACAAACATAAGAAGCAGCAAATTACAAAAACAAATATTACTGTGGTTTAACTTTCTTAATATTAACCTATAATAGCCATTTCTGATTTCCACAAAGCTGAGTTCTTAAAATGATAAAATGGTGATTTCCTGTAGAGAAATAGAGCCTGTGGTTTGCAGCGAAAAAAGTTGAAGTTGTTGTTTCTATTTGATTTTGGTAATGGTAATTTGATTTAAAAGCAGGCCTTATCCTCACTTAACTCCAGTGACTGGCTGCTGCTACCTCTGCAAGTCCTGTAAGTTTTTACTGCGCTTGGAAGAACGAGCTTCATAAAAAAATTCTCTAGTAACTGTTTGTTCATTTGAAATGACCGTCAAGACCATTTACATTGTGTTTATAGCTATTTAAACAGATTTGTCTACTAAATGCGTTCTTCATTGTATTTATACTTAAAATAATTCTTACTTATCTTAGAATTGCTGCAGCCCCTCAGTTCATATTCTTTTTCTTGAAATTTTGGCTTTATGTAATAGGAGCATTCACCACTGCAACAATATAATAATGACCCTAGCAGAGCCTGAGTTTGCCCTAGTGGGTGTGTCATGCTCACACTCCTATGTTGAATACTGCTGCTTTTTTGTTACTTTCTCACATCCTTGGGGTGATATAGCTACAAGTGCACAACATTCATTTTAAGATTTCACAGATGAGCTTTAAAGCACTTCATATCTCTGAGTTCTGCTGCTGAATGAGTGCGTCCTGATTCCCTATCTTACTCTTTTAAAGTCAACAATGGCACCCTTTGGCCAATCACTCCTTATAGACACACAGCTGTGTTCAGGCACCTGATCAAGCTCAGGGGCGTCTTGTCCCCAAGTGCAGATCCTGGTAGACAGAGACAAAGACCATGAGAGAGAAAATTAAGTTTTTAGCCTTCAGCTACAAGTACTGGAGAAACTATGATGTATTTCCAAGAATAGAATACAGTGGATCTATAAAGCTTGAAGCTCTTCTCAGCTTGGCTCAGTGGATGAGCAGGTGACCATATGCCACATTGCTGAAATGCAGCCATTAATCAAATACTAAAAAAAAAAAAAAACAACAAACTTGTTTGTTTAATTTTTTTTTTTTAATTCAACGTGATAAAAAAAAAAAAAAAATTCTGTTCTATGTGGTTTAATAAAGCCATCCCACTGCAGTAACTGGTAGTTAAGCAGCTTCAGATTAACTGAAATAAATTTGATGGAGTTTTTGTCATGTTAGCTCTTCTTAGCTCAGCCTGCTTGTAGGTCGACTGCAGGGATGGATGCTGTCTTTAACCAGTCTGCATGAGTCACATAGTTTCATATTTTGTTAGTAAAGTACTGTTTTCTTCATTAGGGGTTGTGATGCAAGGGTGGGGGCATATACTTGTAAAGTAAAATTTAGTAAAAGCCAAACTACACAGTATTTAGGTTGTTTTCTTGGGACTTTATGAGGGGAAAAAAATACTGTCACCCTCTTAAAATAATGAAAGTTTTTTCAGCTTTTTAAGAAAACCCCCCTAAAACTGAACCGAATCTTGAAAATATGATGATTGAGGCAAAACTAAAAATTTTCATAAAAAATGACTTGGAGTGATGATGTGCAAACTGAGCAAGACTTTTGGAGGATTTTTTATTTGTTTGTTTTTGTTTTATGTTGCTTTCTTTTGTTGATCCGTACAGATCTTTTCTGCACTTCATCATCTGAATCTTTCTGGCATTAACACTGATTACTTCCTGCTGCAACCATACACAGTTAATCCTGATCAAAATGAACCCAACATGCAACATGAACAGTCCATAGAATCATGATTTTAAGGTTTTGTTTGAATTTACATGATGTTCAAATAACATACAAACAGTAATGCTGAATATCATGTTGTAGGAAGAATAGATACGGTATTAGAAAATGCACTGTGAGGTGTTGAGTGTCGTACCTTTCCATGTTGGTCACAACTGCAGCTACCTGATCAAGAGAAAAGTTTTTATACTTTGGGTTTCTTTATGTCTTCATGTTTGTTCTCAGTTTCTCTTTGTATCCTTCCTGGTTCGCTATGAACACAGTGAACTGTTCTATATTATATCTGCGTTGCATTATCCTTAAGATATAAATTATTTCAGAATATAGAGAAGTAAAAAATCACAAATGAAATGATAGATCCTTTCTCAACCTTCAAGCAAACCATGAGTTTGTTTGTGATAAAGTGAAAACTGTTATCAAATTTATGCTTAACAACTTCTTTCTATTATTCTGTCACTCTGCAGCTCTCTGGGTTCATCACTATTTAGTGCTCTGGTACGTCTCCTTCATTTATTTAAGCATGAAGAACTGCAGAGACTTGATACTGTTTGATATGCAGTTTAAATTTTTAATAAAATCTAAACAAGATTCATTACAACTAAATATAGACAACAATAATGTAAGTCAATATATTTTCAAGGTTATTATAATTAAAAATATATATTTCTCTTTAAAGTAAATAATTTAAATCTTACCAAATGTTCATCAACACTGTGCTTCAGTCTGCAGCTCACTTTCTCAAGCAGCGTTTGAATGCTGTATAAATGCTTTCACTACAGGTGCTGACACGCCTTCATGGTTTGTACTGACTGAACAGAGTTCAGGTGTGTTAGATTACAGTCCAGTTCCTCAAGATTTACTGTTAGCACAGCCTGGTTTTAATGATTGAAACACAAACACAATGAGCTGAATTTCATGCCCATCAGCTCGAGACACATTTGACTAGAAAAAAAATGGAAATAAGTGCAAAAATTTACTGAAACATCTGGAAACTAAATGGAAATTCCATATTTGTTATGAGCAAGCTTATTCTTCAACACAGCCTGAACTCTCTGAGGTGAACCTTCTCTAAGTAGTCTTCAGGAATACTCATCCCAGCGTCTTGGTGCAATCTGTTCGTTGGATTTTGGCAGGAGGAGATGGTGTTCTGATGCATAAAAATTTAAAATGTACTTTACTGCATCACACTCTGTAGATCAGGAGGTAGAGGAGCTCACCTACTAATTGGAAGGTTGGTGGTTTTATTCTTGGCTTCTCCAGTCTGTGTGCCAAAGTGTCCTTGGGCAAGATACTGAACCCTAAGATGCTCTCCAATGCAACCGCTGGAGTGTGAATGTGTGTGAATGTTAGATAGAAAGCACTTAAGCTTAGAACGAAGTGAATGCATGAATGAGACATGTTGTATAGTGGTTTGAGTGCTCAGCATAGAGCAGAAAAGTGCTATATAAGAACCAGTCCATTTACCACAGTCTTGAACTGTCTGCACTTCATGCAAGGAAGACTGCCTTGTACTGTGGTTATTCTATAGCTCAAGATCAAGTGTTTGTATTATCATTACATTAAGTTTATGTTGTCTTGTTAATTCTGTATTTCTGTTTATGGAAGGAAAAGTGATCATGTTGGTACCAGGATTTTATATTAATCTGTGGCCTGTGTGTTGAAGCAAAGGTGAAAGAGTCCAGAACTCCAGGCTGACTATAACAGAGCTGTAAACAACTGAGGCTGAAGCTTCAAGCCTCTTGACTTTATCTGCACTGAATATCACTCACTCTGAGTGCTGGAAGGTGGTGTTGTGTTGCTGTTGGTGCAAAGTCTGTCATCAGGTTAGATGTCACTGTGAGAGCGAACACAGAAGAGACGTCATGTTGGATCAAAGTTTATAGTGAGAATGTTCCACACTGACAGCCTGTCAGAGTTTCTTCTTCTCAGGTGTGGTTTATTGTTTCAGTTTTATAAACAGCCAAAGAAACAGAAACTGGAACTGCTGCATCAATCATTCCCTCATTTACCCCCATAGAAAAGAAACAGCCTACTGTAAGCAGAATATTTTGAAAGCAGAAAATAAAAATGGATGCAGATGGTTTAATGGAACTGGACACAGTTGATCATTTTTAATATTTCATTGTATTTCATTGTATTTCATCCTGGCCCTTCTCCTCCTCCCACTCAGTCAAACATTACATCACACACACGTAGGGTCTTGGGTGAGGGGGGCTTGTGCGGCAGTGAGTAGAGCCACTTCTTTGGCTCTGCTCACTATGTTGCGTGATGTCCCACTCTCCCTTTTTAATTACATTATACAGCTCACAACACGTCATAGTACACATAGGGCTTTGGGGGGCAGGTGTGTCACACAGTGGTCAGTGTGTGGAGCCGCTGAGGTGGCCCCACTTCTGTTCACTGCTGCCTGCTCCTCAATTTTATCTACATCTTAGACATTGAGGGCCTTGGGGGGTGGTGTGGATGGGCGCTGTTGCTCAGTGCTCATTACATCTGTCCCTCCAATTTTAATAGCACTGTAGTTTTCACACACATATACATATTCTTCCCACTCCATACACTCACATACACCCAACATATCACTCCAAACACGTTGAGTGGGAGGAGGGGGAGGGCGGGTCTTCCACACCCCAGTTTCATGCACCCTGCCGGGGGTAGGGACTGGCTAGTGGTTTGGGGCCGGGTTGGCTGCTTCGCCGGGGTGCCGCTGGCTCTGTGCTGGTACCCTCTCACCCACACTTGGTGTCCATGAAAGTTCTGTGTGTGTGCGCATGAATGTGTGACAGTCATATGTGTGAATATGAGTATATGATTTGTGTGTGTATGTGTGTGTGGTGCGTGTGTGTGTGGTGCATGTGTGTGCTTGTGTGGTGCAAGTGTGTGCGTGTGCGTGTGTGGTGCATGGGTGTGTGCGTGCATATGTGTGTGTGTGTGTGTGTGTGTGTGTGTGTGTGTGTGTGTGTGTGTGTGTGTGTGTGTGTGTGGACAGCAGGGCTTGGGCCTGTGGCTTGCTGAACCTTGGCACCTGTGGGACATGGTTGCGGAGGGTGGGAGTCACCCCTCCCTATCACTCCCTATTGCTTCCTGCTGCTTCCTGCTGGTTGCCACTGCTGCCCCTGGGGTGTCGGGTGCCCGTGGATCCCGGGGTTCGTGGCCGGATGTCTTGGCGTGGCTCTTGGCCCGCTCCCTTGGCGGTTGTGGCCTGGGGGTGGCTCGGGCCTCTTTGGCGTGGGGGGGGGCTCTGCTGGGTGTCGGGCGGTTCTCGGGCGCCTGGGGCCTTGGGGCCGCATTCGCGGCTCGTGCGGGGGATGCCGGCCTGTGGCGGGGGTTGGCTACTCATTGCCTCTGGGTATCTGGACTCTTGCCGTTTGGCCGTGGGGGGTCCGTCTGGGGTCTCCCTCCTTCCTCCTCTGGGGAGTGTGTGCAGTTGCCATCGGGATGTGTGGCCTCTCATCTTCTGATGTCCTGGTGGGCCGCGGATAGTCCACTTCCCCTGGGTCCTTCCCGGTTCGCCTCTGGATCGCGGGGGGCGTGATTGCAGTTTCTTGCCTCCATTGGTGAGTACGTTCCATGACAGAGGCACATACACACATTACTTGCAAGCAACAGCAGGATTGTGCGTGTGTGTGTATGTATGGGCATGTGTAGATATGTGGATGTGTATGTATATGTGTGGATATCATTCTTTGATTATTCTTTTCTCACCTTTGTTTTTGTTTTCTCTTTTTTTTTTTTTTTTTTTTTTTTTTTTTTTTTTTCTCTTTCTCACTCCTTTTCCTACCTTTCCTTTCTGCCTGTCACGCCTGGTATAAATAAATAAAATCAAATTAAAATACAAACTAAATACATACTAACAAGAGTAGCCTATTGTAAAACTTACAGAGCTATTCTTGAAAAAGCAAATATGTTTGGTACACCACCGTATTCGGATCATATTCTGATTGCGAAAACTGCCAGACATGACAGGCTAAAAAAACAAAAACAAAAAAAAAAACAGCCAAAGAAACAGAAACTGGAACTGCTGCATCAATCATTCCCTCATTTACCCCCATAGAAAAGAAACAGCCTACTGTAAGCAGAATATTTTGAAAGCAGAAAATAAAAATGGATGCAGATGGTTTAAAGGAACTGGACACAGTTGCTCATTTATAGCATTTTATTACATTTGTGTCGACTCTGTGTGGGGCTCATTTTGAAACTGCAGCCTGTTAGAGTTATTTAATTAATAACCCGAATAGCCCTCAACTCATTCTGAATTTGAATTCTGACTCTGGACTTAATATTGAATTGGAAATGACAATAAATTCATGAAAGTTTTGACTTTACACAGTTTCATATTTTGTCTTCCTTTCAAGATTCTCAGACATATGTGGCATTACTTTGTCATTTCTTTGTATTTGATTTACAGCTGTGATTTAGTATTTCCCAGTGAACACAAAGCTGATTCTTATAAATCTCCTGTCATTAGAAAATGTTTCACCACAATGATAGTAAATTTTTCAAAATACCTGAAATTTTTTCCTAAACCTTCTACCCTCACAGATATTGTATCTGGCAGTTTTAATTTGTATGCAGACTAAATATCTGGTTGGCTGTCTGGATTAGGCTCGAGATTTTAGTAATCTTATGGCCTAAAATGGCCATGAGGATTGTGTATTGTTCGAAGCTGGGAACTTTTTTTTTAATTAAAATAAAAAAAAAGGCTTCTATTTCCTTGTTTGGCCAACTTATTATCCCAGCAGGGTATCTGACAACTGGCAGGGTGTAGGTGTTGATAGCATGGATCTTATTCTTCCCATTCAGCTCACTCTTTACAACTTGCTTTACTCTCTACTAGTTGGTGGTTGCAGCTTTCCTAGTGGCTTCATCATGATTCCCATTTGCCTGTGGAATTCTAAGGTACTTGTAGCTGTCCTCATTGTCTGCAATGCTGCCTTCTGGTAGTGCAATCTCCTTAGTTGTGACTACCTTCCCTCACTTTTTTATCATTTGACTACACTTCTCTTCTTACTCGGTCAGTCTGATTTTACAGTCTTGAGTGACTGTTCTATCTACCAGTAGCTGGTGTTTTGCTCCCCTGGTCTCTCTGCCAATTCCTTTCTGAGCCCCACTCATGTATTGAACCACGTGCCTGTTTGTCTTTGCTGCTATGATGCCTGACAGGAGTTTCCATGTTGTATGGGAGCAGGTTGTTGGCCAGTAGTTGGATTGGACTGGTCCCTTCTGGGGATTCTTTGGGATCAGAAGTATCCAGCCTTTAGTCAGTCATTCTGGGTGTGTCTTAACCTGTATCATGTAGCAGCTGGTTTATTTGTGCTGCCACGTGCTCATGGAGTCATGGAGTGCATACATGCGCCAAATGTTCTCTATAGGTGAAAGATCTGGACTGCAGGCTGGCCGTTTCAGTACCCGGATCCTTCTTCTACGTAGCCATGATGTTGTGACTGCTGCAGAATGTGGTCTGGCATTATCTTGTTGAAAAATGCAGGGTCTTCCCTGAAAGTGATGACGTCTAGATGGGAGCATATGTTGTTCTAGAACCTGAACATAGTTCTCTGCATTAATGGTGCCTTTCCAGACATGCAAGCTGCCCATGCCACAAGCACTCATGCAACCCCATACCATCAGTGATGCAGGCTTCTGAACGGAGCGTTGATAACAACTTGGGTTATTCTTGTCCTCTCTGGTCCGGATGACATGGCGTCCCAGTGTTCCATAAAGAACTTCAAATCGTGACTCATCTGACCACAGAACAGTCTCCATTTTGCCACACTCCATTTTAAAAGACCCCTGGCCCAGTGCAAACGTCTGAGCTTGTGGAGCTTGCTTAGAAATGGCTTCCTCTTTGCACTGTAGAGTTTCAGCTGGCAACGGCGGATGGCACGGTGGACTGTGTTCACTGACAAGGCTTTCTGGAAGTATTCCTGAGCCCATTCTGTTATTTCCTTGACAGTGGCATTCCTGTTTGAGGTGCAGTGACGTTTAAGGGCCCGGAGATCACGATCATCCAGTAGAGTTTTACGGCCTTGACCCTTACGCACAGCGATTGTTCCAGATTCTCTGAATCTTTTGATGATGTTATGCACGTTTGATGATGATAACTTGAAAGTCTTTGCTATTTTACGCTGGGTAACACCATTCTGGTATTGCTGCACTATCTTTCTGCGCAACAATGGTGGAATTGGTGATCCTCTTACCATCTTGGCTTCAGAGAGACACTGACACTCTGAGAAGCTCTTTTTATACCCAATCATGTTGTCAATATATATATATATATATATGTATATGTATATATATGTGTATATGTATATGTATATGTATATATATATATACATATACATATACATATACACATATATATATATATATATATATATATATATATATATATATATATATGTGTATATGTATATGTATATGTATATATATATATATGTATATGTATATATATATATATATATATATATATATATATATATATATATACATATGTATATATAGATAGAGAGAGAGAGAGAGATCTGACTGGCATGTCTATTCCAGTGGATTTACTTTTTCCCATCTTTTTGAGGTGTCAGCAAACTCATCGTTCTCCACTGATTCCTTCTTTGATCTGTGCCTTTCATCTCTACACCAAGCTTCTACATCTATCGTTCATATGACCTCACCAGCATCTTCCTCGACCTACCTCTCTGTATCCTCATCCTCCAATATGGTCTCCAAGAATGTGGAAAAATTTATTAGTGAAATATAATCATGCAGAAAAAAAGGGGTTAAGTATCAGCAGGTGCTGCTACAGTTATTTAAATGCACTTAGGTAGTATGAGCATCACTATGAAGGCAGAAGTTTTGGCAGTTTGCTGGTCTGAGGCATTCAGATGTGTTGACACAATCCTATAATCTTTGCTGGAGTGGACATCCCACCAAATTTATCCCAATGCCAGACCCTGAAATCATCAGAGAAAAACCCAAGAACAACATCTCTGACTGTACAAGCCTCAGTTGAATTAGACAAAATAAATAAATAAATAAATTAATTAATTAATTAATTAATTAATTATTATTATTAATAATAATAATAATAATAATAATAATAATAATAATAATAATAATAATAATAATAATAATAATGTAAAATAATTTTCATTGAAGTACAGTTTGAAGCTTCTTAAAGGTTTTTAATGTAAGTTTTTCTTAAGGTTGTTAATGAATTTAACTTTAATTTAATTTTATTAATATAATTTTTTCTGTCATGCTTATAAACATTGCTTCATGTTTCAGATTACTAAACTGCAGTCAGAGGTGTGATTTAAATAACAACTCAGTTCATTATTATGACATGGATTTATTGAATGCAAATAAACCATGTTCAAATTGCCCTTATAGACAGAGAGGGGTGGAGTAGAGTCTGATAAATTTTGCGCAAATCGTGACACAGGAACGGGAGTCCAAAGAGAAGGGAGACAGAGGGAGGACGCTCAGAAAACAAACACATATAAGGTTGGTATTTCTTTTCATTTAGAAAAGAAAATTAATCCTGAATTTTTTTTAAAACAAAAATAAACTAATTTTAAGTACAGGTACTCATTGATACTGTAGTGTGTAAATTCTGTATTTTTCTGAATAACTGATTATATGGATTTTGAGTATCTGACAGAAAAAAGGTTTTCAAACAGGTCAGACAGGTCATATATAAACTCTTTAGATGTATCTTTATTGTTTTGCAAGTTAATATCTTCTCAAATCTTTGGTGGAAGCTTTGTGTGGCAACATATCACCTTTATTCATTAAGTAACAATTTTAAGAAGATATAGAGAAGACTTGTCTCATCACTTCGCCACATGTCTGTGTGGGGCTGCCTGCATGACATTATTTAATAATGTAGAGCAACAACAGTGGAAATGGAACATTTGCATGTGTTTCACTGGTAAAAATGTTCTTAGGAGTAAATAAATGCAGAATGCCCAAAGAAACTGCAAAAAAACAGCACAATTTAAAAGAAAATGAAAAAAATTAGATGGATGCTTGAATATGCTTTGGTGACAAACAGCTTTACATGTTTCGTGCTTCCAGGGAAATATGCAATGCAAAACTAAGCTCAGAGTAGAGGTCACACACTGACAGATGATGATGACGTTTTCCTAAATGCACTATAGCACTAAGTTAAATTTAAACGAATTACCTTGATTTTTAAAGAAAAAAACATGTTTGATAGTCCCAATAGAAAAATTTAACTGGCATGTCTATTAAAGTGGACTCACTTCTTTTCTATTTTCAAGATATGTCAGCAAACTCATCGTTCTCAACTGCCTCGTTTTTTGACCACCACCTTTCTCCCACAAACACCTCCCTCCCTTTATACATGCAGTGTCTCATCTCCACACCAAGCTCCTTCATCTTTCGTGCATCTGACCTCACCACCATCTTCCTCGTCCTACCTCTCTGCATCCTCATCCTCCAACATGGTCTCCAAGAATGGTGGAAAAAGCGCTCCACCTCCACAGAAGTAACTCTGAGTCACGCTGACAGCTTCACCTACAACATGGTCATCATGGACCTGCTGTATGCTGTTGCGTGTATCTTCAGATTTTGTGGGACCTCCATGAATAATTTAAACATGCTACACTTGGCATTCATTCTTTTGTTTTTCGCCTGGTTTGGACAGACTTTCTTTCACCTGCTCACCTGTGTGGAGCGCTACCTGGCTGTCCTTCATCCCGTCACTTATCTGAGTCTAAGAAAAGAAAGAGGGGTCAGAATCAGGAACATGAGCATAAGCTGTGTCTGGCTGCTTTGCTTTCCATTAATTGGTTGCATAATAATTGAAGATATGGTCGCCATTATCATTGTGAATTTCAGTCTCTTGATATCATCTTTAATCATCACCTCCTTCTGCAGCCTTTCTGTTCTCCGTGTCCTGATTCATCCAGGCCCAGGAGAACAGGGCAGAAAGAAGGACAGAGTTGACCAATCAAAGCTGAGAGCATTTTACACCATTGTGACCATACTGGGAATGTTGGTGTTGAGGTTTGTTTGGGATCTGAATTGGACTGTGGTTAATATGTATGAGGGAAATGATGGATGTGTGTTACTGTCTTGCGGTGTCTGGTTTAATATTCCCAGCAACCTCATGTTGTCCCTGCTGTTTCTACACAGAAAAGGTAAATTTGTGTGTTGCAAGAATAACACAAAATTAGGTTAAATGTTATATTATTTTGAAAACAAGATGTTGAGAAAAAATTGGGGGAACAACAAATAATTTTGGACACAATAAATAAAGACGAAAACAACACGAGAATAAGATCAGAAAAAATTTTACCTTGTCCGATTTTTTTCTTTTTTTGGTCCTCTTTTTTTGGCATGTGGTTGCAGAATAAACTAAAGCTGAAAATACAAGTAGCTCTAAAATGTTAAAGTCTTACAAGTTTATTTTGGGCCATAAAGCTCTAAGTATATTTAATTAAACATCTCTTTGTTTAGTCTTTTCCTATCTTAGTATGTTAAAATTTTTTACCACCTTGTTTCTTACCAAATTTTTGTCTTTAAGTTGCACATCTTTTATTTGTAGTTTTTCTTTTGGTTTTGGCTTTTTGCAATATTGTTAGGGTTTGGGTTTCTATTTTTACTTTTTTATTTTGTAGTGATTCAGTTTTATTTCACTTTATTATTTTTTTTTTTTTTTTGGTGCTTCATTTAGTTGTAATTGCAGTGCCTCCCTCTGTCTTTTGTGAGTATACCATTGTCAACTTGGCTCATTTTGGTAATTTTTTGTTCTTTGTGTGACTCTTGATCACACAAATTGCGCAAATTGTGTGGTGGATAGATAAACTGCTGATGTGAAGACATTAGATTCAGTTTTACAAGTAGTCTTAAAAATGAATAAAAAGTGAATTTCTTTAGCATAATAAAAGTTATAGACTGTGTTCAATGGAAACTTCTAACATTGAATAATATGGATACAAATAAAATTAAATTCTTTATGATGGGAGTGTTTCACTTCCTACAACTGTGGCTACACAGACACACCCAGTGTATGCCATGTTTTCCCCAGCACTCTCACAACCCATACATTCATCCATCTTTATCTGTAAATAGAACATGATATCATAATATTCAGTAAAAATATGTTTGTCTCAAAGAAAGCAAAGATGATTCAGAACAAATGGTATTTTCTGCAAAAGTAAAACACATCACGTGTGCATGCGTATGAGTAATTAAAAGCCTTGCACTTTTCCAGAGGAGGCTGCTGTAATTGAAGCTTTGAGTAATTAGACAATTTTTGAAATTGGCTCAAGTGATTCAATGCTTCACAAAAGCATCATTTGCTCATCATCACTGACTAGGTCACCTCCTGGACACCTCTTGGGTTAGGTATTCCAGGTGGGAGGAGGCCTGGGGTAGACCCAGGACACACTGGAGAGATTATATATCTCCAATTATTCCTCAGTGAGAGTTTACAGGCTGTGAAGTTTTCCCTGACAATGGTGAAAATGAGCAGCTGCAGGCCTTGATGGAATTAGATATTTTATTTTATTTGTAAATGTGTATTTCCCCCAAAAATAAAAGAAAACAAAATCCCTCTTAAAAGGCTGTATACAGCACAACAAGCCCAACAGGTCAACCCTCTCACAGGCTAGAGTAACAGAGAGCTGGTCACTGCATCAGGATCAAGCACCTACTGGGCCACCTGGAGTATAGTGATCGGTCCAGCTCGGGACTCCTCACCTTGACTCTACCTGAAGGCTCAGGCCCTCCTCCCACCTCTGGAATCCCACGGAGGGGTCTCTAAAATGCCCCTCCTGCCTCCAGATCCCTGAGTGAGTAAATTTTTAAATTCCACCAGGGATCAAATAATTATTTCCCTCACTGTATCTCATATTTCAACACAAGCGATAACCCATTAGGATTGTGTTCTATACTAATTCAACTTCAGTGCTGAAATGATTACTTTTTGTTATAGGCCAGTCTCAAAAATCATATGTGAAACATAGTCATTCAAAAAAAAAAAAAAAAAAAAAAAAGAAGGATAAGTATCAGCAGGTGCTGCTACAATTAAATGCCCTTGGTTTTGTCAGTCTGCTCTCTGAAGAGTTGAGGTGTGTTAACACAATGCTACAATCTGTGAAGGAGAAAACTTCTCACCAAATTCACCCCAAGGTCAGACCATGAAATGCACAGAGAAAAATCCAAGGACTACATCTCTGACTCTGCAGGCCTCAGTTAGTGTTAAATGTTAGAATTACAATTAGGGAAAAACAGCTGAGCAAGTATGTCTCATTTGCAAGGGTTACTAAGAGAAAGCCTCTTTTCCTGAATGAGTAAAGCACAGTTTAAAGATTCTTTTAAATTCTATAATAGGCTTGGAGTACTGGTGCAGGCGTGGGGGAGTTTGCTGTGGTCTTCTCTTAGATCCACTAGCCACTGAGCATCAGTGTTGTGTGTTGCATCTTTCTCCCATATGCTCTTCCAGTATTGCTCCATCTCCATTTTTGGTGGGGGTGCTCTTCTCATATTGTTCCCCTGCCACTGAGAGTATACCTTGGATGGTTCGGTGGAGAACATCTGGTTTATTCTCCTGGCTTCTATCTCTCTGGTATAGCTCTTCAGGCGGCTAGCCAAGGCTGTGAGTCTTTGCTTGGCAGTCTCTAAGTCCTCAGGTATGGACAGCCTGCTGTACTTCTTAGACACCGCTTTCTTCATCCCACCTTTCTGCAACTCTGAGAGCAGGCTAACTTCCCTCCGTGCTGCCTTGATCTTAGCCTCTAGTTGTAGTTTTCATGGAGGGCACTGCTCCTTATTGCTGTTCATCTTAGAGCCAAGCATCTCAAGGATCAAGGATGCTGCCGTGGTATACATCAACTGATTGGTTTCAGTGATGGTCATGGTAGGGATTGTCCGTAGTGCTACATTCACATCTTCTCGTAGGTTTTCAGAGGGTACTTCACGTAGTCTTGGTAGTCGACGTCGAGGGGTCCAGTTCTCCTTCTTAGCCATGATTTTATCTTGATCTGATCTTATTCTGATCTTATAGTACATCAAGATCTTATTTGTCCATGCTGTACTGGGTAGTTTTATTCCAATGGGGTTGTTTTGATTGTTGTGTTTTATCTGTAATTATTATAGGGTCTTTACCTTTCAATAAAAGTACCTTGAGGTGACTGTTTGTGGAAATCAAAATGTAAACAATAAATACAAACAAGACAGGAAACTAAGATGACAATTCAAACTAAAACAAACTAGGACATAAAACTCAGTGAAAACAGAACCAAACATAAAACACTGGGCACACAGCCTAGGACCCCCCGCAACCCTGAAGATGGATGGATGGATGGATGGATGGATGGATGGATGGATGGATGGATGGATGGATGGATGGATGGATGGATGGATGGATGGATGGATGCACATTGTACTTTAGGTTCTGTTATAATAGTTGTTTCTATTGAATTGCTGTTTCCCTTCGTTCTTGTCTACCTCGTCTCTGTGTTGCAGTGTCAAGTTTGTTCCTCTGTGACCCTTGCCTCATGTGTTTTGTATTTAGTTTATTCCTAGTGTTGCTACATCTGTGTCTTTGTCTCAGTATTCTAGTGTTTCCTTTATTTCTTTGTAAGTTTTAGTCTCGTCTGTCTTGTATTTAGTTTTACTTCCTGGTCTTAAGTTTATTTTTCCCAGCTGTTCCTAATCCTCTTATTACCCTGTGTCTTTATTTAAGCCCTCAGTCTGTATCGCACTTTTCGTTGTATACTCGTGTACAATGATAATAAAGTTGAATCTAATCTAATCATTGTGTATCCATGCCTTTTTATTTCTTGTCTCGCTTGTATTATAAACCACAGTTAAGTTTTGCCTGACGACTCCTGCATTCTGGGGCCAACCTTGCCTGCCACACTGCATACATGACTCTAATAAACAAACACAAATTTCTGTATGTGGGTGTATTTGGCCAATGATACTGTAATTGTTTATCAAGTGAATATTAATTTATTAATTATTTCGACATGGATATTTTTGAATGCAAATAAACTATGTTTAAATTGCACTTAGAGACAGAGAGGGGTGGAGTGGGGCTCTGATATGTTTTGTACAAAGAGTGACATAAGAGCAGGAGTCCACAGAGAAGAGACACAGAAGAGGCAGCTTCATTTGGTTATATTTCATCTTTCTTCATTAAGTAACAATTTAAAAAGTAAGGTCTGTACAGAAAAATGATCCCAGTTCAGTCATGGTGTGTTTTGCACAGTGTGTGTTAATGTATGAATAAATGCAGGACACTGATGCAGAGAAGGTCTGTGTGACTGTACAGCAGTTTCTGTGGGTGTATTTTTATGTTCTCAGCATTTATGTCAAAATAATTTTGTTGCTGACGTCTTTTACCAGTTTGCTGCTTTCACATGTGGAGTGGGGCAGAAAAACAAAGAAGCTCAGAACAAAACATTTCTATGGCTTTTTCCACAATGCACAATAACATTGCTGAGTTAACTATCTTTTAGCATTCACCTGATTTAGACAGTTATTTCACATGCTCATGTGTGTGGAGCGCTACCTGGCTGTTGTTCATCCCGTCACTTATCTGAGTCTAAGAAAAGAAAGAGGGGTCAGAATCAGGAATATCACCATAGGCTGCGTCTGGCTGCTTTGCTTTGCCTTGACTGGTTGTATAATTATCAAAGATATGGCCATTGTCATCGTGTATGTCTTCCTCTTGATATCATTTTTAATCATCACCTCCTTCTGCAGCCTTTCTGTTCTCTGTGTCCTGATTCATCCAGGCCCAGGAGAACAGGGCGGGAACAGGCAGAAGGTCGACCAATCAAAACTCAGGGCATTTTACACCACTGAGATCATACTGGGAATGTTGGCACTAAGGTTTGTTTGGGATCTGAATTGGAATGTAATGCGTATGTCTAAGGGAAATGATGGATGTGTGTTAATGTCATGTGGTACATGGTTCAATCTGCCCTTCAACCTCATGTTGCCCCTGCTGTTTCTACACAGAAAAGGTAAATTTGTGTGTTGCAAGAATAACACACAGTGAGGTTAAATATTATATTATTTTGAAAAGAAAATACTGAGAAAAAATTGGGGGCTTAACAAATGACAACCAAAACAACACAAGAAAAGAGAAAAATAATCTACCCTATTTTTTTCTTTTTCTTTTATTTTTTTTGGATGTGGTTGCAGAATAACCCAAAGCTGAAAATAGAAGTAGCTCTAACATGTTAGTGTCTTACAAGTTTATTATGGCCCATTAAAACCCATTTAAAATTCTCTTTCTTTAGTCTTTTTCTATTTTAGTGTATCAAACTTTTGTTCACCACCTTGTTACCAGGTTTGTGTCTCAGCTGTTTCCTGAGGTCACAGCTGAGCAGAGCACTGAACTGGAAATCAACAGTTTCTCTCTAATAACTTATTTAATTTTCCTTGTACTTTCACATTTGTTCGCTGATGAACATCTGGCAAAAACTGGCGAGGTTTTGCGTTTGAGTTGCAGATCTTTTTCTCATTGTCATTCTTGTGGTTTTGACTTTTTGCACTATTGTTTTTAGGTTTTGTGTTTCTGTTTTGATGTTTTACTATTGAGCTGATTCAGTGTTGTGTGCCTTTTTGTGTTATTTTGTGTGGATTTAATTATATTTGCAGTGTTTCCATCTGTGTACCTCCCTCTGTCTTGTCTTTGTGAGTATGCCATTGTCATCTTGGTTTGTTTTGGTAAGTGCATTTTGTGTTACTTGTGTTATTAGTCCTTTTTTTTGTGATCCTCTGATTAGCTGATCACTGAAACTGTGATTGATAGAGTAAACCTTTACGTGGAATAAATATTAGAATCAGTTTTACATTTACTCTTGAGTACTAAACTACAGTCACATGTGTGACTTAAACAAGAAAACTACAAACCAAACACTCCTAAATGGCACAGTAAATAATGTTGGATTTGTATACACATAAAAAATTGTCTGCACATCATTTGAATTTTTTTTTTCATAATGGACAGCAGTGTGGTGTGTTCTGATAAAGTACAGAATGTGGGACATTACTCACCTGAATATTACACATAAAATTTGTATGTGGACGTACTTATTGGTGCATGTATTTAGGCAATGATGATCAATTTGTCATGGATTTATTTGAATAAAAATAAAGTATATTTAAATTGTACTTAGAGAGACAGAGAGAATAGTGACATGGAAACAGGAGTCCACAGAGAAGAGAGACAGAGGGAAGAGGCTCAGAAAACACACACTGAAGGTTGGTGTTGATTTTGATTTTTTTTTTTATTATTATTAAATTGGGTCTGTTTTAAAAATTAAACAAACAAAAAGTTTAACTACAACTAAATTTTTCCACTGTATTTTGTAAATTCTGTAATTTTCTGATTAGTTGATCACAAGTTTTATGTTTTTAGAAGTCAAAATCAGGATTTTGAGTCAAAATGCGACAGAAAATGTTTTGAAAATTTGCAGAGTTCATGTATAAATTGTTTGGAAATTTCTGTCACAATTTTTTTCCTGAGTGTTTTTATTCCTCTATAGACATGAAAAGAAAGAAACAAACAAAAAATGGACTTTTAACTTTGTTTATGAAGCTATTCTTCATGGAACTACAAACATGTCCACTCAGCTGGACACCATTCGCTTGACTTTTGAGGCAGAGAAAAATGTATTTAAAAACCAAAAACAGAAAATTATGTTACATCCTCAGCTTGACTGTCTCTACTGCTAGCATTGTCTGATCTTGATTAATTACATTCAAATAACAATAACCTGTATATTTGTTGTGATATCTGCCGTCTTCTGCGCCAGATTTCTGTTTAAAAAGATATTTTTAGTGTCAATGACAGTTTTTACCTTGATTAAAAAAAACGAATGTTTTAAACTCACTTTTCCAAAAACTGAGTGCAGCTTCTACCTTGTGACAGAAATGTTATTTCTCACTCAAAATGACCTGATATCATTCATGAGAGATTTGTTTGACATGTTTCACAGATTGTAGATCAACAACTCATTTACAGCCCTTTAAATACAGACGATCACTTTTTGGCACAACACCAGCAGCTTTTGAATGTAACTAATAAAGTACTCTTAGTTACTTCTAAAATTAAGTTATCAGTAAAGTAACTAAGTTACTTTTGAAAGGGGTAATCAGTAATCAGATTTACACTGCTGCTTTCATCACATGTCCATGTGTCTGTGTGGGGTCTGCACAATTGAATTTTAATTATTTAATAATGTAGAGCACCAATAGAGGGAATGCAAAAGTTTCATGTGTTCAATGGTAAAAATCCTATAAACCACAGAACCTTCAGCAGCATGTTTTAAAGGAAAATGATTAAAAAAAAAAAGAGGGCTATTTGAATATACTTTGGAGAAAAAAGCTTCATGTTTCCTGTTACTAAGGAAATATTCAATGCAAAACTAAGATCAGCGTAGACGGTGAGACAGTGAAAGATGATGCTGTTAATGACTGTGGTTTATTTAAATATACAAAATTCTGCACACTATTTAAATTTCTTCCAAATTTTATCCTGATGGACTGGAGAAAATAAACTGCAGCAGGTGAAATGACCCCAGTCCAGCACATAGTGAATTTTATGCCCTTGTGTGTTAATGAATGAATACATAAATGCAGGACACTGATGCAGAGAAGGTCTGTGTGAGTGTACAGCAGTCCTGACTGATCTGTGTGTGAAGTGTTGTGCCAGTTTGTCTCTTTCACACAGTTTTATTGTCTTATCCATTACAAAGAAATCGTATTTGAATTGAATTTATTGAGACAAGAAGGGGAGTGGGGATGAAAAATGGAAAATTGGAACAATATAATTGGCACAGTGTTGCAGTGAGGAGACTTGCAGAGGAAGTTCAGAAGCAAATTGATGAGTTAAATTTAAATGAAGTAACTTTTTAAGATAAACATGATAACTAAGATAACTATGAATATAAACTATGTATCGACAAAAAAACTTTTTTTTTTTAAATTTATTTTTCTGTTCTAGTGGAGTGACGTGCTTTTTTTCCCTTTAATTTCTAGATATGTCAGCAAACTCATCATTTCCCACTGCATCCTTTTTTGATCTCCACTTTTCCTCCACAAACACCTCCTTGCCTTTATACCTAGAGTGTCTCATCTCCACACCAAGCTCCTTTATCTATCGTGCATATGACCTCACCACCATCTTCCTCGTGCTACCTCTCTGCATCCTCATCCTCCAACATGGTCTCCAAGAATGGTGGAAAAAGCGCTCCACCTCCACAGAAGTAACACTGAGTCACTCTGACAGCTTCACCTACAACATGGTCATCGTGGACCTGCTGTATGTTGTTGCCTGTATCTTCAGTTATTGTGGGATCTCCATGAATAATTTAAACATCCTACACTTGGCGTCCTTTCTTTTCACTTTCACCTGGTTTGGACAGATTTTCCTTCACCTGCTCACCTGTGTGGAGCGCTACCTGGCTGTCGTTCATCCCGTCACTTATCTGAGTCTAAGAAAAGAAAGAGGGATCAGATTTAGGAATATCACTATAGGCTGTGTCTGGCTGCTTTGCTTTGCCTTGAATGGTTGTATAATTATCAAAGATATGGCCATTGTCATCGTGAATTTCTTCCTCTTGATATCATCGTTAATCATCTCCTCCTTCTGCAGCCTTTCTGTTCTCTGCGTCCTGATTCATCCAGGCCCAGGAGAACAGAGTGGGAACAGGGAGAGGGTCGACCAATCAAAGCTCAGGGCATTTTATACCATTGTGACCATACTGGGAATGTTGGCACTAAGGTTTGTTTGGGATCTGAATTGGACTGTGGTGTTTATTTCTGTGGGAAATGATGGATGTGTGTTAATGTCATGTGGTATCTGGTTTAATATTCCCAGCAACCTCATATTGCCCCTGCTGTTTCTGCACAGAAAAGGTAAATTTGTGTGTTGCAAGAATAACACACAATGAGGTTAAATTCTATTTTACTTTGAAATCAAATAATTTTGAACACAACAAATAAAGACCAAAACAACACTGTCATGTATGGCTGAGTGGTGGGAAGGGTAAGACCCAAATGCAGGACATAAGCCAAACTAAACTCAAAACAACATTTATTTGTTGAAGGCACAAAGGAACAAAAACACAAAATACCAAAACCAGAATCTCAACCAAGGTTATATTAAAAAGGCAAAACACCAAGCTTGGGAGAACAGAAAAATCAACTACTAACTGGGGAACACACAGCTAAGGGGAGTAACACAGACAACACCACAATAAAGAACAGAGAAAACCTGAGGCCTTAAATACACACACTGGGTAGTCAGGGGAAGTGGAAACAACAGGAGAAACAAATGAAACTAATAACACAGGGGAAGCAAAATGAAACACACAGCACAGGGAACATGAGACTGTCAAAATAAAACAGGTCACCAACCATGACACACAGGCAGACATGAGGAATAACAGACAAGAGACACCCCAACACAAGGGATTAAGACGCTAATAGGCATCAAGACACAGGGAAGACAAGAACACAGAGACACAGGGAAGACAAGAACACAGAGACACAGGGAAGACAGAATGAAAAGCAATAACTAAACTCAAAACTGGCATACAAAACTACAACAAACTGAGAACCTAAACAGTGAGAAAAACCAAGAAACACAACCCGAACAATACAACAAAACAGAACTTCACATAAAGAGCTAAAAACACTGGGCCACCGGACCAGGACCATGACAATCACAAGAATAAGATCAGAAAAAAATATGGTTGCAGAATATACAATATAATATACAGAGGTGGGAAGTAACAAAGTACAAATACTTTGTTACTGTACTTAAGTTGGAGTGGCTGTGGCTCAGGAGATAGAGCAGGTCACCTACTAATCAGAAGGTTGGCGGTTTGATTCCTGGCTGCACCGGGCAAGCGTTGGATTGTGAATGTTAGACAGAAAGCACTTAGATACACATGGAAGTGCTTGTATGACTGGGTGAATGCAAACGTGTTGTATAAGCGCTTTGAGTGCTCAGATAGAGTAGAAAAGTGTTATATAAGAACTAGTCCATTTATCATTTAAGTAGATTTTTAAGGTATCTGTACTTTACTTGAGTATTTATTTTTCTGACCACTTTTTACTTTTATTCCCTACATTTTTTTTACACGAATATCTGTATTTTCTACTGCTTACATTTTCAAAACAACCTCGTTACTTTAGGTTTAGCACGTCTGAGAAAAGTTTGCATTTCCGGTCAGTGCAGTAGCCGGCTCCTGATTGTGAGCAGGTTTTTTTGGAATCCACAGCAACAGGGTGGAAGGGAGGGTGCAGACACACCACAGTAGAGGGAGAGGCTCGCAAGACCGGAAAGAGCTAGAGGAAGTTGTGCTTTACATAGAGGCTATACGCAGAACAGAGAGGAAAATGAGTGACAGAAAACGTAAAGCACATAAGTGTCACATTGCAGTTTGTCACACAGTGTATCTGCTAGCTAAAAGAACAGCTGCTGTGTTTCCAGGGAGAGAAAAGAATGAGCGATAACTTCACTCAGACGGACAAAGATGTAAGAAAGAGGAAGAAGAGAGCAGCAGCAGGTCAGCTGATCACAGCCTGCACACCAACATCATTTACTGCAGCTCACAATAGAAAGTTGTGATTCTTCTCCCCATGCAGAGCCACTACAGCTGATCTTAGGGTTCCTCCACCTTCTAAATCCCACTGTAACCCCTGAGTTTCCTCATGTTTGTGTTTAGGTGGAGGCTCAGTCACCCTCTACTATGGAGGACACAGAGAACAGAGCTGTGTTTAAATTCCCTTTCACAGTTTGTGTCCAACATAACAGATTCAAGCTGAGTGCATTCATTAGGATTAACATTTAGACTGAAGTAATGTTTTATTTTTATGTATTATTATTTTATATTATTACAATAATATATAATGAGGTTCAGTTAGCTTTACAGATAAATAGTTAGAAGAAACGTCCTTCAAAGAGCTACTTTTACTTTCTTACTTTGAGTACATTTCACAGCCTGTACTTTTATACTTTTATTTGAGCAAAGAAGTTGAACCAGTACTTGTACTTCAACTTTTGCCAGAGTAGTTTTTAACACAAGTACTTGTACTTCTACTTAAGTACAGAATGTCAGTACTTTCGCCACCTCTGATAATATGCAAGCTGAAAATACAAGTAGCTCTAACATGTTACTGTCTAACAGGTTTATCGTGGGCCTTAAAGCTCCAAGTATGTTTATTTAAACATCTCTTTGTTTAGTCTTTACCCTTTTTTTTTTTAGCATGTTACGCTTTGTTTACCACATTGTTGCCAGATTTGTGTCTCAGCTGGTTCCTGAGGCCTCCATCACAGCTGATCAAAGCTGTGAGAAATCAGCAGATTCTCTCTAATAACTTCTTTAATTCTCTTTGTAGTTTCACAATTGCTTAAGAGCACTGTTGAACCTCTGGCATAAACTAATGTGATTCAGTTTTTGTTTTGTTTTTTTAGTTTTCTGGTTGCAGATCTTTTTCTCATCATTATTTTTGTGTTTTTTTTTACTTTTTGTAATATTGTTTTTGGCTTTCTGTTTTGACTTTTTGTTCTTCTACTGGTTGAGTTTTGTTTGCCTTTTTGTGGGTTGTGGGTTGATTTGATTATAATTTCAGTGTTTCCGTCTGTGTGCCTCCCTCTATCTTTTGTGAGTGTATCATTGTCATCTTGTTATTGTTTCTTCCTTGTGCGACTCATGTGATATAACTCCCTATCTATGTGATCCTCTGATTACCTGATCACTCAAATTGAGATAGATTGATGAAGTAAATTATTCATATGGAAGAAACAGAATTAGTTTTGCACAAATAAAAAGTGAATTGCTTTAGCATGATAAAAGTTATACACTGTGTTCAATGGCAAATACTGTAATCAAATAATATTGAAAAAATAAAAATAAATAAAATTCTCTTTGATGTGCCAGCCTCAGGTTCTGTGTGTGCATGTCTGTGTGTATTTTCATTAAAGTTTATGTAACAGCTCATTTATCAAATGATTTTCAATTTTATTGATTCTTACTGACCTAATTTTTTATTTCATTTTTTTTAACTGGACTGTTTCCTGATTTGTCTCTGAGCTGCTTCCTGTCTGTGTCAGCAGACCTCGTAGGAGAGTCTGATTGGTCTGCAGTGAAAGACCCAGGAGGAACCGGAGGAACAAGTCCAGGTGTCCATTTGGACTCTCTAAGGCCTTGTCCACAGCACTCTGGTAGAAGTGTCTCACTGAAGGCTCTTCAGTTGGCACTGATGCTGTTTGTTCTTCTTCCAGCAGGTTGACACCAGAGTTGGTGAATGTCAGATGGACATGAAGAGCAGCCAGAAACTCCTGAACACTCAGATGGATGAAGCAGAACACCTTCTCCTGGTAGAGCCCTCTCTCTTCTTTAAAGATCTGTGTGAACACTCCTGAGTACACTGAGGCCTCTCTGATATTGATGCCACACTCTGTCAGCTCTGATTCATAGAAGATCAGGTTGCCCTTCTGCAGCTGCTCAAAAGCCAGTTTCCCCAGAGCCTCAATCATATTCTTGTTCTCTGGGGTCCAGTGTGGATCTGTCTTTCCCCCTCTGTCATACTTGATGTTCTTCACTTTGATCTGAACAACCAGGAAGTGGATGTACATCTCAGTCAGAGTCTTGGGCAGCTCTCCTTTCCCACTTGTTTTTAACAAATTCTCCAGAACTGTAGCAGTGATCCAGCAGAAGACTGGGATGTAGCACATGATGTGGAGGCTATGAGATGTCTTGATGTGGGACATTATGATGTTGGCCTGATTTTCATCTCTGAATTTCTTCCTGAAGTACTCCTCTTTTTGTAGGTCAGTGAACCCTCTGACCTCTGTAACCATGTCTACACAATCAGCAGGGATCTGATTGGCTGCTGCAGGTCGTGTGGTTATCCAGATGTGAGCAGAAGGAAGCAGATTCCCCCTGATGAGGTTTATCAGCAAAACATCCACTGATGAGGACTCTGTGACATCAGTCAGGATCTCAGTGTTGTGGAAGTCCAGAGGAAGTCGACACTCATCCAGACCATCAAAGATGAACACAACCTTGAACTTTTCAAAGCTGCAGATTCCTGATTCTTTGATTTCAGTAAAGAAATGATGAACAAGTCCCACCAAACTGAACTTTTTATCCTTCAGCAGATTCAGCTCTCTGAAAGTGAATGGAAACATGAACTGGATGTCCTGGTTGGTTTTATCTTCAGCCCAGTCCAGAGTGAACTTCTGTGTTAGGAATGTTTTTCCGATTCCTGCCACTCCCTTTGTCAGCACTGTTCTGACTGCTTTGTCTCTTTCAGGCGATGTTTTAAAGATGTCTTCACGTCTGATTGTTGTTTCTGCTCTGTCTGCTTTCCTGAAAAATGTTTCAGTGTGTCTGACCTCATGTTCATTATTGACCTCTCCCCTCCCTCCCTCTGTGATGTAGAGCTCTGCGTAGATTTGATTCAGCATGGATAGAGTCTGTGCTTTAGCAATGCCCTCAAACACACACTGGAACTTCTTCTTCATGTTAGATTTAAGTTTACACTTAAAGCATGGACGGGAGTTTTCTGCAGGAAAGAAAAGAATTAAAATAAAGATTTCAATATAACAATTTCTTGAGAATTTATTTATGTAATCAAATCCTCTTACTGCTCAGCAGATAGGCAGCGAGTTCCTTTTCCTTCATTCTCTGAAGGAAGTGCACTGTGAGCTTCAGAAATGCCTCTCTTCTGCTCCTCTGCTCCTCATCCTCATTCTGACTTTCTAAGAATTCTTCATAATCTGGATTCAGAGAACTCTTCATCTGCTTTAGCTCATTCTTCACAAAAGCAACAATGTTGTCCTCCAGCAGCTGGAAGAGAATAAATCACACTGTCCAAATGCACAGAAGGTCACATCTATGTTGATCTAAAAAGTTTTGTGAAGAACAGTGAAAACTATCACTTTCACATCTACAAACCATGAATATGAAGTCCAGGTCAGTGTGATTCTGGTGGGAAATGGAAACATCTGACTCCTGACTGACTCTGTGAAAATGCCATCAAATATTATCAACAGTTACCATTTTACAGAATGCCCACAAACATAAGAAGCAGCCCATCCATCCATCCTCTTATCCTGTTCAGGGTCGCTGGAGCCTATCCCAGCTGACATAGGGTGAGACGCAGTATTCAACCCGTGCAGGTCGCCAGCCTGTCGCAGGGCCAACAAAAACAGACAGACAACTACTCACACCTATGGGCAGTTTATAGTGACCAATTAACCTAACCTCAGTAACTGCATGCTTTTGGACTGTGGGAGGAAACCCACGCAGACACGGGGAGAACATGCAGACTCCACACAGAGAGGCCTGGGCCCGGTCCAACGTGGAATTGAACCCAGTCCTTCCAGACAGTATTTTAGCTGTGAGGCAGCAGTGCTAACCACCGTGCTGCCCCAGATTAAAAAAAAAAACAAACTTCTTTGCATTTTCTGAAAAAACTGAAAATAATATGACAGGCCATTATTTTAAGAGCGTGACAGTATATATACATATATACATATATACACATATATATGAAAATGCCATCAAATATTATCAACAGTTACCATTTTACAGAATGCCCACAAACATAATAAGCAGCCCATCCATCCACGTCCTTCGTAGCCCAGGAAGACCGCAAAGATTGGAAGTGAGCGGCTAGCCTTCATATCAGCGTCGCCTGCCCTCACCTCTGCGTAGCTCATGTCGCCTAGCAACCGTGAGTGCGAAGCACAGCTGTGTAAAAGCAGCTGGTTAAATGGAGAGCGAACTTTAGCTCCTTTTTGTGGTTTAATTTTGAGTCTTTATTCAAAATAAGCTGCTAAAACAAGCATAACAACATCAAGGAATACAGCTGAGCGAATGATTAATTTCCAACTATATAAAGTGAGACATTAATGTTGACTAAAACTATCCAGTTATAATGCTTAACTTTAATTTCAGGAGTTTGCTTATCACAGGAGTACTTCCACCCTTCATTGGTCTGTGTAGTAGACTGGTGGGAAAATAAAATTTTGAAGTTTAAGCTTATGTATATTGATTCATTCATCAACCAAACTTAAATTAATAGTTCTCATGTTAAATATTAAAGTGTGATTAATTTCGATTAATTAATTACACAGCTTTTAATTAATTCGATTAATTTTTTTAATCAAGTCCCACCCCTAATATATATATATATATATATATATATATATATATATATATATATATATATATATATATATATATATAATTTTTTTTTTTTTGCTGCATATTTTAAGAGGCAGCACATTAAATGGTGGTTTAAATTTCTTATTATGAACCTATAAAAGCCATTTCCAATTTCCACAAAGCTGAGTTGAGAAAATGATGATGTATTTCCAAGAACAGAATACAGTGGATCTATAAAGCTTGAAGCTCTTCTCAGTTTGGTTCAGTGGATGAACAGTTGACCAAATGGCAGAAATTTCATCAACCCAGGTGCAAGTCTGACAAATTACAATTTGCTATATACATAAACCTCCGTGCTGCAGCCATTAAGGATCAAAATTACTTGCAAGAATAAAAAAAAAAAAAAATCTGCTTTTTATTAACTAAAAGTGACAAAAAAGATTTCTATTCTATGTGGTTTTTTTTTTAATTAATCCCCCTGCAGTAACTGGCAGTTACTGAGGAGCACTTCAGACTGACTGAACTAAATTTGATGAAGTTTTTGTCATGTTAGCTCTTCTTAGCTCAGCCTGCTTGTAGGTCGACTGCAGTGATGGATGCTGTCTTTAACCAGTCTGCATGAGTCGCATAGTTTTATGTTTTATTACTAATGTACAGTTTTCTTCATTCAGGGCTGTGATGCAAGAATGGGGCATCTCCATGTAAAGTAGAATTTAGTAAAAGCCAAACTACACAGTATTTAGGTTGTTGTATTTTCTTAGGGACTTTATGAGGTAAAAAAAAAAAAATACTATCACCCTCCTAAAATAATGGCGTGATGAAGGGTGACGATATGTGCAAATTGAACAAAACTTCTGGAGTTTGTTTTTATAACCTGTACAGATCTTTTCTGCACTTCATCATCTGAATCTTTCTGGCATTAACACTGACCATACACAGTTAATCCTGATCAAAATGAACCCAACGTGCAGCATGAACAGTCCATAGAATCATGATGTCTTACAATTTTGTAGGTTTTGTTTGAATTTACATGATGTTCAAATAAAATACAAACAGTAATGCTGAATATCATGTTGTAGGAAGAATAGATACGGTATTAGAAAATGCAGTGTGAGGTGTTGAGTGTCGTACCTTTCCATGTTGGTCACAACTGCAGCTACCTGATCAAGAGAAAAGTTTTTATACTTTGGGTTTCTTTATGTCTTCATGTTTGTTCTCAGTTTCTCTTTGTATCCTTCTGGTTCGCTATGAACACAGTGAACTGTTCTATATTATATCTGCATTGCATTATCCTTAAGATATAAATTATTTCAGAATATAGAGAAGTAAAAAATCACAAATGAAATGATAGATCCTTTCTCAACCTTCAAGCAAACAAAGACTAATTGTGATAAAGTGAAAACTGTTATCAAATGTATGCTTAACAACTTCTGTCTATAATTCTGTCACTCTGCAGCTCTCTGGGTTCATCACTATTTAGTGCTCTGGTACGTCTCCTTCATTTATTTAAGCATGAAGAACTGCAGAGACTTTGTTTTACAAACCTGGCTGACATGCAGTTTAAATTTTAATAAAATTTGAGCAAGCTTCATTACAATTAAATATAGACAACAATAATGTAAGTCAACAGATATTCAAGAATAATATAATTAAAAATATATATTTCTCTTTAAAGTAAATAATTTAAATCTTACCAAATGTTCATCAACACTGTGCTTCAGTCTGCAGCTCACTTTCTCAAGCAGCGTTTGAATGCTGTATAAATGCTTTCACTACAGGTGCTGACACGCCTTCATGGTTTGTACTGACTGAACAGAGTTCAGGTGTGTTAGATTACAGTCCAGTTCCTCAAGATTTACTGTTAGCACAGCCTGGTTTTAATGATTGAAACACAAACACAATGAGCTGAATTTCATGCCCATCAGCTCGAGACACATTTTACTAGAAAAAAAATGGAAATAAGTGCAAAAATTTACTGAAACATCTGCAAACTAAATGGAAATTCCATATTTGTTATGAGCAAGCTTATTCTTCAACACAGCCTGAACTCTCTGAGGTGAACCTTCTCTAAGTAGTCTTCAGGAATACTCATCCCAGCGTCTTGGTGCAATCTGTTCGTTGGATTTTGGCAGGAGGAGATGATGTTCTGATGCATAAAAATTTAAAATGTACTTTACTGCATCACACTCTGTAGATCAGGAGGTAGAGGAGCTCACCTACTAATTGGAAGGTTGGTGGTTTTATTCTTGGCTTCTCCAGTCTGTGTGCCAAAGTGTCCTTGGGCAAGATACTGAACCCTAAGATGCTCTCCAATGCAACCGCTGGAGTGTGAATGTGTGTGAATGTTAGATAGAAAGCACTTAAGCTTAGAACGAAGTGAATGCATGAATGAGACATGTTGTATAGTGGTTTGAGTGCTCAGCATAGAGCAGAAAAGTGCTATATAAGAACCAGTCCATTTACCACAGTCTTGAACTGTCTGCACTTAATGCAAGGAAGACTACCTTGTACTGTGGTCATTCTATAGCTCAAGATCAAGTGTTTGTATTATCATTACATTAAGTTTATGTTGTCTTGTTAATCCTGTATTTCTGTTTATGGAAGGAAAAGTGATCACCAGGATTTTATATTAATCTGTGGCCTGTGTGTTGAAGCAAAGGTGAAAGAGTCCAGAACTCCAGGCTGACTATAACAGAGCTGTAAACAACTGAGGCTGAAGCTTCAAGCCTCTGGATTTTATCTGCACTGAATATCACTCACTCTGAGTGCTGGAAGGTGGTGTTGTGTTGCTGTTGGTGCAAAGTCTGTCATCAGGTTAGATGTCACTGTGAGAGCGAACACAGAAGAGACGTCATGTTGGATCAAAGTTTATAGTGAGAATGTTCCACACTGACAGCCTGTCAGAGTTTCTTCTTCTCAGGTGTGGTTTATTGTTTCAGTTTTATAAACAGCCAAAGAAACAGAAACTGGAACTGCTGCATCAATCATTCCCTCATTTACCCCCATAGAAAAGAAACAGCCTACTGTAAGCAGAATATTTTGAAAGCAGAAAATAAAAATGGATGCAGATGGTTTAATGGAACTGGACACAGTTGCTCATTTTTAATAATGCAGTCATTCTGAATTTGAATTCTGACTCTGGACTTAATATTGAATTGGAAATGACCCTAAACTCATGAAATTTTTTATTTTATACATTGCTTCATATTTTATCTTCCTTCTCAGATTCTCAGAAATGTGTGACATTAGTTTCTCGTTTTTTTTTTTGTATTTTGTGTACAGCTGTGATTTAGCATTTCCCAAGAAACACAGAGATGATTCTCATAAATCTCCCATCTTTAGAAAATCTTTCACCACAATGAAATTAAATTTTACAATGAACCTAAAAGTTTTCCTAAACACTCCGCTGATATTGTATCTGTCAGTTTGTCTGCATGTCAACTATCTGGTTTGCCTTCAATATCCTGGGTTAGACTCGAGATTTTAGACTTCTTATGCCATAAAATGGTCACAAGGATCGTCTCCTGTTCCAACTAGAGTTGTTATAGATTACCGAATAACAACTAAAACCTCAAAATTAGGTGTTTTGGACCTGTTGGATTTACAGCTGATAATTAAAAGTCAGGGCCTGACAGACTAATACCTAACATGAATCAATTCATTAAGGAGGAGGCTGAAACTCAAACAAACTCTCTAAAAGTAATCCTAACTAGAGACACATGAGGTGATGATGATGAGTAGCAGGAACCTGCAGTCTGACTTCATTCACTCATTCCAACATCTGATCCTGTTCATGGTCCTGATTATTACACTGACTGACCAAAACTAGATGAACTACAACCAGAAGAAGAACCTGCACTTTGAGGTTACACTTAAAAGGCCTTTTTAAACTTGAGATTGCTTTTTTCAAAACAACAGTTTGTTTTGCAAAAAGCAATCTCAAGTACTGTCAAGAGTATACCAAATCCAGAGATGGTGATATACAGTGGTGTGAAAAAGTGTTTGCCCCCTGCCTCATTTCCTGTTTTTTTGCATGTTTGTCACACTTAAGTGTTTCGGAACATCAAACCAATTTAAACAATAGTCAAGGACAACACAAGTAAACACAAAATGCAAGTTGTAAATGAAGGTGTTTATTAGTAAAGGTGAAAAAAAATCCAAACCATCATGGCCCTGTGTGAAAAAGTGATTGCCCCCTAAACCTAATAACTGGTTGGGCCACCCTTAGCAGCAACAACTGCAACCAAGCGTCTGCGATAACTTGCAATGAGGCTTTTACAGCGTTCTGGAGGAATTTTGGCCCACTCATCTTTGCAGAATTGTCCTAATTCAGTTACATTAGAGGGTTTTCGAGCATGAACGGCCTTTTTAAGGTCATACCACAACATCTCAATAGGATTCAGGTCAGGACTTTGGCTAGGCCACTCCAAAGTCTTCATTTTGTTTTTCTTCAGCCATTCAGTGGTGGACTTGCTGGTGTGTTTAGGATCATTGTCCTGCTGCAGAACCCAAGTACGTTTAAGCTTGAGTACACGAACAGATGGTCTGACATTCTCCCTCAGGATCTCTTGGTAGACAGCAGAATTCATAGTTCCATTTATCACAGCAAGTCTTCCAGGTCCTGACGCAGCAAAACAGCCCCAGACCATCATACTACCACCACCATATTTTACTGTTGGTATAATGTTCTTTTTCTGAAATGCAGTGTTCCTTTTACGCCAGATGTAATGGGACACACACCTTCCAAAGAGTTCCACTTTTGTCTCATCGGTCCACAGAATGTTGTCCCAAAAGTCTTGGGGATCATCAAGATGCGTTTTGGAAAAATTGAGACGAGCTTTAATGTTCTTTTTGCTCAGCAGTGGTTTTCTTCTTGGAACTCTGCCATGCAGGCCATTTTTGCTCAGTCTTTTTCTGATGGTGGAGGCATGAACGCTGACCTTAACTGAGGCAAGTGAGGCCTGCAGTTCTTTGGACGTTGTTGTGGGGTCTTTTGTGACCTCTTGGATGAGTCGTCGCTGCGCCCTTGGGGTAATTTTGGGCGGCCGGCCACTCCTGGGAAGGTTCACCACTGTTTCATGTCTTCGCCATTTGTGGATAATGGCTCTCACTGTGGTTCGCTGGATTCCCAAAGCTTTGGAAATGGCTTTATAACCCTTTCCAGACTGATAGATCTCAATTACTTTCTTTCTCAATTGCTCCTGAATTTCTTTGGATCTCGGCATGATGTGTAGCTTTCAAGGATCTTCTGGTGGACCTTACTGTGTCAGGCAGCTCCTATTTAAGTGATGTCTTGATTGGGAACAGGTGTGGCAATAATCAGGCCTAGGTGTGGCTAGGGAAATTGAACTCAGGTGTGAAAAACCACAGTTATAGTATGTTTTAACAAGGGGGGCAATCACTTTTTCACACAGGGCCATGATGGTTTGGATTTTTTTTCACCTTTACTAATAAACACCTTCATTTACAACTTGCATTTTGTGTTTACTTGTGTTGTCCTTGACTATTGTTTAAATTGGTTTGATGTTCCGAAACACTTAAGTGTGACAAACATGCAAAAAAACAGGAAATGAGGCAGGGGGCAAACACTTTTTCACACCACTGTATCTATAACTGTGAAGAAATGTTTGCAATCAGAAGTCTGTAAACAAAACCACGGTGCACAGTCTGACATCAAAAAAAGAGATAAAGGTCAAACGTGAGGACAATATGCAGGAAAAGCATGGAGTAATTATTGGGCATAACTCTGGTTTTACTTGTTTTATCAACACAATTTAAAAGTGTTACATAATTTGAAGTCTACACTTTTGGTTCATGTTAAAATGCAGACTCAGCGCAGCAGTGTCCCGATGTTACATCATCTCAAATCAGCGATATCATTTTGGCGTGTCCTTGGACCCCAGAGGGTTAAGCTTGATACTCCAATCAGTACTCATTTAACCACAAAGTAATAGAAGGTAATAGTATATTATAGCCTATAATGTAATTACAAGGTACTTACAGCCTTAGTGTTACCGAGGAGTTCATAAACTGCGCACACTAATAGACAAGTATTAAATTTTTTCTTAAATATGCTTCATATGATCACTGCAGATTGTTTAGAACAGTTTCAGCTCAATAATCTCATTTTTTTAATTTATTTTTTAAAGTCCAAAGAACAGTCAGATTTATGGCTTAAGAAAGGAGATTGCTTATGTGTGAGACTCATTTCGGTGCTACAGGCCTGCTTTGACATTTTGCTATGAGAGTAAGGGGCACGCAGTATAGGCTAGTATTTCCCAGCAATATATTCTGTCACATTTGTTTTATTTTCATTTTTTTATTGTGTGTGTGTGTGTGTGTGAACTCCGCCGTTGCCGGTCCCAAGCCCGGATGAGAAAGGAGGAGGGTTGGGCAAAGGAGGAGGGTTGGGTGTCGGGCTAGCAACCCGTCCCCGTAAAACCCTTACCGCTACGGAAACGACAAACGAAAGCAGAAATTTTGAACAACACGGCGGGAATTCTACTTCAAGCGGGATGACGGCTTTGGAAGAAACCGGCGACGGTGTCCAATGCCCAATGGAAGCATTGTTCTCTGCCAAGACCATTACAAGAATCGGGACGTGGAACGTTCGCACACTATATCAGAGCGGACGGCTAGCGCAACTCATAAAGGAATTTGACAACTATCGGATCGATATCCTCAGGATCAGCGAAGTCAGGTGGATAGAAAGCGGCCGAATCATCAGCGATGGCAAGACGATCCTGTACTCGTGCCATGAAGATCGACACGAACGGAGCGTCGGTCTCGTGCTGAGCAAAGTAGCCACGAAAGCCCTCATCGGTTGGCAACCCGTTAACGACCGGATTATCACGGCCCGTTTCGGATTTGGACACGCCAAGACGACCGTTGTGCAAGTATATGCGCCAACGGACAGTGCCGAAGATGCCTCCAAGGATGATTTCTACAATCAGCTCCAAGATGTCTTCAATGACATCCCAAACTACGATCTGAAGATCCTCGTCGGAGACTTCAATGCCCAACTGGGCAGCGATCGAGTGGGGCTGGAGACCGTGATGGGAGGGTACGCATCCTCAACACGCCTCAGCGACAACGGCGAGCATTTGGTGTCGTTCTGCGAACACAACGGGCTGTGTATCGGGAATACGTACTTCCAGCACCGCGAGATCCACAAGAAGACGTGGCGATCATCTGACGAGCGGACATTCAACAAAATCGATTTTGTTTGCATCAGCAAAAAGTGGAGGTGGGCTTTACGCAACGCCAGGGCCTATTGAAAGGTGGACGTTGGATCTGACCATTATTTAGTCAGAGCGGAAGTCAAGCTCAAGCTTTGAAACCAAAGGCAGCCCGCACCAAAGAGACCGTTCGCACTCGAGAAGCTCAAGGACCCGAGCACCGTCAACGCCTTCACTTTGGAACTGCAAAATCGTTTTGCCCTCCTTGGAGAAACGGAGGACGTGGAGGACCTCTGGACTGGCCTCAGGGATGCCATCACGGAGTCTGCCCAAAACACCATCGGAAGACGCCGAGGAAAGAGAAGCGAGCAGTGGATCCAAACAAGATCATGGGAGCTGATCGACGAGAGAAAAATTGCCACGCTCAAACGAGATCAGGCCAAAACCGAGCAAGCCAGAGAAGAAGAGAGCCAAAGATACGCCGAGTTGGATCAGCTAGTGAAGGAAAGCTGCCAGAAGGACAAGAAAGAATGGCTGGAAAAGAAAGGCGCCGAAGCAAAGGAAGCAGCCGATCGGAATGACTCCAAGACCTTGTACCACATTGTGAACTGAGCGAGGTCCAATGCAAACGTCCCGGTCAAGGACAAGAACAGAAAACTCTTGATTGCCCAAGAAGAGCAAAACAGAAGGTGGTTCGAGCACTTCCAGGAGACCCTCAACCAGCCAGAGCCCACCACGACATACAACTTCGAAGCGGCGGACGCCCAAGACGAGCTCAGGGTCAACAACGGTGAAATCACCATCGAGGAAGTGAAGATCGCGATCAAGAGGCTTAAGAACAAGGCAGCCGGCCTGGATGAAATACCAGCGGAGCTTCTGAAACACGGTGGCCAAGCCATGGAGGAAGAGCTGACGATCCTGTTCAACAAGTGCTGGCAAAGCGGCGCGGTGCCGGAGGACTGGCGGAAAGGCGCCATAGTCAAGATACCAAAGAAGGGTAATATCTCCGAGTGCACCAACTGGAGGGGCATCACCCTGCTCTCCATGCCTGGCAAGGCATTCTGCATCATCCTTCTTTAACGATTGAAGAATGCCCTTGACCAACGGCTGCGAGAGGAACAAGCCGGGTTCCAAAGTGGACGATCGTGGACGGAGCAGATCTTCGCTATAAGAAACATCATTGAGCAGTGCGTCGAGTACTGGCAACAACTCGTCGTCAACTTTGTCGACTTCAAGAAAGCATTCAACAGCATCCACCGCAACTCTCTTTGGCAGATCCTGCGCCTGTACGGTGTCCCAGCCAACTTCATCAAGATCTTCAAGGACCTGTACTTGCAATCGAGCTGTTGCGTCAAGACCAGAAGGTTCCACACCAACTTTTTCGAGATCACCAGAGGCGTTAGGCAGGGCTGCATCCTGTTGCCACTGCTCTTCCTTGTTGTCCTCGACTACGTCATGAGGCGAGCCAGTGCCCGCATTGAAGCCGGCATCCATTGGTCTGATCACAATCGCCTCTGTGACCTGGATTTTGCCAATGATATCGCCCTGATCGAGGAAAGCGAGATGAAGTTACAGCATGCAACGACCGATCTGGGAGGAGAAGCCGGCAAAGTTGGCCTGACGATCAGCGCCAAGAAGTCGAAGGTTATGTTTGTCAGCTCCACGGACCCACGATGGGGGATTTATGTTGGGACGCAGCGGCTGGAAGAAGTGGAGAAGTTCACCTACCTCTGTAGTGTGATTTCCCATGATGGTGACGAGGAGGTGGACGTCAAGTGCCGCATCGGGAAGGCGGCCATGGTATTTCGGAGGATGAACAAGATCTGGTCCTCCCCGACCATCTCCCTCAAGATCAAGTTCCGCTTGCTGAATTCAATAGTCATCCCAACTGCCATCTACGCCAGCGAGACCTGGAAGTCATCGGCCAGCATCAACACCAAGCTGGACGTCTTCCAACAACGGTGCCTTCGCCGGATTCTGAAGATCCACTACACCGAACACATCACCAACGAAGAGGTCCTGTGAAGGAGTGGCTCGGTCAAACTCCACAACATCGTCGCACGTCAAAGACTCCGACTGGCTGGCCATGTCCTTCGCATGGATGACTCAAGGATCCCGAAGATGGCGATGCGCTGGCAGCCCCTGGGTGCCAAAACACCCCGAGGATGCCCCCGCAATACCTGGCGAAGGTCATTTCACCAAGACCTCAGAACATCAAATATTCCATTGGAAGAAGCTGAAACACGGGCACAAGACCGAGCCCAGTGGCGATCGTTTATCGCTCAGGTTCTCAGTCTCTCAGTCAGTCAGTGCGCGCGTGTGTGTGTGTGTGTGTGTGTGTCGGGGGGGGGCATATGACCAGGAAGAAAAAAGGCAACCTGGAAGAAGAGAGCCAGCTGTCCACTGGCTCAACAGGCACCCCGATGTGTGTGTGTGTGTGTGTGTTTCTGTCTACATAATTTATTTAAGGAAAGAATATTATTTTTTTCCAGGATTTTTGCTTTTTCAAAACATGTTTAATGTTTTCGGAGCTTGAAAAAAAAAAGCTTTCAAAGACAGTGCATAAGGAATCAAATAATCACATAAATCTGTGAATCATACAGTAAATAAAAGTTATATTTGGGCATTAAGAAAATAAGCTCAGTTTGTCTGTACCATAACCTTGAATCAGTTTCACATGCAAAAATTTTCAATAGAACTTCTGAAGCTACAAAAGTGTTTTTACAAGCAATCAGAAAAACATCACTGCTTTTGGCACCTCCTGAGTGTGGTCATCTCATCAGGTGTGATCTTCAACTTTCAGAAACAGACAGACGAGATAACCTTGAAGCGTAGATGATCAAATTTAAATCAGGCCATTTTTAGATTTCTGCCTTTTACACTGGTATGATCCTCGTCCTTTTAGACTTGATGTTTGGAGGTTGGATCCCAGTTCTCATATGTGACAGATAACTGAAAATGAAACATGAACAACATTAAACATGAGATTCACAACAGGTTTCCAGTAGCCTTATGTAACACCACCATTTCATGGAAATGGAAGTTCAGAAATAAGGAGCACAGATTTGCTTCAGAGCAGCAAATCACAGTTTCAGGTAACAGGACTAAAGATGCTTTCACACATCAAGATATGTTACCCTAAAATGTTGCTGACCTGAAGTTATATCAAATATTCCACATGCTGTAATGAATACATAATAAGAACAACAATAAGAATAAGAATAATGGCTGGTTGTCTGTCTCTCTGTGTTAGCCCTGTGATAGGCTGGCCTGTGATAGCTGGGATAGGCTCCACCACCCCCTGACCCCCACCCCACCAAATAACAATAATAGAAAATGTTTCTGTCTGGTTTAATAATTGTTCTCTCAGTCTGATTGAAAATTGATGCTTTGATGATCACAGACCCTCAGTCTTTACTTCCCTCTGCTGATGACGAGGAGAATGTAACAGTGATAACAGGCAGCAGCTTCCTTTTTCACCAGATTTCATTGAGAGAAGTCTCACTGACAGCGTGGCTAAACAGCAGACACTGAAACCTGCATAACACATGACACGCAACAAAACATGTGACAGAAACTCACCTCTTCATTTTTGTCATCTGCATTTTCTCTGGTGTTTAATCCAATGTTTCTCCTCATCTTACAAATGTAGAAGAGCAGGAGGAAAACAGCCACCAGTAAAACACCAATCAAAAACACACACACACACAGACGGAAGGAGGACTCATGACAATCTGCTGAAGGCGTAGAGATTCCTGGAGTGAAACGTGGACTCTGTGTTTGTGGTGTGGAAGTAGGTGGGTTTGAAGCTGTGAACAATAAACACAAAACAAATCAATACTTAATCAGTAGCGACACAGGCAAATGCAGTATACTAATAGATTATGACAGATTATCATGTAGGTAAATACAAACATTTATGAAAAACAAAATGCAATATTAACATCAATTGTGAGGTTTTTCAGATTGGCCAGAAAGTCATGTTCTGTTTTGATCTCATCCCATCAGCTGATCAGCTCATAGAGGGCTCACTGTTTTAATGGTTCTCACCCACTTACAGTGGCTGTGCAGCTTTTCATGGGGAGAAATATTGAAGTTCAAGTATGGTGAAAATTTGAGATTATGTTACCTCAATTTTAGATCTGTCACCAAAATTTTTGAGAATGTTTTTCAAAGTGTAACACATACTTTTTAAACACACATATTTTAGATTTTAAATTATTAAAAAAAGAAACAGCACTTGAACTGATTAAAAACCATGCAGAGGAATAAATTTACCAGCAGAACAAGAAAACAATAATATGATGAATAATTATAGTTTGATCATCCAGACTTCAACAAAAACTGAAGGCCGTTATCAAAACAGAAAAACTGAGGTTGGATGGTGGTTTTACAGACAACAGTCTTGCACACGATGACATTTTTTTCTTTTTATCTAAAATATAAGATCACATGGTCTCTTTTACATTAAATATAAATTCAACATTCAAACATAGCATCACTGTCACAAATTCCAAAAATGTCTTCAAACTATAACACCAACATGCTTTTAGGTTCTAAATGGCGTTCCATTATTATGTTATTCAGGCACATCTGAGATGTTTTAAAGCAGCCTTTGGTTGTCAGTTGAACATCATGCTGTCTCCATTGTTAAGTTATCCAAACTAGACTTATAACAAAGATATGATCAAATGCGTAAGTCTAGTTTGGATGGATTGGAATGGAATGGGCTTGCAGTCCTCAGGCGTAAGCAGAGGAGGAGGGAAGTGATTTAATCTTCCTGAACCAGGTGTGTAAGCTTTTTTGTCTAGCCATCATAGCAAAATGCAACAACAGAGAGGAGAGAGCTGAGTTTCAGTGTACTAGGAGACCCACACATACCACTAATAGGTGTTTTGAATTTGTTTGTTTTCAGTGCTGATCTCTGGTAAATATGGTCTAACATGTGGGAAATTTGGTTTAGTTTAATTTATACAATTTTCCTTGAATAAATAATTTCTCAGCTTAAATAGACTGTGGGGAAACATGTTTGGTCTTCTTAAAGTCATTTTTGTACATGCTTGATTTGGTCTGAAATCCATTAGTTTAAGACTTTGGAATAAATAGATTCATGACTGAATTCTAAAATATTTAAAAACTGAATGGCTAAAATCACAAATATTCTTGCCTAAAAACTGTTTAAGTATTATTTAAAAGTATAAAAATGTGTTTAATAAATTTAGGGATACTGGTGATGATACTGCTTTGTGGAGATAAATTTAATGTGAATTTGTGTTTTTCCTTCTTCGTGTTTTCAACCTACTCCATTAACATCCTTTAATTGTTTAAATGCATGTTTGGAACAAATAAATAAAGTATAATCGAGCTGAGTTGGCCTGCGTCCTCTGTGGAATCCAAGCTGGTTTGAGTTACGGCTAAACCTGAAACAAGAAAAAATTTGATTCTTTGTTGCGTCATTGTCTGTGTTATCCTCCCAGCTGTGTGTTTCCCCAGTTTAGTGGTTTTTCTCCATATTCTCCCAGGTCTGTTTCTGTTTTTGTTCAGCCTTGGTTGAGATTTTGGTGGTTGTTTTTATAACTCCTCGAGTCTCCTGCAGTAAAGTTTTGAGTTTAGCTCAGCTCTGCTCTGCATCCTGCATTTGGCTCCATCCCTTCCACCACACAGCTTAACCGTGACAAAAACAGCTCAAAAGGGAGCGAACCACTGCAAAGAGCAGCTTCACCAGACAAGCCAACTTCCTGGATAAAGGGGCAAGCACCATGGTTGAAGCAGAGCACAAAGAGGGATACTATGGTCTCTTTGATTATTTCAAAGTTATTGAAGCCAATGATGACTACAGTTTGGGATTACTGGCTAGGCCCACAAAGGAAGAGGATGGAGATGCAGTTCTTGGAGAGGTTCTATAGGAAGACATTCAGAGGACTGCAGATAATGTTGAGTCAAGACTGAAAGAGTTAACAGACTGTCCAACAGATCCTGTGGTTGAGGTGTGGTCAGTATGAACTCACTGTTGCAATCTTACAAGCAGAAAAAAGTTGGGATGTGGCAAGTCACCTACCTGTGGAAGGTAAACATCTTGATGTATCACCCAGCCCATGAGGTAGGGCTATGTGATACATCAAGTTTTTAAAAAATATTAATATATTTTCATACGCGATATAAGATGAGACAATATTGTGTATATCGATATAGTCTATGTGGCATTACAATCATACTTGTAGATCCACCAGTTCACCTTTGTCTTCTCCCAGTTTATCTCTGCACAGCTTCACACTGCCCCGCCTCTCCGCTTCACCCATAAATCATGCAGGAAGAGACAGAATGGCAGTGTTGCCAACTTAGTGACTTTGTTGCTAGATTTAGCGGCTTTTCAGACTCCCCCAGCAACTTTTATTCCAAAAAGTGACTAGCAACAAATTTAACAAATTTTGAAAAGTTTTGGAAACCTGAAATCCTCCGCTGATGCCATGTTTTGTGTACATACAGCCTTGGTACTGCGTCCATTTGTACACTTTGGCATCACCCGGAACCCCAAGAGTCCCTGGATGCAGGTAAAAGAGTGCCGCCATACCGCAACTCCATAGCAGAAGTTGTTTTGTAGCCTAAGTCATGTGACCTCAATAGCCAAAGTGGGTCTTTTTCGTGTGCTTGCAGATGCAGCATTGAGCGGGTCTGATATATAAAATATATTAAATATCTTGATATTTTCTGTAATATTGTTGATAACGATAAAAAAATGATGTTTTCCATTATTTAGAAATGTGTTTTTAAAAGTCTTATATTTTACTAGTTTGCACTTAAGCTAGTCGAAAATGGGGGATGAGGGCAACAAAGCCCTCTAGGGGTTAGATACCAAGTGGAGGATGACAACTTTTCCAAATGGAAAAAGAAGATGAGAGTTGACAAAGATCTTCTTAAAGATGAAGTTGGACTGCAGTTGGCAACTGAACTGAATGGATAAAATCACAGAAATTCTGGGGTAAAAACTGTTTAAATACTATTAAAGTAAAAATGTGTTTAATAAATTTATATACAGTACCAGTTAAATGTTTGGACACACTCAGTCCAAACCTTTGACTGGTACTGTGTACTGGTAAAAATACTACTTCATGTGGTTTATCAGAAGATAAATTTAATGTGAATTTGTATTTCCCATCTTTGGGTTTTCAACCTACTCCCTTGACGTCCCTTAATTGTTAAAATGCATATTTGGAATGAATAAAGTACAGTATAACCAAGCTGAGTCGGCCAGCACCCTTTGTGAAATCCAAGCTGGTTTGAATTACAGCTTTCACTGACCATCACACCTTTAACTGCAGCTTAACTGTAACAGGTGTGTGCAGCTGGCATCAGCTGGGAAGCTAAGATTTTATGTATGGACAGGCGTGGGAAAATCAGAGATTTTCAAAGAACAACCCCAAAAAGGATTTAACAGCAGGACTTCTTTTAACAACCCCTGCAAATGTTCATTCATACAAATGAGTCACACATCTGCTCAGGCCATACTGCAGGATAAAGGAAAATCATCACAACTTTAATTATTTAAGATGGTATTTCTATTTCTCTCTCTCTCACTCACTTGCACACACACACTCACACACACTCTCTCACACACACACAATGATGAAGAACAGAAAATAGTCTCAGACCCTGACAGTGACTGACAGGAGCCCTCAAATTCTTAATAGATGATAATGATAGGAAAATGTAACCAAAGCATTAATCTTTTATGTTAATCACATGTTTGACCTTTTACAGTTAATCATACTACAGTATAATCATTGTTACAGTAATCCTTCAATACTAAAAAAGAAAAGGCGTAGTCTGCTTCTGACTAGTGAACTGAGAAGTCAGCAGTTGCTAGAAAGTATTTTTGTAGATGAGTGCACAAAAAAGAGGAAGTTGACTAAAAGCTGAGATTCAGAGAGCTGTAAGTTACTGATTTGAGCACACATACACCAAGGCTTAAGGTCAGTGTACTAAGAATAATGATATCATGTATGAAATGTTTTGACACATCTTACCAAAAAACGTGCTAAGGGTCAGCATGTGTGTAAAGTACAGGAGAAGGAACACTTCCCCTTTTACCTTGAAATGAATATGACATGTAAACTGTGTAAAAGCTGATGAGCAGAAGCACTCAGGGGCACTCCTCCCACCCTTCTTATATGGTTCTAAGTTCTAATACAGCTGCACTTATACACACTTATAATACACTTATAACCTTCTCTTGATCATTATTCCTAGGAAATTATCCTGAGAGATAAGTAGACTTTTTAAAAAGTGTCAAATCCCATTTCTTACCATCCTACTTACCATCGATGACTAGAACATCCTCACTGTGTTATGAATCTGGAGACAAAGGGTTGCCATAGCCACACCTGTACTGTCCTGCATCAGACTTGCTCAGGTGTGTGATGGTTGCATACAGTCCGAACAAAGACCCTGCTCTGTATTCGATGCTGTATCTGCCACTCTCAGCTTTGTCATTAGTTGTGTCAATGAGGACGTCCCCTTCATTCTTACACTGATTCTTACAAAAGAACTTCCTCTGTCCATGCACAGTATTGGAACATCCCAATGTGACGTTTTCTCCCTCAGTTTGTGCCCGAGTAAAACCAGAGTTTTTATCCAGATCTGTAAAATAGAAAAGCATTAATTAATCTGTACTTCCTGTAGGCTGCTGCTGCTAACCCCTATTAATTCAATTCAGTTTTATTTATATTGTGCCAAATCACAACAAACATTTGCCTCAAAGAGTGTTATACTGTAAGGTAAAGACGCAACAATAATAGAGGGAAAACCCAACAATCAGAAGATCCCCTGTGAGCAAGTACTTGGCGACAGTGGGAAGGAAAAACTTCCTTTAACAGGAAGAAACCTCCAGCAGAACCAGGCTCAGGGAGGGGCAGTCATCTGTTACAACCAGTTGGAGCTGAGGGGAGAGAAACAGGACAAAAGACATGCTGTGGAAGAGAGCCAGAGATTAATAACTAATGATTAAATGCTGAGTGGGGAATAAACAGAGTGAAAAGAGGTGAATGAAAAAGAAAAACTCAGTGCATCATGGGAAGCTCCCAGCAGCCTAGGCCTATTGCAGCATTACCATGGTAGGGTTCAGCATCACCTGATCCAGCCCTAACTATAAGCTTGTTAAAAAAGGAAAATTTTACATCTAATTGTAAAAATAGAGAGGGTGTATGTCTTCCAGGCTGGTTCCACAGAAGAGGGGCCTGAAAGCCTGTTATAAGGGCAGGTGCAGTTCATTATGGCAGCTGTTTGTTTAAATCTGGAGTTGCAGTGCACATGTGGAATTTCCTGACATCGTGGTGTGTTTAACCCTGATCTTCCTGGAGACTGATTGATTTGGATGGCCTAGCTTCCTTAGGGAGACTATTCCTTTTTCAGGTTGATGTCAAGCTTAGTCCTGAGGATTATGTTCAGTTTGTAGGAGAAGGTTATGCTTCCCTTCAGACTGAGGTTTATGGTGAACCCAGCTGACTCTTCTCATACCTGTCAGGGTGGGACCTTAAATGTTTGTTTTTTTTTTTAATTTGAGGCAGTGGATTTTGGCTGGTCAAGCCAAAGCCATTATATTGATGACTATTTGATTTGAAATGTTTTTAACCTGTCAGCTTAATGCTGGAGACCTTCATGTGGTGTGATTCCTGTGCTTTTATTTATCCACCAGAGCTGGTTTATGCAGACTTTGGGTACATTAATTAATTTATTGAGCCTAACTGGGGTTTGTTTTTGTTTTTTTGACAGGGTACGTGCTTGTGTGAGCATTTTTCTCACCACCTTTCCTGTGTGTTGCAGTGGATTTTAGTTGTGGTGGGAATTAAACATGTGTCACATGCTTTTTGCTACTTTTGGTTGCAGTGTAGTTTGCCATGCATTTGATGTGCCAGCCATCAGGGTTTCTTTGTTTTTAATTAATTTCCCACAGTGACTATCCTGTCTGAGTGTTTGGCTACTCATTGATGTGCAGCATTACTTGTTTCTTTTTTTAAAAGTATTTAACTTTTTAAAAAAAAAAAAGCTTTTATTTGGGATAGTTGTGAATTTATACATTAAAATTTAATGTTTGTGATCTGAATGCATGCCTACGGCTTATTCCTTCTATTAGAGTGGTCTGAGTCAGGTACGATGTCAGTCAGGTTGGTGGTGCATTGATTACAAGGTGGGCGTCTGTGTGCAGCTCCACATTTCTCAAAACAGAATCGGCAATAACCAGAGTTTGTTCCCCAGGAGATCATCCTGTGCAATATGCTGGGGGAGAGCTAACAGTGTCTAAACTATCTTTGCCCGCACTGATTACAGGGGCATGACTAGCTATGGGATTTTCAAGGGTGCAGAGCCAGGTCTCTAATTCACTGAGCCTGGCCTCCAAATAGGTTACATTTATTACAAGTACTATTATTACTAATAGAGGCCAAGGAGTAACTAAACATTTGACACACCGAGCAGGCAGGAAGCCACAGTGTTAATGACTCAGCTATGAACTAAGCTAATAGCTACAATAAGTAAGCAAATCCCTAAAGACACAGTAAGTAAATAATAGGAATATAATTTACTGGTGATTCATCAGAGAATGTGCACTGGATGTGAATCATGTGAAGATTACACTAAGAAATAAGTCATTATCTAAAGTTTTTGTGATTAAATGAGCTACACAAAACACCAAAACAGGAACAAGAAGTGATACAATACCCCAGTGAGAGTATTGAAACTGGCCATTTCTGTACAGATGTTATCATATTTAATAAATTCATTCAAAATTTGAACTTTTCATAATGAGTTTCAGGTCCTATGACAGCACAGGGATGATTCAAAATGTGGCACTTTTTCATTTGCGTTATTGTTTCCAACACTTTTTTAGGAATCACAGCTAGAAAATGAGCCTGTATCAAAATACTTTGCACTAAAATAGTAAACTTTTGCTACTGAAACCATGAAACATCCCATGATGTTGATGTTAAAGTTATCAAAAATAAAATCTTCTGAACAAAAGCAAGACATCAGCATCAGACTTGCAGTTGGTGTCAAATTGATTAGGTTGCAGGTTTTAACAGAGTTTGTTCTAGAAATTCAACATGACATAGATTAAAGCAGCTTCTGTGAAACACACACACACACACACACACTAATGGGGTGTTTAATCACTTTTGACTTCAGTGACTTTTAGAACAAACTCACCATTTGAAACTCTGACTTCAAAGTCATGGTATGAATCTGGAACAGAAGATTTTCCCAAACCACACCTGTAGAGTCCTGAGTCAGACCTGATTAAATGTGTGAAGGTCACAGACACAATCCCTCCTCCTGAAGCTCTATCTTTATACTGAATGCTGTATCGTCCACTCTGAGCTGTGCTGCCATCTGTTTTAATGAGAATGTCTTCTGCTCGCTCACATTTTTCCTTACAGAAGAACTTTGTGCTTCCAGACTGAGTGATGTGGCAGTGAAGTGTAGCATTTCCACTTTCAGCTGCAGACCAAATATTGAGTTTTGCCTTGACAAGTACAGCTGGATCTGTCAGATAAAAAAAGAATAACAATAATAAAATGGATAATCAAAAGATTTTCTCTGTCTGTCTGAATGACTGGAAGTATGAGGAATTTATAAAGTTCCCTTTAAAAACAACAAAATAAAGAGCAACACTAAAGAGACAATGAGGTCATCATTCCTCACCTGATAAGAAGCAGAAGAAGAGAACATGAACGATTTTCATTCTGGCTTTGAGCCTGATGAAGAAAAGTTGTGGAACTTTATGAGAACAGCTTCTGAAACTTCAGTCTGTGCTCTGTTAGCTCAGTCACAAAACTGAAGTTTTCAGTCAGTCGGTTTCCTTATTCTCACTTCCTTCAACTACAACTTCAGCTGCACCTAAAACATGCTAATTTCATTACTTCCTTAACCATACCGTTGGTTTGTTTGTTTGTTTGTTTGTTTGTAACCACAATGTTCTCTATAAATTTTAGTCAGTCAGAGATTAGAAATATCTGTGCTATAACACACCTGGGTTAGGAATATTTAGGGATAGGGACAAATGTCATAATATGTGGTTTGGTCAGTTTGAGGAATTTGTTGATTTTGAAGCTGAAACTGGAGGACCTGCTGGATTTTCAATAATGTGATTTCTACATCCTGTAATCTGCTGAATGTGGAGTTCAGGACGTGCTGCATTTGGCACAGCTGTTCCCTGTCTCATCTAAAGATCTTATTCATTTTTTTTTTTTTTTTAAAGTCTGAACTGTATTCTGCATCATTAAACAGCGGTTTAAAAATGTTTAAGGAGTCTCATTTGTTTACCAGTTGGTGAAAGTTTTTCCTGAGTGTTCATACATGTTTATTTGTGCATTTTGCTGTAACACAGCTGGCTGGTGCACCTCATTCTTACAGGAACTGCTGCTATTCTTGTAACACAGATGATGCAGTCGCAGCTAAGAGCAAATATTTTTCACTGACTCTACAGCAGTAGTTAATATTTTTTTTAACTGCAGTTATTTTATGTTTATGTAAGATTATTTGTTTTGTTTTCTATATACATATATTTTTTTAATGGTGGTGCTTTCCTGCCTATTACGCAAAAATGTACAACATGTGATCAAGATCAGTGGATATTACTATAATTGCTCTTAATGTTGTTGTTGCCTAGTAAAATGTAAAATTTCAGTTCATTTGACACATAAACCAAAATATATTCAGTTTAAAATCAGAAAAATGGCAAAACTCTACATCTTAGGAGCTGGAACTATCTGATTTTTTTTCCTGAAACACTTAATCAATTAAGTGAGTAGTAGGTGTGAATCATGTCAGGGCCTGATGCTGTGCCATTTTGATGGTTATTGGAGGCTGTTCAGGGAGGTTGCTGTGGTCTGCTCTTAGATCCATTAGCCACTGAGCATCAAGGTTATTATCAGCAACGAAAACTAACAAAATAACGAAAACTGAAATTGAAAAAACATTTTCTTTTTTTCCAGTTCAGTTTGTTCTTGTTTAAAATGTTTCACTGTGTTCTGATGTCATATAACACATGCGAGCTAATGTTAATCTACTGCACTGAAGCTGTACCTGCATCTAGTGCAGCTTCTAGCTCTTATAGAAGAGAAGCTTCTAGAAGAGTAAAAAGGGTGAAACAGCAGCAGGTCTCTCTCCAAATGATTGGACACAAGCTGAGCACATAGAGCGGTCACTATTAACATCAAGTAGCTTTATTCAGAATGGTTTCAGCTTTATTGTATGTTGGGCCAGAGGTTCCCAGCACTTGTACTGTGAGATGAGCAGGGCATTTTGAGGAAACCAGTGTGCTTAAGGCTGAAGAAACCATATTCTGAAATGCCACAGTGGCAGTGTGTTTTCATGTACTACTAACTGACCCAGAATATCTGCACAATCATTAGACCACTTATATATCACAACTTTACTCTTCCATAACATCAAACAAATACTAATAGATAATGTATACTTTTGCCACCTATGCTTTTGCACTGCTAGAATTGCAGCTTCTAGATCTTATAGAAGAGAAGCTTCTAGAAGAGTGAAAAGGGTGAAACAGCAGCAGGGTCATGTGACACACGCTAAGCTCATGTGCGGCAGCTAAAATTTTCCAAGATGTCATTTGTATCAACGGCAGCTTCTACGGTGGCCCTGAAGTGCAAACCACAACAACATTAACTAAGCACAATTAGAAATTACAAAAGCACAACAACATTAACAAAAGCACAACATTAACGAAAGCACAACAACATTAACGAAAGCACAACAACATTAATGAAAGCACAACAACATTAACGAAAGCACAACAACATTAACGAAAGCACAACAACATTAACAAAAGCACAACAACATTAACGAAAGCACAACAACATTAACGAAAGCACAATTACAAATTACAAAAGCACAACAACATTAACGAAAGCACAACAACATTAACGAAAGCACAATTACAAATTACAAAAGCACAACAACATTAACAAAAGCACAACAACATTAACAAAAGCACAACAACATTAACGAAAGCACAATTACAAATTACAAAAGCACAACAACATTAACGAAAGCACAATTACAAATTACAAAAGCACAACAACATTAACGAAAGCACAACAACATTAACGAAAGCACAACAACATTAACGAAAGCACAATTAAAAATTACAAAAGCACAACAACATTAACGAAAGCACAACAACATTAACGAAAGCACAACATTAACAAACCGGAAAAGGTAGGTCCCAGTGGGAAAACCTGGGAAATCGCTGATTGGTCGACGCCACTTTTGGCTTTTAAACCGGAAATTAGGCCACAGCTGCTGCAAAAGTTCGGTGACAGCTCAGCCAGCTCTTTTCCGCAGCTAGGGTAATACATAGCGCTGTGACTAGCTGTGTCCAAATTCAGGGGCCGCATCCTGCGAAGGAGACAGCCCATGTAAACTGGGTCTTTCACAGCCCACGAAGATCGCAAAGACCGGAAGTGAGCGGCTGTAAAATTGGACGGTCTGTCCTTCATATCAGCGTCACCTGCCCTTACATCTGTGTAGCTCATGTTGCCTAGCTATGGAGGACCAAAACTGACATAATCAGAAATAAAAGCAGAAATATATATATAGTGTATATATCTTGTTTTTCCTTTTCCTTATACACGCATTTTCATCAAGAAATGTATAAATTTTCTTTTTCCTTTTCCTTACACATGCATTTTCATCAGGAAATGTAAATATAGTGTTTTTCCTTTTCCTTACACATGCGTTTTTCATCAAGAAATGTAAATATAGTGTTTTTCCTTTTCCTTACACATGCGTTTTTCATCAAGAAATGTAAATATAGTGTTTTTCCTTTTCCTTACATATGCGTTTTCATCAGGAAATGTATATATTTGTTTTGCCTTTTCCTTATACAAGCCTTTGTTCTTTTTACATTTCCTCGTCCGCTTTTCCTTTACCACATGTATTTCTGCCTGCTCTTTTTCCTTTTCCGTATGCATTTCTGCCTCATTATGCAAATGAGGAGGGTTGTCTTCTTGCTCCAGCTCCTCTACTATTGGTCAATAAACAGGAAGGAGCAGGATCCATGTGCAGATCGATTGTGCATGCCTGCGCATTTGAGTTCAGTGTAGCAGCCCCGAAAAGTTCGGCAATATCCGTAACTGACACACCCGCAAGCAAAAACGACTCCAAGGCATCAGCGGGCAGCAAATATCCAGGTCTCCCAGCAGTTCTTGTGTGGTACACAGACTTGTGCAAGCGACACGCCACCTCCTCCAAAATCTGGAGAACTAATGGGTCAGCTTCAATATCCGTGTCTGCAGCTAAATGCAGTAGCCTCTCATTCAAAAATATCTACACTAAACAATAAATAGTCATCACTGACAGTATTGCTTTCAGTTAAGCTAGCAAGGTGACTTAATTCTTCTGCAATTGTCAGAGACCTCCCTGGAAAATTCATGGATGCTCATCATCTTTATGATATAGCAAAAGGTAAGGTTAACAATAACAGTATTTACTTGTTAGTTAGCCATGGTAATGTTATCCAGCATTGTCATTTTATCATTCTGTATCTGCGTATAAAAGAAACAGTCTCTGATTGGAAAGTAAGCTAACATCAACTTTAGCCACAGGTAGCTAAAATACACACTGCTGCCTGTCAGTGCTGTAATGTTAAAAGGTTTACTTTCTATATTAATGTAAAAATCACTGACATCTTCAACACTGTTGTTTAGAATAGTCTTTTAAATACTGACTTAAAAGCTATATGCCAAACCATTTCCATGTTCTGATGTGATTCATAATTTTCTTTTTGCTTTCTTCTTGTGTCCATCTTTCTCAGCAGCAGCCAACCTAACAAGCATGTCAGTCATGAAGATGTTACTACAGTGTGCCATGCTGTTCCAATAACGAACAAAAAACTAGTGGTATTTGAGTTTCCACGATTTTCCAGTGGACACAGAAATACGTGTCTGTTGAGGGAGAGCGATCAGGAGAGATGAGGGGCCAAGTTTTAAAATCCTTTGAGGAGGAGGACAGTGTGTGACAGTGTCTGAAAGGAGACAAACCAGGTCAGAGCCTCCCTGCCCCTTCAGCTCACAATTCTTGGATGAACATTCATTACTGCAAGCAGCTGTGTTGGAAATCAAATCTCTCTGTACATCTAACCTGTGCTTTTTAAAAAAAAATAGCTATTAATGAATGAATTGATGTGAAGAATTCTGTAAAATGTTTTGTAAATAGCTTGTCTTGAGTGATATGCATATGTACATCTTTTACATTTAAATTGCATATTTTTGTACATTTTACACATTTGGCAATGGAGCACGTGGAGGAGAAAAAATGCTAAAATTAAAGCTTCCATTGTGGAACAAAGAAATGAGGTTTGTGGCAGTTTCTTGCAAACATTTATTAATTATATTAAACACTGTACATGGAGCAGTGATGGTAAAAAATATATATATTAGTACATACACAATTTAGGTCCATTTTGCATTGGCAGAGAAAATGTATTTATGAAAGGCATATCAATTGCATTTCAACATTAAACTAAATTCCTCAGGGTTTACAGTTTAAGAAGACATCCATGTAGATGTCATGATAGAAATGATCAAGTCTCTGTCTCATTGAGAGGATAAGCTCCTCATCCCCTTAAAGTCCATGCAGCAGCTTGTATATCCCTGGTTGTGGACGTGTGTCCTTCAGTTTCTCCCTGCTGGCCATGATGTGAGGATCTGGAAGAGGACCTGCAAAGTGAGATATATCAATTTTAACATAGATTTCATTATGTCATGTGACCTTGCAAACTATGACAGTCACACTAATCACCTCCCAGTACATGTTTTTAATGCAAAAATAACTCCTTTAATAGTTCAAGCTGCTGCAAATTTCAATAGTAAAATTTTATTATAAAGATAATATAGAGGGCATATATGAAAAGCAGTACATACTATTACATACATACTACTCACTCTTATGTTAGAAATGCATTACCATCTTTGAATAGCTGGGGGCTTATATATATGTTTTGACAATATTTATTTATTTACTGTTAATCTATTAGCATAACTTGCTCTTCAAATAGCCATTTAGATAACTGGGGGATGAATGAATGTGACTGCTGCCTGGGTCTTCTAGGTTCTTGTTTGTCTGCAGTGTTTATCTCCTGACATCAGACGGCTCACTGTGCACCTTTCATCCTCGCTGAAGCTGTTCAGCCTGGGATGAGCGTCTTCCTACTCACGTCTGTATCTTTGCAAGAGTTTAATTTCTTAGAACGTGGTGCAGTAGCGGGTGGACAGTAAAAAAAATGCGCAGGTGTCTGTCTGTAGGCAACCGGAACTGCAGGACGCTCAGGCAGCACCGGGAAACCACATTTAACTTCCAAATAACAAACGATTGCGTATTTTTCGTGACGGGCGGCAACCCTAGTTATACTATAAGGATCTAATCAAGATTAGAGCCTAAAGATGTTCTATTTGCAAAACAGAAAGGTCACGTAATGTTAGCTAGCAAACAAATTGACTAATGCTATCCTAGTCTATTAATTAACAGCTAGAAAAGACAAAGACACGTACCTGTGTTCAATGAAGAATTTGTATCCTTTGTCCAGTTGTGAACGTGTTGTTCGTGAAAACTTGTCTACATGTCATAGTATATCCTAAAACCGTATTAGACTGTGTAAACTCCATGGCCATAGACAAGGCGCAGGCATGCACAATCGATCTGCACATGGATCCTGCTCCTTCCTGTTTATTGACCAATAGTAGAGGAGCTGGAGCAAGAAGACAACCCTCCTCATTTGCATAATGAGGCAGAAATGCATACGGAAAAGGAAAAAGAGCAGGCAGAAATACGTGCGGTAAAGGAAAAGCGGATGAGGAAATGTAAAAAGAACAAAGGCTTGTATAAGGAAAAGGCAAAACAAATATATACATTTCCTGATGAAAACGCGTGTATAAGGAAAAGGAAAAACACTATATTTACATTTCTTGATGAAAAACGCATGTGTAAGGAAAAGGAAAAACACTATATTTACATTTCTTGATGAAAAACGCATGTGTACGGAAAAGGAAAAACACTATATTTACATTTCCTGATGAAAATGCATGTGTAAGGAAAAGGAAAAAGAAAATTTATACATTTCTTGATGAAAATGCGTGTATAAGGAAAAGGAAAAACAAGATATATACACTATATATATATTTCTGCTTTTATTTCTGATTATGTCAGTTTTGGTCCTCCATACCTAGCAACCGTGACAGTGCGAAGCACAGCTGTGGCAAAGCAGCTGGTTAAACGGAGAACGAACCTTTGCTCCTTTTTGTGTTTTAATTTTAAGTCTTAATTCAAAATAAGCTGTTAAAACAAGCATAACACATTTCAACATCAACGAATACAGCTGAGCAAATGATTAATTTCCAATTATATTAAGTGAGACATTAAGATGTGAGACATTAAGATGTGAGACATTAAGATGTCTCACTTAATATGTCTTTTAAGATTTTTATATGTCTTTTAGGATGTCACATCCTTTTCAAAGCCCTGCTGGCTTTCGCCGCTGATTGGAAGTTAAACACAGACACAACTCCCTCAGATGATCTCTAATGGCTGGTGTTTGGTTTATTTCAGCATTTCATTTGTTCCTGAGCAAATCGGTTTGCCTGAAAATTAAAGTTCAGCTTCATAACTGGATAGTTTTATTCAACATTAATGTCTCACTTAATATGGTTGGAAATTAATCATTTCTTTCGTTAATGTTGTTGTGCTTTTGTTAATGTTGTGCTTTCGTTAATGTTGTGCTTTTGTAATTAGGGCCCGAGCACGAACTGTGCGAAGGCCCTATTGTTTTTGCTTCGTTTATTATTATTATTATTATTATTTATTTTTTTTTTTTTATTCAGGCAAATGAATTGGCTTTTTGGGGGCTTTATCATATTCAAAAACTCATCAAATTTTGCACATGCATCACACCTGGTGAAAATTTAAGTATTTTAATGGGGTCGGGCAAGGGCCCGCCAAAATGCCTCAGTAGCGCCCCCTAAAGTCGAGCCCCACCGCTGTGTTTCACGTACATTTATGAAACTTCATACACATATGTATCACATCCAGACGCACAAAAAATCCTCTTGGAGCCATGCTCTAAACCCAACAGGAAGTCGGCCATTTTGACTCAAACATGCAAATTTGGCGATTTGCACCCTTCAGACTTTCTCTAATAACTCAAAGGTTTTAGATGTTATCAACTTCAGATTTGGTGTGTTTAATATACACACCAAGTGGAATCTACATTTAAAAAATGGTGAGTTTTTGACAAGGGGGCGTGGCCCTTATGCCCCCCTGAATTTTGATCATTCGCCATGAAATTTTGATTGCCTCTCATTCATACCTACATACTCCAATCTGGATCAAACTTTCTAGGTAGGATAAGTATCTGCCCCTGAATACATACATATGGCAATATTTTATGACAATCGCAGCGCCACCTAGTGGGAGCAGGAAATGTCATGTTTTACACTGTGAGGTCCAGCTCCAAGGTGGTTGAGCAGAACCATCTCAGATTTCCCCTGGAAAGCCTTAAGGAGTTGGGCTTACACGGTTTTCAAAACTGTGAGTTTTTGCCAAAGGGCGTGACCTTGGCGGGAGGGCAAAGTTTGATGTTTCACCATCAAGACATAAAGGGCTGTAACTCAAAGCCAACTTGCCCAATCTGCCTCAAACTTCAGTGGTTTAATAAGCCTCCTGCCCTGAACGCACTGATATGCATAAAGTCCATAAACGTTACAGCGCCACCTAGTGGCTGCTCGAAATATCATAAAATGGCATGTTTTTTGAGTAGCCCCGGAGCTACATTTTATCTACAGCTCTGAAATTGTAGAGGCTCATATAACATCCTAAGACGTGCAGAAAAGTCTCTTGGACCCATACCCGAAACCCTACAGGAAGTCGGCCATCTTCAATTGAAAGTGTTAATTTTTGACGTTTCCATGCCTGGTATTTGAACGAACTCGTCCTAGGGCATTTTACACAGTGAGACCAAATTTGCTCCACATCATCTAGACAAGGAGCCCATCAAATATTGTGGAAATCTTGTCAAGAAATTAAACGGTGTTGTCACACCAGGCCATTGAAGTTGGCCTTCGTTTTTCTCCCTCACCACCAAAATTGTTTGTGCACTTGTTCGCACATGCTTTGTCTGATCAGCCTGAAAATGTAATCACTCATGTACACACCCAGCCTAAATCCATAACTACAGATTCAAGACTGTAGGCGCAATAGCGCCCCCTACAGAAGCAAATGAAAATTTGTATGACCGTCCACAGAATTAGTTTTGCTCTGAAATACATGAAATATCTTTCACCATTCCTTACAAAATCCTCATCTATTTGATAAGCCTCCTGCCCTGAACACATTGATATGCATAAAGTCCATAAACGTTAGAGCGCCCCCTACTGGCAGCTTCAAATATCATAAAATAGCATGTTTTTTAGCTAGCCCCAGAGCTACATTTTATCTACAGCTCTGAAATTGTGCACACTCATGTAACATCCTAAGACATACAAAAAAGTCTCTTGGAGCCATACTCCAAACTCTACAGGAAGTCCAGCATCTTCAATTGAAAGTGTCAATTTTTGCCATTTTCAGGCCTGCTATTTGAATGAACTCCTCCTAGGGCATTTCACCCAGTGAGACCAAATTGGCTCCAGATCATCTAGACAAACAGCCCATCAAAAAAGTCAATCAGACCCATGCCCTATTTTGCATGCTGGAGCCGTGACCACACCCCCAAATATTCCATTGCGTCTATGCCGAGAGCAAAAGATACCTTTTCCTATAAAAGAATTCAACTTTCTAGAGACCTTCTGTACACCATCACGATCACAAGACCTCAGAGTGTGGCACGGGTCGACGAGCGCGGAGTGCGAGGGCCCGATATCACCGCTTGCGGTTTTAATTTGTAATTGTGCTTTCGTTAATGTTGTGCTTTCGTTAATGTTGTTGTGCTTTTGTTAATGTTGTTGTGCTTTTGTTAATGTTGTTGTGCTTTCGTTAATGTTGTTGTGCTTTCGTTAATGTTGTGCTTTTGTTAATGTTGTTGTGCTTTTGTAATTTGTAATTGTGCTTAGTTAATGTTGTTGTGCTTTCGTTAATGTTGTTGTGCTTTCGTTAATGTTGTTGTGCTTTCGTTAATGTTGTTGTGCTTTCGTTAATGTTGTTGTGCTTTTGTAATTTGTAATTGTGCTTAGTTAATGTTGTTGTGGTTTGCACTTCAGGGCCACCGTAAGCTTCAGCTGAAAGCTCGCAAACATAAACATTAAGTAGCTTTATTCAGAATTGTTTCAGTGGTTCCCAGCACTTGTACCATGCGATAAGCAGTGCATTTGAGGAAGCCAGTGTGTTTGAGGCTGATGAAACTGCATTTAGAAAAACCATGCATTTTTATATAATCTTACAAGGCCTACTCAACCAAGGCATTATAATTATAGAGTTACAGTTTTGCAAACACAAATAAGTGTGCCCAAACATGTGAATGTATATATACAGTACCAGTCAAAGGTTTGGACACAGTCACCACTTGGTCCTAATCTGCTGCTAGGTCACCTTTACACTGACAGCATTGCAGCTTCTAGATCACGGATTAAAAAGTTCATCAGTTACATTTATCACATTCAACTAATAAAATTATTTTCACTTCGATCTGACAAACTAAAGTGATTTACACATCTCCTTTTCAGTCTCTGGATGAGTTTCAGACTTGACCACACCTATAATGTTTAAATGTGTCCAGGTTAAAATTTCATGGCTCTATTGTGCAGCTGTGACCTCAGAAGTAAACAGCAGTAGGTCTACAGAGGCAGCATCAAAGCCACTTTGTAACTTGTGATGATGGGGCACAGCTGTCACACTCATCTGTGAATATGATGAAGTGCAATTACAATGACAGTGACATCCAGAAGATGCACACTGATATTTTGAATGTGATCAGTTCAATAAAGTCAAAAACATACAGGGGTTGGACAATGAAACTGAAACACCTGGTTTTAGACCACAATAATTTATTAGTATGGTGTAGGGCCTCCTTTTGTGGCCAATAAAGCATCAATTCGTCTTGGGAATGACATATACAAGTCCTGCACAGTGGTCAGAGGGATTTTAAGCCATTCTTCTTGCAGGATAGTGACCAGGTCATGACGTGATGCTGGTGGAGGAAAACGTTTCCTGACTCGCTCCTCCAAAACACCCCAAAGTGGCTCAATAATATTTAGATCTGGTGACTGTGCAGGCCATGGGAGATGTTCAGCTTCACTTTCATGTTCATCAAACCAATCTTTCACCAGTCTTGCTGTGTGTATTGGTGCGTTGTCATCCTGATACACGGCATCGCCTTCAGGATACAATGTTTGAACCATTGGATGCACATGGTCCTCCAGAATGGTTCGGTAGTCCTTGGCAGTGACGCGCCCATCTAGCACAAGTATTGGGCCACGGAAATGCCATGATATGGCAGCCCAAACCATCACTGATCCACCCCCATGCTTCACTCTGGGCACGCAACAGTCTGGGTGGTACGCTTCTTTGGGGCTTCTCCACACCGTAACTCTCCTGGATGTGGGGAAAACAGTAAAGGTGGACTCATCAGAGAACAATATATGTTTCACATTGTCCACAGCCCAAGATTTGCCCTCCGTGCACCATTGAAACCGACGTTTGGCATTGGCACGAGTGACCAAAGGTTTGGCTATAGCAGCCCGGCCGTGCATATTGACCCTGTGGAGCTCCCGACGGACAGTTTTGGTGAAAACAGGAGAGTTGAGGTGCACATTTAATTCTGCTGTGAGTTGGGCAGCTGTGGTTTTATGTTTTTTGGATACAATCCGGGTTAGCACCCGAACATCCCTTTCAGACAGCTTCCTCTTGCGTCCACAGTTAATCCTGTTGGATGTGGTTCGTCCTTCTTGGTGGTATGCTGACATTACCCTGGATACCGTGGCTCTTGATACATCACAAAGACTTGCTGTCTTGGTCACAGATGCGCCAGCAAGACATGCACCAACAATTTGTCCTCTTTTGAACTCTGGTATGTCACCCATAATGTTGTGTGCATTGCAATATTTTGAGCAAAAATGTGCTCGTACCCTGCTAATTGAACCTTCACACTCTGCTCTTACTGGTGCAATGTGCAATTAATGAAGATTGGCCACCAGGCTGGTCCAATTTAGCCATGAAACCTCCCACACTAAAATGACAGGTGTTTCAGTTTCATTGTCCAACCCCTGTCTTTCATATCAGATTTGTTATTCATCTTTGGTAATAATCGTATATCTGTATTCTGTTTATGGATGTTTACCATAAAGAAAGAGATGTATCCAAACATCCATAAGTAACTAACAAAACAAGTGACCTACTAATTATTTAGGATCTTACGTTTATATAATGGGACTCCCTGCTTCACACTGTTGATGTTCGTCTTTAATACATGGTGGTATGTGATTGGTGAACCTTTCATTGAGGTCAGTGAAAGGTGGGTAGCAGAATTATGCATTGAGAATCATTTCATCACAAAGGTTGGAATTTTTAAAAAGGAGGATGTCAAGAACAAGCTGAACACAAGGACTGAAGTGCAATACCCAAACAAGTAGTCCCAAGTACTGGGGTTTTAACAAGGCAAAGCAGAGTCTGAGAGAGGAGGATAATGAGAGTTTGTCCAAAGGCAGTTTCCAAATAGGTGATAAATATCTTGAGAAAGTTCTGTGGGAATATTGCTGCTGGGGCTTACTTGAAAGGTTTTGGCAGAGATTCCTGAGAGGGGCATCCAAGTCCAATGGCCCCATTGTCTTTCTGTGGAGAAGGTGTGTCATGGTCCCTGCTCTCCCCGGGCTGGCATCCTCCCATGTTTTTTGTTTGTGTGTGGGTGTGTCATCCCCTGGGCAGGTTCATTGGCTATCCCGCCCACTGGCCAGCCACTCCCGGCAGCAACCTGCACACCAGTTGGAAATCTCTAATCATTCACCTGTCCTTCCTGAGCACTCTCCTGGTGGGTATTTAAGCTGTGGGAAATCTTCAGGCCTTGCTGGATCATTGCCCCAGCAAGGTAGGCAAATTTCAGGTGCTGGTCATAAAATACAAATATCATGAAAAAGTTGATTTATTTCAGTAATTCCATTCAAAAAGTGAAACTTGTATATTATATTCATTCATTACGCACAGACTGATATATTTCAAATGTTTGTTTCTTTTAATTTTGATGATTATAAATGACAACTAATGAAAACCGCAAATTCAGTATGTCAGAAAATGAGAATATTGTGAAAAGGTTCAATATTGAAGACACCTGGTGCCACACTCTAATTAGCTAATTAACTCAAAACACCTGCAAAGCCCTTAAATGGTCTATCAGTCTAGTTCTGTAGGCTACACAATCATGGGGAAGATTGCTGACTTGACAGTTGTCCAAAAGATGACCTTTGACACCTTGAACAAGGAGGGCAAGACACCAAAGGTCATTGCTAAAGAGGTTGGCTGTTCACAGAGCTCTGTGTCCAAGCACGTTAATAGAGAGGTGAAGGGAAGGAAAAGATGTGGTAGAAAAAAGTGAACAAGCAATAGAGATAACTGCACCCTGGAGAGGATTGTGAAACAAAACACATACAAAAATGTGGGGGAGATTCACAAAGAGTGGACTGCAGCTGGAGTCAGAGCTTCAAGAAGCATCACACACACACGTATGCAGACATGGGTTTCAGCTGTCGCAGTCCTCGTGTCGAGCCACTCTTGAACAAGAGACGGCGTCAGAAGCGTCTCGCCTGGGCTAAAGACAAAAAGGACTGGACTGCTGCTGAGTGCTCCAAAGTTATGTTCTCTGATCAAAGTCAATTTTGCATTTCCTTTGGAAATCAAGGTCCCAGAGTCTGGAGGAAGAGAGGAGAGGCACAGAATCCACGTTGCTTGAGGTCCAGTTATTTCGAGTTTTTTTTTTTGTTCTTTGCCTTAATTGAGCATCTTTACTTATTTAAAAATTCTTAGTGTATTTTGGACTACATGTAAAGGGTTTAGCCTTGACAGGATATGATGGTTAGTGTTGGTATTTTCACATTATTTTCTGGAGCCTTAGTTATTCCTGTTTTGTAGAGCGTGTTCTTGCTTTTACAGTTCCGTTTATGATTCCAGGTTGTGTTATCCCACCTCCCCTTTGTCTTGTTGTCTTCATGTTTGTGTGGTGTTTACTTTTTGTTCAGTCTCATTCTGTTTCCATGTTTAGTTACTGTCTGTCTCCATATCCAGTTCATGTTCTGTAGTCTGTGTTGTGATATACCTCTCAGCACCTGCCTCTCCCTGTTGTATGAAGTGTGCGTTTGTGTCACGTTTGGCCACTTCCTGTTTTATTTTGGCAGTCCCTTGCCCTTGTACAGTTTAGTTCCCTTGTGTCATAGTCTTATTTGTTTCACCTATTCTTCCCTGCTGTCTCCACTCTCCCTAATTACCTTGTGTGCATTTAAGCCCATAGTTTTCTTCAGTTCTTGTCATCCTGTCATCTATGACCCCCTGAAGCTGTGTGTATCTCTGTTTTGTGAGTTCTTGTCTCCATGATGTTGAGTTTGCTCCAGCTCAGGGATTTTGTAGTTTGTGTTTTGGTCCCTTGAAGAAGACTCAGCATCTAAGCTGCTTTTCGAGTTAAGTTTGTTTTAGCTCTGCATTCTGCCTTTGGATGTTACTCGGCCTGCCACACAGCCAACTTGTGACAATACGTTCTTTAAGGGACAAAAATAAAATAATTATTTCGGTGTAAAGAAGCTCAAATGAAGCATCTCTTTCTGCAGAGTCTGCTTTCAGTGTGAAGGACACAAAGAGCAGCTGCTGTGTGTTTACCTGCTGGACTTTAGTTTCAATCAAGGTTTTAAAAGAGATTCTAAAGGAATTCAGGCTTTAAACTGAAATACACACATTCAACTTAAATCTGATGAAAACATGCAGAGCTCATTTATTTAATGAAAACAAGTTAAATCAGTCCTCAAAAATCATTGAATGGGATACACACAGTAATATATTTACACACACACAGACAGTATATCAGATGTAAAATAAGATTATACACATGCTGATCATATTTTAACTCATCTCCAATTTTACATTTTGTAAGGTATAACTATGTAAAAAAAAAAAAAAAAAAAAAAAAAAAGAAAAGCAGCCACATTTTCAGACTCAGACTCAGCTTTATTGTCATTCTGACTATGAGACATTTTATGCTTTTAATAAAGTTTGAAAGCCTCACCGGGCTTTGCATATGTGACAAACACGTTTTGGAAGTTTCATTATCCTTTATTTTGTTATGAAAATAGACCTACAGTGTGTGAGTCTGGTGTTGAGATTTATTAAACACAGTAAACATTAAGTCTCTTTATTTTAGCTGGATTAATTGTATCTGAGCCCACTGTGAAGCGGATTCTGAGGTGGAAGTTGAAGTAAATCCATGAAACAGTGAGCACATACACAGGAGAACATTAGAGAGCTACATATAATCTTTATATTTCTCATATTAAAATTTAAGATTCCTTTGGTTTAGAAGTACCATGAAGAAAATTGTCTAAAGAGCAGAAAAGTGAAGGGCCGCAGGGAGAGCATCTCTTTAGTAGGTTTTAAGTGTATTTGATGGAATCTGTGAGGTCAGAAAAACACATTCATACTGATACTTGTGTGTTTACAGAGACGAGGATCTGCTGTTTTATTTACACTGGATGTGTAAGTAAGTAATTAAAAATTTATTTGTAGAGCACATTTCAGCAGCAAACCAATTCAAAGTGCTTTACATCATAAAAACATAAAAACAAATGTGCAGTAAAATCATTAAAAGCATTAAAAACATTAACCAAGCACACAGTAAATCAACAAAACATCAATCATCACACAAAATCATTAAACCATCAAGCAGATACACATGATAATGTGGTCTCCCTTCTTGCTGTGTAGATTTGAGAGGAGATCAATCATGAATCAATGATGGAAATCATAACAGAAAATAGTTCAGTTCAAAACAGGACTCAAACTTACCCTTGATAACAGACGAGCCACAGTGTCAACTATGTAACCTATGATGACCACCGAACCACCGAATATCATCATTGCAACTAATATAGCTCATAAAATAATTTTAAATCTTTTCAGGTGTTTCTTCTTTTGACATTTAGCTCCTGCAAGACAAAAAACAGGTTAACAGTCTCCTTGATCACTGAAATAAGTTCAAACTGACAAAAGTGATACTAAGTTAAAGAATAATAAATAAAAAAATACTGAAAATGAACTTGTGAAAATCAGACATTGCTTTTGAAGTGTGGTTCAACTGAATTATTTGACAAAACAATTAATGAAAATGGATAAAAGTGTTGGTACTGTAAACTTATTATTTTGTTGCATAACCACTTGAGGCAATCACTGCGATCGAGTGATTGCTGTCACTCTCAGTGAGACTCCTGCACCTGTCGACAGGTATTTTAGCCCATTTCTTGTGAGCAAACTGCTCCAGCTGTCTCAGGTTTGAAGGGAGTCTTCTCCAGACTGGAAATTTCAGCTCCCTCCACAGATGTTTGATGGGATTTAGATCAGGGATCATAAAAGGTCACTTTAGAATAGTTCAGTGTTTTGTTCTTAGCCATTCGTGGGTGTTTTTAGCTTTGGGTAATTATCCTGTTGGAGGACCTATGACCTGTGACTGAGACAAAGCTTTCTGACATTGAGCAGAACCTTTCACTCCAGAATGCCTTGATAGTTTTGAGATTTCATGGTACCTGCACAGATTCAAGCAAAGCAGTCCCAGAACATAACTGAGCCTCCTCCATGTTTCACAGCAAGTACAGTGCTTTTTTCTCTGTATGCTTCATTTTTGCGTCTGTGAACTCAGAGCTGATGTGATTTGCCAAAAAGCTCCAGTTTTGTCTCATCAGTCCAAAGGATGTTCTCCCAGAAGCTTTATTGTGCATTATGGCAAATTGCAGCCTCGCTTTATGATTCGCGTTCAGCGGTGGTATGCCTCCTAGGTCGTCTTCCATTAAGTCCACTTTGGCTCAAACAGCGATGGATGGTGCGATCAGACACTGATGAACCTTGACCTTAGAGTTCATCTCTAATCTCTTTGGAAGTTGTTATTTGGTTGCCATTCCTATTATCCGTCTTCTGAAGTTGTCATCAGTTTTCTTCTTGCAGCCACGTCCAGGGAGGTTGGCTTCAGTCCAAGAGTGGCCTTTCCACCAAGTCAGACCATGAAATGCTCAGAGAAAAACTCAAGAACTACATCTCTGACTCTACAGGCCTCAGTTACTGTTAAAGGTTAAAATTACAATTTAAAAAAAGAAAAACAAACAAATATGGTTTATTGGCAAAGTTGCCAAGAGAAAGCCTCTTTTCCTGACGTACAATCATTTTATATGAAGCATAGTTTGAAGGGCAGTTTAGAGCTTCTTAAAAATGGCTTTCAATGTCCATCCATCCTCTTCTGCTTATCCTGTTCAGGTTCAGGGGGGCTGGAGCCTATCCCAGCTGACATAGGGCGAGAGGCAGGGTACACCCTGTACAGGTCTCTGCCAACACAGACAACATTCACACTCACATTCACACCTCTGGGAAATTTAGAGTGACCAATTGACCTAACCCCAGTAACTGCATGTCTTTGGACTGTGGGAGGAAACCCACGCAGACACAGGAGAACATCAAAGCTCCACACAGAGAGGCCTGGGTCAAGGTGGAATCAAACCCAGACCTTCTAGATGTCATTGTAGCTGTGAGGCAGCAGTGCTATCCACTCCGCCACCATGGTGCCGTTTTTTAATATAACCTTGCATTTGTTTGCCATGCTTATACAACATTTTTGTACACATCATTACTAAACTGCAGTCACAGGTGTGACTCAAACAACAAAACTACACACATGAACACTCACAAACCGCACAGTAAATGATGTTTGATTTGGATACACATAAAAAATTGCCTGCACATCATTTGATTTTTTTTTTTTTCAGTGTTCATCCTAATGGACAGCAGCCCAGTGTGTGCTGATAAATTACCAAATCAAATGAATGTGGGACATTACTCACTCTAGTATTACAATTGTAGGTGGATGTATTTGGCAAATGATTGTTAATTTGTCAGTTCATGATCTTTGCACAGATTTATTTACGTTTACTTAGAGAGGGGTGGAGTGGGACTCTGATACATTTTGAGCAAATAGTGACAGGAACAGGAGTCCACAGAGGGAGCAAACTCAGAAAACACACACTGAAGGTTGGTGTTCCTGTTGATTTTTTAAAAATATAAATCAGATCTTTTTCAAAAATAAACAATAAACAAAAACTTTAACTACAATTACAATTACAGTTAACAGTGTATTTTGTAAATCCAATATTTTTATGATTAACTGATTACAAGTTGTTTTATGATTTTAGAACTCATCATGATTTTGAGTATGTGACAGAAAACATTTAGAAAAATGGGTCAAACAGTTCAAATAGAAATTGTTTAGATGTACCTTAATCATTTTGCAACTTAATATCTTCTCTACTTTTTTGTAGCAGCTTCATGTGGTAATATTTCACCTTTCCTCATTAACCCTTTCATGCATGAATAATGAGAATCTTTGTCACCATTTTTTTTCCCGAGTGTTTTTATTCTTCTTCAGGCATGGAAAAAAAAATCGAAATTTTGTATATGGACCTATTTTTCATGGAGCATGTCCACTAAGCTGGACACAACAAATTTGACTTTTGAACCAGAGAAACAAACCAATAACCGAAAGTTATATTGCATCCTCAGACTGACTGTCTCTACTGCATTGCCTAATCTTATCCATAATGTTGGCTGATTTGCAACTATAACAACAAAACACACGCATATGGAAGAGAAGAGCCTTTGAATAACCATCCACTGTAGAGACCACTCTGTATGAAAGGGTTAAGCAGCAATTAAAACAAAGAGGTCTGTATAGAGAAGACTTTAAATGAAACACAGATACATTGGTTTCATCTGTGTGGAGCTGTCTGCATGACCAAGCTTGTTTAATTATTTAATAATGTAGAGCACCAATAGAGGTAATGTGAAGGGTTCATGTCTATGAGCTACAGGACTTTCAGCAGCATGTTATAAAAGCATATTGTTTTGAATAAAATCAGCTTTACATGTTTCCTGCTACTACAGAAATATGCAATGCAAAACTAAGATCAGAGTAGAGGTGACACAGTGACAGATGATGCTGTTAATGACTTTGGTTTATTTAAATACACTAAACTCTGCACATTATTTAAATTCTTTCCACTCTTTATCTTGATGGACTGATCAAGACAAACTGCAGCAGGTGAAATGACTCCAGTCCAGCACATAATGTATTTTACACAGTGCGTGTTAATGAATTGAAGTGACCAATATCTAAACAATATCGATTTGTCTGTTCCAGTGGACTGATGTGCTTTTTTCTTTCTTTTACAGATATGTCAGCAAACTCATCGTTTTCGACTGAGTCCTTTTATGGTCTCCATCTTTCCTCCATGAACACCTCCCTGCCTTTATTCTTAAAGTGTTTCATCTCCACACCGAGCTCCTTCATCTATCGTGCATATAGCCTCACCAGCATCTTCCTCGTCCTACCTTTCTGCATCCTCATCCTCCAACATGGTCTCCAAGAATGGTGGAAAAAGCGCTCCACCTCCACAGAAGTAACACTGAGTCACTCTGACAGCTTCACCTACAACATGGTCATCATGGACCTGCTGTATGTCCTTGGTTGTATCTTCAGATATTGTGGGATCTCCACACATAATTTAGACATTTTACACCTGGCATTATTTCTTTTAACTTTCACCTGGTTTGGACAGATGTTCTTTCACATGCTCACCTGTGTGGAGCGCTACCTGGCTGTCGTTCATCCCGTCACTTATCTGAGTCTAAGAAAAGAAAGAGGGGTCAGAATCAGGAATATTGCCATAGGCTGCATCTGGCTGCTTTGCTTTGTATTAATGGGTTGCATAATTATTGAAGACATGGCCTTCATTGAGAATTTCTTCCTCTTGATATCATCGTTAATCATCACCTCCTTCTGCAGCCTTTCTGTTCTCTGTGTCCTGATTCATCCAGGCCCACGAAAACAGGGTGGGAACAGGCAGAGGGTCGACCAATCAAAGCTCAGGGCATTTTACACCATTGTGACCATATTGGGAATGTTGGTGTTGAGGTTTGTTTGGGATCTGTATTGGAATGTAGCGTATATTTCTGATGCAAACAATCTATGTGTGATAATGTCATGCGGTGTCTGGTTTAATATTCCCAGCAACCTCATGTTGCCCCTGCTGTTCCTGCACAGAAAAGGTAAATTTGTGTGTTGCAAGAATAACACACCATGAGTTTAATGACTGTACAACAACAAACAAATAAAGACCAACACAACATGAGAGTAAGATTTTTTTGTATGTGGTTGCAGAATAACCCAAACTGAAAATACAAGTAGCTCTAACATGTTAGTGTCTTATATGTTTATTTTGAGCTCCCAGTAAGTTTGTTTGAACATCTGTTTGTTTAGTCTTTTCTTATTTTAGTGTGTTACACTTTGTGTACCACCTTGTTGCCAGATTTGTGTCTCAGTTGTTTCCTGAGGTCACAGCTGATTAGAGCACTGATTCAAATCAGCAGTTTCTCACTAATAACTAAATTTATTTTTTACCTGCTGCAGTTTATCTAAAAGCACTGATGAAACTCTGTCATAAACTGATGTGGTTCTGGTTGTGTTTGAGTTTTGAGTTGCAGATGTTTTTCTCACAGTTATTATTGTGGATTTGGCTTTTTGTGATATTGTTAGTTTTTGGGTTTCTGTTTTGACTTTTTGCTATTCTACTGATTCAGTTTTTTTGTGCCTTTTTGTGGGTTTTTGTTTGATTTGATTATATTTGCAGTGCCTTCATTGTCATCTTGGTTCATTTTGTTAACTGTTTTTCTTTGTGTGTCTCTTGTGTTATTGCTCCCTGTCTTTGTGATCCTCTGATTACCTGATCACTCAAATTGTGATAGAAACAATTGACTCAGTTTTACGAGTAGGCCTGGAAAATTAATAAAAAGTTCATTGCTTTAGCAGGATAAAAGTTACAGACTGTGTTCAATATATTGAAATCGATTAATACTGATACAATTCTAATTAAATTCTCTATGATGTGCCAAACTCAGGTTCTGTGTGTATGACTGTGTATATTTTTATTAAAGTTTATGTAACAGCTCATTTATCAAATGTTTTTTTTTATTTTTCAGGTTGTAATTGTCACATTATTTTTTAAATGAAAGTCAAACATTTGAACTGAACTCAAGGAGGCAGAGAGAAGTGGTGGTGGGGTATATAAAACCAGCACAGTACATTTGCAACAAATACACAACGAGTTCAGAGAGGAGACACACAGAGGGAGAAAACAAAAACAATCAAATGGTTCATGTTCTCTATTTTAATCATGTTTAATCAACTTTTTTCTCAAATATTGTTTTTAACATTTTAAGAACTTCTTGCGTGAACTTTTACATCTGTTTCTACTGGTACATTTGAATTTCTCCTCTGTGGGACAATAAAGGCTGTTTCTATTCTATTCTATTCTATTCTATTCTATTCTAATCTTAAATTAAAAATTGTATAAATGACTGAAATATGTAAAAAAAAAACTGAATATTTGATTAACTTGATAGTTGATACTGTTTTTGTAAACTCAGCAGTTTTCCAACTTAGTTGAAGCAGAAACTTTAAAAGGACTGATTTTTTGTATAAAAAGCAGTTTACTTGAATCTTTGAATTATGTGATTCCTTATGCATTGTCTTTGAAACCTTTTTTTTTTTTCAAGGTACAAAAAAATTAAACATCTTTTGAAAAAGCACACACACACACACACACACACACACACACACACACACACACACACACACACACACACACACACACACACACACACAGTTCATGACAGACAAAATGATAAAAAAAAAAAATGATAATGATTACATTATGTACGAATACCTGATAAAAAATACCCCTCCATCCATGTTTTTCTGCTTATTTCAGGGTCAGTTGGGCTGGAGCCTATCTCAGCTGTCACAGGATGAGAGGTTGTCTTGAAAAGTCCACCCTGTTTGATCAGAATTAAGCAGTTGCTTAGTGATGTCAGATGCCAAAGTAGATGCTGAATTGGGCCTTTTATCTCAGCAGGTATCTGGATAACCTGGGTTCAAATCTTTCTTGGCCTTTGTGTGTGTGTGTCATGCCTTCTCACTCTGTGCTTACACTTTCATGTCTATTCTTCACTACCCTATACAATAAAGACCAAAAAAATAAGTTTTTTTATGTACTTTTCTTAGACACTGCCATCCATCCATTTATCCATATATCCACATAGTAATAAATGCCTAATTTTCCAATTTTATGTCTTTGGCTTTCTTTCCTGTAGTATTTGTCTGCTACTACCATACAGGTGCTGGTCATAAAATTAGAATATCATGAAAAAGTTTATTTATTTCAGTAATTCCATTCAAAAAGTGAAACTTGTATATTATATTCATTCATTACACACAGACTGATGTTTCTTTTAATTTTGATGATATAACTGACAACTAATGAAAACCCCAAATTCAGTGTCTCAGAAAATGAGAATATTGTGAAAAGGTTCAATATTGAAGACACCTGGTGCCACACTCTAATCAGCTAATTAGGTCCAAAGACCTGCAAAGGCCTTAAATGGTCTCTCAGTCTAGTTCTGTAGGCTACACAATCATGGGGAAGACACAAAGGTCATTGCTAAAGAGGCTGGCTGTTCACAGAGCTCTGTGTCCAAGCACAGGGAAAGAAAGGGAAAGGGAAAGAAAAACATGTGGTTAAAAAAAAAAAAAAAAAAGTGTACAAGCAATAGGGATAACTAGACCCTGGAGAGGATTGTGAAACAAAACCCATTCAAAAATGTGCGGGAGATTCACAAAGAGTGGACTGCAGCTGGAGTCAGTGCTTCAAGAACCACCACGCACAGATGTATGCAGACATGGGTTTCAGCTGTTGCATTCCTTGTGTCAAGCCACTCTTGAACAAGAGATGGCGTCAGAAGCGTTTCGCCTGGGCTAAAGACAAAAAGGACTGGACTGCTGCTGAGTGCTCCAAAGTTATGTTCTCTGATCAAAGTCAATTTTGCATTTCCTTTGGAAATCAAGGTCCCAGAGTCTGGAGGAAGAGAGGAGAGGCACAGAATCCACGTTGGCTGAGGTCCAGTGTAAAGTTTCCACAGTCAGTGATGGTTTGGGGTGCCATGTCATCTGCTGGTGTTGGTCCACTGTGTTTTCTGAGGTCAAAGGTCAACGCAGCCGTCTACCAGTAAGTTTTAGAGCACTTCATGCTTCCTGCTGCTGACCAAGTTTATGGAGATGCAGATTTCATTTTCCAACAGGACTTGGCACCTGCACACAGTGCCAAAGCTACCAGTACCTGCTTTAAGGACCATGGTATCCCTGTTCTTAATTGGCCAGCAAACTCGCCTGACCTTAACCCCATAGAAAATCTGTGGGCTATTGTGAAGAGGAAGATGCGATACACCAGACCCAACAATTCAGAAGAGCTGAAGGCCACTATCAGAGCAACCTGGGCTCTCATAACACCTGAGCAGTGCCACAGACTGATTGACTCCATGCCACACCACATTGCTGCAGTAATCCAGGCAAAAGGAGCCCCAACTAAGTGTTGAGTGCTGTACATGCTCATATTTTTCATATTCATATGTTTCAGTTGGCCAACATTTCTAAAAGTCCTTTTTTTGTATTGTCTTAAACAATATTCTAATTTTCTGAGATACTGAATTTGAGGTTTTCATTAGTTGTCAGTTATAATCATCAAAATTAAAAGAAATGAACATTTGAAATATATCAGTCTGTGTGTAATGAGTGAATTTAATATACAAGTTTCACTTTTTGAATGGAATTACTGAAATAAATCAACTTTTTCATGATATTCTAATTTTATGACGAGCACATGTGTTTCAGGCATGCAATTGCTTAACAAACTCTACACATGAATTTCAAAGCTGCAGATTCCTGCTTCTTTGGTTTCAGTAAAGAAATGATGAACAAGTCCCACCAAACTGAACTTTTTATCCTTCAGCAGATTCAGCTCTCTGAAAGTGAATGGAAACATGAACTGGATGTCCTGGTTGGTTTTATCTTCAGTCCAGTCCAGAGTGAACTTCTGTGTTAGGAATGTTTTTCCGATTCCTGCCACTCCCTTTGTCAGCACTGTTCTGACTGCTTTGTGTCTTTCAGGCGATGTTTTAAAGATGTCTTCACGTCTGATTGTTGTTTTTGCTCTGTCTGCTTTCCTGAAAAATGTTTCAGTGTGTCTGACCTCATGTTCATTATTGACCTCTCCCCTCCCTCCCTCTGTGATGTAGAGCTCTGCGTAGATTTGATTCAGCATGGATAGAGTCTGTGCTTTAGCAATGCCCTCAAACACACACTGGAACTTCTTCTTCATGTTAGATTTAATTTTACACTTAAAGCATGGACGGGAGTTTTCTACAGGAAAGAAAAGAATTAAAATAAAGATTTCAATATAACAATTTCTTGAGAATTTATTTATGTAATCAAATCCTCTTACTGCTCAGCAGATAGGCAGCGAGTTCCTTTTCCTTCATTCTCCGAAGGAAGTGCACTTCCTTCAGAAATGCCTCTCTTCTGCTCCTTATCCTCATTCTGACTTGCTAAGAATTCTTCATAATCTGGATTCAGAGAACTCTTCATCTGCTTTAGCTCATTCTTCACAAAAGCAACAATGTTGTCCTCCAGCAGCTGGAAGAGAACAAATCACACTATCCAAATGCACAGAAGGTCACATCTATGTTGAACAGAATCACACTCTGCTGATCTAAATCATTTCACGTGTACAAACCATGAATATCAAGTCCAGGTCAGTGTGATTTTGGTGGCCAGGCTGGGAAATGGAAACATTTGAGTCCTGATTGACTCTGTGAAAATGCCATAAATTATTATCAACAGTTACCATTTTATGGAATGCCCACAAACATCAAAAGCAGCAAATTTCAAGGACAGATGTTACTGTGATATAACCTTTTTAATATGAACCTATCGTAGCCATTTCTGATTTCCACAAAGCTGAGTTGTTAAAATGATAAAATGGTGATTTCCTGTAGAGAAATAGAGCCTGTGTTTTGTAGGGACAAAAGTTTAAGATGTTATGTCTATTTGTTCTTGCTAATGTAATTTGATTAACTGAAATAAATTTGATGAAGTTTTTGTCATCTTAGCTCTTCTTAGCTCAGCCTGCTTGTAGGTCAACTGCAGGGACGGATGTTGTCTTTAACCAGTCTGCATGAGTCACATAGTTTTTTATTTTATTAGTAAAGTACAGTTTTCTTCATTAGGGGCTGTGATGCAAGAGTGGGGCATATCCTAGTAAAGTAAAATTTAGTAAAAGCCAAACTACACAGTATTTAGGTTGTTTTCTTGAGACTTTATGAGGGGAAAAAATAACCCTCTTAAAATAATGATAATTTTCTTCAACTTTTTCAGAAACCCCCAAAATTGAACCAAATCTTGAAAATATGATGATTGAGGCAAAACTGAAATTTAAAAAAAAAAATGACTTTGACCATTATTTTTGGAGGGTGATGATGTTCAAATTGAGCAAGACTTTTGGAGGATTTTTTGTTTTTTTGTTTTTGTTTTCTTTTGTTGATCCGTACAGATCTTTTCTGCACTTCATCATCTGAATCTTTCTGGTATTAACGCTGACTACTTCCTGCTGCAACCATACACAGTTAATCCTGATCAAAATGAACCCAACATGCAGCATAAACAGTCCATAGAATCATGATTTTAAGGTTTTGTTTGAATTTACATGATGTTCAAATAAAACACAAACAGTAATGCTGAATATCATGTTGTAGGAAGAATAGATACGGTATTAGAAAATGCACTGTGAGGTGTTGAGTGTCGTACCTTTCCATGTTGGTCACATCTGCAGCTACCTGATCAAGAGAAAAGTTTTTATACTTTGGGTTTCTTTATGTCTTCATGTTTGTTCTCAGTTTCTCTTTGTATCCTTCCTGGTTTGCTATGAACACAGTGAACTGTTCTATTTTATATCTGCATTGCATTATCCTTAAGATATAAATTATTTCAGAATATAGAGAAGTAAAAAATCACAAATGAAATGATAGATCCTTTCTCAACCTTCAAGCAAACAAAGACTTTATTTGTGATAAAGTGAAAACTGTTATCAAATTTATGCTTAACAACTTCTGTCTATAATTCTGTCACTCTGCAGCTCTCTGGGTTCATCACTATTTAGTGCTCTGGTACGTCTCCTTCATTTATTTAAGCATGAAGAACTGCAGAGACTTGATACTGTTTGATATGCAGTTTAAATTTTTAATAAAATCTAAACAAACTTCATTACAACTAAATATAGACAACAATAATGTAAGTCAATATATATTTAAGAGTAATATAATTAAAAATATATATTTCTCGTTAAAGTAAATAATTTAAATCTTACCAAATGTTCATCAACACTGTGCTTCAGTCTGCAGCTCACTTTCTCAAGCAGCGTTTGAATGCTGTATAAATGCTTTCACTACAGGTGCTGACACGCCTTCATGGTTTGTACTGACTGAACAGAGTTCAGGTGTGTTAGATTACAGTCCAGTTCCTCAAGATTTACTGTTAGCACAGCCTGGTTTTAATGATTGAAACACAAACACAATGAGCTGAATTTCATGCCCATCAGCTCGAGACACATTTTACTAGAAAAAAAATGGAAATAAGTGCAAAAATTTACTGAAACATCTGGAAACTAAATGGAAATAATGCTTTGAGTGCTCAACATGAAGTAGAAAAGCGCTATATAAGAACCAGTCCATTTACCACACTCCTGCAAAAGTGATCATGTTGGTACCAGGATTTTATATTAATCTGTGGCCTGTGTGCTGAAGCAAAGGTGAAAGAGTCCAGAACTCCAGGCTGACTATAACAGAGCTGTAAACAACTGAGGCTGAAGCTTCAAGCCTCTGGATTTTATCTGCACTGAATATCACTCACTCTGAGTGCTGGAAGGTGGTGTTGTGTTGCTGTTGGTGCAAAGTCTGTCATCAGGTTAGATGTCACTGTGAGAACGAACACAGAAGAGACGTCATGTTGGATCAAAGTTTATAGTGAGAATGTTCCACACTGACAGCCTGTCAGAGTTTCTTCTTCTCAGGTGTGATTTATTGTTTCAGTTTTATAAACAGCCAAAGAAACAGAAACTGGAACTGCTGCATCAATCATTCCCTCATTTACCCCCATAGAAAAGAAAGCCTACTGTAAGCAGAATATTTTGAAAGCAGAAAATAAAAATGGATGCAGATGGTTTAATGGAACTGGACACAGTTGATCATTTTTAATATTTCATTGTATTTGTGTCGACTGTGTGGGACTCATTTTGAAACTGCAGCCTGTTAGAGTTATTTAATTAACCAGCTTGGATAAACTCATTCTGAATTTGAATTCTGATGATGGACTTAATATTGAATTGGAAATGGCACTAAATTTATGACATTTTTGATTTTACACATTGCTTCATATTTTGTCTTCCTTTCAGGATTCTCGGAAATGTGTGACATTAGTTTGTCATTTCTTTGTACACTGATTTACAGCTGTGATTTAGTATTTCCCAAAGAACAGAGAGATGATTGTTATAAATTTCATGTCTTTAGAAAATGTTTCACCACAATGATAGTACATTTTTCAAACTACCTGAAAGATTTTCCTAAACCTTCTGCAGTCACAGATATTGTTTCTGTCAGTTTGAATCTGTATGCAGACCAAATATCTGGTTGGCTTTAAACAGTCTGGGTTAGACTCGAGATTTTAGGAATCTTATGACTTAAAATGTCCATGAGGATTGTGTATTGTTCCAAGCTGGGATTTTGTTTTTCATTAAAAAAAAAAAAAATCCTGCTGGATTCTGAGTGAAACCCTCCATACATAGTAAGGAGCGCTCTTGTCTTGACATCAGTGGCTTCCATTTCCTTGTTTGGCCAACTTATTATCCCAGCAGAGTATTTGACAACTGGCAGTGCGTAGGTGTTGATAGCATGTTCTTCCCATTCAGCTCACTCTTTACAACTTGCTTTACTCTCTACTAGTTGGTGGTTGCAGCTTTCCTAGTGGCTTCATCATGATTCCCATTTGCCTGTGGAATTCTAAGGTACTTGTAGCTGTCCTCGATGTCTGCAATGCTGCCTTCTGGTAATGCAATCTCCTCAGTTCTGACTACCTTCCCTCTCACTGTTACCATTTGACTACACTTCTCTTGGTACTTGGTCAGTCTAGTTTATACAGTCTCGAGTGATTGCTCTATCTACTAGTAGCTGGTGGGTTGCTCCCCTGGTCTTTCTGCCAATTCCTTTCTGGGCCCCACTCATGTAGTGAACCATGTGCCTGTTCATCTTCGCTGCTATGATGCCTGACAGGAGTTTCCATTTTGTATGGGAGCAGGTTATTGGCCAGTATTTGGATGGGACCGGTCCCTTCTGGGGATTCTTTGGGATCAAGACTATCCAGCCTTCAGTCAGCCATTCTGAGTGTGTCTTAACCTCTAGCAGCTGGTTCATTTGTGTTGCCAGGTGCTCATGGAGTGCAGGTGTGTGTCCAGCTCTTCATATGAGAGACTTTCTTGGATGTCTGCCACTGTTATGGTTACTGGATCCTGCTCATCGAGGTTGCTATGGTCTGCTCGTAGATCCACTAGCCACTGAGCATTGGTGTTGTGTGTTGCATTCTCTTCCCATATACTCTTCCAGTATTGCTCTGTCTTCAGCTTTGGTTGGGGTGCTGTTCTCACATTGTTCCCCTGCCACTGAGAGTATACCTTGGATGGTTTATTGAAGAACCTCTTGTTTATTCTTCTGGCTTCTATGTCTCTGGTATACCTCTTCAGGGGGTTAGACAAGGCTGTGTGAGTCTTTGCTTGGCAGTCTCTAAGGCCTCAAGTATGGACAGACTGATCTACTTGTTACGGCTGCGTGCCGTTTTGTTTCTCTCTCTCTCTCTGTCCTGCAGGGGTGTCTCCTCCTAATCAGGGCTGCAGGATAAAGGGAGGTGACCAGAGAGAGGAGATAGTGGTGGCGAAGCAGTCTGTGGTGTTGGTGGTTTGAGCAGCTGTAGTGTGGAGATTTGTGTGTCTGTGGGTTGACCACCGATGTGCTCTGGGGTTCTGGAGGTTTAGGGGTGGTTGCTTTGGCTGCCAGTGCCAGTGTGCAACGTGTTTCTTTTTCTTTGGTCCCCTAACAGGATAAGTGGCATCTCCCGTTTGGAGATTGTTTTGTGTTTTTCCCCTTACAGGTTTTTCGTCTCCAGTTTGGGGATTGTTTTGTATTTTGGCCGTTTTTGTTTTTTTCTCTTAAATAAACATTATTTATTTTACGAACAATTCTGGTTTTCTTTGGTTTCTTTCTTGATCATATATTGCTCCCTTGTCCCCTAGGCCCGCGGGACGTAACATACTTCTTAGGCACCCTTTTCTGTATCACACCCTTCTGCATCTCTGATAGTTGGCTAACTGCCTTGATCTTAGCCTCTTGTCATCTTTTCCATGGAGGGTACTGCTCATTTTGACTGTTCAGGATCACTGCTGCTGTGGTACAGATCAACTGATTGGTTTCAGTGATGGCCGAAGTAGGGATTGTCCATAGTCCAAATAGACAGATCTGACTGGCATGTCCATTCCAGTGGATTTACTTTTTTCCTATTTTTTTGAGGTGTCGGCAAACTCATCGTTCTCCACTGATTCCTTCTTTGATCTGTGCCTTTCATCTCTACACCAAGCTTTTACATCTGTTGTTCATATGACCTCACCAGCATCTTCCTCGACCTTCCTCTCTGTATCCTCATCCTCCAACATGGTCTCCAAGAATGTGGAAAAATTTATTATTAGTGGAATATAGTCATGCAGAAAAAAAGGGGTTAAGTATCAGCCAGGTGCTGCTATAGTTAATTAAATGCACTTAGGTAACTGATCATCAGCATGTATGAGCACCACTATGAAGGGAGAAGTTTTGGCAGTTTGCTGGTCTGAGGCTTTCAGGTGTGTTGACGCAATCCTATAATCTTTGCTGGAGTGGACATCCCACCAAATTCACCCCAATGCCAGACCCTGAAATCATCAGAGAAAAACCCAAGAACAACATCTCTGACTGTACAAGCCTCAGTTGAATTAGTAAAAGTAAACAAATAAATAAATAAATAATAATAAGTAAAATAATTTTTTAATGTAAGTTTGTTCTTAAGGTTATTAATTAATAAAACTTTTTTAAATTAATATAATTTTGTCTCTCATGCTTATAAACATTGCTTCATGTTTCAGATTACTAAACTGCAGTCAGAGGAGTGATTTAAATAACAAGTCGGTTCATTATTATGACATCGATTTATTGAATGCAAATAAACCATGTTCACATTGCACTTAGACACAGAGAGGGGTGGAGTGGGGCTCTGATATATTTTACTGAAATCGTGACATAGGAAAAGGAGTCCACAGAGAAGACACGGGGGGGGAGGCTCAGAACACATATAAGGTTAGTATTACTTTGGATTTAGAAAAAAATTTAATTCTTAATTTTTTTTAAAATCAAAAATAAACTAATTTTAAGTGCAGGTACTCATTGATACTGTAGTCTGTAAATTCTGTATTTTTCTGGTTAACTGATAATTTGGATTTTGATTATATGACAGAAAAAAGGTTTTGAAAAACAGGTCAGACAGGTCATATATAAACTCTTTAGATGTACCTTTATTGTTTTGCAAGTTAATATCTTCTCAAATCTTTGGTGGAAGCTTTGTGTGGCAACATATCACCTTTATTCATTAAGTAACAATTTTAAGAAGACGTCCATATAAAGAAGAGTTGTCTCATCACTTTGTCACATGTCTGTGTGGGGCTGTCTGCATGACATTATTTAATAATGTAGAGCAACAACAGTGGAAATGGGACATTTGCATGTGTTTCACTGGTAAAAATGTTCTTAGGAGTAAATAAATGCAGAATGCCCAGAGAAACTGCAAAAAAACAGCACAATTTAAAAGAAAATGAAAAAAAATTAGATGGATGTTTGAATATGCTTTGGTGACAAACAGCTTTACATGTTTCGTGCTTCCAGGGAAATATACAATGCAAAACTAAGCTCAGAGTAGAGGTCACACACTGACAGATGACGATTTTATATTTATACCTTATTATATTTATACCTTTCCTCCACAAACACCTCCCTCCCTTTATACATAGATTGTTATATATATATATATATATATATATATATATATATATATATATATATATATATATATATATATGATAGTCCAAATAGAAAGATTTAGCTGGCATGTCTATTCCAGTGGACTGAGTCTTTTTTTTTTCTATTTTCTAGATATGTCAGCAAACTCATCGTTCTCCACTGCCTCGTTTTTTGATCTCCACCTTTCCTCCACAAACACCTCCCTCACTTTATACATAGATTGTTTTATCTCCACACCGAGCTCCTTCATCTTTCGTGCATTTGACCTCACCAGCATCTTCCTCGTCCTACCTCTCTGCATCCTCATCCTCCAACATGCTCTCCAAGAATGGTGGAAAAAGTGCTCCACCTCCACAGAAGTAACTCTGAGTCACTCTGACAGCTTCACCTACAACATGGTCATCATGGACCTGCTGTATGTCGTTGCGTCTATCTTCAGATATTGTGGGATCTCCATGAATAATTTAAACATGCTACACTTGGCATTCATTCTCTTTTTTTTCACCTGGTTTGGACAGACTTTGATTCACCTGCTCACCTGTGTGGAGCGCTACCTGGCTGTCGTTCATCCCATCACTTATCTGAGTCTAAAGAAACAAAGAGGGATCAGAATCAGAAATATCACCCTAGGCTGTGTCTGGCTGCTTTGCTTTGCATTAATTGGTTGCATAATAATTGAAGATATGGTCGCCGTGATCATTGTGAATTTCAGTCTCTTGATATTATGTTTAATCATCTCCTCCTTCTGCAGCCTTTCTGTTCTCTGTGTCCTGATTCATCCAGGCCCAGGAGAACAGGGTGGGAACAGGCAGAGGGTCGACCAATCAAAGCTCAGGGCATTTTACACCATTGTGACCATACTGGGAATGTTGGTGTTGAGGTTTGTTTGGGATCTGATTTGGAATGTGATTTATATGTATGAGGGAAATGATGGATGTGTGTTACTGTCATGTGGTGCCTGGTTTAATATTCCCAGCGACCTCATGTTGCCCCTGCTGTTTCTACACAGAAAAGGTAAATTTGTGTGTGTCAAGAATAATAAACAATGAGGTTAAATATTATATTATTTTGAAAACAAGATACTGAGAAAAAATTGGGTACTTTTGGACACAATAAATAAAGACGAAGCTCTCTTAAACATCTCTTTGTTTAGTTTTTTCCTATTTTAGTGTGTTAAAATTTGTTTACCACCTTCTTACCAAGTTTGTGTCTTTAAGTTGAACATCTTTTTTTTCGTAGTTTTTCTTTTGGTTTTTGCTTTTTATAATATTGTTCGGTTTTTCCGTTTCTATTTTGACTTGTTTATTTTCTAGTGATTCAGTTTGATTTGCCTTTTTTCTTTTTCCTTGATTTGGTTATAATTGCAGTGCACACCTGTGTGCCTCCCTCTGTCTTTTGTGAGTATTTCATTGTCATCTCGGTTCATTTTGGTAATTTATTCTTCTTTGTGTGACTCTTGTATTACTGGTCCCTATATTTGTGATCCTGACTCCTTGATCACGCAAATTGTGTGGTGGATAGATAAACTGCTGATGTGAAGACATTAGATTCAGTTTTACAAGTAGTCTTAAAAATGAATAAAAAGTGAATTTCTTTAGCATAATAAAAGTTATAGACTGTGTTCAATGGAAACTTCTAACATTGAATAATATGGATACAAATAAAATTAAATTCTTTATGATGGGAGTGTTTCACTTCCCACAACTGTGGCTACACAGACACACCCAATGTATGCCATGTTTTCCCCAACACTCTCACAACCCATACATTCATCCATCTTTATCTGTAAATAGAACATGATATCATAATATTCAGTAAACATTTGTGTGTCTCAAAGAAAGCAAAGATGATTCAGAACAAATGGTATTTTCTGCAAAAGTAAAACACATCATGTGTGCATGCGTATGAGTAATTAAAAGCCTTGCACTTTTCCAGAGGAGGCTGCTGTAATTGAAGCTTTGAGTAATAAGACAATTTTTGAAATTGGCTCAAGTGATTCAATGCTTCACAAAAGCGTCGTTTGCTCATCATCACTGACTAGGTCACCTCCTGGACACCTCTTGGGTTCGGTATTCCAGGTGGGAGGAGGCCTGGGGTAGACCCAGGACACACTGGAGAGATTATATATCTCCGATTATTCCTCAGTGAGAGTTTACAGGCTGTGAAGTTTTCCCTGACAATGGTGAAAATGAGCAGCTGCAGGCCTTGATGGAAATCGATGTTTTATTTTATTTGTAAATGTGTATTTCCCCCAAAAATAAAAGAAAACAAAATCCCTCTTAAAAGGCTGTATACAGCACAACAAGCCCAACAGGTCAACCCTCTCACAGGCTAGAGTAACCGAGAGCTGGTCACTGCATCAGGATCAAGCACCTACTGGGCCACCTGGGGTATAGTGATCGGTCCAGCTCGGGACCCCTCACCTTGACTTTACTTGAAGGCTCAGGCCCTCCTCCCACCTCTGGAATCCCACGGAGGGGTCTCTAAAATGCCCCTCCTGCCTCCAGATACCTGAGTGAGTAAATTTTAAAATTCCACCAGGGATCAAATAATTATTTCCCTCACTGTATCTCATATTTCAACACAAGCGATAACCCATTAGGATTGTGTTCTAAACTAATTCAACTTCAGTGCTGAAATGATTACTTTTTGTTATAGGCCAGTCTCAAAAATCATATGTGAAACATAGTCATTCAAAAAAAAAAAAAAAAAAAAAAAAAAGGATAAGTATCAGCAGGTGCTGCTACAATTAAATGCCCTTGGTTTTGTCAGTCTGCTCTCTGAAGAGTTGAGGTGTGTTAACACAATGCTACAATCTGTGAAGGAGAAAACTTCTCACCAAATTCACCCCAAGGTCAGACCATGAAATGCACAGAGAAAAATCCAAGGACTACATCTCTGACTCTGCAGGCCTCAGTTAGTGTTAAATGTTAGAATTACAATTAGGGAAAAACAGCTGAGCAAGTATGTCTCATTTGCAAGGGTTACTAAGAGAAAGCCTCTTTTCCTGAATGAGTAAAATAATTCTTTTAAAGCACAGTTTAAAGATTCTTTTAAATTCTATAATAGGCTTGGAGTACTGGTGCAGGCGTGGGGGAGTTTGCTGTGGTCTTCTCTTAGATCCACTAGCCACTGAGCATCAGTGTTGTGTGTTGCATCTTTCTCCCATATGCTCTTCCAGTATTGCTCCATCTCCATTTTTGGTGGGGGTGCTCTTCTCATATTGTTCCCCTGCCACTGAGAGTATACCTTGGATGGTTTGGTGGAGAACATCTGGTTTATTCTCCTGGCTTCTATCTCTCTGGTATAGCTCTTCAGGCGGCTAGCCAAGGCTGTGAGTCTTTGCTTGGCAGTCTCTAAGTCCTCAGGTATGGACAGCCTGTTGTACTTCATAGGCACCGCTTTCTTCATCCCACCTTTCTGCAACTCTGAGAGCAGGCTAGCTTCCCTCCGTGCTGCCTTGATCTTAGCCTCTAGTTGTAGTTTTCATGGAGGGCACTGCTCCTTATTGCTGTTCATCTTAGAGCCAAGCATCTCAAGGATCAAGGATGCTGCCGTGGTATACATCAACTGATTGGTTTCAGTGATGGTCATGGTAGGGATTGTCCGTAGTGCTACATTCACATCTTCTCGTAGGTTTTCAGAGGGTACTTCGTGTAGTCTTGGTAGTCGACGTCGAGGGGTCCAGTTCTCCTTCTTAGCCATGATTTTATCTTGATCTGATCTTATTCTGATCTTATAGTACATCAAGATCTTATTTGTCCATGCTGTACTGGGTAGTTTTATTCCAATGGGGTTGTTTTGATTGTTGTGTTTTATCTGTAATTATTATAGGGTCTTTACCTTTCAATAAAAGTACCTTGAGGTGACTGTTTGTGGTGATTTTGTGCTATATGAATAAAATTCAATTGGCCTTACATTTGTTGACATGCTTATACAACTTTTTTGTGCACATAATTTTTAAACTGCAGTCACTGGTGTGATTTAAAAAAACAAAATTACACACAGAAACACTCAAACTACACAGTTGATGACACTGTTTGACATGAATATGCAAAAATGTTGGCTGCACATCATTTTAATTTTTTGCAATGTTCATGGTAATGGACAGCAGCCCAGTACTGTACGTTCTGATAAATTACTGAATCATCCCTCACTCTATATTATGGTCCTGAACCTTTTGCCCTGAGTTTTGTGTTTTGTTCTTTTAGGTTCTGTTTTCATTGTGATTATTCTGTTTTTGTTCGTTAAAGTTACTGGGGTTAGATGAACTGGTGATTTTATATATGCCGTGGTGTTGTTGTGTGGACCCCAGAATGCAGGACTCCGTATGAATTTAAAGGTGATTTATTGAGAGAAATATAAAACACAAGTAACTGGGCCGGACCTAAACCAGACTAATGGGCAGAATGTCACACACAGCCAGGAGACGACGAAGACAACGCAACAAGGAACAGACACAGACTGAGGACTTAAGTACACACACTAGGAAATTGGGAACAGGCAACAGGTGAGGGGCTTGTCTTATAAACCACAGTTAAGTTTTGCCTGATGGCTCCCGCACTGTGGGTCCAACCAAGCCTGCCACACTGCATCCATGACTCTAATATCACAAACAAACATAAATTTCTGTATGTGGATGTATTTGGCCAATGATACTGTAATTGTTTATCAAGTGAATATTAATTTGTTAATTATTTCGACATGGATATTTTTGAATGCAAATAAACCATGTTTAAATTGCACTTAGAGACAGAGAGGGGTGGAGTGGGGCTCTGATATGTTTTGTGCAAAGAGTGACATAAGAGCAGGAGTCCACAGAGGGAGGAGGCATAGAAAACAAGCTCAGATGGGGTCAGTATTTCTTTTGATTTAGTAAAAATATTAAAGTCATTTTATCAAAAAATTAATTTTAAGTAAAAGTGCATGTTGACATTGTATTCTGTAAATTCTGTCTTTTTCTGATTAACTGATTATGTTTTGAGTGAATGTGACAGAAAACCTTTTGATAAATAGGATCAGACAGGTCACGTATTAATTGCTTACCTTAACAATTTACCTAAATAATTTTGTGAGTTAATGTTTTCCCAACTTTTTTGTGGCAGCTTTTGTGGTTGTATTTCATCTTTCTTCATTAAGTAACAATTTTAAAAGTAAAGTCTGTACAGAAAATACTTACCATGAAACATGAAATACTGATAGATGTGCTGGTGTCATAACTTGGTCACATGTCTGCATGACTAAACATTTTTTTAATAATGTAAAGCGCCAATAAAGGGAATGCAAAGGTTTTTTATGTTTCACTGGTGAAAATTCAGTCACTGAGCTTTAATCAGCCTGTTGTAAAAGAAAATAAAAAAAAATCTAGTCTAAGAATCTCACCTCTGCTTTTTGTGGATGATGTGGTCCTGTTGGTTTCATCAGGTTGTTGGTAACATTTTTAAGAGTCTCCATGTTCCTTTTGCCTGAAAATTCAAACCCAATTAAATCCAAAGTTTCCAAAAACTCACTGGGATGAGCTGGTTCCAGTGCAGGCTGTTTATTAGACATCTTAGTTACACAAAACAAAGACAAACCACAAAACACAGACAGTAACATAGTCATGACTAAGTTATACACACACACAGAGTGAGACGGAGAGAATAAGAGAGAAACACAGAGACAGAGAAAGATGCAGGAACAGGAAGACTGGAAGGAGAGGACAGGAAAAGTGAGTGAAGTTAAAAAGTAAAAAGTGAGAAGTGAGTTAAAAAAGAGTGAAAAAAAAGGGGAGAAGCCCAGACCAAGGACCTTGTTTGATACTCTTAAACATGGTAACTGCCCACTTCCCTTTGACCCATCCTTATTTACGTAAAACAGACCAATCACCTTTGAGCCCCACCATTTCTACTCCCCTCTACCAGCAGTTAATTTACTTCTTCCCGTTAAGTTAGTTCTTCCCGTTTGAACCTACCTCCCCCAAAATACTCCCACAGACAGCTGTCCCAACTCCAACTCATTAGAGCAGTCTTAACTGAGAATACAGATTTATTAATTATATTAAACAAACCCAGGTGGGTCGACAATCTCAAATTTCCAGGGCACACTGTTCCAAGCAACTTGAACTTTATTAAAAGGTGATAAAGTGTTATGTCAAAAGTGAAGCTTCTAAATATAGAGGAGAATGGTTTTAGCAGGAGCTAAACGTGAGGCCCTGACATCCAAGGAAGTGAAAACAACAGGCCTCTGTCGTATTTTACTGAACTAAAGCACACAATGTTCATCAATCCAGTGTGTGTGATTAATATGGGTACTAATGAATGATACAGAATACCAGTGTGTGTGTGACTAACATAATTGGTGATAAATTATATAAAATAGTGACAGTAAAATACCAATATCAGAGAGATAAAAATTCCCAACAGCCTCCAGCTCTCAGTGGAACAGTTCGCAGCCAAGTATGAAGTGGCTGGCATGAGAATTCTCCCTTAGAGATAGGGTGAGGAGTGCAGCCATTCAGGTGGGCCTCAAAGTAGAGCCACTGCGCCTCCACATCGAAAGGAGTCAGATGAGGTGGTTCAGGCATCTGACTAGGACACCTCCTGAGTGCCTCTTGGGTGAGGTTTAAACAGACTGGATTAGAGAAAAATATGTCGAACATTTACTGAGAAGAAAACAATGAATGATTTACATCTTTCCTTTTTAGATTTTCACTTTTCTGTTTCACTCAAAGCAATAAATGCATTCAAAATAACATAAAACGTCAAACTTAAAATATATGCTATGGGCCTATATAATTAACTTATAGCTGGCAATAAAATAAAGTAAAATAATAATCAGTTCAAACTGTTGCAGGCCTGAACACTGCTCAGGAAGCTGTAGCCTTAAACAAATGGCTGTTTCACCTCAGGAGTACAGTGATAAGTCTGGCTCGGGACCCCCCACCTCGATCTGTCCAGAAGAGCGCAATACTGGGAACAGCTAGGATACTGCACAGGATATATATATATATATATATATATATATATATATATATATATATATATATATATACAGTGGTGTGAAAAAGTATTTGCCCCCTGCCTCATTTTCTGTTTTTTTGCATGTTTGTCACACTTAAGTGTTTCGGAACATCAAACCAATTTAAACAATAGTCAAGGACAACACAAGTAAACACAAAATGCAAGTTGTAAATGAAGGTGTTTATTAGTAAAGGTGAAAAAAAATCCAAACCATCATGGCCCTGTGTGAAAAAGTGATTGCCCCCTAAACCTAATAACTGGTTGGGCCACCCTTAGCAGCAACAACTGCAACCAAGCGTCTGCGATAACTTGCAATGAGGCTTTTACAGCGTTCTGGAGGAATTTTGGCCCACTCATCTTTGCAGAATTGTCCTAATTCAGTTACATTAGAGGGTTTTCGAGCATGAACGGCCTTTTTAAGGTCATACCACAACATCTCAATAGGATTCAGGTCAGGACTTTGGCTAGGCCACTCCAAAGTCTTCATTTTGTTTTTCTTCAGCCATTCAGTGGTGGACTTGCTGGTGTGTTTAGGATCATTGTCCTGCTGCAGAACCCAAGTACGTTTAAGCTTGAGTACACGAACAGATGGTCTGACATTCTCCCTCAGGATCTCTTGGTAGACAGTAGAATTCATAGTTCCATTTATCACAGCAAGTCTTCCAGGTCCTGACGCAGCAAAACAGCCCCAGACCATCACACTACCACCACCATATTTTACTGTTGGTATAATGTTCTTTTTCTGAAATGCAGTGTTCCTTTTACGCCAGATGTAATGGGACACACACCTTCCAAAGAGTCCCACTTTTGTCTCATCGGTCCACAGAATGTTGTCCCAAAAGTCTTGGGGATCATCAAGATGCGTTTTGGAAAAATTGAGACGAGCTTTAATGTTCTTTTTGCTCAGCAGTGGTTTTCTTCTTGGAACTCTGCCATGCAGGCCATTTTTGCTCAGTCTTTTTCTGATGGTGGAGGCATGAACGCTGACCTTAACTGAGGCAAGTGAGGCCTGCAGTTCTTTGGACGTTGTTGTGGGGTCTTTTGTGACCTCTTGGATGAGTCGTCGCTGCGCCCTTGGGGTAATTTTGGGCGGCCGGCCACTCCTGGGAAGGTTCACCACTGTTCCATGTCTTCGCCATTTGTGGATAATGGCTCTCACTGTGGTTCGCTGGATTCCCAAAGCTTTGGAAATGGCTTTATAACCCTTTCCAGACTGATAGATCTCAATTACTTTCTTTCTCAATTGCTCCTGAATTTCTTTGGATCTTGGCATGATGTGTAGCTTTCAAGGATCTTCTGGTGGACCTTACTGTGTCAGGCAGCTCCTATTTAAGTGATGTATTGATTGGGAACAGGTGTGGCAATAATCAGGCCTAGGTGTGGCTAGGGAAATTGAACTCAGGTGTGAAAAACCACAGTTATAGTATGTTTTAACAAGGGGGGCAATCACTTTTTCACACAGGGCCATGATGGTTTGGATTTTTTTTCACCTTTACTAATAAACACCTTCATTTACAACTTGCATTTTGTGTTTACTTGTGTTGTCCTTGACTATTGTTTAAATTGGTTTGATGTTCCGAAACACTTAAGTGTGATAAACATGCAAAAAAACAGGAAATGAGGCAGGGGGCAAACACTTTTTCACACCACTGTATATATATATATATATATATATATATATATATATATATATATATATATATATATATATATATATATATATATATATATATATATCTTGAAGTGTGATAACACAATTGTACAATCTTTGCAGGAATCTTTGCAGGAGTGGCCTTTTCACCAAATTCAGATCATGAAATCCCAAGAACTACATCTCTGAGGTCTCAGTTAAATGTTGGTAAATGTTAAAATTACAATAAAAAAAATAGAAAAAAAATGAGGCTTATTGGTGAGGTTGCCAAGAGAAAGCCTCTTTTCCTGAAGTACAATCATGTTATATGAAGCACAGTTTGAAGCTTCTTAAAAAGGTTTTTGAATATAACCTTGCATTTGTTTGCCATGCTTATACAACATTTTTGTACACATCATTAAACTGCAGTCACAGGTGTGACTCAAACAACAAAACTACACACATGAACACTCACAAACCGCACAGTAAATGATGTTTGATTTGGATACACATAAAAAATTGCCTGCACATCATTTGATTTTTTTTTCAGTGTTCATCCTAATGGACAGCAGCCCAGTGTGTGCTGATAAATTACCAAATCAAATGAATGTGGGACATTACTCACTCTAGTATTACAATTGTAGGTGGATGCATTCGGGCAATGATTATTAATTTGGCAATTCATCATTGTAGCATGGATTTATTTACTTGTACTTAGAAAGACAGAGAGGGGTGGAGTAGGTCTCTGATATATTTTGAGCAAATAGTGACAGGAACAGGAGTCCAAAGAGAAGACACACAGAGGGAGCAGACTCAGAAAACACACACTGAAGGTTGGTGTTCCTTTTGATTTTTTAAAAGTATAAATTAGACCTTTTTCAAAGTTACAGTTAACACTGTATTTTGTAAATCCATTATTTTTATGATTAACTGTCAAACAGTTCAAATAGAAATTGTTTAGATGTACCTTAATCATTTTGCAACTTAATATCTTCTCAACTTTTTTGTGGCAGCTTCATGTGGTAATATTTCACCTTTCCTCATAAACCCTTTCATGCATGAATAATGAGAATCTTTGTCACCATTTTTTTCTGAGTGTTTTTATTCCTCTTTAGACATGAAAAAAAATTGCAATTTATATATGAACCTATTTTTCATGGAGTTGCAAACATGTCCACTAAGCTGGACACAACAAATTTGACTTTTGAACCAGAGAAACAAACCAATAACCGAAAATTATATTGCATCCTCAGACTGACTGTCTCTACTGCATTGCCTAATCTTATCCATAATGTTGGCTGATATGCAACTATAATAACAAACACACGCATATGGAAGAGAATAGCCTTTGAATAACCATCCACTGTAGAGACCACTCTGTATGAAAGGGTTAAGCAGCAATTAAAACAAAGAGGTCTGTATAGAGAAGACTTTAAATGAAGCACAGATACATTGGTTTCATCTGTGTGGAGCTGTCTGCATGACCAAGCTTGTTTAATTATTTAATAATGTAGAGCACCAATAGAGCTCATGTGAAGGGTTCATGTCTATGAGCCACAGGACTTTCAGCAGCGTGTTATAAAAGCATATTGTTTTGAAGAAAAACAGCTTTACATGTTTCCTGCTACTACAGAAATATGCAATGCAAAACTAAGATCAGAGTAGAGGTGACACAGTGACAGATGATGCTGTTAATGGCTGTGGTTTATTTAAATACACTAAACTCTGCACATTATTCAAATTCTTTCCACTCTTTATCTTGATGGACTGATCAAGACAAACTGCAGCAGGTGAAATGACTCCAGTCCAGCACATAATGTATTTTACACAGTGCGTGTTAATGAATTGAAGTGTCCAATATCTAAACAATATCGATTTGTCTGTTCCAGTGGACTGATGTGCTTTTTTCTTTCTTTTACAGATATGTCACCAAACTCATCTTTTTCTACTGAGTCCTTTTATGGTCTCCATCTTTCCTCCACAAACACCTCCCTGCCTTTATACTTAAAGTGTTTCCTCTCTGCACCGAGCTCCTTCATCTATCGTGCATTTAACCTCACCAGCATCTTCCTCGTGCTACCTCTCTGCATCCTCATCCTCCAACATGGTCTCCAAGAATGGTGGAAAAAGCGCTCCACCTCCACAGAAGTAACACTGAGTCACTCTGACAGCTTCACCTACAACATGGTCATCGTGGACCTGCTGTATGTCCTCGCTTGTATCTTGAGCTATTGTGGGATCTCCACACATAATTTAGACATTTTACACCTGGCATTATTTCTTTTAACTTTCACCTGGTTTGGACAGATGTTCTTTCACATGCTCACCTGTGTGGAGCGCTACCTGGCTGTCGTTCATCCCGTCACTTATCTGAGTCTAAGAAAAGAAAGAGGGGTCAGAATCAGGAATATTGCCATAGGCTGCATCTGGCTGCTTTGCTTTGTATTAATGGGTTGCATGATGATTGAAGACATAGTTGTCATTGAGAATTTATTCCTCTTGATATCATCGTTAATCATCACCTCCTTCTGCAGCCTTTCTGTTCTCTGTGTCCTGATTCATCCAGGCCCAGGAGAACAGGGTGGGAACAGGCAGAGGGTTGACCAATCAAAGCTCAGGGCATTTTACACCATTGTGACCATTCTGGGAATGTTGGTGTTGAGGTTTATTTGTGATCTGTATTGGAATGTAGCGTATACTTCTGATGGAAATCATCTATGTGTGATAATGTCATGCGGTGTCTGGTTTAATATTCCCAGCAACCTCATGTTGCCCCTGCTGTTCCTGCACAGAAAAGGTAAATTTGTGTGTTGCAAGAATAACACACCATGAGGTTAATGACTGTACAACAGCAAACAAATAAAGACCAACTCAGCATGAGAGTAAGATTTTTTTGTATGTGGTTGCAGAATAACCCAAAACTGAAAATACAAGTAGCTCTAACATGTTAGTGTCTTACAAGTTTATTATGGGCCACAAAGCTCCAGTGAGTTGCTTTAAACTTTTCTTTGTTTAGTCTTTTTCTATTTTAGTGTGTTAATCTTTTGTTCACCACCTTGTTACCAGGTTTGTGTCTCAGCTGTTTCCTGAGGTCACAGCTGATTAGAGCACTGAGAATCAAATCAGCAGTTTCTCACTAATAACTAAGTTTATTTTTTTTTACCTGCTGCAGTTTATCTAAAAGCACTGATGAAACTCTGTCATAAACTGTCGAGATTCTGATTGTGTTTGAGTTTTGAGTTGCAGATGTTTTTCTCATAGTTATTCTTGTGGATTTGGCTTTTTGTGATATTGTTAGTTTTTTGGGTTTCTGTTTTGACTTTTTGCTGTTTTAGTGATTCAGTTTTTTGTGCCTTTTTGTGGGTTTTTGGTTGATTTGATTATATTTTCAGTGCTTCCCTGTCTGAGCCTCCCTCTGTCTTGTCTTTGTGAGTTTATCATTGTGATCTTGGTTCATTTTGTTCATTGTTCTTCTTTGTGTGTATCTTGTTTTATTACTCACTGTCTTTGTGATTCTCTGATTACCTGATCACTTAAATTGTGATAGAAACCTTTGAATCAGTTTTACGAGTAGTCTTAAAAAAATAAATTAAAAGTTCATTGCTTTAGCATGATAAAAGCTATAGACTGTGTTCAATATATTAAAATCGATTAATACTGACACAATTATAATTAAATTCTCTATGATGTGCCAAACTCAGGTTCTGTGTATTTATGACTGTATGTATTTTTATTAAAATTTATTTAACAGCTTATTTATCAAATGGTTTATTTTTTTGATTTTCCAGGTTGTAATTTTCACATTATTTTTGAAATGAAAGTCAAGCTTTTGAACTGAACTTAAGGAGGCAGAGAGAAGTGGGGGTGGGGTATATAAAACCAGCACAGTACATGTGGAACAAATACACAGAGTTCAGAGAGGAGACACACAGGGGGAGAAAAAACAAAAACAATCAAATGGTTCATGTTCTCTATTTTAATCATGTTTAATCAACTTGTTTTCATATATTGTTTTTAACATTTTAAGAACTTCTTGTGTGAACTTTACGGTACATCTGTTTCTGGTGGTACACTTCAATTGCCCCTCTGTGGGACAATATGGGCTGTTTCTATTCTATTTCTATTCTAATCTTAAATTTAAAATTGCATAAATGACTGAAATATGTAGAAAAAAACTGAATATTTGATTAAGTTGATAGTTGATACTGTTTTTGTAAACTCAGCAGTTTTCCAACATACTCAAAGCAGAAACTTTATCAGGACTGATTTTATGTACAAAAACCAGTTCATGACGGACAAAATGATAAAATGATCTCTTAACTAATGACTACATTATGTACCAATACCTGATAAAAATACCCCTCCATCCATGTTTTTCTGCTTATTTCAGGGTCATTTGGGCTGGATGAGAGGTTGTCCACCCTTTTTGATCAGAATGAAGCAGTTGCTTAGTGAGGTCAGGTGCCAAAGTAGATGCTGAATTGGGTCTTTTACTTCAGCAGGTAACTGGATAACCTGGGTTCAAATCTTTCTGTACCTTTGTGTGTGTGTGTGTGTCATGCCTTTTCACTCTGTGTTCCCACTTTCGTGTCTATTCTTCACTAGCATACACAATAAAGACCAAAAAATAATGTTTTTTTATGTACTTTCCTTAGACACTACCATCCATCCATTTATCCACATAAAAATAAATGCCTAATTTTCCAGTTTTACGGTCTTTGGCTTTCTTTCCTGTAGTATTTAGCTGCTACACCATATATAGATGCTGGTCATAAAATTAGAATATCATGAAAAAGTTGACTTATTTCAGTAATTCCATTCAAAAAGTGAAACTTGTATATCATATTCATTCATCACACACAGACTGATATATTCCAAATGTTTATTTCTTTTAACTTTGATGATTATAACTGACAACTAATGAAAAGCCCAAATTCAGTATCTCAGAAAATTAGAATATTGTGAAAAGCTTCAATATTGAAGACACCTGGTGCCACACTCTAATCAGCTAATTAACTCCAAACACCTGCAAAGGCCTTTAAATGGTCTCTCAGTCTAGTTCTGTAGGCTACACAATCATGGGGAAGATTGCTGACTTGACAGTTGTCCAAAAGACGACCATTGACACCTTGCACAAGGAGGGCAAGACACAAAAGGTCATTGCTAAAGAGGCTGGATGTTCACAGAGCTCTGTGTCCAAGCACATTAATAGTGCGGCGAAGGGAAGGAAAAGATGTGGTAGAAAAAAGTGTACAAGCAGTAGGGATAACTGCACCCTGGAGAGGATTGTGAAACAAAACCCATTCAAAAATGTGCGGGAGATTCACAAAGAGTGGACTGCAGCTGGAGTCAGTGCTTCAAGAACCACCACGCACAGACGTATGCAAGACGTGGGTTTCAGCTGTCGCAGTCCTTGTGTCGAGCCACTCTTGAACAGGAGACAGCGTCAGAAGCGTCTCACCTGGGCTAAAGACAAAAAGGACTGGACTGCTGCTGAGTGCTCCAAAGTTATCTTCTCTGATCAAAGTAAATTTTGCATTTCCTTTGGAAATCAAGGTCCCAGAGTCTGGAGGAAGAGAGGAGAGGCACAGAGTCCACGTTGCTTGAGGTCCAGTTTAAAGTTTCCACAGTCAGTGATGGTTTGGGGTGCCATGTCATCTGCTGGTGTTGGTCCACTGTGTTTTCTGAGGTCCAAGGTCAACGCAGCCATCTACCAGGAAGTTTTAGAGCACTTCACGCTTCCTGCTGCTGACCAGCTTTATGGAGATGCAGCTTTCATTTTCCAACAGAACTTGGCACCTGCACACAGCGCCAAAGCTACCTGTCATGGTCCTGGGCCGCTGGCCCAGTGTTTTGTGTTCTTTTGGTGCTATTTCAGTTATTTTCTTGGATTATCTTTAGTTCTCTTTGGTATTCCTGTTTATTTCTAGTCCCTTGTTTCCCTGTGTCAAGTCTACGTGTACCTTGTCTAGTCACTTCCTGTGTTATTTTGACAGTCTTTTGTTCCCCATGCTTTGTATTTAGTTTTGCTTCCTCCGTTATTAGTTTCATTTGCTTCACCTGCTGTGCCCTGGTGTTTCCTCTTGCCCTGATTACCTAATGTGTATTTAAGCCCCCAGTTTTCTTCTGTTTTTTGTCGTGTCGTCGTCTTTGTGTGTGTTCTGCGTCTCTTGTATCCTGTGATTTAGTTCTGGCTTCAGCCCAGCGCAGTTTTTTTGTAATTTTTTTTCATTTCAACAAAATCACACCAAGCTCTTCACTTCCAAGTCCAGCATTTTGGAGTCTCCCTGCTCCTGCCACACTCAAGCCATGAGAGAACAACACGACTATTATGAAGACCCCGCGGACTCCGACCTGTGGGAACGGCAGCGAGTTGTTCAATCCAACCTGCAGGAAGAAGTAAAGTGGAAGCCGTGGCTCACCCCAGAGTGCGAGTCGCAGTTCCAGGGCACTAGCTGGGGAAAGGAACCTCAGCGTCATCGCTCGCCACGCTCTCCTCCTCTGCAGCCTCAGCTACGCTTGCTAGCCTCGCCACAGCAGCTGTGCGATGTGACTGCCGCACAGCAGCCACCCGAGCCTCTGGAGATTCGGCTCAGTTTCTTCACAATTTCACCAGACCCTCCGCCTTCTGCGGCGTCACCTGGCAGCTCCGTTCCCCTTTCAGAACCTGCAGCGGGGGCGCGGAGGCGGAGCTCTTGGCGCTGGAGGAAAAAGACAGAGTCAGCAAGCCATGACAGGACTCCTGCGTCTGCTATGGACAATATAATCTTGAAGACAGTTACTGACCCTTCACATAACACGAACTCCTCTTCTGACTCTGTCCCTCCAGACATTGGCATTTCAGACGCCTCTCATACAGTGAGTCACACGATTTCACCCAACATGAAAACCAGGTCGGACATTAGTGATTGGTGTACAAGCTGTGTATCCTGTGGTTCCGGCTACCCTTTGAGGAGCTGGGGAAGACCATTGCCCATAGGATTCAAAATGTGTTAACAGAACACCCCTGGCTTATGGTTTCCTTGCCCACTCTAACCCAGTGTTATGCCGAGGAAATTCTTCGTTCAGCAGCCCTCACGTTTCCTTCTGAGTCTCCCAAGGTGACTGTTTCTAACAAACCGACAAAAGAAAAGACTGTTTGTTTCACACCTGGGCTTAACCACAGTAGGACTGCTGCTGCATCCTCTGTGCCTCATGCTCCTGCACCCGTTCTTGCTCCACGAGTGGGGACAGCCACAGATGAGCCTGCTCCGGCACCGTTTCTGTTTCGCGGGTGGGGGCAGCCACAGACGAGCCAGCTCCAGCACCCGTTCCTGTTCTGCGGGTGGGGGCAGCCACAGACAAGCCTGCTCGAGCACCCATTTCTGTTGCGCAGGTGGGAGCACCTAAGCCTCAGCAGTCCACGCTGCCTGCAGCAGCGCCGCAGTCACCCACGCCACCTGCTGCAGCGCCGCAGTCACCCACGCCGCCTCAGCCCGTACCACCAGTTTCTCCGCAGTCATCCCCTGTAGCTCTCCCTCAGTCACAGTTAGTCCCCGTAGCTCCAGCTGTTCCCCAGTCACTCCCGTCTCGGTCAGCTGTAGCTCCAGCTCTTCCCCAGTCAAACCAGTCCCAGTCAGCTGTAGCTCCAGCTGTAGCTCCAGCTCATCCCCAGGCGCTCCAGTTTCAGGCAGCTCCCTCTCAGTCCCCAGTGCCAGCTCTCCCTGTCTCAGCTTCCCCAGTGCCAGCTCTCCCTGTCTCAGCTTCCCCAGTGCCAGCTCTCCCTGTCTCAGCCTCCCCAGTGCCAGCTTCGGTCCCCTTAGCTTCCCCGCAGTCAGCTTCCCCAGTGTCAGCTTCGGTTCCCTTAGCTTCCCCGCAGTCAGTTTTCCTGTCAGCTTCCACGCCATCTCCATCCCCTGCTCCTGGGCAATCCCCTAAGCAGCCCCAGCTGTCCAACAAAACATCTGTGTGCCCTGCACCGCAGCCCCAGCCTGCGCATTTGGGGCCTCACTCTAAGGGTCCCAGTCATCCCAAGGGTCCGGCTCAGTCTGAGCCGCGTCTGAGGCCCAAGGGTTACGCTCGGTCTGAGCATCTGGCTCGGTCTGAGCATCTGGCTCAGTCTGAGCCTCCTGTCTCATCTCGCCGGTGCCGCTGGAGCAGCGGTCGGCCTTTTGTGTCGTCTCCTCGTCGACACCGCCACTGGGAGCGCGGTCGGCCTCCTGTGTCGTCTCCTCATCGCCGCCGCCGCCGCTGGGAGCACGGTCGGCTTCCAGTGTTGAGCACGGTCGGCCACCTGTCTCGTCTTGCCGCCGCCGTGGGGAGTGCGGTTGGCCTCCTGTCTCGTCTCCTTGTCGCCGCCGCCGCTGGGAGCACAGATGGCTTCCTGCATCGTCTCCTCGTCGCCACCACTGGGAACGCGGTTGGCCTCCAGTCTCGTCGCTGCCGCCGGAAACAATAGTAGATTAAACATATAAATTGTTAACTAATCTATATTGGTAACAGCTGTTAAGTAATCTCTTACCAGACTCAAACTGATTACAAATTTACAGAGACTTTGACTACTGGTAGAAGCCTCAGAAGACCCTTCTCTGAAGCTGAGTGTTTCTTCTGCTCACACTCATCCAGATCTTCTTTAAAGATCTGTGTGGACACTCCTGAGTACACTGAGGCCTCTCTGATATTGATGCCACACTCTGTCAGCTCTGATTCATAGAAGATCAGGTTGCCCTTCTGCAGCTGCTCAAAAGCCAGTTTCCCCAGAGCCTCAATCATGCTCTTGTTCTCTGGGGTCCAGTGTGGATCTGTCTTTCCCCCTCTGTCATACTTGATGTTCTTCACTTTGATCTGAACAACCAGGAAGTGGATGTACATCTCAGTCAGAGTCTTGGGCAGCTCTCCTTTCTCACTTGTTTTTAACAAATTCTCCAGAACTGCAGCAGTGATCCAGCAGAAGACTGGGATGTAGCACATGATGTGGAGGCTATGAGATGTCTTGATGTGGGACATTATGATGTTGGCCTGATTTTCATCTCTGAATTTCTTTCTGAAGTACTCCTCTTTTTGTAGGTCAGTGAACCCTCTCACCTCTGTAACCATGTCTACACACTCAGCAGGGATCTGATTGGTTGCTGCAGGTCGTGTGGTTATCCAGAGGTGAGCAGAAGGAAGCAGATTCCCACTGATGAGGTTTGTCAGCAGCACATCCACTGATGTGGACTCTGTGACATCAGTCAGGATCTCAGTGTTGTGGAAGTCCAGAGGAAGTCGACACTCATCCAGACCATCAAAGATGAACACAATCTTGAACTTTTCAAATCTGCAGATTCCTGCTTCTTTGGTTTCAGTAAAGAAATGATGAACAAGTCCCACCAAACTGAACTTTTTATCCTTCAGCAGATTCAGCTCTCTGAAAGTGAATGGAAACATGAACTGGATGTCCTGGTTGGTTTTATCTTCAGTCCAGTCCAGAGTGAACTTCTGTGTTAGGAATGTTTTCCCGATTCCTGCCACTCACTTTGTCAGCACTGTTCTGACTGCTTTGTCTCTTTCAGGCGATGTTTTAAAGATGTCTTCACGTCTGATTGTTGTTTTTGCTCTGTCTGCTTTCCTGAAAAATGTTTCAGTGTGTCTGACCTCATGTTCATTATTGACCTCTCCCCTCCCTCCCTCTGTGATGTAGAGCTCTGCGTAGATTTGATTCAGCATGGATAGAGTCTGTGCTTTAGCAATGCCCTCAAACACACACTGGAACTTCTTCTTCATGTTAGATTTAAGTTTACACTTAAAGCATGGATGGGAGTTTTCTACAGGAAAGAAAAGAATTAAAATAAAGATTTCAATATAACAATTTCTTGAGAATTTATTTATGTAAACAAATCCTCTTACTGCTCAGCAGATAGGCAGCGAGTTCCTTTTCCTTCATTCTCTGAAGGAAGTGCACTGTGAGCTTCAGAAATGCCTCTCTTCTGCTCCTCTGCTCCTCATCCTCATTCTGACTTGCTAAGAATTCTTCATAATCTGGATTCAGAGAACTCTTCATCTGCTTTAGCTCATTCTTCACAAAAGCAACAATGTTGTCCTCCAGCAGCTGGAAGAGAACAAATCACACTATCCAAATGCACAGAAGGTCACATCTATGTTGATCTAAAAAGTTTTGTGAAGAACAGTGAAAACTATCCTTTCTCATCTACAAACCATGAATATGAAGTCCAGGTCAGTGTGATTCTGGTGGGAAATGGAAACATTTGACTCCTGACTGACTCTGTGAAAATGCCATCAAATATTATCAACAGTTACCATTTTACAGAATGCCCACAAACATAAGAAGCAGCCCATCCATCCATTCTCTTATCCTGTTCAGGGTCGCTGGAGCCTATCCCAGCTGACATAGGGCGAGAGGCAGGGTACACCCTGTACAGGTCGCCAGCCTGTCGCAGGGCCAACACATAGAAACAGACAACCACTCACATTCACACCTATGGGCAGTTTATAGTGACCAATTAACCTAACCTCAGTAACTGCATGGCTTTGGACTGTGGGAGGAAACCCACACAGACACGTGGAGAACATGCAAACTCCACACAGAGAGGCCTGGGCCAAGGTGGAATCAAACCCAGGCCTTCTAGATGTCATTCTAGCTGTGAAGCAACGGTGCTAACCACCACCAAGCAAACTCCAGAAGTCTTCTTCAATTTTGCACATATCATTCCCCTAAAATAACGGCCTGAGTAATTTTTTTTAATGAGAATTTTCATTTTGCCTAAATCATCATATTTTGAATATTTGGGATTGTTTGTTTGTTTGTTTGTTTGTTTGTTTGTTTGTTTGTTTGTCCTCTGTGGAATCCAAGCCGGTGTGAGTTACAACTAAACCTGAAACAAGAAAAAAAAAAAAATTGAAAAACTCGACAACTGAAAGCCACACTGTGTAGCAGGGATGAGACGATAAAAGGCTTCAGACATCCAAGGAAGCTGTAGACGCAAAGGTGAAGCTGTCCAGTCCATGAGGCCAAGGTGGCTGAAGATGCCTTGGGGAAAACCACAAAACTGTCATGGTGCAGAGCTGGTGGCCCTGGGTTTGAGTTCTTTTTTGTGAAGTTCTGTTTGTTGTATTTTGTAGTTGTTTTCTTAGATTTCCTTACAGTTTAGATCCTCAGATTGTTATTGCTTGGGTGTTCTGTTATTAGTTATTTGTGTGTTATTCTGGTTTCCCTCTGTTCTGGTTTTCCCCATGTTTGTGTTCCTGTGTGCGTTTTGACCCCATGTCTTGGCCCTTTTCTGTTGGTGGTTGTTTTTATAACTCCTCGAGTCTCCTGCAGTAAAGTTTTGAGTTTAGCTCAGCTCTGCTCTGCATCCTGCATTTGGCTCCATCCCTTCCACCACACAGCTTAACGTTGACAAAAACAGCTCAAAAGGGAGCGAATCACTGCAAAGAGCAGCTTCACCAGACAAGCCAACTTCCTGGATAAAGGGGCAAGCACCATGGTTGAAGCAGAGCAGAAAGAGGGATACTATGGTCTCTTTGATTATTTCAGGGTTATTGAAGCCAATGATGACTACAGTTTGGGATTACTGGCTAGGCCCACAAAGGAAGAGGATGGAGATGCAGTTCTTGGAGAGGTTCTATAGGGAGACATTCAGAGGACTGCAGATAATGTTGAGTCAAGACTGAAAGAGTTAAGAGACTGTCCAACAGATCCTGTGGTTGAGGTGTGGTCAGTATGAACTCACTGTTGCAATCTTAGAAGCAGAAAAAAGTTGTGATGTGGCAAGTGAAGGAATTTTAAATAAGTGTGTGTGTTGCTTAAGCCTTTAGGTTTCTGCATGTTCATTTCATCGAACAGGAATGACACCAACAGGAATAAGGAGTCCAATTATTAAATTTAATAAAGCCATTTCAAACACTTTACAGATTAATCTGGTTCAGAATTGTCGGAGCTGTCTAATGTAGCCAGTCGGTGCAGCTTCAAAAAAGTCTGACCCCGCTTTCTATCTTAGTTCAACTTTTATATACAGACTTAGACACAGTTACACAGTTATTGAAATATGCAAGCATGTAGCATGCTTATCAGTTCCTTCTTCTGTGCCCTTCACTGTCGCCTGTTAACAGCCTCATCTGGATCCTGTAGATACAAAACATCAGACCAAAACACACATTCTTTTCCAGTAAATCATCGGGATGTGATTTTGTTGTTTCTCTACCATGCAGTCTTATTTCTGTCCGCTGTACAGTATTATTTCAACACTTACACCTTGTTGTGAAGATTAATTCTGCAATATGCTACTTGATGCTATATTTCTATTTAAATTGTTATATTTATGGTATTTCTTGTGTGCAGCATATTTACATTCCTTCCTTCACAAGTCACCTACCTGTGGAAGGTAAACATCTTTAGGTCTATGAGGTAGGGCTGGGTGATATATCGAGTTTTTAAAAAATATCGATATATTTTAATACGCGATATAAGATGACTTTTGTTCCAAAAAGCAACACATTTAGTGACTTTTTCCGGTGACGTCGACAACTTTGAAAAGTTTTGGAAACCTGAAATCCTCCGCTGATGCCATGTTTTGTGTACATGCAGCCTTCATACTGCGTCCATTCATATGGTTTGTCATCGCCTGGACCCCCAAGAGTCCCTGGCTGGAGGTAAGAGGGTTAGGGGCCATACTGCAACTCCATAGCAGAAGTTTGTAGCCTAAGTCATGTGACCTTAGTAGCCGAAGTGGGTCTTTTTCATGTGCTTGCAGACGCCATATTGAGCGGGTCTGATATTTAAAATATCTTGATATTTTGTGTATTTTTTCAATGACGATAATAAATTATATTTTGTATTATTTAAGAATGTGTTTTTAAAAGTCTTATATTTTATTAGCTTGCACTTAAGCTAGTAAAAAATGAAGGATGAGGACAACAAAGCCCTCTAGGGGTTTGATACCAAGTGGAAGATGACAACTTTTCCAAATGGAAAAAAGAAGATGAGAGTTGACAAAGATCTTCTTAAAGATGAAGTTGGACTGCAGTTGGCAACTGAACTGTATGGATAAAATGACAGAACTTCTGGGGCAAAAACTGTTTAAATATTATTAAAGTAAAAATGTGTTTAATAAATTTACATACAGTACCAGTTAAATGTTTGGACACACTCAGTCCAACCCTTTGACTGGTAATCCACATAAATATTACTTCATGTGGTTTATCAGGAGACAAATTTAATGTGAATTTGTATTTCCCTTCTTTGGGTTTTCAACCTACTCCCTTGACGTCCCTTAATTGTTAAAATGCATATTTGGAATGAATAAAGTACAGTATAACCAAGCTGAGTCTGCCAGCACCCTTTGTGAAATCCAAGCTGGTTTGAATTACAGCTTTCACTGACCATCATACCTTTAACTGCAGCTTAACTGTAACAGGTGTGTGCAGCTGGCATCAGCAGGGAAGCTAAGATTTTATGTATGGACAGGCGTGGGAAAATCAGAGATTTTCAAAGAACAACCCCAAAAAGGATTTAACAGCAGGACTTCTTTTAACAACCCCTGCAAATGTTCATTCATACAAATGAGTCACACATCTGCTCAGGCCATACTGCAGGATAAAGGAAAATCATCACAACTTTAATTATTTAAGATGGTATTTCTATTTCTCCCTCTCACTCTTTCTCACTCACACAATGATGTAGAACAAAAAATAGTCTCAGACCCTGACAGTGACTGACAGGAGCCCTCAAATTCTTAATAGATGATAATGATAGGAAAATGTAACCGAAGCATTAATCTTTTATGTTAATCACATGTTTAATCTTTTACAGTTAATCATACTACAGTATAATCATTGTTACAGTAATCCTTCAATACTAAAAAAGAAAAGATGTAATCTGCTTCTGACTAGTGAACTGAGAAGTCAGCAGTTGCTAGAAACTATTTTTGTAGATGAGTGCACAAAAAAGAGGAAGTTGACTAAAAGCTGAGATTCAGAGAGCTGTAAGTTACTGATTTGACCACACATACACCAAGGCTTAAGGTTAGTTTACTAAGAATAATGATACAATGTATGAAATGTTTTGATACATGTTACTAAGAAACATGCTAACAGCCAGCATGTGTGTAAAGTACAGGAGAAGGAACACTTCCCCTTTTACCTTGAAATGAATATGACATGTAAACTGTGTAAAAGCTGATGAGCAGAAGCACTCAGGGGCACTCCTCCCACCCTTCTTATATGGTTCTAAGTTCTAATACAGCTGCACTTATACACACTTATAATACACTTATAACCTTCTCTTGATCATTATTCCTAGGAAATTATCCTGAGAGATAAGTAGACTTTTTAAAAAGTGCCAAATCCCATTTCTTACCATCCTACTTACCATCGATGACTAGAACATCCTCACTGTGGTATGAATCTGGAGACAAAGGGTTGCCATAGCCACACCTGTACTGTCCTGCATCAGACTTGCTCAGGTGTGTGATGGTTGCATACAGTCCGAACAAAGACCCTGCTCTGTATTCGATGCTGTATCTGCCACTCTCAGCTTTGTCATTAGTTGTGTCAATGAGGACGTCCCCTTCATTCTTACACTGATTCTTACAAAAGAACTTCCTCTGTCCATGCACAGTATTGGAACATCCCAATGTGACTTTCTGTCCCTCAGTTTGTGCCCGAGTAAAACCAGAGTTTTTATCCAGATCTGTAAAATAGAAAAGCATTAATTAATCTGTACTTCCTGTAGGCTGCTGCTGCTAACCCCTATTAATTCAATTCAGTTTTATTTATATTGTGCCAAATCACAACAAACATTTGCCTCAAAGAGTGTTATACTGTAAGGTAAAGACGCAACAGTAATAGAGGGAAAACCCAACAATCAGAAGATCCCCTGTGAGCAAGTACTTGGTGACAGTGGGAAGGAAAAACTCCCTTTAACAGGAAGAAACCTGTTAAAAAAAAAAAAGCTACAACACAATAAAACTAAACTAATGGAAAATTCCAAACTGTTAACCCTGCTGAGCACTGGTGGTGTGTGTTGCATCCTGTTCCTATATGCTCTTCCAGTATTACTCTGTCTCCAGTCTTGGTGGGGGTGCTGTTCTCATTTTGTTCCCCTACCACTGTGAGCACATCTTGGATGGTTCACTGGAGAACATCTAGTTCATTCTCCTGATTTCTATATTTCTATCTCTCTGGTATACCTCTTCAAGTGGTTAGCCAAGGCTGTGAGTCTTTGCTTGTCAGTTTATAAGGCCTCAGGTTTGGACAGTTTGTTGTACTTCTTAGGCACCCCTTTATTCATCACACTTTTCTGAGGCTCTGGTAGCTGACTAACTTCCCTCTGTGCTGCCATGCAGATCAGCTGATTGGTGAGGGAGACTGTAGAAGGAAGGAGGCCGAGAACTAGTGAGTGTCAGAACCACTGTCCTATATGAAACAACAAAGATCCATGAATACATCAGGAAGATGGCCACAAAGGATCATTTGCTTAGTGAGTACCTCAGGCAGAAGAAATGCGAGAAAGAAGAAGAGGAGGAAGAACAGGAACCATCATGGAAAGACAGGCCTCTACCTCTACGACTGTACTACCAGCAGATAGAAGTGGCTGATGTAGAAAAATCCTACCAATGGCTGGACAAAGCTGGACTTACAGGCAGCACAGAGGCACTAGTCCCAAGATCAAAATGGGATACACCCCCAAGGGTGGCTGAGAATGACCAAGCTAAAATCCTGTGGGACTTCCAGATACAGACAGACAAACTTGTGGTGGCTAATCAACCGGACATCGTAGTGGTGGACAAACAAAGGAAGAAGGTCGTGGTGATTGATGTTGCAATACCAAGTGACGGGAACATCAAGAAGAAGGAACGCGTGAAGCTTGACAAATACCAAGGGCTCAGAGAGAAGCTGGAAAGGATGTGGAAGATGAAGGTAACAGTGGTCCCCGTGGTAATCGGAACACTCGGGGCAGTGACCCCAAAACTGGGAGAGTGGCTCCAGCAGATTCCTGGAGCAACATCCAAGATCGCAATACTTGGAACAGCTAAGATACTGCGCAGGACCCTCAAGCTCAAAGACCTCTGGTAGAGGACCCGAGCTTGGAGGGCAAAAATAGACCATCCATAGGGGCGAGCTTTTTTTTTTTTTTTTCTTGGTCCTAATCTGCTGTTAAATCACTTTTTTAGTTATGTCTCCAAGTCTTCCACATCTTCCACATTATTTCCAGCTCCTCTCTGAGCCCTTGGTATTTATCGAGCTTCTCGTGTTCCATCTTCTTGATGTTGCCGTCACTTGCTATCGCAACGTCTATCACTACGACCTTCTTCCTTTGTTTGTCCGCCACTATGATGTCCACTTGGTTAGCCATCAAAAGTTCCAGTTGTGAAGCTCTACTTAGAACCTTCTTAAGATCCAAAAGTGCAAAATGCAAAGTCTTGCAAATTTTTAACTGGTCGTAAGATTTTGATCAGGAGTGTGTATATATATATATATATATATATATATATATATATATATATATATATATATATATATATATATATATATAGAGAGAGAGAGAGAGAGAGAGAGAGAGAGAGAGAGAGAGAGAGAGAGACACCTACAGTATGCTTTTGCACTGCTAGAACTGCAGCTTCTAGATCTTATAGAACAGAAGCTTCTGGAAGAGTAAAAAGGGTGAAACAGCAGCAGGTCTCTCTCCAAATGATTGGACACAAGCTGAGCACATAGAGCTGTCACTAAAAGTTTCCAAGCTGTCATTTGTGCCAACAGCAGCTTTAGCTTACAAACACTAACATCAAGTAGCTTTATTCAGAATGGTTTCAGCTTTATTGTATGTTGGGCCAGAGGTTCCCAGCACTTGTACTGTGAGATGAGCAGGGCATTTTGAGGAAGTCAGTGTGTTTAAGGCTGAAGAAACCATATTCTGAAATGCCACAGTGGCAATGCGTATTCATGTACTACTAACTGACCCAGAATGTCTGCACAACCATTAGACCACTATATATCACAACTTTACTCTTCCATAACATCAAACAAATACTAATAGAGAATGTATACTTTTGCCACCTATGCTTTTGCACTGCTAGAATTGCAGCTTCTAGATTTTATAGAAAAGAAGCTTCTAGAAGAGTGTAAAGGGTGAAATAGCAGCAGGATCATGTGACACAAGCTGAGCTCATATGTGGCAGCTAAAAGTTTCCAAGCTGTCATTTGTCTCAACAGCAGCTTCAGCTGAAAGCTTGCAAACATAAACATCAAGTAGCTTTATTCAGAATGGTTTCAGTGGTTCCCAGATAAGACTGCTGACTTGACAGTTGTTCAAAAGACAACCTTTGACACCTTGCACAAGGAGGGCAAGACACAAAAGGTCATTGCTAAAGAGGCTGGCTGTTCACAGAGCTCTGTGTCCAAGCACATTAATAGAGAGGCGAAGGGAAGGAAAAGATGTGGTAGAAAAAAAGTGTACAACAATAGGGATAACCGCAACCTGGAGAGGACTGTGGAACAAAACTCATACAAAAATGTGGGGGAGATTCACAAAGAGTGGACTGCAGCTGGAGTCAGTGCTTCAAGAACCACCACGCACAGACGTATGCAAACATGGGTTTCAGCTGTCGTAGTCCTCGTGTCAAGCCACTCTTGAACAAGAGACGGTGTCAGAAGTGTCTCGTCTGGGCTAAAGACAAAAAGGACTGGACTGCTGCTGAGTGCTCCAAAGTTATGTTCTCTGATCAAAGTCAATTTTGCATTTCCTTTGGAAATCAAGGTCCCAGAGTCTGGAGGAAGAGACGAGAGGCACAGAATCCACGTTGGCTGAGGTCCAGTGTAAAGTTTCCACAGTCAGTGTTGGTTTGGGGTGCCTTGTCATTTGCTGGTGTTGGTCCACTGTGTTTTCTGAGGTCAAAAGTCAACGCAGCCGTCTACCAGGAAGTTTTAGAGCACTTCATGCTTCCTGCTGCTGACCGACTTTATGGAGATACAGATTTCATTTTCCAACAGGACTTGGCACCTGCAAACAGTTACAAAGCTACCAGTACCTGCTTCAAGGACCATGGTATCCCTGTTTTTAATTGGCCAGCAAACTCGCCTGACCTTAACCCCATAGAAAATCTATGGGCTATTGTGAAGAGGAAGATGCGATACACCAGACCCAACAATTCAGAAGAGCTGAAGGCCACTATCAGAGCAACCTGGGCTCTCATAACACCTGAGCAGTGCCACAGACTGGTCGACTCCATGCCATACCGCATTACTGCAGTAATCCAGGCACAAGGAGCCCCAACTAAGTGTTGAGTGCTGCACATGCTCATACTTTTCATGTTCATACTTTTCAGTTGACCAACATTTCTAAAAATCCTTTTTTTGTATTGGTCTTAAGTAGTAATCTAATTTTCTGAGATACTGAATTTGGGGTTTTCATTAGTTGTCAGTTATAATCATCAAAATTAAAAGAAATAAACATTTGAAAAATATCAGTCTGTGTGTAATGAATGAATATAATATACAAGTTTCACTTTTTGTAAGGAATTACTGAACTAAATCAACTTTTTAATAATATTCTAATTTTATTACCAGTACCTGTATGCTCCAGGTTGACTTCCTAAAAAGTTTTCTTTGTGATGTATGAAGAATATTTAAATGGATCAATATGAATTACAAACCCTATGGCACACAATTTATTGCTAATTGCACAAAAATGAATGCTGAAAAATTGTCTTCTGCCTGTTTTGGTAGTGATAGTTGCTCCTAGGAGTGTTTATTTTTAGGAGGGGTAGATGTTTGCAGAACAAGTGCAAAATTGCTTGGATGTACACATCCAAGCAAAGAAAAAAAAAAACAGTTTTGTCTTGTCTGAAAATTTGTCAGTTGAATCTCAGCAATGAAAAGACGGAAACTGTCCATGAGAAGCACAGTGAAGTTTTGTTTTGTTGTGTTTACTGTTAATAAAACTGAGAATTTCATTTTCCCTGTTTGTGTGGCTGTTCTCATCACAAAGGCAACATCGACCTCGGCAGCTGTCCGCTCTGATGCTAAAATTGCACATGATTTTCTGACAATAAAAACTGTTCACTAGGAAACAATGAAGTGCAGCTTATCACTCATGAATGAAAAACCTAAATAACTGATGAACAGATTAGAAAATAGAGCAGACTGAAAGCTGAGACGAGGCTTGTTCCTTGTATCATTCTGTTTCCCACTCTTTAGATATGCAATGGAATCAGTTTATAATCTAATATTTTATACAATCAGCATAACACAACAGCAGCCCGACAGGCCTACCTCTCATTTATAAACTGCTGCTTTTAAAGGCACTCAGAGGATAAAAGACAACACAAGCTAACACACAAACAGAGCAGTTAAAAAAAACATGTAAAAAAAGATCAGATTCATATTTCTGTAGCCTCCTGTTGATCTTTCAGTTAGTGGCTGTTTATTCCAGTGATGTGCATTGAGGTTTGTGACAGGTGAGGCACTGACTGGTCTGGAGTCTGATGTTCACATATAAGAACCATAAATAGAAGCTTATATTTCAATTTTAATTATGCTAATGAATAATTATGCTTTAATCAACTCCATACTGTTCAACAATGATGGCAAGAAAAACAAAAATATTTAATGTAAGGTCAAACTTTTTTTTTGGGGGGGGGGGGGGTGGGGGGGGGGGGTCTCTCTTTTTAAATAAATAACATAAAACATGTATTATCTGACCTTTATTTGAAGATGAAGTCCATGCGCCTATCCTTCTCCCTATGGGCAGCACTGCCCCCTATCAGTGTGGCACAGTACTTTCTGCCTCACCCTGTGCATTTATGAATGATCACTAAGAATAAACATGTCTCATACATTCATTCAGTATATTATACAGACTGTGAAACATCAGCATGTGTAGCACATGTGTAATCAAACATGTATATTGGCAATATAAAGAGAGACAGCAATGGGCATGCGCCAACTGCCTCCTCCATTTATTGTATGTGACACAGCGCCACCGGAGGTGAGCCACAGCACTGCACTGCCTTGCCCCGCATTTCTTCCATGTGTTTGAACAGGCAATGCGTAAATTGTGCGATTTGGACCATAAAAATGTTTAAATTATTCAGAAAACATTCAAGTGGTCAAATGTATTTTCTCTTATCATTGTTAGTATTTTACTTGTCAAAATAACAGGGGAGGCACTGCCTCACCTGACCGCACGTCACTGGTTTGTTCTCTTCAATGATTTGATCGCTCAAATCCAGGACTCTGTGTGGTTTCTGTTTTATGAAGTAATGTGTGCACAAAAAAAGATCCTATAAATGAAATGATGCTGTGCTGGTCAGTCTGCATTCCTCTCTCTGCTTATCTGTAAGACGCTCGCGCACTTTTGTTTTGTGTTCCAGGACAGCAGCCCACATGCATTTGTAGACACATGATCTACAACACGTGGGCTGACGAACACAATGTGGATTTAACCTGTAAGTCAGACTCTTGTGCTTCTGTCTCCATCTGAGAGTTGTGCTCACTTCCTCTGTGTCATTAAACTGCTGGTTTGAATCATATTTAAGTAGCAGACTCCAAGTTGTTTATGTAAATGAGGAGTCGTCTTTACACAAGAAGCTTAAATATAGTTCCACAGGGTTCTGTGCTAAGACCAATTTTATTTACATTATACATGCTTCCCTTAGGCAGTATTATTAGAAAGCATTGCATAATTTTTTGTTGTTATGCAGATGATACTCAGCTTTATCTATCCATGAAGCCAGATGAAGCACATCAATTAGTTAAACTGCAAGATTGTCTTAAAGACATTAAGGCCTGGATGACCTCTAATTTCAAATCTAGAATAGAATTTAAAATCCTTCTCCTCACATACAAGGTCTTGAATAATCAGGCCCCATCTTATCTCAAAGACCTCATAGTCCCATATCACCCCAATAGAGCACTTCGCTCTCAGACTGCTGGCTTACTTGTGGTTCCTAGGATACTTAAGAGTAGAATGGGAGGCAGAGCCTTCAGCTTTCAGGCCCCTCTTCTGTGGAATCAGCTCCCAGCTTGGATTCGGGAGACAGACACCCTCTCTATTTTTAAGATTAGGCTTATAACTTTCCTTTTGATCAAGCTTATAGTTAGGGCTGGATCAGGTGACCCTGAACCACCCCTTAGTTATGCTGCTATAGGCCTCGGCTGCTGGGGGTTCCCATAATGCACTGTTTCTTTTTATTCACCTCTTTTTGCTCTTTTTACACTTCACTCTGCATTTAACCATTAATTGTTATTAATCTCTGGCTCTCTTCCACAGCATGTCTTTTTTTTCTCTCCCCTCAGCCCAACCGGTCGTGGCAGATGACTGCCCCTCCCTGAGCCTGGTTCTGCTGGAGGTTTCTTCCTGTTAAAAGGGAGTTTTTCCTTCCCACTGTCGCCAAGTGTTTGCTCATAGGGGGTCGTTTTGACTGTTGGGTTTTCTCTGTATTATTGTAGGGTCTTTCCCCACAATACAAAGCGCCTTGAGGCGACTGTTTGTTGTGATTTGGTGCTATAGAAATAAAATTGAATTGAATTAATATATACAAACACAGTATATAAGATGTAAAATAAGATTTTACACATGCTGATCATATTTTAATTCATCTCCAATTTTGCAAAATATTTTCTAAGGTATAATTTTGTAAAAAAAGCAGCCACATTTTCAGACTCAGACTCAGCTTTATTGTCATTCAGACTATGAGACATTTTATGCTTTTAAAAAAGTTTGAAAGAATCACTGGGCTTTGCAGACGTGAAAAATATCAGTTTCATTATCCTTTATTTTGTTATGAAAATAAACCTACAGTGTGTGAATCTGATATTGAGATTTATTAAACACAGTAAACATTTAGTCCTCTTTATTTTAGCTGAATTAATTATATCTGAGCCCACTGTGAAGTGGATGCTGAGGTGGAAGTTGGAGTAAATCCATGAGACAGTGAGCACATACACAGGAAAACATTAGAGTGCAGTGTGCTTTGAGCTACACATTTATAATAATCTTTATATTTCTCATGTTAAAATTATGATTCCTTTGGTTTAGAAGTATGACAATTTGTCTAAAGAGCGGAAGAGTGCAGGGCCACAAGGAGAGTATCTTTTTAGTGGGTTTTAAGTGTATTTGATGGAATCAGTAAGGTCAGAAAAACACATTCATAATGATACTTTTGTTTACAGAGACGAGGATCTGCTATTTCATTTTCACTGGATGTGGTCTCCTTTCTTGCTCTGTAGATTTGAGAAGAGATCAAACATGAAGCAGTGATGGAAATCATAGCAGAGAAAATATTTCAGTTCAAAACAGGACTCAAACTTACCCTTGATAACAGACAAGCCACATTGTCAACTATGTAACTTATGAGGACCACCAAACCACTGAATAAAATCATTGCAATTAATATAGCTGACAAAATAATTTTAACTCTCTCCAGAAGTTCCTCCTTTGGACTTTTAGCTCCTGCAAGACAAAAACAGGTTAAGAGTCTCCTCGATCACTGAAATAAGTTGAAACTGACAAGTGATACTAAGTTAAAGAATAATAAATAAAAAATTACTGAAAATTAACTTGTGAAAATCAGACTTTCCTTTTGAAGTGTGGTTCAACTGAAGTATTTTAAGAAACAAAAAAATGATGGTACCTTCAACTTACTATTTTGTTGCATAACTACTTGAGGCAATCGCTGCAATCGGGGGATTTCTGTCACTCTCAGTGAGACTATTTTAGCCCATTCCTTGTGAGCAAACTGCTCCAGCTGTCTCAAGTTTGAAGGGAGTCTTCTCCAGACTGCATATTTCAGTTCCTTCCACAGATGTCTGATGGGATTTAGATCAGGGATCATAAAAAGCCACTTCTGAATAGTACAGTGTTTTGTTCTTAGCCATTTCTGGGTGTTTTTTTTTTTTTTTTTTAGCTGTACTTTGTGTCATTATCCTGTTGGAGGACCCATGACCTGTGACTGAGAAAAAGCTTTTTGACACTGAGGAGCACATTTCACTCCAGAATGCCTTGATAGTCCTCCTCCGTGAATCGCCACCTTGTCATTGTGGAGGGGTTTGTGTGTCCCTGTGATCCCAGGAGCTATGTTGTCCGGGGGCTTGTCCCCCTGGTAGGGTCTCCCATGGCAAATTGATCCTGGGTGAGGGGCCAGACAAAGAGTGATTCAGAAGACCCCTATGGAAATGTCAACAAGGGAACTGTTTACCCTGCCTGGGATAGGGTTACCGGGACCCCACCCCAGTCTCCTGGAGAGGGCCTGGACTCTGTTCCAGTGTGGAGTTGCCCTCAGTGAGAGGCGGTGACCTGGGGTGGGTATTCTTGTATCCCCCCCTGGCTTGCTGCCTGTACGTCGGAGTTTTCACTGGTAGATAAGAGGGTTGCTTCCCTGCGGCTTCAGGTCAGGGAATGGGATCTGACTGTTGTTTGTACTTAAGCACCGAACAGTTCAGAATACTCATCCTTCTTTGAGTCACTGGGCAGGGTGCTTGGGGGTGCTCCATCCTACTGGGAGACTTCAACACTTACGTCGGCCATGACAGTTAGACCTGGAGGGGCGTGATTGGGAGGAACGGCCTGCCCGATCTGAACCAGAATGGTGTTTTGTTATTGGACTTATGTGCAAACCACAGTTTGTCTATAATGAACACCATGTTTGAACATAAGGATGGCCATTAGTTCATGTGGCACCAGGACACCCTCGGTCGCAGGTCGATGATTGATTTTGTAATGGTATCACTAGATCTGCAGCCATATTTTCTGGACACTTGGGTGAAGAGAGGACCTGAGCTGTCAACTGCTCACCACCTGCTGGTGAGTTGGATCAGGTGGTGGGGGAGGATGCTGGACAGACCTGGCACACCTAAACATATTGTGAGGGTGCACTGGGAACACCTGGCAGAAGCCACAGTCCATGAGATTTTCAACTCCCACCGCCAGCAGAACTTCCACAGCATTCCGAGGGAGGCTGAGGACATTGAGTCTGAATGGACCATGTTCTGCACCTCCATTGTTGAGGCTGCCGCTCAGAGCTGTGGCTGCAAGGTGGTTGATGCCTGTCATGGTGGTAATCTCTGAACCAGATGGTGGTCACCAGAGATAAAGGGAGCCATCAAGCTGAAGAAGGAGTCCTTGGTTAGCCTGTGGGACTCCAGAGGCAGCTGACAGGTACTGGTAGGCCAAGTGGAACGTGGCTCGGGTGGTGGCCGAAGTAAATAGGATGCCTCCTGGGAATAGGATGCCTCCTGGGAGCCTCTTGGATGAGGTATTCCGGGCATGTCCTACCGGGAGGAGGCCACAGGGCAGACCCAGGACACGCTGGAGAGATTATATCTCTCAGCTCAACTGGGAACACCTTGGGGTCCCTCCGGATGAGCTGGTGGAGGTGGCTGGGAGAGGCAAGTCTGGGCTTCTCTGTTTAGGCTTCTGCCCCTGCGACCCGGTTCCGGATAAGTGGAAGAAAATGGATGGATGGAAAGCTCCAGTTTTGTCTCATCGGTCCAAAGGATGTTCTCCCAGAAGCTTTGTTGCTCATCACTGTGCATTTTGGCAAATTCAAGCCTCACTTTATGATTTGCATTCAGCCGTGGTGTCCCTCCTTGGTCGTCTTCCATTAAGTCCACTTTGGCTCAAATAGCGATGGATGGTGCGATTGGACACTGATAAACTTTGACCTTAGAGTTCACCTCTAATCTCTCTGGAAGTTGTTCTGGGTTCTTTGGTTACCATTCGTGTTATCCATCTCTTCAATTTGTCATCATTATTCCTCTTGCCGCCATGTCCAGGGAGGTTGGCCACAGTCCCATGGACCTTAAACGTCTGAATAATCTGTGCAGCTGTAGTCATGGGAACATCAAACTGCTTTTAGATGGTCTTGTAGCTTTTAACATGCAAAAATTGTTGACCACAGGACACACCTTAGTTGTACCTGTGGTCAACATCTTTTCAGTCTCTTCTAGGGGGTCTCATCATTTTTGCCCATCGTTTTTGTTTCATTAGCTTGTCTTTTAAAATAATTCCCTTGAACCATAAATCAAAAGCAATGTCTGATTTTCATTACTCTACTATCAGTAATTTTTTTTATTTGTTGTTACTTTTACTTATAAAAACACGTGTGTGTGTGTGTGTGTGTGTGTTGTTTTTACTGGTGACGTTGAGTCGGCATCTTCCAACACTGAAGCCATCATCAGTGTTGACCTCACAAATGTACAGACCCGAGTCATCAGTCCTGAGTCTGGACAGTTGAATTCTGATTCGTCCTTCTCTGAGGGCGTCTTTGTCACTCTGGACTCGTCCTGAAAACTTTTCATTCTCAGACTGTGACACCTCAACACCTTCATGAACATGATACAGGACTGAGCTATCATGACCAGTTATCAGGTAACAGAGTGTACTGACAGATTTTGCAGATCTGTCAGGGTTGGTGGTGAACGTCCACTCCAGTGTGATGTTGTGGTTCTCCTCTGCCTGATAGGACGTCTGTGCCACATTCACTACAAATGATCCGGTTGAGGAGACAGAGAGGGAAAGAGAGGAGCAGACACACTGAGAACTGGAACAAATCTGTTGTTGAGCTTTATTTGGAGTTCATAAAGTGAAGCTGTAAACTAACCAGAGACACATGAGGTGAGGATGAGGAGCAGCAGGATCCTGCAGATCATCTTCTCCCTGTGAGAGGAGACAGAGGTGAAGAGTCATCAACACATGAGGCCAAAGGTCAGTCAGTACAGCTAGAAGAAGGAAAATCTACAGTCTGACTTCATAAATAAGACCAGATTGTGTTTATGCAATTAAAGAGACCAACAGAAATAATTATGAGATTTTAAAAAATATAAATATTTACATCCATACATATACAGTGGTGTGAAAAAGTGTTTGCTCCCTGCCTCATTTCCTGTTTTTTTGCATGTTTGTCACACTTAAGTGTTTCGGAACATCAAACCAATTTAAACAATAGTCAAGGACAACACAAGTAAACACAAAATGCAAGTTGTAAATGAAGGTGTTTATTAGTAAAGGTGAAAAAAAATCCAAACCATCATGGCCCTGTGTGAAAAAGTGATTGCCCCCTAAACCTAATAACTGGTTGGGCCACCCTTAGCAGCAACAACTGCAACCAAGCGTCTGCGATAACTTGCAATGAGGCTTTTACAGCGTTCTGGAGGAATTTTGGCCCACTCATCTTTGCAGAATTGTCCTAATTCAGTTACATTAGAGGGTTTTCGAGCATGAACGGCCTTTTTAAGGTCATACCACAACATCTCAATAGGATTCAGGTCAGGACTTTGGCTAGGCCACTCCAAAGTCTTCATTTTGTTTTTCTTCAGCCATTCAGTGGTGGACTTGCTGGTGTGTTTAGGATCATTGTCCTGCTGCAGAACCCAAGTACGTTTAAGCTTGAGTACACGAACAGATGGTCTGACATTCTCCCTCAGGATCTCTTGGTAGACAGCAGAATTCATAGTTCCATTTATCACAGCAAGTCTTCCAGGTCCTGACGCAGCAAAACAGCCCCAGACCATCACACTACCACCACCATATTTTACTGTTGGTATAATGTTCTTTTTCTGAAATGCAGTGTTCCTTTTACGCCAGATGTAATGGGACACACACCTTCCAAAGAGTTCCACTTTTGTCTCATCGGTCCACAGAATGTTGTCCCAAAAGTCTTGGGGATCATCAAGATGCGTTTTGGAAAAATTGAGACGAGCTTTAATGTTCTTTTTGCTCAGCAGTGGTTTTCTTCTTGGAACTCTGCCATGCAGGCCATTTTTGCTCAGTCTTTTTCTGATGGTGGAGGCATGAACGCTGACCTTAACTGAGGCAAGTGAGGCCTGCAGTTCTTTGGACGTTGTTGTGGGGTCTTTTGTGACCTCTTGGATGAGTCGTCACTGCGCCCTTGGGGTAATTTTGGGCGGCCGGCCACTCCTGGGAAGGTTCACCACTGTTCCATGTCTTCGCCATTTGTGGATAATGGCTCTCACTGTGGTTCGCTGGATTCCCAAAGCTTTGGAAATGGCTTTATAACCCTTTCCAGACTGATAGATCTCAATTACTTTCTTTCTCAATTGCTCCTGAATTTCTTTGGATCTCGGCATGATGTGTAGCTTTCAAGGATCTTCTGGTGGACCTTACTGTGTCAGGCAGCTCCTATTTAAGTGATGTCTTGATTGGGAACAGGTGTGGCAATAATCAGGCCTAGGTGTGGCTAGGGAAATTGAACTCAGGTGTGAAAAACCACAGTTATAGTATGTTTTAACAAGGGGGGCAATCACTTTTTCACACAGGGCCATGATGGTTTGGATTTTTTTTCACCTTTACTAATAAACACCTTCATTTACAACTTGCATTTTGTGTTTACTTGTGTTGTCCTTGACTATTGTTTAAATTGGTTTGATGTTCCGAAACACTTAAGTGTGACAAACATGCAAAAAAACAGGAAATGAGGCAGGGGGCAAACACTTTTTCACACCACTGTATACTAGGGATGCGCCGATCCGATATTCAGTATCAGTATCCGATCCTGGCCTAAATTACTGGATCAGATATCGGAAAGAAATAAAAAATGCAATCCGATCCAATCCGACCCACATTAGCAGCGTTACAGTTCGCAGTCGTCTTCTTCTTTGCAGTTGACCAAACCAGCTTAGAGCTGCATTACTGCCATCTACCGGAATGGAGTGGGGATCAGGAAATAACCCCCTCAGTTCTCTCTTGGACACTGAGCGATCATCGCTGACATGTTTTTCCACGCCTCCACCACTCTCTGTGTGTTTGTGTGTTGTGCTCGCTGTGCTGAGAATTTCAGCAGTTATTTTTTTCTCTACTTCAGCTTCTGGACATACTGCTAGCGAGCGCCGCGTCCGGTACCAGAAGGACCCCTTCCCCGTCAAAATATTTTTGATACTTTAATCCCTGATTGGTAACTAAATATAGACCTGCAGTAGAAACGTATTTAGGTGAATGCTTGTGAATATAAAGCATTACAAGATTATGCTCACACAGCCCCCAGTTGTTCAACATAAACACTGATGATGCAACAGCAGCAGTCAGCTGTTTTACGTGCAGTCAGTCTGCACAAGCAAAGAGGTGGAGCCGGTGAGCTCAGATGGAGCAGTTTTCTCCCTGTAACCTCCATTAAACCTTTACTGGGAAACAGCTGGAGGTCCTTCATCAACCACCTGATCAGTAAGTGAAGAAAAGAGAACTTTGTAGCTGCTCCATCCACCCTGTTTGTTTCACACAGGAAAAAACTGCAGTACTGAAGTTAAAATACGCAGATGAACTCTTAATATGAAAAAAGTATTTCTTATCCAGTTACTCGCATAATTGGTGGTATAATTGATTGAATACTCGATTACTAAATTAATCAGTAGTTGCAGCCCTACTGAAATTTGCAACATACCATATTGCAATGCATTACCATCTCACATAGGAGCAACAGGATTCAGGTGATAGAGCGATTGTTTTAAGTAAGTAAAGTTTATTTATTTAGTGCTTTTCACAGACAAAGTCACAAAGCACTGTACAATAACATAAAAAAAACCCAGATAAAACACCATGTTAAAAACATATTAACATTACCATATTAAAAGAAAGAGAATAAAAATAAAGCCAACAGAAAGCCTGGTTAAACACAACAGTTTTCAACTGTTTTTTTAAGACTCCACAGAGTCAGCTAAACAAAACTGGAGTGGTAAATAGTTCCAGAGCTTTGGTGCCACTGCCTGAAAAACTCTGCCCCTCCCTGATTCTTAGTCTTGTACATGGGAAAACTAAAAGATTTTGATTTTGTTGTGTGAGAGACTGTTGACATATGTAAAATGTATCCAGGCATTTCAAATCAATTGATTTTTGTTTTTTTTTTAAAAAGATCGGCTTTGTATCGGTATCAGCAGATAAAATATCGGTATCAGACCTAAAAAAGTGGTATCGTACCATCCCTAATATATACCCCTGTAAATATTTATTTTTATATGTAGCTTTGATCATAGAGTGAAGAGGGCTGGACTGAAGACACAGCCCTATGGTACTCCTGTGTTCAGGGTGAGTGTGGGCCCACCCTGATATTCTGTGGTGTGGAATCTATGAGCAGAGTGTGGAGTGTGGTTATTGAGCTTTTTATGAGTTTATGGGGGCCTATTGCATTGAAAACTGAGCTGAAACTGACAAATAGCACCCTAACGTAGGCATTGGGGTGTTCCAGATGGGACAGGGTTGTATGAAGTGAAGTTGAGGCAAACTGATGGTTGTCCAGATCAGGTAGGATGCAGGCGTTGATGTGAGTTAAAACAATCCTTTCAGAGGACTTCACAATAGTTGGTCTCAAGGTGCTAGAGAGTGAGACACCTGGTTGAGTGCTTTTTGGGCATTGGGGATAATAGTGGTGCATTTAAGGCATGTGGGGACCACAACCTCCTGCAGAGAAAAGTTAAAGATGTTAGTGACTTCAGTGTGTGGCCCAGCACCCTGTCTCATCCCGCTGCTTTGGTGATTTCAATCTTCCTCAATTGATGGCACCATAGGATGAGTACAGGCACCTCCCTTGATGGTGTTATTGATCTCACTTTCACCCTGCTGGTGTGGTTGTCAAAGCATGTGAAGAACCAGTTCAAGTCTTCAGGAAGTGTGGCATCACAGCTGGTCACTGTGGAGTGCTACACATGTAACCCATTATGGATTTAATGTCTTTCCTGTTCTCAAAATGCCCATCAATGCACCTCTTGTGTGTTTAGCTTCTTTAATACCCTTCTTCAGCTCTCTCTGAGGATTACTGTAAGCCAGCCTGTCCCCCGACCTGTAGACCGTATCCAGTGCTCTGAGCAGAGACCATGAATTTCCATCAAGCTGTGGTTTTAATTTGAGAACACCTTGATGATCTTGGTGGTTAACACAGTGTCCATACAGAAAGTTATATCAGCCAGAACAGAAAAGCCTTATTCCTTTAAGTCTGTACTTTGCGCAAACAACTCCCAATCTGTGTTAAAGCAGTCCTGCAGCAGTAAAATGGATTCAGACTCCAGACTTGGACAGTTTTTTCAGTTGGTCGCACTCTGGAGATTAGAGGTCTGGAGGATCGAGTCACTTCCAGTGAAATGTGCTCGGACAGACTAAGGTGTGGAGAAGGAGCAGCTTTATGTACTCCTGGTTTGTTTCCTCTGGTTGGGAATTATATCAACATCATAACATCTGATCCTGTTCATGATCCTGATTATTGTACTGACCGAAACTATATGAGCTGCAACCACCTCAATGGAAGCAACCAGAAGAAAAACCTGCGCTTTGATTCACTCTGAAAACATTTCACATTTTAAAATCTCCAGAGCTGCAGAAATGTTCTGTTACGAGGTGGTGCCATGTTTCAACTGGTAAGTAAAAGGGAAAAAAAAACAGTTTTGTTTTGTTTGAAAATGTGTCAGTTGAATCTCAGCAATGAAAAGAGGGAAGCTGTCCATGAGAAGCACAGTGAGATTTTGTTTTATTGTGTTTACTGTTAGTGAAACTGAGAATTTCATTTTCCCTGTTTGTGTGGCTGTTCTCATCACAAAGGCAACATCGACCTCGGCAGCTGCCCGCTCTGATGCTAAAATTGCAAATGATTTTTCTGACAATAAAAACTGTTAACTAGGAAACAATGAAGTGCAGCTTATCACTCATAAATGAAAAATCTAAAAAAACTGATGAATAGATTAGAAATTAGAACAGACTGAAAGCTGAGACGAGGCTTGTTGCTTGTATTGTGGTGTCTGATCGATCTGTGTGTTAAACTGCTGTGTTAAACTGCATCTATGTATAGGTTTTCTTCTTTAGGATGAAGGCCTTGAGTTCAGGGCGGCTTTGGTATGAGAGAGTGTAACCTCTTGTTGCTCTCTCTAAAAAAGGAATGACCTCACATACATGCAGGAAATAAGCTATACCTGGTTATTTAGAAAATACTATATGTAGTGTTTGTACTGCTATGCTAAAATTCTATGTATGCATATGTGTTCTCTATCCTTAAGGCTTTTATTGATTGTGTAGAAGAAGTAACTTGAATGTAACATGAAGGTTTGGCCTCATCCCCCATAGGAGGAATGCATAGAATGTCCTTGTAGGCTCTCTGGCCTTGCCATATAAGGAGATGTCCAGATGTCCAGCTATAGCTTGAGGCTGAAGCTGTTTCTTAACCATGTATGGAAGTTAGGAATGTAGGGGGTTTGCCAACACTATATAATGTCTGTTCTCTCCTTTGTTTGGTGGAGTTAGGAAGATTGGGCCTCCTGTCCCCAGATGGCTACAAGAAGCATCTGTCTTGACATTGTCTTTTTTGTAAATAAACTATGTTATACATTAAGACTGTCGGCGAAGGATTTCTTCAACTACAACATTATGCCACCAAGAAACAGCATTTTTGGTCATCATAAACGACAATTTTGGCGTCACTGAACTGAGAATTGATTGTGGGCGACAGCACGCTGTCAGCTTCTGGGGAACTCATGGCCAAGAGCAACCTTATGGAAGTGAGTGTGTTTTTGTTTTATCCGAGCTCACACAGACAAAGCACCTGTGTTGGAGGATTTTTGGGTTTTTTGTGTGTGGTGTAGTTATCCTTCGTTTTAAATTTTTAAGTATTTGTGAGGTTGAGAAAAAAAAGAAAAAGAGAGGGAGAGAAACAGTGTTAAGGAACGAGAGACAAGATGTTAAAAAGAGTATGAGTTCATCAAGAGTAATTAACAGATTCCTGTGTTTTGACTTCATTCTTTTGAGATGGCAAATAAAAGCAACTGGAGATTAATTGAGAGCTTCCTGCACCTTTTATTAAATGAACAGAAGTTTTATTTTAAACTAGTACAATTTGGTGACCCAATGTGATGAAAAGCAGGATTAAAATACATTTTGGACACAGTGGACAGCAACAGAGGCCTCTATAAAAAGCCGGTGAGCAGATCCCATTTATCTTAAATATCTGCTGATTGAAGAATACCAAATTAAGTTGGAAGGTGTGTCTATGATGTATAATTTTGACAACAGAAGAACGAAGTCAAATAAAAAGTTAAAGAATAAGAGTAAGCGTAAGAATGAAATAAGAATTGAAAGAAAAAAGGACACGGGTGCTGGCGGTGAGATTGATCACCTCACTGAGGAGCCCACCCTCAGGGTTTAATAGGTTTAGAGGTCCTTGCGGTCTGTTTAGGATATAAAAGTTATAGAGACCGATGTCTTAAAACATGCCGCAAAAAGCTGCCAACCCTTAAAAGTCCAGGGTGCAGGGTTTCGAGGCCCCTCAATTACTTTTGAATCATAAAAGCAAGCAGTTTGGGTTTTGAAGCCCCTTGATTTAAAATTAACTGTAAAAGCTGCCCCCCAAAAAATAGGGAATAGGGTTTCGAGGTCCCTCAGCTTATTCTAAAACAGAAGAATGAGTAATTTGGGTCCAGAAGTTCTTTTGTGTCAGAATAAATTGAAAAAGCTGCCCCCTGACAGGGAATAGGGTTTAGAGTTCCCTCATTTTATTCTTAAGACTAAAAGCAAGTATTTGGGTTTACAAGTCCTTTTCTTCTTCAGAATAAATTGTAAAAGCTAGCCCCTGTAAAGAAGAAATAAGAGTAAAAGAGAAGAAATAAGAGTAAAAGAGAAGAAATAAGAGTAAAAGAGAAAAGTGTAAAAGAGAAGAAATAAGAGTAAAAGAGAAAAGTGAAAGGAATAAGAATAAAGATAAGGAAAGAAATAGCCGCTTAATTGGGTTAAGCCTCCTATGAGGAGCTGCTTTAGGCAGGCCTAAATCCTGATTAAACATTAGAATTGTTTTCTTAGGTCAGTTTTTTTTTGGGAGGAAAACTGGAAGTGTAAAAAGTTCTGTAGAAAAGGTTTCATTGACACTGAGTTGTGTATGATATAACCTTCTGTTTGAATTTGCATTTCAATACAAGGTAGCAGAAATTAAAATCCTAAAAGATAAGAGAAGCGGCATTACAGAGAAGGAAAAGTCGACTAGTTTGTGTGTTTATGTTTTCTGTTGAGCGAGACGTGTGTGTGTGGAATTGGTTTTTTCATTTTTGAATAACAGTTTTACCTAACTTTCCTTGCTCTTGTATGTAGAGTCTAGATGTGTTTATGTGTTTATGTCAAAAGAGACGTTGTTTGTCCTTTATGTGTGTGCCGGCCTGTAAGAATGTGCCTTTTTCCTTTGTGTGCAGTGTGTGAGAGGGAGCTCATCACCCCCTCCTTCTCATGTTTGTGTAAGTCCTTCTTATGTCTGTGTGTGTGTGTGGGTGTGACATCTTGCCTTATGAGGTTGCTGCTGATTGGTAATTAAACATAGAGGTTATAGATGTTATATTATTGGTAATGATAAATTACACTACACATGAGTTGCCTGTTAGTTGTTAGAAATTCAGACATTTCTTTGAGGGATTTAAGGTTAATATGTTTTAATGATCTTGTTTTGGTGATCTTACAATTTGTGAATCTTTCTGTCAGAGGTTTCTGATGACAGAATTCCATGATTCCTTTTTAGAGGGATTTTGTTAGTTTTATGGTTCCTTGAGAGAAAAAGAAAAAGAAATAAAGTGGGTTCTAAAGAAATGGTGTTTATAGAGAGATTACACGTCCAAGATGCTTGGTAGTGTAATAAACTTGCTCTATTGATGTTATACTGCAGAGCTATGTGGAGGATGGATATTATATATATATGTATGTGTGATTTTATATGTTAATATCTGAACTAATTGTTGCCTTTTCTCTCTGCCCTGCATGAGAGACAAGGGGAGTGGCAACATAGATAGAGCCAGAGGAGACTGACATCTGGCCAGAGTCTGAGGGCCAGTGGATCAACCTCCTTTAAAGGCCAGTGTTCTTCTTATTCACAAACTCTTCCTGATATGTTCTCTAAACATTTATGAGTACATATTTACTTTGCTTTTAAAGACACATATCTAATTTGATATTTAATATAGAACATCTGCTTGATTTCAACTCTCTGACTCATTTGGCAAGAAATTGGACACATTTTAGGGGTTTATACTTTGTTGCTATTAGTAATAGTGTGTCTTATGATGCATATTGAGTTAAATTCTGGTTTGGAGAATTTGAGTTATGTCGTTATAGTGGGTTGAATAGTTTTTGCATCAGAACGTTTGTATTTCTTCTGGTGTTGGCAATTGAGTGTTTACTGATTGTTGCCGAGTAACTAATAAATAAATGGCCTAAGATTCAGGAAATGATCAATTACTGCTAAGGATAAACAAATAAACAGATAAATAAAATTGTCTGATTACAATACCATTGATTAATTGGAAATAAAATAAGTTCTTTGAAAGTTAATTAATTTATTGGGAAAAAGGGAAATTTGAGAATTCATTAAAATGTCTGACAGTGATACCACAGTTTTGAAAGCAATCACCCCAGTAGAGGTAGTTCAACGGAGTAATCCATTAATTAAATTACTGATTGCAAAGACATCAGAAAAATTGCAAAGACGATGGCCACATATTGATCAACCCTGGCCTAAGGATGGAACGTTAAATCCAGATGTAATTCAAACCATAAAAGTGCTTGTGTCTACATACAAAGCGGAACAAAAGAAGGGGAAGAAAGGAGAACGACGAAAAGAGAAGAGAGAAGTGGAACTGAGCATCTTACAGCTGTTCGACATCGAAGGACAGAAGCTGATACAAGCTACAAAAGAAGAAAGAGAAGAAAGCTTGAAAGAAATTGAGGAAAATACAAAATCAGCGCAGAAACTGATGGAAGATGTTAATCTGCCATTCTCACACCTGACTCCAGTATAAAACCTACCTCCATACGAACAGAAAGTGGAGTTTGAAGACATCTGCCTACAATTGCCAGTACTCAATCAAGATGGCAATTATTGCATTAAGGATGACGACGATGGAGTAATTGAAGTGGGACAAGCTGAGACCACTACAAAACTGGTTCAAAGTTCTAAAAGTAAGAAGAAGACATCAACCTTGAAGATTAGGAACAGAAGGATGGAAAAACAACAGGATCAAGAGACTCTCAGAAAACTCAACCAGATACAACTGGGAGAGAGTAGGAGAAAAGAGGAGAAGCAAGCTGTGGTCATGCAGAGCCAGCAGCTGTCAGATCAACCAGCAATACAAATGCAGCCCAAGCAGGCTGAACCTCAACTGTTGCAGCCATCATTGGTGATTCCAGTGCAGTCCTGGAGAATTAGAGGACAAAGAACATTTGGAAGAGGAAGAGGAGGAAGTGTTAATTTAAATTTGCAACAGTTTTCAGAAGGGTGTTACAACTGTGGACAATTTGGTCATTTTGCTCGTAATTGCAACAGATCCAGAGGAGTTAGAGGCCAACCAAGTGGACCCAGAGGCCCAGCAAACCCTTTCATGGGAAAGGAACGAGGATTTTAGGGATGCCCAGAGAATCTGAGCAAGAGATGTCAGCTGGTAGCATCAGGACCAGAGAAAGATCCAACAGAGGGAAGTGAACAATCACCCATTGGAGATGGTGGTGAATAGCGGAGCAGATTTCACCTGTGTGCGACCTGAAGATGCTACACATCTCTGTGTGTGAGGACAATATGCGAGGGATTAAGCTACGACCTGAAGAACTCTTGGAAGCAGAGAATTGATGGCTGTTTGTCAGCATGGATAGAAGCAACTTCATTGTAATCTTTCTTGGATGCAAGATGGCATTTTGGCCTTTGAAGCAATAAAACAGAGGCTGCAAGAAGCCCCCAGCGTTGGAGCTTCCAGACTAGTCTAAGAACTTTTTGAGTGTTTGCCTCTGTGGGTGGTAAATATGCGTGTGGAGTTTTTTGTCAGACAATTGGAATAGGGACAAATTCCCAATATGTTTCTTATTTCTCTAATGCACGACGAAGCATTATTGGTCATGAGGGATTACCCAGTGAAAATTTTATCTATAATGGTCTCAGAACATTGCTGAGCTATGATAAATATACATTGACTATGTCCATAATTAGAGACTATTGGAGGCTCTTGGAGCAAGAAGATGTCACTTTAGTGAGGTGCGTCACAGCTAATTTAGCCAAAAACTTGCCAAAACCAAAAAGATGGTGAATGATAAATTGAATGCTGATTATGCATTAGTAAAAGGGTGATTTTTTTGCTAAATTTCAGTCCAGAGAAGTGAAAAGCAGATGGGGAATTTTAAAATTGGATATCTTCAGATAATGGAAGAGAGTTTGTGGATAAGACTGTAAAAGTGATCTTGAAAAATTGGGAAAAATTGGGAATTAAATAGCGCCTTGGTGATGTTTATCATCTACAGAGCAAAGGAATTTATGAAAAATGAATGAGTTTTGAAAGATTGTGTTGTTAAGATTTGTCAGCATGCGGATAACTGACTTGGATGATGGATGTGGTGATAGAAGGAGTGGTGAAGTAATACTCACTTTGATGTGTAATTTTATTAGATCTTTTATGTTGAGTTTTATTATAATCTGCACATCAGTTTTTATTAGTAGTTGTTAGTTAATTAACTCTTACTAACCATTGTTAATTTCTCTTTGTTTGTTTGTTTTTGTCTTATATAGTGATGTGATGCTTCCAAGGGGGGAAATGAGAGAAAAGCAAGATAAATTGGAAATGCAAAAATGGGAAATAGGAAATTTCACATTAATCTAAAAAAAAAAAGGAAATTAATTAATTAACATTTGATGTTTTCAATGTTATTTGTGGTTGTTACAGAAGATACTGTTTAGTGTTTATTGTGTCTTTCAGAGAAGGTGTTCAGGAACCCGCTGAGATGAGGGGTTCATACAAAGGGACAATAAAATGGACTGAGATGCTTTGAATCAACACAGTATGGATACCACATGAAGGAGCCAACGTTGCCGAAGAACTACAGTTGATATTCAAATGTTTGGCTGAATTTATATGATAATAAAATATTGCTTCATTGTATGTTCATTACAGTGACATAATAGCAGAACTTGTGACAGTTTTTCATGTATGCATAACATGTTTGGTTAAATCAATTTAAGAAGGATGTCTGTCATTTGGTAAGTACATTGGAACCTCAGATGTTTTGTTCTTTTATTCGATTCTAGGGAGAGAAATGGATAGGCAGGGACAAGGTCCATAGAGAGGTCCGATGGGTCGACCAGCTGATCTAATGGACACTTTTTTTGATTTTATTTACTGAGGCTTTCTTGTGTATTTGCTAAATGGTCACATGACAATCACTTTTGTCTTTTTGAGTTCCTCTGAGGTGCCAGAAGGTGATTGTTGTGGGCAAACACCTCATAGGAAGTCAGAAAAGTTTTTGTTAAAGATCATGTTATGGGAGAAACTGTTATTTGGAGTAATAATAAGTATCTTTGTTTTTTGAGACTTAGTTGGAAGTCTCAAAGGGGGGAAATATGTGGTGTCTGATCGATCTGTGTGTTAAACTGCTGTGTTAAACTGCATCTATGTATAGGTTTTCTTCTTTAGGATGAAGGCCTTGAGTTCAGGGCTGCTTTGATCAGTAAATAGTATGAGAGAGTGTAACCTCTTGTTGCTCTCTCTAAAAAAGGAATGACCTCACATACATGCAGGAAATAAGCTATACCTGGTTATTTAGAAAATACTATATGTAGTGTTTGTACTGCTATGCTAAAATTCTATGTATGCATATGTGTTCTCTATCCTTAAGGCTTTTATTGATTGTGTAGAAGAAGTAACTTGAATGTAACATGAAGGTTTGGCCTCATCCCCCATAGGAGGAATGCATAGAATGTCCTTGTAGGCTCTCTGGCCTTGCCATATAAGGAGATGTCCAGATGTCCAGCTATAGCTTGAGGCTGAAGCTGTTTCTTAACCATGTATGGAAGTTAGGAATGTAGGGGGTTTGCCAACACTATATAATGTCTGTTCTCTCCTTTGTTTGGTGGAGTTAGGAAGATTGGGCCTCCTGTCCCCAGATGGCTACAAGAAGCATCTGTCTTGACATTGTCTTTTTTGTAAATAAACTATGTTATACATTAAGACTGTCGGCGAAGGATTTCTTCAACTACAACATTATGCCACCAAGAAACAGCATTTTTGGTCATCATAAACTACAGTATCATTCTGTTTCCCACTCTTTATTTAGGCATTGGAATCATATTAGTTTATAATCTAATATTTTATACAATCAGCATAACACAACAGCAGCCCGACAGGCCTACCTTTCATTTATAAACCTGCTGCTTTTAAAGGCGCTCAGAGGATAAAAGACAACACAAGCTAACACACAAGCAATACAGTTAAAAAAACATGTAAAAAAAAAAGATCAAATTCATACTTCTGTAGCCTCCTGTTGATCTTTCAGTTGGTGGCTGTTTATTCGCTTCAACGATTTGATCGCTCAAATCCAGGACTCTGTGTGGTTTCTGTTTTATGAAGTAATATGTGCACAAAAAACGATCCTATCAATGAAATGATGCTGTGCTGGTCAGTCTGCATTCCTCTCTCTGCTTATCTGTAAGATGCTCGCGCACTTTTGTTTTGTGTTCCAGGCCCACATGCATTTGTAGACACATGATCTACAACACGTAGGCTGACAAACACAATGTGGATTTAACTTGTAAGTCAGACTCTTGTGCTTCTGTCTCCATCTGACAGTTGTGCTCACGTCCTCTGTTTCAGCCGACCGCTTTATTAGAAGCTACATCCACCAGCTGAATGAGGACCTCAACACCCTCCCTTTCCTTTGCGCTCTTTCAGTTAGTTACTAATGCAAAATACTCAGAGCCGTGTCCAGGTTAATGTTTTATTACATATTGTAAATACATTTCTATAAAGATCTTTATGCATATGTTTTTTTTTCACAGACTCAGAAGGTAAGACCAAACTAAAATAATTTAACAATAAATATAACAAACTTTATTGACATCAGTGTCATGGTCCAGGCCCAGTGTTTTTATTCCACCTCCCCTTTGTCTTGTTGTCTTCATGTTTGTGTGGTGTTTACTTTTTGTTCTGTCTCATTCTGTTTCCTTGTTTAGTTATTGTCTGTCTCCATATCCAGTTCATGTCCTGTAGTCTGTGTTGATATTCCTCTCAGCAGCTGCCTTCCTGTGTTGTATCAAGTCTGCATTTGTGTCATGTTTGGTCACTTCCTGTTTTATTTTGGCAGTCCCTTGCCCTTGTACAGTTTGGTTCCCTTGTGTCACAGTCTTATTTGCTTTATCTGTTCTTCCCTGCTGTCTCCACTCTCCCTAATTACCTTGTGTGTATTTAAGCCCTTAGTTTTCTTCAGTTATTGTCATGCTGTCATCTATAACCCCTTAAAGCTGTGTGTATCTCTGTTTTGTGAGTTCCCTCTTGTCTCCAAGATGCTGAGTTTGCTCCAGCCCCACCTTGGCTCTGGGATTTTGTAGTTTGTGTTTTGGTACCTTGAAGGAGATGCAGCATCAAAGCTGCTTTTCGAGTTAAGTTTGTTTAGCATCCTGCATTTGGATACTACTCGGCCTGCCACACAGCCAACTTGTGACAATACGTTCTTTAAGGGACACAAATTTTAAAAATTATTTTTAATTCTTTAGTTCTTTGTTGGGTCCTTGTCATAGTCATTGTTAACGTCTAGGTTGACATCCTATCTGTGTGTCTACAGTTTTCGGGTTTCAAGTTTCTAGTATTTAGGTTTCGTGTAGCTGCTCCCTGAACAGCCTTGTCTAAGTTAATAATAAAAAGTGAGATTCAAATACAGCTCTTGCCTTGCGTACTGCTTTGAGGTCCTCCCTGCCTTCCACCATACAGCCTAACCATGACAAACTATGCAAATGCACCTAATTACAGGATAGTAAATTATGCATTTGTAATATATAAAAAAGAATTATTCAGCATACAGAATTGCTGAGAATTAATGGAATAATATTTAACACAAACGGTCAGCAATTGGGCCCAGTGCTACAAGAAGTGCAAGTAATATGTTATCACGCTGTTATGCCACAAAATGGCAAGGTGACAGTACCCCAAGAACACAAAGGCATAGAAGTGAGGTCCACTAGTCTATAGATGCAACCTGACCACAGTGTGAAAACAAGACAATGCCGTCACCACAGGAACAATGATTAAACCACCACAGCTCACAGATGCAGTTATGTCTGAACATGCATGAATAAAGCCAAGATTTGCCCAGCTAGCATGTCCCATCCACTGAACCACTAGCTGAGTGAGACTACGTGACAAAAACCAGGACACAGACAATAAAAACACAGGAGGTAATCAGGGAGTTAGGACACACCAGGGAGCACAGCTGAACAAGACCAGGGGAGTAAAACTGAATACAACAATACAAAGAACTGCCAAAGTAAAATAGGAAGCAGACACGGAAACAAATACTGACATGATACAACACAGGGAAGCAGACACACAGACACAACCCCTACACTAGAGGAACAAGATCATAGACGGGTAACTAGACACAAGAAGAGGACTTAAACTACAGCACAAGGAACAGAGACCAGGACTAAATCCACTTAACAGGAGAATAAAATAGAAACAATAAAACACCAAATGTCATATGTTGACTATGCCTGGGGTCGTCTCTGCTTGTGTGTGTGTGTGTGTGTGTGTGTGTGTGTGTGTGTGTGTGTGTGTGTGTGTGTGTGTGTGTGTGTGTGTACATTCTTTGCAGGAGTGGCACTTCCACCAAAGTCAGACCATGAAATGCTAAAAGAAAAAAATCAAGAACTGCATCTCTGACTCTACAGGCCTCAGTTACTGTTAAAGGTTAAAATTTTAATTTAAAAAAAGAAAAAACAAACAAATACAGTTGATTGGCAAAGTTGCCAAGAGAAAGCCTCGTTTCCTGAAGCGCAATAATTTTATATGAAGCATAGTTTGAAGGGCAGTTTAGAGCTTCTTAAAAATGTTTTTTAATATCCATCCTTCCTCTTATCTTGTTCAGGTTCAGGGGGGCTGGAGCCTATCCCAGCTGACATAGGGCGATAGGCAGGGTACACCCTGTACAGGTCTCTGCCAACACAGAGAGACAGACAACATTCACACTCACATTCACACCTATGGGAAATTTAGAGTGACCAATTGACCTAACCCCAGTAACTGCATGTCTTTGGACTGTGGGAGGAAACCCACGCAGACACAGGAGAACATGCAAGCTCCACACAGAGAGGCCCGGGTCAAGGTGGAATCAAACCCAGACCTTCTAGATGTCATTGTAGCTGTGAGACAGCAGTGTTAACCACTGCGCCACCATGGTGCCATTTCTCAATATAACCTTGCATTTGTTTGCCATGCTTATACAACATTTATATACACATCATTACTAAACTGCAGTCACAGGTGTGACTTAAACAACAAAACTACACACATGAACACTCACAAACCGCACAGTAAATGATTTGGATACACATGAAAAATTGCCTGCACATCATTTGATTTTTTTTTTTCAGTGTTCATCCTAATGGACAGCAGCCCAGTGTGCGCTGATAAATTACCAAATCAAATGAATGTGGGACATTACTCACTCTAGTATTACAATTGTAGGTGGATGTATTTGGGCAATGATTAATAATTTGTCAGTTCGTGATTGTCGCACAGATTTATTTACTTTTACTTAGAGAGGGGTGGAGTGGGACTCTGATACATTTTGAGCAAATAGTGACAGGAACAGGAGTCCACAAAGGGAGCAGGCTCAGAAAACACACACTGAAGGTTGGTGTTCCTGTTTATTTTTTTTCAAAAATAAACAATAAACAAAAAGTTTAAGTACACATACAGTTAACACTGTATTTTGTAAATCCTATATTTTTATGAATAACTGATTACAAGTTGTTTTATGATTTTAACCCTCTACGGTATGCATAATGATGCCAGTTGAGAAAAAAATGTTTATGATGTTTTTTTGACTTAAAATAGACCAAGTAAACATAATCAAGAGACATTTTAAAAAAATATTATTTTTTTAGTTATTTTTTGTAAACGTTGCCATTTGGCAACACTGTACGATAGTGGAAATGAATGAAAACTAGAGAGTTTGGTTTATTATTGTAAAAACCTTTATTTAACAACTCAGGTTATAGTCTAAACAGTCTAAACAGCATTAACAGTTAACAATGGAACTCATTTGAAAGTTAAAAACAATTAAAATATATTTTTCAACATTTTACTGGAACTTTTCAATTGATTTGAGTGTCTTCATGCTGCCGTCTTTGCCTTACTGCTTGTGGAAACTCATAAAGCAGTTCCTCTCAGCTGTGAGGCACAGGTAGGTCTCACACTTTGTGCATAGCACTCTGAAAATACCTGTACAGCCTGGGTATTTGCACCGGCTCCTTTTTGCCATGACAGCAGGCCAGTGATCAGTGTTTTCCCAACGCAAGGCTGTTGGTGGAACTGGTGCAGTGGTAACTCTCCTCCTCTTCCCAGCCAGGTCTTCCTCAATATGTTGGGAGGGTCTTCCCCTTTTCTTCTTCCGCTCCATGTAATAGTCCAATAATAGTTGCACTTTCTCCCACAGTGAACTCGAACTGCACTTTTGCCCCCACTGCCACCCCCCCCACTCAATGCCCCCCCATCCCCCCTCATTGTTCCTCCTGTCCTCGCTGTCTCCACTGTCCTCATTCTCTGGTTCATATTCTGCATCATTCTCACTGTCTCCATCATCCTCATTCTCTCCTTGCTGGGTTGCAAGCTGCAAATTTTCTTCATCACTATATCCTAATTCATCCTCACTACCGTCTACAGGAAGTGCTAGTTTGGTTTTCTTCTGTAAAAAGATATAAAACATTGCTGCATTCATTCTGTAAATGGAAGAAAAGAGAGTCAAATATAGTGATATGCAATATGGAAAGGACTCACAAAATGCATTATTATAGCAGCCTCTAGAAGATCAGTGCATGCCACATGCTGGACTAGCAATACAATGGTAATCTAAATGGTACAGTGTTACCATATGGCAACATCCACATTTTAACAGTTTAACAATATTAAATGATCAAATACAGCACAATAAACCATAGAATAGTGAACTTACCTCACTTATTGATGAGTATGTATTTCAAAAAATGTCATAAAAATACTTTTTTTTTTGATGATTTCTGAGGAGTCAAATGGTGAGGCTCATCCCTATGAACACGTCTGCAGAAAAGGGTGTCAAAATTCCCTCCAGAAAGTCATGTGACAAATTTAAAGACTGCTATTGGCTCTATTAGGTTTCCATCTCTCTTTCAGTGCATCACATCTTAAAAGTGGAGGTACTGTGTGTGTGTGGAAGGAATTCAATGAGTTTGTTACCAAATGGCAACATTGTACCATAGAGGGTTAAAACTCATCATCATGATTTTGAGTATGTGACAGAAAACATTTAGAAAAATGGAGTCAAACAGTTCAAATAGAAATTGTTCAGATGTACCTTAATCATTTTGCAACTTAATATCTTGTCAACTTTTTTGTGGCAGCTTCATGTGGTAATATTTCACCTTTCCTCATTAACCCTTTCATGCATGAATAATGCGAATCTTTGTCACCATTTTTTTTCCCCGAGTGTTTTTATTCTTCTTCAGGCATGAAAAAAAAAATTGAAATTTTGTATATTGACCTATTTTTCATGGAGTTACAAACATGTCCACTTAGCTGGATACAACACATTTGACTTCTGAACCAGAGAAACAAACCAATAACAGAAAATTATATTGCATCCTCAGACTGACTGTCTCTACTGCTAGCATTGCCTAATCTTAATCCTTCCAATTACATTCAGATAACAAATAACCAGAGGTGGCAAAAGCACTGACATTCTGTACTTAAGCAGAAGTACAAGTACTTGTGCTATAAAATACTTTGGTAAAAGTCGAAGTACTGGTTCAACTTCTTTACTTAAGTAAAAGTAAAAAAGTACTGGCTCTGAAATGTACTCAAAGTAAGAAAGTAAAAGTAGTTCTTTGGAGGACGTTTCTACCATCTATTTTTGTGTAAAGCTAACTGAACCTCATTACATATTATTGTACTAATATAAAATAATATTACATGAGAATAGAAACGTTATTCCAATCTAAATTTTAATTCTAATGAATGCACTCAGCTTGAATCTGTTCTGTAGGACACAAACTGTGAAAGTGAATTTAAACACAGCTCTATACTCTGTGTCCTCCATAGTACAGGGTGACTGTGCCTCCACCTAAACACAAACATGAGGATACTCAGGGTTACAGTGGGATTAAGAAGGTGGAGGAACCCTAAGATCAGCTGTAGTGGCTCTGCATGGGGAGAAGAACCACAAGTTTCTTCTGTGAGCTGCAGTAAATGATGTTGGTGTGCAAGCTGTGATCAGCTGACCTGCTGCTGCTGCTCTGAGGTTTACTGCTCTGTGTGGATGAACTGAATTCACAAAGATGTAACCCAGTATTTCACAGCTATCTGAGCTGATCTCCATCTCCTACACTGACAGCATACAGGCTGTAGAAATGTTGGACTCAGTGAATGAATCTCAGCATCAGCAGCTTTGATTCAAACTCATCTCTACTGCACTGATGTAACCTGTAACTGTGACCATGAACAGAGCCTCTGTGCACCAACACAGAGCTTTACTGTAAATACAGTACAACAAGCTAATCTGTTTATCACACACTAAACTGCAGAATTCTCATACAATCTTTGAATAACAAAGTCAGCATACTTCAGTTTGTTTTGCAGTCCTTACCTTTAAATCTAACCTCTCTTCTTCCTCTTTCTCCATCTCTGAGTGAACTTCTCTCTCTTTGCTCTCCCTGGGAATACAGCAGCTCTTTTAGCTAACAGACACACTGTGTGACAAACTGCGCACACTTTGTGTGTTTGCTGATATTTGTTGAGCATTGAGAAACGTTGGATTTACCTGCCACACATTACTTCCTTTATGCTCGCTCCTGTTCAGTAGCGCTAGCTAAGCTGTTTATGTGCCGCGAGCACAGCTTACGGACTAGGTCCGGCCCAGACAGAAATATTAGAGTGTAGCCTACTCATTAAATTAGTGTTGTTACAAGTGTACAAATTTGGCCGTTAGAATAGTCTCTTCTTCTTTTTTTTTTTTTTAGGAAATTAGCATTTGTAAAAAATCTAAAACAAACCAAAAAAGTTTCATGACAAACGTGGGTGAGCTTGGGGGCCCCCTGGTGGTCAGGGGGCCTTATGCAGCCGCATATGTCGCCTATTCGTCTGCGGCTCTACTTACAACCTGCTGTTGCTGGAGCGTTGCCGATAGAGAGGAAGTGGAGGCTACAGCAGTGAACATGTCTGTGATCTTTACACATTTTGTAGCATCTACTGTGACACTCTTCAATTTCTTCTTGTAACTTCTCCGCACTCCCTTTCTGCTGCTTTGGTTTCTCCATGTTCCGCTCAACACGCGCTCAACACTGAAACTACTAGCGGAGTTACTGGGGGCCACGCAGAGAAAGAGTGGGGCCGCGCTCATCCTATATCCTGATTGGTTCCATCCACTGTCTATATTCAAGATGGGCCAATGGACCGCCCCCTCTAAATTGTGGACCGTTGTGGACTGTCTGCATGACCAAGCTTGTTTAATTATTTAATAATGTAGAGCACCAATAGAGGTAATGCAAAGGTTTCATGTCTATGAGCCAGAGGACTTTCAGCAGCATGTTGTAAAAGCATATTGTTTTGGAGAAAAACAGCTTTACATGTTTCCTGCTACTACAGAAATATGCAATGCAAAACTAAGATCAGAGTAGAGGTGACAAAGTGACAGATGATGCTGTTAATGGCTGTGGTTTATTTAAATACACTAAACTCTGCACATTATTCAAATTATTTCCAGTCTTTATCCTGATGGACTGATCAAGACAAACTGCAGCAGGTGAAATGACTCCAGTCCAGCACATAATGTATTTTACACATTATGTGTAAAATAACTGAATTGAAGAGTCTAATATCTAAACTATATATCAATGAACAAGATCAAATTGATTTGTCTGTTCCAGTGGACTGATGTGCTTTTTTTCTTTCTTTTACAGATATGTCAGAAAACTCATCGTTTTCTACTGAGTCCTTTTATGGTCTCCATCTTTCCTCCACAAACACCTCCCTGTCTTTATTCTTAAAGTGTTTCATCTCCACACCGAGCTCCTTCATCTTTTGTGCATTTGATCTCACCAGCATCTTCCTCATCCTACCTTTCTGCATCCTCATCCTCCAACATGGTCTCCAAGAATGGTGGAAAAAGCGCTCCACCTCCACAGAAGTAACACTGAGTCACTCTGACAGCTTCACCTACAACATGGTCATAGTGGACCTGCTGTATGTCCTCGGTTGTATCTTCCACTATTGTGGGATCTCCACACATAATTTAGACATTTTACAGTTCGCATTATTTCTTTTAACTTTCACCTGGTTTGGACAGATGTTCTTCCACATGCTCACCTGTGTGGAGCGCTACCTGGCTGTCGTTCATCCCGTCACTTATCTGAGTTTAAGAAAAGAAAGAGGGGTCAGAATCAGGAATATCACCATAGGCTGCGTCTGGCTGCTTTGCTTTGCATTAATGTGTTGCATGATGACTGTATATATCTTTGTTGTCATCCTGAATTTATTCCTCTTGATATCATCTTTAATCATCTCCTTCTTCTGCAGCCTTTCTGTTCTCCATGTCCTGATTCATCCAGGCCCAGGAAAACAGGGTGGGAACAGGCAGAGGGTCGACCAATCAAAGCTCAGGGCATTTTACACCATTGTGACCATACTGGGAATGTTGGTGTTGAGGTTTGTTTGGGATCTGAATTGGAATGTAGCGTATACTTCTGATGGAAATCATCTATGTGTGATAATGTCATGCGGTATCTGGTTTAATATTCCCAGCAACCTCATGTTGCCCCTGCTGTTCCTGCACAGAAAAGGTAAATTTGTGTGTTGCAAGAATAACACACAATGAGTTTAGTGACTGTACAACAACAAACAAATAAAGACCAACACAGCATGAGAGTAAGATTTTTTTGCATGTGGTTGCAGAATAACCCAAAACTGAAAATACATGTAGCTCTAACATGTTAGTGTCTTACATGTTTATTATGGGCCACAAAGCTCCAGTGAGTTGATTTAAACTTTTCTTTGTTTAGTCTTTTTCTGTTTTAGTGTGTTAATCTTTTGTTCACCACCTTGTTACCAGGTTTGTGTCTCAGCTGTTTCCTGAGGTCACAACTGATTAGAGCACTGATTGAAATCAGCAGTTTCTCACTAATAACTAAATTTATTTTTTACCTGCTGCAGTTTATCTAAAAGCAATGATGAATTTCTGGCATAAACTGATGTGGTTCTGATTGTTTTTGAGTTTTGAGTTGCAGATCTTTTTCTCATAGTTATTATTGTAGATTTGGCTTTTTGTAATATTGTTAGGTTTTGGGTTTCTGTTTTGACTTTTTGCTGTTCTAGTGATTCAGTTTTTTGTGCCTTTTTGTGGGTTTTTGGTTGATTTGATTATATTTGCAGTGCTTCCCTGTCTGAGCCTCCCTCTGTCTTGTCTTTGTGAGTTTATCATTGTGATCTTGGTTCATTTTGTTAATTGTTTTTCTTTGTGTGTCTCTTGTGTTATTGCTCCCTGTCTTTGTGATCCTCTGATTACCTGATCACTCAAAATGTGATAGAAACATTAGACCCAGTTTTAGAGGTAGTCTTGATAAATGAATAAAAAGTTCATTTCTTTAGCCTGATAAAAAGTATAGACTGTGTTCAATATATTAAAAATGAATAATACTGATACAGTTATAATTAAATTCTGTATGGTGTGCCAACGTCAGGTTCTGCGTGTGCATGACTGTGTGTATTTTTATTAAAGTTTATGTAACAGCTCCTTTATCTGACGGTTTTTAATTTTTCAGGTTGTAATTCTCACATTAATGTTTAATGTATTATAACTAGCACAGTACATTTGGAACAAAAGGAGACACACAGAAGGAGAAAAAGCAAAAACAATCAAAAGGTTCATGTTCTTTTTAAAATCATGTTTAATCAACTTGTTTTCATATATTGTTTTTAACATTTGAAGAATGTTGCTGCTGGTGGTACGCTTGAATTTCCAATAAAGGCTGTATCTATTCTATTCTATTTCTATTATAATCTTGAATTCAAGATTGCATAAATGACTGGAATATGTAGAAAAAACAGAATATTTGATTAAGTTGATAATTGAGACTGTTTTGTCAGCAGTTTTCCAACTCACTCGAAGCAGAAACTTTAAAAGGACTGATTTTATGTATAAAACCAGTTTACTTGAATCTTACGTACACACACATGCACACACACACGCACACACACTAGTGGGGTGTTTAATCACTTTTGACTTTCAGTGACTTTTAGTACAAACTCACCATTTGACACTCAAAGTCTGTGTATGAATCTGGAACAGGAGATTTTCCCAAACCACACCTGCGCAGTCCTGAGAATGTCTTCTGCTCGCTCATAATAATAATGATAGTAAAATGGATGATCAAACTGTGATTTTCTGTACGTCTTTAAAGTTCCCTTTAAAAACAACAAAATAAAGAGCAACACTAAATGAACAATGAGGTCATCATTCCTCACCTGATAAGAAGCAGAAGAAGAGAACATGAACGATTTTCATTCTGGATTTGAACCTGATGGAGAAAAGTTGTGAAACTTTATGAGAACAACTTCTGACACTTCAGTCTGTGCTCGGTTAGATCAGTCACAAAATCCTTATTTAGATAGATAGTGTTTATTTGTCACATGCGCAGTTATACACAGTACAATGCACAGTGAAATGTATTTGTACCTGCAGCCATATATACACACATATAAATAAGAAGAATAAAAATAAAAATAAGTAATTCACATATACTATACATTTCATTACTTCCTTAACTATACTGTTTGTTTGTTTGTAACCACAATGTTCTCTATAAATTTTAGTCGGTCAGAGATTAGAAATATCTGTGCTATAACACACCTGGATTAGGAATATTTAGGGATACGGACAAATGTCATAATATGTGGTTTGAAACTGGAGGACCTGCTGGATTTTGAATAATGTGATTTCTACATCCTGTAATCTGCTGAATGTGGAGTTCAGGACGTGCTGCATTTGGCACAGCTTTTCCCCGTCTCATCTAAAGATCTTGTTCCTTTTTTCCAAAAGTCTGAACTGTATTCTGCATCATTAAACAGTGGTTTAAAAACGTTTAAGGAGTCTCATTTGTTTACCAGTTGGTGAAAGTTTTTCCTGAGTGTTCATACATGTTTATTTGTGCACTTTGCTGTAACACAGCCGGCTGGTGCGCCTCATTCTTACAGGAACTGCTGCTATTCTTGTAACACAGAGATGACGCAGTCGCAGCTAAGAGCAAATATTTTTCACTGACTCTACAGCAGTAGTTAATATTTTTTTTAACTACAATTATTTTATGTTTATGTAACATTGTTTGATTTGATTTCTATATATATTTTTTTAATGGTGGTTCTTTCCTGCCTATTACACCAAAGTGTGCAACATGCGATTAAGATCAGTGAATATTACTATAAGTGCTCTTAATGTTGTTGTTACCTAGTAAAATGTCAGATTTCAGTTCATTTGACACCATAAACCAAAATATATTCAGTTTAAAGTCAGAAACATGGCAAAACTCTACATCTTATGAGCTGGATCTGATTTTTTTCCTGAAACACTTAATCAATTAAGTACTTGCTGATTAATTTAATGTCAGTCTACTATTTCATTCATCGGTAGGTGGTGTCAGCTTTGGTTAGGTTAGAATAATATTTTGGGAATAAAGTCCGACTGACTGGTGTGACTCATGTCACAATAATATTTTTAAGGTATTCACTTTTGAGATAAGAGTTTGTTGGGTGTTTAAGTTTGTTGGCTTTTTCTTTATATTGCTCCCTGGTGATGTCTCATGTGTGTCCTTAATATGACACACATATAGCACATAATGCTGCACTCTTGTGAACAGATGGTTGTTGAATAATTTTTTTTAAATGATATAATTTGTTGAGTTCTTATTACACAGTAGTTACTCTTGCACCTTGAATCTTGCATCTGACAAATAAAGTTTGAAAAACTAAAACTAATGAAACTAAACTAAAACTAAGTATTAAAGAAAAAAAATAAAAACTAATGAAAATGAGCAAAACCACTCTGAAAACTAATTAAAGTAACTGAATTAGAGAAAAAAGTTACAACAAAATTAAGCTAAACTACAATGTAAAATCCAAACCTTCTAACCCCGCTGAGCGTTGGTTGTGTGTTGGATCTTTTTCCCATATGCTCTTCCAGTATTGCTCTGTCTCCAGTCTTGGTGGGGGGTGCTGTTCTCATTTTGTTCCCCTACCACTGTGAGCACATCTTGGATGGTTCACTGGAGAGCATCTAGTTTATTCTTCTGATTTCTATATTTCTATCTCTCTGGTATACCTCTTCAAGTGGTTAGCCAAGGCTGTGAGTCTTTGCTTGGCAGTTTCTAATGCCTCAGGTATGGACAGTTTGTTGTACTTCTTAGGCACCCCTTTATTCATCACACCTTTCTGAGGTTCTGGTAGCTGGCTAACGTCCCTCTGTGCTGCCATACAGATCACCTGATTGGTGAGGGAGACTGTAGCAGGAAGGACGCCGAGAACTAGTGAGTGTCAGAACCACTGTCCTAGATGAAACAACAGATTGATGAATACATCAGGAAGATGGCCACAAAGGATCATGTGCTTGGTGAGTACCTCAGGCAGAAGAAACCTGAGAAATAAGAAAAGGAGGAAGCACAGGAACCATCATGGAAAGACAGAAGAAAGACAGCACAGAGGCACTAATCATGGCAGCACAGGAACAAGATTGATAGAGGCTGGGGTGTATCAAACAAGGCAAGACCCCAGGTGCAGGCTGTGCAGAGATGAGACATTCCAGCACATAACAGCAGGGTGCAAGTGCTAACCGCCAGGGCATACATGGAATGCCATAACCAAGTATACAGGAACAACCGCACCCTGGAGAGGATTGTGAAACAAACCCATTCAAAAATGTGGGGGAGATTCACAAAGAGTGGACTGCAGCTGGAGTCAGTGCTTCAAGAACCACCACGCACAGACGTATGCCGTCTCTTGAACAAGAGACGGCGTCAGAAGCGTCTCGCCTGGGCTAAAGACAGAAAGGACTGGACTGCTGCTGAGTGCTCCAAAGTTATGTTCTCTGATCAAAGTCAATGTTGCATTTACTTTGGAAATCAAGGTCCCAGAGTCTGGAGGAAGAGAGGAGAGGCACAGAGTCCACGTTGGCTGAGGTCCAGTGTAAAGTTTCCACAGTCAGTGATGGTTTGGGGTGTCATGTCATCTGCTGGTGTTGGTCCACTGTGTTTTCTGAGGTCCAGGAAGTTTTAGAGCACTTCATGCTTCAGAAAGATATTTCTCATCAGAATTTCCTGCCATAAATTCTGTTCCTACAGGTTTAATTATGAGCTCATTGTGCGCATGGATGCTTGAAGGTTGCACAAAACATAAGAAAACTTAATAATAATAAATAAAAATATTGAGCAAAAGCAGCACATGATTTCAGCAGCAACCCCTGATGTTACCTGGAAATCCTTTATAAGCTGCTACTTACTAACCTCCAAACTGTACAGGATAACACAGTGAACTGAACAGCTAAACTGAAACAATCCTAATAAAATTCATTTATATTTGATCAACATTTAACAGCAAAAAAAAAAATCAGTGACTTTGTTTAAAGGAGAGTCATCTGCCAGATGTTATCATTGATTATTACTGTCATCCAAATTAAGCATTTTCTCATCTCATCGTCTCACATTTCATCTCCTCCTCACTCACACTCAGTGCCACCTTGTTATGGTTGTATCCAAACTCATCACACTCATAAAGCAGATTTAAGACTTTGCTCTCCCACACGATTCTCACATTTAAGTTAATTTTCCAGCCACTGATGTTTTGATGCAAACAGTTAGTTTGATTTAATTGATTTGCCCTCATATACTTTATGACACAACACTGAATTCTAAATGATGGCGCCCACATTCGGTTTACATTGTATGAGTTAGATGAATTTTCTTGGGTTACCTGTCTGCTGCTCGAGTCCCTCCTGGTTTCAGTAAAAAAGGATGCTGAGGGTGGTGCTAGTTTAAATGCAGAGCTCAACCAAACAGATTGAACCATCTGCTGTGACAGCGTGGGGGAAAATGTGGTTTCTTTACGTTGTGTTCAGTTGTTGTGCCTGCAGTTTTCACATCTGCATTCCAGTGGTTTACTCTGTGAGCTTCATTTGAAGAGGGCAGGTTAAGATAAGGTCTTGTTCTGTTAAGTGTTGCCCACTTATTTTCATGGTTATGTATTTTTGGTCAGATTTTTGTCTTTTGGGGTATAGTAAAATGATACCTGTGGCCATACATCCTTTGACTGTGTGGTCCCTTACACACCTGAAACCCTTAAAGGGGATTCACCTTTGGGGAGGAAATGCAGTGTTTCACTTCTTACACATCAACCAACAAGGAAACACTTGGTGAAAACATGTGTCAATCAAATGTCACATATTTTTGCGTGTGTATTTTGTTTTATCTCAACAATGTGTACAAGTTTCCCCTGAGCTGCAGGCTAGTTTTAAGCTTCCAACCACATGGAAAGGATATCAGGTGACACAGTGGTAAAGTGTGTTTATTCTGAAATGTTCCATCCACAACAAAATGTTCTGTAACTACTCATCAGTGTCACTCAGAGAAAGCTGCATCATGTGCTCCAGGCCTCAGAGTTGTGTGATCATATAGTTATCAGTTATAATCATCAAAATTAAAAGAAACAAACATTTGAAATATATCAGTTTGTGTGTAATGAATGAACATAATATACAAGTTTCACTTTTTGAATGGAATTACTGAAATAAATCAACATTTTCTTGATATTCTAATGTTATGACCTGTACAGGTGCCGTACAGATTTCAATTTATTTTATTTCAAATTGCAAAGTAATGATGTTTACCTAAAAGGGGAAACATGAGCAGCATTTTTTCACCTTATTTTCAGTTTCTTAACCAAAAAAAAAAAAACACTCCATTTCACTGGAAGCAGTTAAAGAAGCATTATTCAGTACAGATGCTAAAAAAGAAAATGTGGTCCAAAGTCCAGGAACCTAAATCCAAGAGCAGAGAACAGATTTGCAGTCTGTTACATCAGTGCAGTGGCACCATTCAAATCAATGAATCTGTTCTATTCAGAATGTGAAATCATTATCAGTGTGAAACACAGAAGCTACTTTGGCTTTGTCACTTTCTTTTAACTCTCTTTCTTTCTCACCTCTCTGTCCTTCTCTCTCAATCTTTGTGTTGTCACCAACAGATAAATGTAACAGTGAAACAGAATTTAGACCCCAATAAAAGGCTCGGGTTAGCAGACGTAGTCGGTGTAGAGTTTTAGTGCATTTTATTCTAAAGTCCTGGTCAAAATCAACTCTTCTCCTGACTTTGAGGCTTTAATGAAGTCAGTGGATCATCAAAATTATAAAGATTCATCCTGAAGAGAAACAAAAAAATTGAGCTGACCTCTTTTGGGGCTGGAAAATCACATCTCTCATGAATGTCTATCACAGCACAGTGAAACAGCATTTGCTTGCACACACTTACATGCACGCCCAGGATGAGAGGAAGCTTCTAACCACGAGTGTAACAAACCCAAAATAACTTTATGACACTGACGCTTACATCACTCATTTGTCATGAGTTTGACTTCAGTTTATTTGTGGGCATTCATTTATGCACACCTGTCTTAGGTTCCTGACACAGCCTTTCAATCAGCACAAGGTGAGTAAATTTATTGTAGAAGGCACATTTGAGCCTCAGAATCGTATTCAATTTTCATTTCAATTTCAATTTCAACTGTTACTGCATGCCGTAGGTGAGATAAGTAAACGCCGCCTTTTGTAAACGTGTTCTAACAGAGGTGAAAGTAATCTGGTTCTCTTCGTTTGAGGCTGGAGCGGTAAGTAATTGTTCTCTGTGCAGAATGGTGCTGTGGCTGATTTTCTGAAGAGAGAGTGATGTGGGTAGAGTGAGTGATGTGGGTTTTGCAGCTCCTTAATGAACAGAACAAAGCTTCTGACTTCTGACAGTCCTGTCTCTCCTGGATCAGGTACATTTGCTGTGTTCGTGTGTGTTTCTGTGCATGACAGTGTTTGCATCTTTAAAGGAGCATCTGACATTTGTGATGGCACCACATCACATGCTCAGTACTGATGATTACTCTTACCCCTGCTGCAGAAAACTGACGTCCTGATCTTACATGTTGATAATTAATAATTCAGTATTGAGCCTGACAGCCTCAGATTAGGGGCTCATAATTTTACTGATCCATGTATATTTGTACTGGCCTCCAAAAAAAAAGTGTCATTTGAGTATTAATATTTTAATATATTTTATAATATTTTAATAAATTTAATACAATATGTGAACATTTATTTAAATTTTATATTATTCTAAACCTGCAAAATAATGTTACTAAAAATAAAATAAATAAAAATGTGTCCAACAAAATGAGTGAGAAGTGGAATTTCCCATGTGAGGAAATGATTTGCTGACACACAGAAAGTTCAGTAACCACGTGCTGGTACTCCACTGCTAACAGAAAAATGATGCTGTCTTTTCTTTCACAGGGAGAAGATGATCTGCATGATCCTGCTGTTCATGAGTCTGATTTCATATGGTTAGTTCATGCCTTCATGTAATTAGCATAAAAGGCTTGAAGCTATGATTAAAGACACTGGTTTAGTGGCCTTGTTGGTTATTGTAACAGAGGTTGTTTCTAGTATTTTAACCATATCAGTGTCTCAGTAAATAGCAGTGCAGTTGGAACATGAATCATGAGGAGGAATTGTGATGAATTTGGACTTGAACTTTTTGTCTGTCTCCATGATAAGCTAACATATGGCATGTGGCAGCCTTTGTGGCTAAAAGATTCAACCTAAAATACGACTTTTTAACCTTAGAACAAGAATGTGGGTTTTGTAATACTTTCACTATGACTTTTACTTTCTGATTTTCAAGACAAAAACCATCTTGTTGCAGGGTTAACTTGAGGCATCACATAGCTACTGACTGCATGTTGTCACTTGTCTTTGCTTTATAAAGTATGCCTCACTTTTTCGGTCTTGCAAAATTTGAACCCGTATTCTCAAGACAAAAGGGTGATCAGTGCAGCCTGGCATCTAAAGCATTAGTAAACTTTCCTCTCTCCGCCTCTTCCTGTCAGAAATTTCAGATGATCATAACGAGTCTCTGGAATATGAAGCCGAGGAAAACAGTGGCGTAACAATAGAGTGGCAGTTTGCATCCAAAGTCGACATCACCATCTCATTGCTTAAGATCCACTGCCTGCAGTTACCTGAGCTGAAGGTTTTCTTCAATATGGACCATCATTTTGATGAGCCGCAGCATGAGCAGTTCGCTGGACGGGTTCAGTGTGACGAAGACGCTCTGACGACAGGACGAGTCAGGCTTCACCTGTCCAGAGTCGGGACTAATGACTCAGGCTGATACCTCTGCAGGATGGCCACTCAGTTTGGCAGGAAGGTTAAAGAGTTCAGGCTCAGCATCACTGGTAAGTTTGAAAGTTTTACAAATGTTTCATCTTTTTGTCTCTTTTTCAGCATCTGAAGTCAGCTTATTCCCACCATAAACACATGTCAACACATGTAATATGTATTCTCAATTTTTTTAAGTAACTTGTGTTAGGCCAGAAGCATCACAGTTACAGTGAGTGTTATATGTGTATTTGCACCATGTGTGGGATTAATTAATTAATTTTTTTTTTTAAACCTTTAATTTACCAGGTAAAAATCTTTGAGAACTAGTTCTCATTTACAAACATGACCTGGCCAAGAGGCCCCAATCAAATTAGGTCCACTACACATAAATACACATAAATATAAACATATAAACATACAAACATACCAAAAGCAATCAATCAATCAATCAATAAATCAGAGATGTAACATGGAGTATGCATGTAAATGATGACAACTGGATAAAAACAGGAATGAGAAGAAGAGTACATGAGTTAGCGAAAAGGGAGAGAGTTGACATAAACGTGTTTGCGTGATTGTACGCATGTATGAGTATATATAGGAGAAAGTGTATGTGGGTATGTAAATTAGTGTGACCTGGGGTGGTCAGCATGAGCAACAGTCAGCTATAATCTGTTGAGTTTTATGGTTGAAAGTAGTAGGAGTAGTAGGAGGAGTAGTAGGAGACTCTACAGTTTATGATGTGAAATGGAAAACCACGAAAAAAACACATAAGTCACCAGCGAACCCCTTTGTTGTCGACCTTTCAAATCACCTTCTTGATTTCATTGTGACCTAACAGTTTTATTAGGAATTTCCATGTAATTATGCCACATAGGTGAAAATGTGAGATATGATTACTATATGTAATTTGTACTATTACTGCCTTTGTTTCAATACCACAGACTCATGTATTCTGTCTCAATTATTTGCATTTATTTGGTAATGCTTTTAAAGGTGCCATATAAACAAACTGGATTTAAATATCTTTGTCCCATTTATGCAAAAGGGGCATATAAATATTTTTTTTTTGAGAAAAGAAAATTCTCCTCAGACGTCTGACAGACTTTTGTTCTTTACAGCAGCCACTGACAGACCCAAACCCGTGACACCAAAACCAACACCAGAGAGCCGAGGAAGAAGCCACCTCTTTGCTGGCCTGGCCCTCGGAGCAGCTGTTATGGCTGCTTTCATGATATTAATCATTCTCTGCATTAATCATTGAGCGCTCTCTCTTTAGAAGAACAGTTTCTGTAGGCAGTGGCTCAGCAGATCTCTGGAACTCAGCTAGAGACTCACCGATGACTGTGGAGTGCATATGATTCATATAATTTTCAAGGCCAGTGAGCTGTTAATGGATATGGATCATTGCCTCTCTGGAAGAGACCACTCCCATCAGGATAAAAGGCTCCCACTTGGCCCTTTAGGGGAGAAGCGTGGAAGCAAAATGCCTTTTCAAACTGTGTGGATGCTAGAAAGGACTGTGGCTTTAGGTGATGGAGCTGAATACGATGGATGCTTGATGGCTTTGACTCAGAGTATTTCAGGAAAGGACAAAACAAACTGACACTCCGGTAACTGTTCTGTGTATCTTTACAATTTGGCTGAGGCAACAACCATCAGGTAAAAACAGAAAATAAGTTTAACAAGTGCTTTTAGCAATAAACAAAACTGTTTGGAAAGTTTCCTTTTTTGAAGTAGATTCCTTTGATACACCTGTCACACATTCAGGGGTGAAAACATTAACAAAAGTGGCTGAAAGAATAAGATCACAGCTAAAAACAGAAGTGAGTGAGGTATGGACTCAGCCTCAGAGACAGAGTGAGGAGCTCGGTCATTGAAAGTAGAGCCACGACTCGTCTTCACTGACTGGAGCCAGCTAAGGTGATATGGGCATCTGATCAGAATGCTTCCTGCACTTCCTAGATGAGGTGCTTTGGCCATGACTTACAGGGAGGAGACCCAGGAAAGGCTGGAGAGATTACATGTTAATTGCTTGCATGTTTTTAGTTATTTTGTACTAGAGGCAAAATGACCCTGATTAGTTTCATCCTATAAACACCACAAAAATAAAATTAACATGAAATTACTGAAAACTGAGGCCAGAATCAAAGGATGGTAAAAAGCTGAGAAGTAATAATGCGGAGTGTACTGTTGAAAAAAGCTGCAATCTGTATTAAACATTGAGATGAAACATGAATACCTATGATGTCATCTAATTCATGAGATAAATTGGATGACATTAATAATTAATGCTATGAGAAGAAAAATGTTTTGCTATTATGATTGCATCTGACATGTTATTCTTGGGGTCCAATCGGTGGACTGTGTATGTTAGATATGTCGGTAGGATGAGGGTTGAAGGTGAATTAAAAAGACCAAAAATATATCACACATAAAAATTTTTAAAAAAGGGCAGAAATGCTGGCTGATGTGTGGTTCCTGGGAGGCAGAGCCTTCAACTTTCATGCTCTTCTTCTATGACACCAACTTCCAGCTTGGATTCAGGAGAACGACCCTCTCTATTTTTAAGATTAGGCTTAAAACCTTCCTTTTGATAAAGCTTATAGTTAGGGCTCAATTAGATGATTCTGAACCATCTCTTAGCCATACTCTTATTTTATGCTCAGGCTGCTGGGTGGGGGAGTTCCCATGATGATCCACTGCGTGTTTTTTCCACACCCACCTCTATTCACTATTCCCCACGTGTTTGTAAACCACTATTGCAGATCACTATTGATTATTAAACTCTGCTTCTCTTCCACAGCATGTCTTTTGTCCTGTCTCTCTCCCCCTCACCTCCAACTGGTGGTGGCAGGTGGCTGCCCCCCCCCCCCCGAGCCTGCTCCTGCCGGAGGTTTCTTCCTGTTAATAGGGAGGGCTTTTATTTATTTATTTACAGAACAATGTGATCTAGGATGTTCAAATTCACACCCTAGGTGCATACTGTTCAAGCTAGACCCATCAAACACCCCCCCACACACACACACACACACACACACACACACCCCTGTTATGAATCCAAAATAGCCAAGCGCACAGTGGTGCTTGTGTTTTAGCTGTTCAGCTGATATCCATCCATTTATGGCAACTAATTATAGTTAGTTGTGTGTGTGTGTGTGTGTGTGTGTGTGTGTGTGTGTGTGTGTGTGTGTGTGTGTGTGTGTGTGTGTGTGTGTGTGTGTGTGTGTGTGTGTGTGTGCATGTGTTTTAACCTCCTCTAACAAAGTCATCAGTGGACTATGAAGCAAATATAAAAGACATAGAAACAGAGATTTAGTCAATAATGTAAAAATGGTGTGGGTCCAACACCTAAAGTGTACTCTGCCTTATCATCCTTTTTTTTGACCTTCACTTGTGTTGCACCTTGAGACGACTGTTTGTTGTGATTTGGCACTATTTAAATAAAATTGAATTGAATTAATAAAGTTTCTCAGCTTATGCTGAACAACCTGCCAGCCCATCACATCAGGTGCTCCCTTATCTCGGGGTTAACAAACTCAGTTATCGCTTACTCTGCTTTGTGGAACAGGACCCTGTACTCTGCGCAGACCCGGACGAGCTTTGTTGAAGGACGGTGGCGTTAACAGTTGAAGTCGTTCACGTTTTGCAGCCTGCTTTAAAGACGACGCTGTTGGTCACAATTTGAAAAATGAAGAAACAGCCCATGTATGTTTTCATGCTCTTTTTCTGCTTCTATCATGACTGTTATTACTATTAGTGTTTTTGTACAGCAAATGCGTTCACTGTTAAAAGCAAGAGTTTGCATCGATTTTATTATTATTAACTCCTTTAAACAGGTTGTGTCACTGGGATGGTAATCTCAGAGGCCTGTGAACAAAGGACATTTCATTTTTCTGCAAAGTTTTAAAGTGATGCAATTAAATATTAAGGAGCTTTTCTCATCATCAGGGTGGGACACTGAGGTACAATAGCTTGTTACATTTTGCCATGGTGTGAATTGAATTAAAATTGGGCCTAAAAATAAAACATGGCACGCTCACTGTTACCGTTGAGATCACATACAGATGTAGTTGGGCTATAACAAAGCAGTTTATGCAGTTGTGCCAAATATTTAGTTCAATTCGATATTATTTACATAGTGACAAATCACAGCAAATAGTAACCATGTTTTCTAAATTTCTTTAATGGTTAATCCACCAGTATGCATGAGCACTTTTCTACATTTTTAATGCTAAACTACAATAATTATTATATCAGATGACCAATTACTGGCGGCTTTTAGTCTGGCCATGTGGCAGTTTTATTCTGAATAAAGCTGAAGAAAATATGCAGAATGAAATGTGGTTCTAAAATCTTCCATTTCTAATGTTTAATTGTTTAAATAAATTTGATGTTAAATGCTTCTTGAACACCATCATAGTATCTGTTAGTATGATAAATATTGATAAATACAGTTAGGTTAATTGATGATTCTAAATTGTCCATAGGTGTGAATGACTGTCTGTCTTTCTGTATTGGCCCTGCGACAGGCTGGCGACCTGTCCAGGGTGTACCCTGCCTCTTGCCCTATGACAGCTGGGATAGGTGCCAGCCCTCTTTATGTTTAAACATGGCGCCACCTTGTGGCAGAAAAACATTTCTGCAGTTCTGATTATTTTAAAATGTGAAGCATTTTCAGATCAAATCAAAGTGCAGGTTCTTCTTCTGGTTGTAGTTCTTCTAGTTTTGGTCAGTCAGTGTAATAATCAGGATCATGAACAGGATCCTTCTTCTAGCTGTACTGACTGACCTTTGACCTCATGTGTTGATGACTCTTCACCTCTGTCTCCTCTCACAGGGAGAAGATGATCTGCAGGATCCTGCTGCTCCTCATCCTCACCTCATATGTCTCTGGTTAGTTTACAGCTTCACTTTATGAACTCCAAATAAAGCTCAACAACAGATTTGTCTGCTCCTCTTGTCGGGTCGTGGTTCGGCTCTCTCCCGCTGCCCCTCTTACCAGGCGGAAGTGAGACCAATGAAAGCAAATGCACCTTGATAGTAATTCCACACTTTACAAAAACTCACTGGAGATGAGCAGGTTTCGTTTCCAGGATTTATTGAAGAACAAAGTTAAACAAAGCACAAGAAAGCAAAAGCCCTCCCGGGAGTGTGTGCCTTTGGAGCCGTTACAAAGGAGATAGGAAGAGCAAAAAGTGCGCTAAAAGGAGCCCAATAGAGCCAAAAAGAGAAGCCCTCTCCCAACCTTGCCTCTGCCTTTTATCGCCCAAACTCGCACCTCCCCCTGCTGTTATCAGGAACAATGGGCATAGAAGGATGCTCCCAATCCACTATGTATCGTACTAGTTCGATCCTCATGCATTGGCTCCATGACTGTTATCTGGGCTGTCATAAACAAACAACTTTTCCTACGTGAAAATACCTCCCACCGGAGCACTCCTATCCGTGTTTTCACATTATAAGAAACACTTTTAGGGCAGTCTTATCTCAATACACAATATCTTCTCTTACATTATAACAGTAGCTCAGGTGGGACTTCAACTCCCCTTTCCAGGACACACACTCCCCGCTACCAGACCTTCACTCTGGCAATACTGTGTCAAAAGTGCACTGTGTACAAAGGTGAACCTCTAAATATGAATGAGTGCAGTACTACCAGTGGAAAAACCCAAGGCCCTGGCTTAGGAGGCCTCAGTCCTTTCCACTCACCTAAAGCATGCAGTGTTCCAGTGTGTGAGTGACAATATAGGTGGCAAATAATATATAATGTGACCATTAATCCAGTGTGTGTGATTAATATATGTGACAAATAATATACATAGTGTGACCATTAATTCAGTGTGTGTGATTAATATATGTAACATTACATGATATAAAAATATTGATAGAAAATACTGATGTCGAATGATAAAAATACACCACACTCTCTTTCCCTCTCTGTCTCCTCAACAGGATCATTTGTAGTCAGTGTGACACAGACCTCCTATCAGGCAGAGGAGAACCACAACATCACACTGGAGTGGACTTTTTCAACTGAACCTGACATGTCTTTGACTAGTGTCCACTGTTACCAGAGAACTGAAGACAAAATAGCAGTCTTGTATCATTCGGTTAATTATTTTGTGATGCCAGACGCTCAGGATAAAACATTTTCAGGACGAGTCCAGAGCGACAAAGACGCCCTCAGAGAAGGACGAATCAGACTTCAACTGTCCAGACTCAGGACTGATGACTCGGGTCTGTACATTTGTACAGTTTTTACCAATTATGCCTCAAGATCTGCAAAATGTGAACTCAGTGTCATTGGTAAGTTGATTCAGTAGACTGAATGAATTTGCTCATTTATTGTGCTGCTAAACTACACTTGATGCAGTTAAACTGTCAAGAATTGTATTTGCCAAGACTGGCTTTAATAACCAAAATACATGCTGTGTTGTACATGTCAAACATCCAAATGTGCTCATTTTTGTTCTGCACATAAGTGTCAAGAAATAATTTTTTTTGTCTTTTACAGCAGCAGCTGATCAGCTCGGAGACCAACTTTAACACCCCAAACAGGCGGGACTGGAGCCATTTCTACACTGGACTGAGCAGCAGGTCTAATGTTGTGTCTGTGTTGCTTCAGAAAGAAAGTAAAGCAACAAGACCTCTTTGTAGCTGTAAAGATGATGAGTTTCTCAGATTAAAAACCCATCATGACTAACAGGACTCTCTCTGCAGGAACAGCTGTCCATCAGAGTGAATTATCAGAGCCACATAATTCTATTTAAAACAGCTGCTTTAAATAGAGTCAAAAAAAGAAAAAAGAGTCAAGCAAATAAAATGCATTATTCTGTGTTAAATGATTCTCAGTCATCGGGAATAAGGGTTAATTTATGTTGTCACACAGAACGCTGCCTTTCCTGATGTTGTTGATCATGTGTTATAAACATTACCTAAAACAAAACAAAGTGGTATTTTTTTTCTCAAAAGTAATAAACTCAAGTTTCTTTGACATTTATTATTTCATCAACACATTTCAAACTGGCGTTTCACTAAACTAAGTCCACCAGCCAGTTTCGGTGTGTGCGACCGTGTGTGTGTGTGCATGTGCGCGTGTGTGTGTGCATGTGTGCGCGTGTGTGTGTGTGTGTGTGTGTGTGTGTGTGTGTGTGTGTGTGTGTGTGTGTGTGTGTGTGTGTGCTCCTGGGTTCCTGCTCAGCACACCTGGAGGTGATGAGCTTGAATCACTCCTTGGCAAAAACCCGTCAAACCTGTGCAGATTTCCCTTCCCAGAGAGAGGTGTTCATGAGCGTGAGATATTTATGGAGTAACTTACTCCTTCTGTGGATTCAGACCTCGTCCTCTGGAAAACTCTGTTTAATTATTGATTATCTGAATTGTAAATAAACCTTTGAACTTTTACTTACAAGTCCTGCGTTTGAGTCTACCAGCTTGCTGAGCCATGGCAAAATGACATTCAGATATCTTGATTCAAATGTGTTTTCTGGCATTTTACAACTTGCAAAAATGAATTTTAAAGAAGTCAATTTTTCATGTGTTCTATCCGACAGAGAATCCTCAGGTTCAGCCCACATTACAAAGTGATTCAAGACTGTGAGACTTCAGGACCACAAGATGGAGATAAATAAGTCTCTTAAGGTTCTGATTTTGAGGCAAGAAAAACATACAGATTTTATGGAAAAAGCTGCAGTGAGGCAAACAAAATTAATACATTATAAAACATTAAGTGAGAGAAAGATGAATACCAAATTGCTGTTTAGCAGAGCAGTGAAATTTCTTTTAATTTGAAACAACTTGAATTTCAACATGACACAAAATTAAATTTTGTGAGTTTTTAGCTTCTTTTATTTTACATCAGCCCAAAATTTTTATGTTTGTATATCAGTTTGACCCAGCGCTTTAAGCAAAATGACGGTAGTAACCTGTATTTTTAGTTGGCTTTTTTAAAGAAGTAATTTTATTAAAAATGTAGGTAAAAAAAACAAATATGTGAAATATTGCAAATGAAAACACAAAACTAAAGCATTTTAAATTTCAGTAGCATAGAAACATCCAGTCACAAAATTCAAATGTAATATTTAGATAAACAGGAATGTTTCCCAGTATTCTACTAAAAACATAACAAAGAAACATATTTACAGTAACTATGACACAGTTTGTATATTTATAGAGATTTCTTAAAACTCACTGGGTTGAGGTGAAACTAACCTTCCATAATAATGCGAAGAGTTGCTACAGCTAAAGCTAACAGTTAGCTAGTTAAGTATTGTTTCACGACACTTTGGTATAGAAAATGGAGCACACAAATGCAAGTTATTTTAGAAAGAAAAACTGATTAGGTTTAAGGTTTACATGGTGAATATGTATAAAAATAAAGAAAAAGATCACTTTATAAAAAGCAGAAACCGGTAAAGCTAGTTTTACGTTTGCTAATAAGCTGTGGTTCCCAAATGAAATACCAGTCTTCTGCACATCCATGCATGTTTGAAGATTTAGTTACAGCCATACATTATTATTGCAGTATGCAAATGCACAAACACTTTTGCTGCCTACTTTAAAAGAATGTGAGATCTGAGATGCTGCTGATTTGATAGTGCTAAAGTGATAAGGCACTGAAGCCGAGCTATATGCTTGTGGAGTGGTGACATTTGCAAACAAACAACAACAACAAAAAAAAAGCTGCAGGTCCAGAGACCACAAATACGCTATCTGAAGTCCCTTAGTTTGAAAAGGAAACCTGACAATATGAGTCCCACATAAAGCCAAACATCTTAATTGTCTTTAGTAGTAAATTAATTATTAGGTTTATAGTATGTTATGATCAGTTGTTTGATCAATTAAATTTAGGAAAAGATCAGGATTTAAATTAGAAAAACATTTTTTTAGATATAAGGGTGCAGCATCAAACCTAGATGCAATTTTGTGACAAAATGAAGTTGTGCCTTCATGTTTTGGATTGCCTCTTGGTGGGTTTTAGGCATGAAATAATTGAAAAACACTGGCTTTGGGATTCCCATATTTTCACTTTTAAGCAGTTCAAGTAAAGTTCTTTCAAAGTCCAACATTTAGTTTTAGAAAGAAAAAAAAAACTAAATGAGGCTAAGTTTGAGGCCAGAACATGGAAAACACAATAAAACACAATAAGAAGGCAGTTAAAGCTAGCTTCATCTGAGCTAGCGTCATGATTACAGGCCTCTACATGTTGATCACAGCGGTGCTAAGAGGACGAGGAGGATAATGAAAAAGGAGAGAAGGGGAGGACCGAAGAAGGTGCTTCAGAAGAGTTGAGGAGCTGATCGCACCAGGCCGGCTCATCCAGGCTTATTTCGACAAATGGGTCACTGGAGGAAACTGCTGAGAGATGAAAAGGATGAAAATTAAAAATAAATAAATAAATAAAAAAAATAAAAAAAAATATATATATATATATATATATATATATATATATATATATATATATATATATATATATATATATATATATATATATATATATATATATATATATATATATATATATATTACAGACATCCATTGTAAATTGTAAAAAATTTAAAATTTTAATTAATTCAAACTTCAAAGTTCCATTTTCCCCTTTTCTTGGATGCTAGACTGAAGCATCCCACCTGAGAAGTCTCAAGAGCACTGTGCACAAAAGACCACAAAACATGCTTCCTATTTAAAGACAGCAGTGTCAAAGTGTCAAAGGTATGTATACAAATTAATTTCTTTTTCACCAGTATTTCTTGTTCTGCCATTACAGCTGGCTGGAAATAGTTCATTGTCACAGTAACTGAAACATTCTCCAGCAAGGCCTAGAGCTCTATGAGTCCATTAGGATGCTCTGAGTTTGTATTTGCAGTATAAAAATAATCTTACTTGGGTTGTTGTTGTTTTCATTCTGCTGCTCCCCAATAGCATCAAAGAACAGGTTGGTACTGCTTGGTGGGTCGGATGTCTTATCACCTTCATCACTGCTTAGTGAAGGCGTGGTGTTGTCAGTGGGTGAGGTCTCCACACCATTTGCTTCTGGCTGTTCCTCAGGAGCTGGACAGAGAAGTAAAATAGAAGAAGAAAAGAAAATGTAAGAAACGATGTAGCTTTGTTTAGTGCCACAAAGTTAGTGAATGGATTCAGACTTCCAGTAAATGTATGTAAAGTCATGTTGCATCCCCAAGGCACTCAAGACATTATATACTGTAGTAGGATTCTTTTTTCCATTTTTGTCAATTCAATCTCTACTTTTAGTGAAATGTATTACTGAGATCATGACTTCATCAAATAGAAGCTTTGTAAAAAAAAAAAAAAAAAATCTCAGCCTAAAACCATTTTAAAAAATGGACTAGACTGGTATTTAAGCTCACCAGCCACTTTTTTCTTTTTTAGGTACACCTGTTCATCTGTCATTAAAGCAAATATCTACTCAGCCAATCCCATGGCAGCAACTCAATGCATTTAGGCAAGGAGACATGGTCAAGATAATCTGCTGAAGCTCAAACTGAGCACATTACTGTCATTTAAAAGTCACATTCAGAGTCATGTAAAGGCAATTTAAATTACTTTAAAGGAAAGTTTGTTGGCAACAAACAGGCTGGTCAGAGTATTTTAGAAACTGCTGATTGACTGGGATTTTCCCACACAGTCATCTCTAGTGTGTACAGAGAACATACCTAAAAATGAGAATATAACCAGTGAGCAGCAGTTTTCTTCAAAGGAGAAAGTCCAGGCTGCTTTGAGCTGATAGGAAGGTGGTAGTAACTCAGATAACCACTCATTACAACCAAGGTACGCAGAAGAGCATCTATGAATGTACAACCTGCCAAACCTTGAAGCAGATGGGTTATAGCAGCAGAAGACCAGACTGGGTGCCACTCTTTTCAGCCAAGAACAGGACATTGAGGATACAATTCACATGGGCTCCCAAAAACTGGACAATAGAAGGGTGGAAAACATTGCCTGGTCTGATGAGTCTCAATTTATGCTGCAGCATTTGGGGTGTAGGGCCAGAATTTGGCACAAACAATGAGAAAGCATGGATCCATCCTGCATTGTATCAATGGTTCAGGCTGACAATGGTGATGTAATGGTGTGGGGGGATATTTTCTTGGCACATTTTGGGCCCCTTAGTACCAACTGAGCATTAATGACCATGTCCATCCCTTTCTGACCAAAAGGGAACCCATCCTCTGAAGACAGCTTCCAGCAGCATAATGTGCCATGTTATAAAGCTCAAATTATCTCAAACTGACATTGAGTTCAGTGTACTCAAAGAGCCTCCACAGTCACCAGAACCCAATCAATAAAGCAGCTTTGGGATGTGGTGGAACAGGAGATTCTCATCATGGATGTGCAGTTGAAAAATCTGCAGTTCTGTGATGCTACCATGTCAATATGCATCAAAATCTCTGAGGAATGTTTCCAGCACTTTGTTGAATCAGTGCAATGAAGAATTAAGGCAGTTCTACAAGGAAAAGGGGGGTCCAACTCTGACAAAGTTGCATGTAATATTTTTTCTGCACTAGCTGAGCACTCAAGCTGCTTTTTTAGGACCATACAGAAACTAACAAACATGTTAAAAGCATTTTAGTCCTAATAGTGGTGAAACCTGTCAGTTGTATCCTGTTCAGATCTGGTCATTGTGTAAAATTTCAATGGTATTTTGATGGATTTCAAGGTCCCTTGACACATCTGAAATCTCATGGTTAGCTAGATACACCTATTCAACAAGCAGTTTGTTAACCAAGCTTATGATCTAACCCTACCACCCGAATTGTTAAATTTCAGTCTATCTCAAAAGTCAGTATAAACAGTTTTTACATGATCTTCAGAAATATCATTTGTTGTCAAGACCCTTGCTTTTTAAACACCTGAAAATACCTAAACTCTCTTTTTGAGGACTGAAAAACATTTTCAGTACCGTACCGGTCTCTCCAGTGGAGTCCTTTTCCTCTGAATGCAGACTTGTGCCGTTAGCTACCGGCGGATGAGAAAGGTCATCAGTGGCTGCAATATCTTTAGGTGCTGGTCGCTCTGAGATGTAACACACAGACACACACCAATGCACAATAGTCAGGATCATCTTAGATACCACTGCATATATTTAAATGTAATGAAGTTCATGCAAACATACCTAGATCATCCAGGTAGACTGGTTCAAAGGTGCCAGTGGGCTGGTTGAGATGGCTGGCAGGACTTGGACGCTGCAGGTCAAATGAATACGTCTGGACAAACAAGCAAGACACTAACGACTAAATATAATCTGCGAAGACACCCGTAATACTATACACAAAGGCTAAGTCCACAGAAAATGACCTCTTCTTCAATTTCTTTTTCCTTACCCTGGAGGCTCTCCTCAAGAGGTAGAGGATTACACACAGAGCAATAATCATTATGATGATCAACACCAGGACCACATAACCTAAAGACAAAGGTAAACAGGGCTGTTTTAGCAGCAGAAATAGCATTGGGGCCATCCAGTGCTTTGTTTTCATCTGTTTTAATCAAAATGGAAGTAGGATCTAAAAATTAACACAGTGTTGTATTCGATAAGTGTTGAAACGAGCAACTGAGGCCTGAAACTCCTTTGGACATTACTGAAAAAGCAAAAATAAAGATGTAAAAGTTGAGCTGTAAAGAAATAACAGCTTAATTTCTTGTCATGTTATCAGCATTGCAATGACTGGGGGTCACTAGCATTCCTTAAGCCTATGGTCTGTACTTTAGTCCCATATAATAAGAAAAACTGAGATGTGTCTCTCACCCTCATTCAGACAGCACACTTATTTGAGTCAAATCTAGACAACTTTTAGTGCTGGCCAGAGTTGTGTGAGCCAGATGTGGCACAACTATCGTGTCAAAACTTGCATTTGGTGAAACTGTAGCCGGGTTGTGGTAAACAGATGCATCCTGAGTAAGCACTGCCAGTCAAAGCCCAGTGTGGCTCATAGGAAACCACAGATGCAGGCCAAACATTCATTAATATCTGAAAAGTATAACGGTTTTTCACTGAAGACTTCATCCTTTAACAGAGATCGTGTGGATTTATTCGTTCTGAAACAACTGGCCACTGTGGGTTTTAGCATATGCTACTCCAACATAAATATAATACACAATTTGGCTCTTGAGAATATATAATGCAACCATGCGATTCAGTAATGTATTTTAACAGTTTTTGGAAAACAGTTACATTTTTGATGTCTATCAAAAATGTAACCATCAGATTTTTCCTTTAAAAACTAAAAGCTTGCAGTGGGGTCAAAGAGCAATATGCAAAGCAAAACTGTGAAACACAGACAGCAAAATAATACAAAACAAAACAGATAATATGAGAAATATCCTTACCTGCAGATGACCCAGTTGCAGGCACTACTAAAAGAAACAAAGAGCAGGTTCAGTGATTTATCTAATGCTGGTTAATGCTGTCACTATATGGAGCTGAAGCAAGTTCAGTTTATAAGTAAAGGTGTCTGATATGTCTGAATATTTCCATTTCCTAACAGATCAGCATTTGATTTCTTTTTCAGTTAATGTGTAACTTTTCAAGTAACTTTCTGTTTGAGAGAAACCCTGATAACCACAATGATTCAATTTATGTCAGGAACACCTTTCTATCTATTCATATTTCCTGTCAGTATCCACATTATTACTATCAAAAGCTGCTTTCAAAGACTAAAATTTATTTCAGTTGAATATCCCAAAGAATTGATGAAGGTATTCCACAAGGATCCTTACTGGGACCCTCTTATTACTTACTTATTTAAAGTTTTACAGTCTATCCCTAATCAGGCCTTCTTTAGACAGGGTTTTTCATATTTGAGTCTTGGTTTGGTATTCAAAGAAGCAGACAGACAACCATCACAGTTTCTTTTTTAGTTATCTTAAAGGTAATTAGAATTTTTTGAAAACAAACAAAAGTTAGCAGATTGTCCTATAAAACCCATCATAAAGACCTCACTGAAACTCTAAAAATTCAAACTGGACTTTGAGTGTATTTCTCTTTTCATAATACAATATATATTTTTATATTTTTTACTTCATGATCTAGTTCAAATAAATCAGTAAAACTATGGGCCCATTTCCTTCTCAGGTTTGACTGTGTGACTTTCAAATGTGTTTCTGCAGATGAGTTGCTTCTTTTTGCTTGTTTGTTAATGTAACTAACCCCTGTTCTAAATCCCAATTGATTATTGTGATTGTCTTTAAAATGTCAGAGAAAATGCAATTTTTTTAGAGAAAGAGCCAACATTTTCATGTTGTTAGTGTTGAACAACAAGCATCGATACATCATTTTAAAAATGGCAGACAAAAGAAGCAACCGGTAAATCCTTCTGCTTGAAAACATGGCTCCAATGATTCATTGACTGCCAGAATTGTTATTTAATTGTTTTTTGGTTTTTTTCAAATTAAAAAAAATTGTTGCTTTGTGTGTGTCATGGTGATGTTCCACTCGCGTGTGTCTGAACATTTCTGTGTTCGGCGGTTTGTTAGAATAGAGTGAGAGTGCCGGAGTGTTCATGTTTGCAGCCTGCTAACAGCTACAGAGCGTGTGAGCATGTGAGTGTTGTGGTTTGATGCACAGGAAGGCAAACTGAGGCACGCAACATGCGCCTTCTGAATATATGTGGCAGTAAAGTACCTGTAGTGGGTGAGCTGGGAGTCGGTGTTCTAGGAGAACTGCTGGTGTGGACACTCCTTTTGACTTCAGTGGGCAAGGTGGCGGCTTGTTTTGTTGTTTCTTCAGCCTGTGTTACGTTATAGGAATCCACTTCACCTGCAGTCTGCAAAAGATGGCAGACAGAGATCACAGTATGTGTTTTAAAGCTTCACATTCTTTAGTTTGAACCATTTTATTTTCTAATCAACCTGATTTCAGTTGCACTGGCTGCATTTGAAGGCATCTGACTCGCCAGTAGTTTCTGGCTCAAAAGGCTTCCCGAGAGGAGACTTCATAGTTCAAGTGTGTTGCTTTTTGATGCAGTGAGTTGTGTCTATAGGCTGTATGGGCTGTATGTATTAAAAAAAATTTCAAACAGTGGATGTAGCCACCAAGTCGTCACCCAGTGGTTTTAGAAGGCTTGGGTTTTAGCAAGTCGCCATCTTGGTTTCTTGAAAACACACGTCACAATCGAGGGATGGGTCCCAGTGTGAAACTGAGCTACACTGCACACTCATACAGGAGCCACTACTTAAATCATAACCTACTTCTTCATTAATTTTACTCTAAATGGGGCTATAAATGCAAAAAAGAAGAACATAATTTTGTATGCAATAGGACTTTAAACTAGCAATTGAGACCACAAACTCAGCAAGAATTCATTTCCAGAGGCCTTGTAACTAAATGAGAAATAACTTTTCCTCCATAGGCTTCTATATAATCTCATTGCTTTTTGCAACCAGAGGAGTTGCCCCTGCTGGAAAGTTTAAAGTACTTCCACTTGGAGACTTATCTTTAGTCTGTGGGCCTGTACTTCAACATTCAAGTACAGTTAATGAAGGTTTTCCTCCAAACATGCTGTATTTGCCAACTGTTTTGTTACTACAAGCCATTCACCCATTCATACAAGTGCTTTTTTCTATGCTTAAGCATACACCTAATGGATGCATCAGTGGCAACTCAGGGCTTAGTATCTTGCCGAATACTTCAATGTGCAGGTTGGAGGATTAAACTAATCTCTGGCTCTCTTCCTCAGCCGCAGCCAGTCATAGCAGATGACTGCCCCTCCCTGAGCCTGACTCTGCCGGAGGTTTCTTCCTTCCCACTGTGACCAAGTGCTTGCTCATAGGCAGTAGTTTTGACTGTTGGGTTTTGTCTGTAATTATTGTATAATCTATCCTTACAAAATAAGGTGCCTTGAGGCGTTTGTTGGAATTTGCCACTATATAAATAAAATTGTATTGAACCACCAACCTCCCAGTTAGTCTACAACCCGCTCCACACCCTGAGCCACCACCTTTCCCAGAAAGTCATTGTCCCCTATCAGCACCACACAATAACGCTTTAAACATGCTTCAGATGCATAGTCCACACCATTCTGTACAAAACGGTATTGTCATTGGTTTCAATTAATTTAATAGCTAAAGCCAGTGACAGTGGCATTATTTACTAACCCTATTCCTTTATCAGTATTATTTTTTTATTAAACTAAACACTGATGCATGCCTATGATGGATGGCCTGCCCAGATTGCCTTTTTTTTAAATGAAATTATACCTCAAAGGGAAAAACTTTTAATACTCACATTCAAAAAACCAGATATCTGTTTTAATTCACTGAGTACAAAAAATGCAGTGCAGATCAGTTTCATAACTATCAGCTGATCGCTTCATTCGCCTGTTGCTAAAGCTCTAACTGTCAAACTGGACATGCTTCAAAATGAGAGGAAAATGTGGCTTGTGGTCAGCTACAGTAACACTTTTTTTTTTTTTTTTGTGATAGCAGTGAGAATGAATCCGATATTTAGAGACCAGAGTAACCGACTGGAAACATACGGCAGTGAGAACATCGTGAGCTGTTTTTGTTCATCTAAATAAGTAACCTGAGGCCAGACTCAAAGCCACAGATTTATTATTATTTTTAGTAGGGATAGTAGTCGTATATGCTTTGCAGTATTTAAGATGAACTAAAATAAGATGAGATGTAGTTTGTTGTGAAACCACCATCAGAGCAGACAAAAAATGAAATTAAAAATACAAATTAAGTTATTAAATTAAATAGAAAATGTATAGATGTCTGCTTGAAGTCTGTTTATTCTGAAGTCAGTGGTTTCCAAAGTGTGGGCTGAGCCCCTGGTGGTGCAGGTGGGTCAAGTGAGGTAACTGAACTTCTTGTAAGACTGTAAAAGCTTAAATCGACAGGAAGCTATCATTTTAAAGGTCACAGCATTTGAACTCTTTCATAACATCATCAAATGATAACCCTTGTAGTTCAATCCTTTTTATCCTTTGGGATTTATTCCAAAATCCTGACTAACTGTTGACTTGGGGTTTGTAATGAATTATTCACATTTTTAAAAGAAAGTGAGCTAATCAAACACAGCTGTGGGATTTGCTCAGTGTTATTCATCCTTTTCATATCATTTCTGATCCTAACTATCTATCTCATCATTGGATGAAAAAACTATTTGGAAAGTAAAGCTGTAGATGGAGAACCAAGTTAGTCATCAACAGATCAAACTCAGTCAGAGAAAACAGAAAATAAATTGTTGCTTTTTTTGCTTGTGTGGTGATCAGAGGTGTGATTAAAGGCAGTAAACGGCAGCCTGTGGGTCTCAGTCTCTTTACAGGTAGCTGCGTCTGTGCTGCGTCTCTGCTTTTAACTACGCAGCCTTGTGGTGACAACAAGACTTCAGGAAGTAGCTGCATGTGGCGGGTCGTGCACCAGGAAACAGCTATTGCATGTAACAGTTAGTGTGCAGAGCCTGGATGTGTGAATGGGTGGCTTTTTGCACTTTAAAGAGAGCCAGGCTATTGTAGCCATTATTCTTTATGAAGTAAAGCCCAGTTGCACTTCACAGACTAAAATATGAAATAGATGTCAGCAATGTGAACTCAGAAGCACTGAGCTCCGAGCCCGGCCTCGTCTTTTTGCACACTGAGAACTGCGAGTTGCTGTTTCACTGTGAGATGACTGACTCACTGTGTTGGTTGTTTCCTCTAATGTCGAATTCACAGAGGGTTTGAGATCTCCATTTTCACTTTGAGGGAATGGGGTAGGGGTCGGGGTGTTAAGGTAACCTGTGAGTGACAGAAAGGAGAGACACACAAAATCAATATGAGGCCACGGGTCATCCCAAAACAACACTTTACAGGAGCGCTGTGAGACTCTGCTAGTAATGTGGTGATGTGCAAAAACAATGTAGGACAACACAGCTATGCAACAAGGCAGCAGAAACAGGACTCTGCAGCTCGTCATTACTCTGCCACATTTTTAGGGTCATTTAAGAAGCCACAGAGTGCAGATCAGGTTCAGGCTGCCGCCTAAGAAACGAGAGCACGTGACTGAAAGAAAGTAAGGACCAGAACGATCATAGTTTCTGTCATTATTGTAATCCAACTGGTGTAAGGGTTTTTTTAAGAAGTATTGAATAAATACTACAGTACAATCCAGACATATTTTTGAAAGCAGTTTTCTGACAGTTGTGTGGAGACACTCAGACTCAATCAAGAAACGTAACAAAGTCTCAATTGGAAGATTTTAATAAGAAATTTGACCAAATTGATAAAGAATAAAATCTGAGGATATTTCCTGTTGACATGTTTGTGAGTACACAATATCGTACAGTTCACTGTAACCTTGGTCATGTGACATAAAATACAGCTGGACAGCACAGATGGGGTGCACAACACAGCCCAGTGTTACCCCATAAATGGGGCTTAACTTTTTACATTTGAAAAAATGAATATAGTTATAATGTTAAAATTTATAAAGCCCACCTTCTTCAGGGGCGTGCCTAAAAGACTGGCACAAGTCTCATTCCCCCACCCCTAAAATATTATTAGACATTCCCAGGCCTCCATGAGCTATCATACATTTATTTTAAGGCTTTAATTACTAAATACATTTGCAAATGTTCTGTGTAAAAATATAAATCAATTAATGACTTGTTGTGTATTATTGTAGATCCAAGAGTATAAGCAGTAAGATCACCATCAAATCATTTGCACATTAATTAATCAATGTTTCTGACACAACTATTGGTTCTTTATAATGAGTACTTTTACTTCAGGTACCTTAAGTGTGTAGTAAATGCAAAAACACCTACTTAATATGGGAGTTATTCTTATTATTGTAATCTAAACATTCATTTCCCCAAAAAGAAAATTAATATAAGATTATTTTCAAGTCATCATATCAAGACCCGTTATTACATGTAAAGGCATGAAAAACATAGAAAGTCACTAAAATGTTAAAAACATAAATAATCAAACAATTAAATGATCATAAACATGTATTTTTGAATTGGACTCTTGCTTTGTGCCACCGTTAATCCACATCTATCTGCATTTGGACTGGGGGTAAGCTTCTTTTATGTTAATTAAATAATTTCTGATTTTCCATAAAGCAAGTTGGTTGCCATCATACCTTTGTTACCCTGTTGATTTGTTGCATTTGTCCCCAGGCAAATAGGAGAAACCACTAGAACTGAAACAGAAAGAGAGAATGAGTAACGGCTAAACATGCCCAAAAAAGTTAATCAGAGAGTTAGTCATGGAAAGAGATCAAGTTAGATAAAGTAACTGAAATCACATTAGGAGGCAGACCGTGGGTGTGCAAAATGATTTTACCCTTTCATTAAAAACACTCTTTCTCCAGATTCTGTGTACAGGCCAAAATGCACAAACTAGCTAAACATGCTCATTTATAGATAGTAGTTACACTTGTTGACTGCTGCAACAAATATGTGTGAAAAAAAGCAACAGCTGCTGTGAAAATGAGAGCAGAGAAGTGCAATCAAACCAGGACAGGACACAGATAACTCTAGACCGTATCAATCAGTCAGTTATAGACTAATTTAAATCACACTACACTCTAACCTTTGACCTCTTTGGTCCAGTTCCCATGTTAGTCTGCAGTCTGCACACTTCCGCTGTATATTATATTGTTATATGTAATGCATACATGTTCTGTGGTCCTTATTTGCAATAAACACATCAACAATCAAAGTACTTTAATATTTTAAAGGCAGTTTTACTTGTTAATTACATGTGTAATAATTACAGCTAAACAGAATATTCACTCAGACACATATTTAGTTCATGCTGAATCAATATGATGCATTAATGTGGTGATCTCCACGTTGATTTGCACAGCTAAAGCAGAATTAAAAAAAAGGGTGTGAATATGGTGAGATTTGCGTGCTCCCATATTACTTCCTGCATATGTCACGCTTCCCTGACAGACCCTTAAACTGAATCAAATACATGCAGGTGCAGATTTAAGGCCAAATCGAGGCTTTGCATGTGTTGGTGGGAGAAGGTTTTGAGAAATGATGACAATCTGGAGTAAAACCTCGAAACTCCTGCAGCATCTGATGAAAAAACAATCTGAGCGTTCACCGTGAAAAGTTTTTTGTGTTTTGATCGCGTGCGAGGACGCCGATCAGAAAATTGTCTGTTCCCTTTTATTTTTATTTACCGCAAAATCAAACTTCCTCTGGTAAACTAAGAAAGCATGAACTCTGATGTTAAAGCTGCGGAGCTAAACTCACCGAGGAAGCAGAGGCGACCCCACTGCTTCATGGTGGTGATGGATTCACTTTTCTCTCTCTCTCCTCCTGCTCACTCAGATTTAGATCTCAAAGCTGGCGTGTGACCATCAGCGGGACCGGGAAGTTTCCTTTTTTTTTCTGATTTTCTTTATTTTGTTCCTTCTTCTTCCTCCGCTGCTGCTCTCACTTAGCTAAGATCTTTTTGCGTGCTGCTCTCTCTCTCTCTCTCTTCCTCTCTTCCTCTCTCCCCCCTCCTCCCCCTCTTGCTGTGTCTTTCGTCACCTACTCACTTAGTGCCTGTTTCTTTTTTTTGCTTCACACTTGTTCTATTAATACAACCAAAAGTAAATGAAGACAGGGCGATCCTTTTTTTTTAATGAGGAATTTTTAGGATGAAGCTGAACCTGGACCGATTGGTCACATCTGATCAGCCAGCATCAGTTTTGGGCTTACAGATTCTAATATCTGTAACTAAATGATAAAATCTGGGGGCAAGATTGAAAGAAGAAGAGTGGAGTGTGTATCAGAGACTTGTCTGCATACTTTTGGGTGTTTTTCTTTTTGTGTGTGTCTGCTTCTGTTTCTCTCCACTTGCTGCAATCTACCCTAACCTTTCTCTCCGCCTCCCCCTTTTATTTCTCAACATCTCAGCCCACTGCCCCCGCTCGCTTTCTCTCTATGTGCTCTGCGTCTATCTCCACCTTCAGTGTTTCCTTCGCTGTCAGGAATTGAGTCATCAACCACAGCTACAGGATGCCAGCTCAGTTTGGCCTCTCACCTCAGAAGTACATCAGTAGGACCTCTTTATCATTAGCATTCACTTGTTTGAAGCCACAATGCAGCAGACAGCATTAGAAAAAGCCTACAGAAACTACAGAAAGGGAGACGATTACGCAAAGTGTTTAAAATCCAGCTTTTGGCGCCTTGAGTGCTTTAAATTTGCATCTGATGTTTTTTCTCAGTGTCCTGAGCCAGTTTATGGAGTAAATCAGTCTTTTGAGGGCATATAGCAGTTTTTAATTTGCACATGCCAATCTCATTTTGCACAGTGACTCACATGTGATGCCTGCTCTTTACCACTGGAGGGAGAAGTTACACACAACTACAGCACAGACCTCACTAAAGATGTGAAGACGGAAACAATCTGAGAGGCAAATGAGGAAGCGCAAGATCAAGAACTCTGATTTGATGTAGTTCATGAAGTGAGAATACACAAAGTAGTAGGAATAGCTAGTGTGACACTCGTGTCTCACAGTAAATGTTACTGGACTGGGACATTTTTCCTCTATCTGAGCACTCAAAGCTCTTTTTACTACAAGCCTCATTCACCCACCTCATTTTTAAAAGCTCTTTTTTTCTCAGCACCCACAGGTTGGAGCAGCCAGGGACTGATCCACCGACCTTCTGATAGGTAGACGACCCGCTCTGAACCATGAACCTGAACCATGAGCCAGAACCATGAACCTGAACCATGACCGCCCCCAGGAAACAGATGCAGTCATGACAATATATAACGACTAATTCAAGGGAACTCAAGAAAAAGCATTTACATTTTACACCCTTTAGATTTTAGTCGACTAAATCGACTGTAGATTTAGTCGACTATATTCTTACGATAATTTTGTCAACTAAAACTAGACTAAAACTAAAACTATTCAGATGACCAAATTATGACTAAAACTAAAATACATTTTCATCAAAAGACTATGACTAAAACTAAATCAAAATTTGCTGTCAAAATTAACACTGGCCTGTGGCTGAGGAAGGCTCCATGTGTATACTTGTTCACATTTTCAGCTGTTGTAGGGAAGCCAAAGAAAAAGTCTAAATATTGTCACAGTTTTGTCAGCGGCGTCTGTTCCATAAAAACTTTAACATTGGCCAGAACTCGAAAACGATGTGACCAAGAATGCTCAAATTTACACCACAGATGCATCATGTTCAAGCTAGACCCATCAAACTTCACACACTTGTTCACTGACTTTACTACAATAGTGCTCCCTCCTGCTTCCCAATGTTGCAGATCCAAAACAGCTGAGCACTGGAACTCTCTCAGCAGTGCTCTTAGTAAAATTCAACATGCAAACTTCTTATAATTATGTTGGATGTGTGGTAAAGTCTAAATCTGTAGTTCTAAGGAACCGGGCACATAAGATGCTACAATGCTGCAGTAGTTCAAGAATTATTTAATGGTACAAATGTAATAACTTAGAAAAACTCAACCAAAAATAAGGCAGATGGAAATCTTGGCAAAAAATAAGACAAAAGAGGAAGAAAACCAGCCACACAATGGTTTGAGGCTCAAGACCTCTTCCCTAAACTAATATTAGTAAATTACACTTTTAACCAAACACAAAAAAACAGGACTCAGGACTCCCAGCTCAACTAATAATTAAGAAACTAAACAGCAACAAGCAACTGAGGAATAATGAAGGTGCTGATGGAGGTGAGCGAGCCAGTGTGCAGGTGATCCTCAGCAACCAATCAGCACAAGGGATGATTCAGAGAGGAGCAAGCAGGTGAAAAGGGGTCATAGAGAACACAGTAATTGGATAGTAGAACACTGAGGTGCACATAACAATGAAACATTCCTATTTCATAAGTAAATTATATTCTCAATCACAACAACTGAATATCAGCAGATTCTCTGTGGCCACCATGACTTTGCATCTTTACTCTGTACTGACATTTCTGTGTATCACTCTGTGAACATAAATGAGGATAGAGAGAGAGGATGGTTTCTTCTTCTTTTTTAAATTTTTGAAGATTTCATACACAACCACATGAGGGCAGAAAAACATCACATGATCTGACGACACCGTGTGGTTTAGAGTGCAGACGAAGCTGTTTAGATGCATTTGTGAGGCTGATAGATTTGAGAAAAGAGTGAAACAATTCAAAAGATGTGTCTTACCGATTCTCAAAAAAAACATAATGTAACTGTGAGATTGAGGATTGCTGTTTAGACAGAGACCTGATAATGACCTACATGCTCTGTTTGTGGCTAGCTCACCACAGTTAGAAGCTGTTGCTTCCACAGTGCAGTTTGAAACAGCGGGTTTCAGTTTGTGTACTCTGGGGACCAACTCGGGTTTCAAACTCTTGCCAGTCCAGGCAGATTGCATGCAAATGCTAATGAGCACTTTGTAAAATACCACATGCATGAGTCATTACACTGAAGGCAGATGGGGAATTCAAACCCTGGACCTTTGCATACCTAGAGAGGATGACTGCATCTATGAAGAAGGCCCAGTTTTCAGGGTTTATACATCTGGACGAGGGTGGCATGTTCATATGTGTGCAGCCTGCATGCTAATCTGAAGTTGTCTTGTTTGTATTTTGTTAATATGGAATATTTCATTGCCAATATTGATTTTTATTAATTGCTAATCATCTAATCTTCATACCAAAACATTCTTCTTACTGCAGAGACAAATAAAAACATTCAATCAGTTACATCTTAAAAATAGTCCAGTTCCACTTGAGAACCACAGATTTGTCATCAACGTTCTCATAAACTTGGCCATGAAAATCACAAACCATTAGAAAGCAAAACCAAAAAACTGCATGGTTTACAACAAAAAGAAAAAAAGTTGTCTGTCCCTCCCTGAGGCTGGTTCTGTCAGAGGGTACTTCCTGTTTAAAGGGAGTTTTTCCTTCCTACAGTCACCAAAGGTTTGCTCATAGTTGTGGTTTTCTCCAGAATACTGTACAGTCTTTACCTTACTATGTAAACTGCCTCGAGACAACTGCTGTTGTGAATTAGCTTTAAATAAATAAAACTGAATTGACTTTATTCATACCAATCATCATGAAAATGTGAGCAATCTAGAAATTTGGATTTATCACTTACACTCACTATTCACTTTATTAGGTACACCTTGCTACCATTGGGTTGCCCGAACCCCACCCCCACCCCACCTTCCCTCAGTCCACCACATCCTAAAGATGCTCTACTGGATTGAGATCTGGTGACTGTGGAGGCCTCTCTTGAGTAAAGAAAACTCAGTGTCGTGTTCAAGAAACCAGCTTGAGATCATTTGAGCTTTAAGGCACATTATCCTGCTGGAAGCTGTCATCAGAAGATGGGTACCCCTTCGGTCATAAAGGGATGGACATGGTCAGCAACAGTACTGATACAGGCTCTGGCATCATTGATACATAGCAGGATGGATCCATGCTTTCATGTTGTTTATGCCAAATTCTGGCCCTACCATTACAAGTTTTGCAGTATAACCTGAGACTCATCAGACCAGGCAGCATTTTTCACTCTTCTGTTGTCCAAGTTTGGACAATTTTGGAGTCTCTGTGAAGTATAGACTCAGGTTCCTGTTCTTAGCTGACAGTAGTGACACTTGGTGTGGTCTTCTGCTGCTGTAGCCCATCTGCTTCAGGGTCTGACATGTTGTGCATTCAGATATGCTCCTCTGCATACCTCAGTTATAACAATTGGTTATTTGAGTTTCTGTTGCCTTTCTATTAACTTGTTCATGAATGTTCTGGCTTTATGAGGTCATATGACATGTTCAGATGCATGCAGTTGTGTGGCAATAAGTTCCTTTTTTGCTGTTTTGGTGCAGTGTAGGGTTTTTAGCATTTACAGTACTACATGTATATGAAGCACAAAGGTTACCTACTCCACACAGTATGTAGTAAAACCCAGTAAAAGAACCTGTACAATTTTTAAAAGTCTAACAAAAGAAACATATGTTACTACAATGGCAAGTTTGCAGCTGAACAACAAAAACATTTCAAATTGTCTTCTGCTGCCTTCTAACCTTCTATCACCTTTACCCTTTTTTCACACTCTTCCTCTTCCTCTTCCTGCTCCATCTTCTTGCCTGACACCTGCATAAGTCATTCGAGGTCTTGTTTATACTCTGACATGTGACTGAATAGATTGAGTTTGATCATGTGCAGCACAAGTGAGACTTATTGGTAGCCACTGTGTTACATTTTTAAATCCAGTGTTTCTATGTGAGCAAAGTGCTAAATGACAAAATTTGTACTCGGAGGTTTGAAGAGATTTAAAACTGTGTTTTCGACCAGCGCAATTGTGCTTAGAGTTTACCAGTTTGGAGTTATGCAGTTGACACACGAGCTTTGTGTGCATAGTTAAAATTTTTTGTGTGTATAATCTTGAAAAACTGAATGAAGTAGGACAAAGTGAACAACTTCATATCAGCCACCATAATCTTGAAAACGTTCACTTCTTCCAGCTGCTCCCTGCTGCCCCCTGCTCACATGGACACATCTATCTATTTTGGCTCAGTAACTTTTTAAATCTGATGTCCTTCCTGACACAACCAGGCCAGAAAATCGTGTTTCCCCCCAGCATCACAGCAGGGATGTTTCATGAGTGTATTTGCTAACTCTCCACTATAGAGCCTCTAATCTTGACTCTTTACTATACAGTGATAATTTTGTACATCAGTCTGTAATACGAAGGAGGTTGGCGATGGTGGTGGTGGTTTGTTCCTTTTATTTTTGATTGATTGATTGATTGATTGATTGAACTGCTGCTAAGAACACTGCAGTCACTCATACACAATCATGCTCATATTCTCAATAAGTATAGTTATTATTTTTATATTTTCCTCAGTTGTGTCAATAATTCCTTAGCTGTGTAAATATAACTTAAACGTATGTGTACAAAGTGTTTTTAATTTGTCTTATTTATGTTTTATTTATCTTATTCTGTTCTGCTTTATATACTTTATACTATATGCTACACAATGAGAGAAGCACCTGTAATTTCATTATATGTGACATATAATGACAATAAAACTATTCTATTCTAAGGCAGCCACATGAGGTTGTAAAGACTGTCACATGTCCTCAACATGGTTTGATGTAGTGAGTGCAATGAATGCTCAACAGTGTTATAATTTTGACTGGGTTTTGAAAAAAATGAAGACCTGTAATGTAATTTTGTGGACTTTGTATATTTCAATCTAGACACATTTCTTTAGAAGCTGATGCATCTTTTTCACTCCTTTCGTTTTCTGTCCAGCTGACCATGGTTAGAAGTTGCAGTTTAAAATCAGAAGGTGTCACTTTGTGTACTTTACAAGCCAAACATGCACATCCAGCAGTTAAAGGGGTGCAGGAACAAGGACGGTAGCAGTAGACACACCGGAACGCTCCTGGGAAAAGAGCGTTCCGGTGTGCGGACTGTCTTTGTCTACTGTCACTTTGTGTACTCTCAGAACAAACGCAGGTTTCACACCCTTGCCTTTACAGGCAGACTACTCGCATGCAAATGCCACTTTTAAAAAAAAGCCACATGCATGAGTAATTACACTAATGTCAACTGGGGGATTCAAACCCTCAAATTTGCATACCTACAGTGAGTGACTGCACCAATGAAGACGGCACAAATGTCCATGTTTATAAGTCAGGACATGGTGGGATGTTCATGTGTGTGTAGCCTATGTGCTAATCTGGATTTTTTATTTACAATTTTGGCTTTTATTCTTTGATATTCATCAGTTTTTTTTAATGCAAAATAGCCAGAGTATAGAATCAAGTCAATTAAACTTCTGAGATATTGATCTGGTCTGTTAACCTTTTATCCACGGCAGGCCCATTAGATACAAAAGTGTTGCCTTTCGCAGACTTCCAGCAACAATTACAGTAATAACCTTAAGTTGGGTGGGAAGCGCAATTTCTCACTTTCAGAAACCGTTTGAATTTTTCCGATGAGACAAACGGTTTCTGAAAGCTGAATTACAGCAATTCAAAGTACGTTTGAGCCGATGTTTCAGCGCTGATACGCTCACCATTAACCAGCTGTTCTCAGCAAGTAAGGGCAGGTACTGTAACAGGTGCACTGGTAGCAATCGCCAGCTGTTAAAGAGTTAAGTAGCTGAGGAGGTTGTTAATCAGTTTCAGTTGCCTTGTTATGAATGAGATTAACTATAGGTGCACTAGAGGGGCAACAATGAGACAACCCCCAAAACAGGAATGGTGTTACAGGTGGAGGCCACTGATATCTTTTACTTCCTGATCTTTTCTGATTGTTTTTTTCTCTAGTTTAGCATTTGGCTAGGGTCAGTGTCACTACTGGTAGTCCGACTCTTCCAGGATGGCACATCCATACATACTATTGCCCAAAGGTTTGCTGTGCCTCCCAGCACAGTCTCAAGCACAAAAATACTGAGAACCGTTTTGAGTTGCTGCAATAAAATTTGGGCAAATTGGCCTATCCTGCTGCATCATTTTTCCACTTTGATGTTAGGGGTGTCTTTGAATTCTGTAGGTTGATTTCCATTAAGCTATGTTGCTTCCTTTCATTCCTAACACATTACCCAGTCTATGTCAGTATAGATATCCAGCATGATTGCTGTCAGCACTGAGATCTGATGTGGTTTGAAAGTGTTCCTTTAATTTTTTTGAGTTCCGTTTGAGAACCACAAACTTGTCTTATAAACCTGGTGATAAAAACCACAGGTTGATAAACCATTTAAAAAGATTTTCTCTGTAAAACAATAAAAACTGCATGTTTTGTTGCAAAAAGCTGTTCTGATTGACTTCCTGTTTGATCCACAGCCTCTCCAAAGTTCCAAAAAAATCCCCACACCTTTCCTTTAACAGATAACAGATATCTCAGTGTGGATGAGAGATCTTCAGTCCTTTCAGGCCCTTGAGAATCCCAAAAGCTTAAATGTACCATCTACTCTCCCAGTTTTAGACTATAAGATTTAATGTGCACCAAATGAGGAATTGAATTTGGTGGAGAATAGAAGACAATAACAATAAATTGAGGTTTGAAACATGAGATATCTAGAAATTGAGATTTCTTGAAATAAACCACAGCCACTGAAACCAGTCATCACCAAAGTTTTAGGTGACAGACTCATGACTGTAACAGCCATATTAAGGCTCACCTTATCTCAGTGACTGCATCTTTTAAAGAAGATGTCCCACACAAGATTCAGATTACCAACAGAAACAAAAATCCAAAAATTTTGAAATCCGCACACTGGATAGCCTGGAACTACTGAATGTTTGGCATTCGCTCATTTTCCCCATCTGACTAACTGTTTCAGTGCTACTAAACAGTACCTGCAAATAATAATACATTTAGTGGAGTAAAAACCATGATAAGTATCACTCATTTAAGTTTTCCGCCCACAGAAATACTCAAAAAGTATTACAGTAAATCTAATGATAGGATCTGATCAACCCGGATGGAAGATATGACTCAGAAATTAATAAAAACAGACCACAGCTCTGACGGTTGTGGTTACAGAGCAACTTCACACTGCATATCAGCAGCTCAATAAAAGATGTGTGAGAAGATTATTTGTCGAGAAACACACAGGCGATCGCTTCAGCAACCAAACCACTAACCTGCCTATCTGCAGCAGGGTGATTTAAAAAAAAGCCTTTCTTTATAAAAGCAGGGTTTGAAGGTTTCCAGTTTATTTAAAGTAGCTCACACTGTTCAATGAAAGAAAACAAGACAAACACGTTTTTATGCTAGCATGCAGAAAGCTAAAACCACTGTCATCAGTCCAAGGCTTGAGGGAGCTGCAGAGAGAGAGAGAGAAGAAAGTCATGAAAATGCTGCAACCTCTACAAAAAAAAAATAATAATAATAATCAAATTTTATGCATTTCCTCATTAGTATTAAGGACATCTGGCACACCTAATTCTGAGCTAGCAAGAAGCTCTCAGAAAAAAATAGCTATAGCTATTGAATAAACTCAGACAGGTTTAAACAACCAAGACTTAAACAACCAAGAATTGTAACCATGGAGCAGAAGGAGCTGACGTTACCTGAGGAGGAACTGGAGGACAGACATTCACCACTGCCATCATCATCGAAATTTTGATCATCTTCATCTGATAATGAAATAACAACTCAAGTTATAGCAGTTTAGCATTTAATCTAACAATGCCTGCTTATTAATCCTTTTAATATTTAATTTAAAGGATGGATGAATGGATGGATGGATGGATGGATGGATGGATGGATGGATGGATGGATGGATGGATGGATGGATGGATGAATGGATGGATGGATGGATGGATGGATGCAAGCAATAATTATATTTTAGCATTAAAAACATCATCATTGGTTAAAGAGCTTGTGCATACTGGTGGATTAACCATTACAGAAACATACAAAGCTATTACCAATACTGTTAATTTAGGGCAGCTGTGGTATAACGTTACACTGGGTCATACTCTAATAAATTTCTTAGGCACTGTATTTCTCTAGTATATCAGGAGTGCAGTATTTAAAGACAAAATAAGTAATAAAACTTTAAAATAAATTTTCTTTCATACTAAGAGGAAATTTTGCAGCAGTCCCAAACAGTAACATCCACACAGCAAACTTAACCCTAGAAAACTAAAGTCAGGTGATTTTCACCCACATACAAAGTAAAGTGAAAACATTACAAAACTCACTTCAGTTTTTTAGGGTTAAACAGCCAAGAATTGTTAAACTGAAGCAGACAAGGCTGACGTTACCTGAGGAAGATTCTACCCATACAGGCCGCAGTATTTCAGTGTCATCTATTATTACGATTGAATTTTCTGCAAACAGTTTATCTAATTCCTGATCTTCGTCATCATAAGTTGGCTCATCCTCCTCTGATAAAACAGCTCCAGCACCTTCAGAGAAATAAGGACAGAAGGAGGAACTTATGTAAGTTTGTAACCTTTAATCCAACCTAATCTGTAGCAATCCACTTATTCACCCTCTGCTTTGAAAATACACAAGTGTTTAATTAGAATAATTGAATGAAAGTTAAAAAAGAAAATCCTCACTAATGAAGTAAGTGCTGTTTTATTAATGACAATGTCTGCTCATCATAGCACCAGTGAAGCACAGTTTAGAAGTGTTACAGGCTTCTTTTTTTTTTTTTTATCTAAATGCAGTTCTTCTTGAATCTTTTTTACAAAAATTCAAACTACAAGTTATAATCAGAAGACCGGTACTTTTTACTTCCAGATATCTACTCATAGGAAGTTGCTCACAGTCAGATAATGTCAGAGGATCGCTGCAGACTTCGATCTGAGGGACTAACGAGTTCGTAGTGCAGTAAAACTCATAGCATGACAGATGTTTATTTGGTTACACAAACATGATGTAGGAGCAGCTCATGGATACTAGGTGTTGTTTTGTAGTTAACTGGACATGAAAAACTTTAAAAAGCTTTTATATAATATTAACCAGGCAGCTCATTCTCTCTCTCAACGATACTTTCTTTAAAGATAGAACAAATTTTGGGGTCAACTTGGGAAAAAAAAGGCAGATGTGAAATGAAAAAGTGAGGTCAGAGGTCAAATGGGAATTATTTGGATGCAAACTATTGTGTGATATTTAGAATCCCCATTACCAGTATCATTTCCTAAACGATACAAATAAAGGAAGTAGCATTTTAAGCAGAGTTTTAAAGGCAAAATACATTTTATAAAAGTTTGACCGTATTTGACCTTGAAGAAGAGGTCAGAGCTCCAAAGTTTTATTAGAATTCATCTTCATGTTTACAAACAAATCTATGACACACACGCACACACACGCACGCACACACACACACACACACACACACACACACACACACAAACACTACCAAATGCATTACCTCCTCAGCGTATGTATTAATGTTTTGATAAGAAATAAGTTTTGTTATAATTATAGTAAATTATTCTTGGGGTCCTCAGGTACCCCCACTGGTATGATGTTACATGTATCAGTAGGATGAGGGATGAAGGAGGCGTGGATGACGGAGCTATACTACCAAATATAGTCATATTTTGTCTGAAGTTATTCTGACAGGAACAGTCCAGCCTGTAACCTCGAGTCAGACCTCAACTTCCCATTTTTAAATGTCACACATTTCTTTAAGCTAAGTGGCTCACAGGTGAAGCTTTGCATTTAACTTACTGACACAACAGCGGTATTAGTCAGTCTAATTTTTTTATTTTAAATAAAGAAGGTGAAACTTTTAACCACCTTGTAGATTAGGCCTGTGACGCTTACAGTATTGTTGCTGACAGCGTTGCATGTTTGTGTCTGCTGGCCGCACGGTTAAAACTGAAAGTTTTCTTGGTTGTTATGTTCGGTCACTGAACCCCCGTAACAGTGCAAAAACCAAAACTGGATTTAGTGAGGGGCTGAAATATGTACTGCGCAACACTGAAGTACAAATGTTTACTAACTGGTCAGTAATTACTTGATAAACTATCTATGGGGGCTCGGAGTGACACCTGCCCAACCAGAAATATGAATCTTACAAATCCCCTGCTCCGATCCATGAGAGCACGGATAGGAACTGGACCGTACTTGAAATGAATCTGATGCATAAGTTCAGAGAGAAAGATGTGTGTTCACTCCTCTGTCTGTTTGCCTGGGTGTTTGGCTGCTAATTTATTCTTCATTGCTTTAGTCCAGTAATCATCCAATCAGCTTTCACTCTGCTTACTTTCAATTTCACTGCTTACCTGAATATGAGCCTGAAAATCAGCAGAAACATCCCTGCCTATGAAGCAGGTGTGAACATGGAAATCCCAGTTATGATCCTGTTTCAGTCGCTGCTTTTTTCTTTTTTTATATAACGTTGGTTTTGCCATCTGTTCAGTTTGCTTGAGGCACCACAGTGTTGCAGGTTGGGTTACAATCAGACCCATCTCATAGGGCTGGTGCTAAATGGCACAGTTTTTGTGTTTCACTAAGCAGTCGTCTCTGACAGTCCGGTACTGAGAACAGCATCACTGGTCATTAATGAAAGCTTACACGATGCAGTGCCGTTGCAGCGATGCAGCGTCTTTATACATCAGGACAACATATCTAAAATGATTTACATGCAACCTCAGATAAACATCGATTCATGACACATTACGCTGTGTCATCATTTAGCACAAAGTAAACAAAATGCAGAAGCAGTTTTGGTAGCTTGTGGAACCACATTTAGCACCAATAACTTGAAGTCATTTTTTTCTGACTTTATCAGTCTCTCACATCACTCTGGAGGATTTTTGGCCCACTTTTCTACAGATCATTGCTTCAGTTCATTGAGGTTTGTGGGCCGTCGTTTATGCGCAGTTCTCTTAGGTTCCTGACGCAGCACATAAATCAGGTTGAATTTTACACAGTTGCAACATTTTGATTCTTTTCTTTTTCTGCTGTTCTGCTGTGTTTGGGATCTTTGTCCTGTTGCATGACGCAGTTTCAGCCAAGCTTTCACTGCTGGACTGCAGAATACTTTGGTATAGAGAGGAGTTCATGGTCAACTCCATGACTGCATGGTGCCCATGGTCCTGTGGCTGCAAAACAAGCCCAGATCATTGTGCTGATATGTTCTGTGGGCTTTTCTTCAAACATGGTGCTGTGCCTCCAAATTACATTGTTACAGAAGTTTTGTAGTTTGTTCAGATGCAGCTTTGCAAGCTGAAGCTGTGCTGCCATGTAAGAAGGGGCGTTCCCCCAGCAACCCTTCCAAAACAAGCCGTACTTGTTTTAATTGTACTGTTGTGAACTTTAACGCTAAACGTGCTGTTAGAGTCTGAGATGCAGCGCGTGGGTTTTTTTTTTTTTTTTACAGATTCTCTGAGCTTGGGGTGAATCTGCTGGGACGTCCACTCCTGGGAAGATTGTGTCATTGTGTATGCACACACACTTGAATGCTGCAGACCAGCAAACTGCCAAAGCCTCTGCTTTTATACAGGCACTCATAGTTGCTGCTCATCAGTTAGTCAAAGTGCATTTGATTGTGCTCTTATTTTATCCAATCATGCTGCTGACCTGCTGCCAATTAACCTGATTTGTTCCAAAATCTTCCTCCAGCTCTTTCTATTATTGCTCTCCCAGCTTTTTTGAGATGTGTTGCTGTCATCAAATTCAAAATGATGTAATATTTTTCTTAAAATGGTGAACTTTTTCAGTTTCTATTTTATATGGATTTATGACATTTACAAATCATCAGATTCAGTATTTTACGCAGCTTCCCAGCTTTGGGGGAACTGAGTTCTACTTAGTGTTTCACACACTGCTTCTGATTGGGCTCAGTTTCTGTTAAATACTGACATGGCGTCATATGTATTTCAGTCATTTTAAGATCTGCTGAGGATCAGATTATTTGTATTATGTCCTGATATGTAAAGCCTTGGAACTATACCACATACTGACATAAACTTATAAATATCATATCTCATGTAGTTTCAGTGTTTGTTTCTAATAAAACATCTAAAAACATTAAAAATAACTTTTAATTCATCATTAATTACTGATGGTTATTATCAGTGTTTCTATTTTCTGTGCTTTTTGAAAAGTAATGGAGGAGAATGTGCCAAAGAAACAATCAGAGTTGAAAACATTTTTCAAAGTTTCTTTCATATGCACCAACACACACACACACAGACACAAAAAGATCCGCTCATGCTCAAATGCTGAACTTTAGAAGCTGTAGACTGTGAAGTTGTACAGAAAAAATAAAGATTAGATTAAAAAAAAACCTTTCCAACTTCTAAGTCTGCTTTCAGTGATCAATGTCTCCCTAAATGTTGCTTTTGAAATCTATAGAAATGTTGGTAGAGGCACACCCTGCCACAATGCCATTTCAAAGTAATCACTCACTCACCAAGAACCCACATCAGCAGGTAAACTGTCGTCATTGCCATCATCAGTGGATGCTTTGTTCTTCTTCTCCTGCAAATTTTATGTGAAATTTTCAAACCAGCAAAGGTTCTCCTCGTGACTGAAGGCTGTCGCCCTGCTGAGTTTTGGAACGCTTCATTCAGCATGTATTGTATATACAAAACAGGAACTAGCGAAACCACAGCGGGCTACAGCAGCTGACTTGCGATAGCTTGCACATTGTTGTAAAGCTTTGATGTTCGCTTCTGCGCCACCATGAGGTCGACATTTATGGGTTTTTGATGCAGATTTTACATGTTTATTAAGAGGATACTTTTTGATAACTCTGTGGCAGTCCTCTGATTTTTCCATGACTTCCACATCAATTTCAGTTTGTGCAGTACTTTGGTTTCCCAGATATGGATTAAGCCTAGTCCTAGAGTAAAAGACAATTCAATGAAAATTCCTATTGAATTTTCTTTCTTCTTTTTTTTTTAATTAATTAATTAATTTTAAAAAGCATAATCCATATCTGGGAAACTGAGCCTACAGTTCCCAGTTCCCTGAGCCTCTGCTTAGCATTCACATGTTCCTGGTACATACATTCTAGCAGTAGACAGGAGGGGAAGTATGGGGTGGCACCAGCCCCCAACTGAAATATGATTGCCCCCTGCCAACAGCACCAATGCCACTGACCTCAGGCTCATTGGATGAGAGCATAGATAAGACCAGGGTCGGTGTGTGAGTGACTACATTTACTCTCATGCTTCAGTGAAGTAAAGTTTTAATGTTTTTGTACTTTGTTGAATTATTTCAATATTGTGCTGCATTCTGCTTCTACTCCACCATGTAAATATTACATATACTAACAGCTTGAGGTTAAGGTCCTCACAGGTATAAATTTGTGCATATCCCTACAGCCCTAGGCCACCTCATTCAAAAAAAATAATGGAAACACTCCTGACAGCAGATGAATGCTGGACCTGTTGAAGTTAGATTTTCTCTCTGTGTTAGTTTTGAATGTTTGGCGTTTATTTAGCTACACATTACATGTGTAATATCTCCGATTTTAGACCAGGAGGAGACACAAACCTAGGTTCAGGCTGTGTGCTATAGGGCTGGTCCCAAACCTGAAGAAATGGGAGGATGGAGTCAGGCTTAAAATCGGTCCCAAATCAAAAATGCACTTTCATCCGCTTTGGTGATCCCTTGAGAAATAAGGGAGCAGCCAAAAGTATCTGACTTAGCTCCTGTTTCTATTTTGAGTTTTTTTATTTCTCATGTGTTTAGTTCCCTCATCTCCATCCCTTTGACCTCCACTGTCCCCTTGTCCCTCTCTCCACATTAAATGTGAATCTTTTTCCCTGTGTGTTTGAGTCTTTTGAATTACTTCCTGTTTTACTTTGAAGGTTAGTTTTCTTTTGTGTTGTGAGTAATGTTGAACTTCCCATCTGTCTTCCCCCCAATTGCCTGATTGTTCTCACCTGTGTTAGCCCTGTTTCCCATTTCCCATCAATGTTCAGTTCTTCCCTTTTCCCTTTTTCTCTGTCCCCTGCATGTTGCCCTGTGTGATCTCCAGTTTTCCCTCACTTCCTTTGTTTCTGCAGCTACACTTTGCTCATTTTGTGTTATTTTGTTTATTTTCATCAACTCTAATCCCCTTTGGGCGCCTACTATAGAGGTGACCCTTGTTTTTCTTTTCTGGACTCTTTCTGTCACATTTCAGGCCTGTTTCCAGAACAAAATGACAAAGTGCATATCAGAAGGAGCCTGTCCTCTGCAGAAACAACTGATACTGTCGTTTGGATTGGAGGACTTGTTGATCAGAATTTAGTGAGGGTAATCAGCTTACCCTTGGAAAATCTCAGAAACTGTTCTCATGGTCATCAAACCACTTCTTTATCAAAACGCATCATCAAGGGTACAGGGGAGGCCATTAAATGCCGTCTCTGTGGGGGAAAGAGTTAAAGGTCACCTTCAGTTTGAATAGTCTGCCTCCTGATTGCTGCACAGTGGAAGTCCAGAAATCTCTCTTTCAGGTTAGGCTCCAGTATCTAAGTTAGGTATAAGTTTAAAGCTGATTGGCTGACACAAGACGAAGAAAAAATTTACCAAGAGTTAAAAGATGTGTTACATTGTATCATCTTGGCAATAATTTATTTCAAAAGAGGGCATGAAACACAAGTAAAAGGAAGAAAAGTGTCCCATCAGATGTTAACTAGCAGGTGGCAGCGTTAACACACATCAGCATCGACATCAGCAGCACTGCCTCTGCGTTCAGTCAGGTCATGTTTAAATGTTGCTGATCGGTTTCTTCAGCATTCTGAGGGGAAACCAACAGATGCATTTACAGAAAATGTGCAAATGAGTGAAGTGGTGGTTTCAGAGCAGTGGTTTCTTATTTTTGATTTAACGTGTAGGAAGTCAGATCACTGATTATTGTTTCCACCTTAAAGCTGAGGCGAATGAAATCTTATGCAATCAGGAACTCAAATCTCCGTTCTTTCCCACAGCTCAGTAAAGTGAACGCGGCAGGATCACAACAGCAGAGAACATCATCTTAAAGAGAAACGTCAAATTTAAAACGCTACATTAGCGACAACAAAACACACTCACAAAAGTTTAAAGGACAGATTAACATCAGATGTTTGCGGGAGAAAGTAGAATCCACTGTGTTTGCATCGTTGTCTATTGCACTAAAATCTCAGTCAGCTGAAGTAAGGCTTTTGTTATTTACCTGCGTGTTTACTTGCATATAAATACATCAGAAAAAAACAGAAACAGGAAGACACGGCTGATCACAGCGGCCCTGACACAGATACAGATTCAAAGATTGTCCATCACTTTCTTTGAATTTTACAGTTTCTTCCATCTGGTTGAAAATGCTGAAATAAAGCCACAAAAAGCAATAAAATCAATTATTGGACACTCGGAATGGCTTTGAGAAGCACAGGAGACAATTTGTTAAATATAAACGGTAATAAAACAACAGAAAAGACCAGTGAGGTGCTTAATCCCACAACACTCAGTGCCTGGTATATAAATACTGATGTTTAGGACACTAATGAGAAAGAGAATACTGATGAAGCGCCCATTTATTTAATGCTACAGCTTCGTTTTCCTCCATGCAGAGTGGTGTAGCTGATTATGCTGTAGATAAGTGTCTTCAGGAAGTATAAAATCTGATAAAAAGTCTCATGAACTATACTTTCCTGCCACGGGCTTCCATCCTGTGTGGGGGCCTTTAATCTGTGACATAGTTGATTGAAGCGTGGGGGGGTCAGGTTTAGTGAAAGATCATTGGGGTAAAAACAAGTATAAATTGTACCATCTGCGACAACCTTTTCCTCTATTTTGTTTGTTATGGCCACAAACTGAATATACAAAGATGGGTGAAGCCTCCAGGTCAGAAAAGTGAAGTCAATGTTGAAGCACCTCAAACCTCCTCAATCTACTGTTTGTGTAGACATCTATGGGAAAGTGATGATGTATACACTCACCTTAGCTTTACAATGAGACTTTACACACCACAGTGTCTACATTTGTCTTTTACAATGTATACATCTATGACACAAAGTTTGTCACTGCCATAAACCACAGATGGCATAAAACACAGATGTAGCCACTGTGACGTCATCCATTGGTTTGTGAAGCCCCAAGCTCAACATTTCAGTGTTTTGAAACAGGGAAGCAAACGGTGGATATGACTACGTCTATAAAACCAAGGAACTCTGAGTGGTACCGACTCACCGTTACTGAATGAGCAGATTAACCTGGGTAATGCTTTTTCTGACCACAATAAGAACCATAACTTACAAAACTGGCTTAATAATTTATTCAGTATGAACAGGAACATCAGGAAAGTGTTTGCTGAGGTCAGGGCCAAAGGATGTTTTTCAACAGGCGTCTAAAGGACCAGTAGTTTTTTGCAATCACGTGTAGCACCCCCCGATGGTCAGTAAAAAGATTGCAGGTTTAAGACAATTCCACTTTGACTTCACCTTTCAGACTCAAAAATTACATCCATCTTTTATTCTCACTTGTCAAAAAAATTATTCACCGGATGTGAAACCATAGTGTAGAGTTGTTTGATAGATACTTGTTGGTTATAATTTTTAGATGTGTTTGTAAAGCCACTTTAGTGCATGTAAGGTTAGTTCAGCTAGTTTCTGCAGCATGCTGTCCATCCTGAGTTGGAGGATTAGTAAGGTCCGCTGCATTTTGAACCAAATCTTTAACTTTTTTACACCTCAACAAATCTGTGCAAAGATTTAAGAAAATATCGTAGAAAACTATTTTCAAAGATCCCACAAATATATAAAACTCAGTACTGATTTATCTTCAAAATAATCTCCTTCAAATCATTTTATAAATATCGGTCATATTCACATGGGGAAAGCATCAACTTTTCAAGTGCTGCCAGGAATATACACATAATATGAATATGATTATTCACATGTATTAATCCTCGATAAGGAAGGTAGTTCGTGCTACATGTTTCCTCCTTGGAGCTCAGTCCTCTGCTGGAAGCCACAGCAGGTCCTTCATCTCATTAGCAGCAATCTGGCAGGCAGATTTTCACAATTGAACTATTGTTTTGTTTGTTTGTTTGTTACTCCTCAGAAGAACAGTCCAGAGTGATGCTATGCTCCTGAGCAATGGCAGCCAGCTCCTTCAGGAACTCAGCGTACAGGATGATGGCGAAGACTCGGCTCTTGGCTTGAGGGGGTATGGTAGGACAGGGGGGCAAGACAATGAGAGGAGGCAAAGGCAGAGCGTTCTTCACAGAGCCATTGGGAAGCGACGGATTCAGGATGATGTCGCCGCCCTGAGACTGGAGGCACTCTGAGGGAGACACAAGGCATTGCAAACTGAGGACTGAAAACTTTCTATTTATAACCTTCCAATAATTATTCTTGCTTTGTAAAGCCATTAATGTTAGAGTAGCAATAGTTCAACAAGAGACTGTGTGTACACTTTTAGATGTGGCCTGACATCATCTACAAATTAGTTTGTTTCAAGCCTAAATTGTTGAAAAGTTACACAAGAAGACATTGCTCCTAAATCTTTTAGCTTAGCATAAAGACCCAAATTGGGTGGAAACACCTAGCCCAGCTCTATCCTGCCTAAAAACACAGCTAAGGCTAACCAAGGCATTCTCTCTTGGTTCAATCTTTGAAAAAGGTTCCACCGTCCATTATATTCTTCTGCATTCAATGTTGAACAGCCAAAGGTAAAAAGGTTGACAAATCTCAGTTACTTAAATTTATTCTGGTCCAGTTTTCCTCTGATGAAGACGAAAAGGCTGAAATGTTAACATGCTTGTTGGCATGGCCAGAATAAGTTGGTGAAATTAAAAACTGTCAAGTTTCCCAAAGGTTTTGTTTAAGTTCCAACTTTTCACCTTTGGACATTCAGCACTGAAACTACTTTCATTCAGTGTCACCACAGTGGATCATTTCTTTCTGTCCTTCCTGTCCTCTGTTATGCCTGTACATCCTCTGCTCATCTCTTTGGTCTTCTCCTTTAACTCTTCTATCTTCAATAACCTACCCCTCGCATATAAAAAGCGTCTCCTCTTAGCATTATACTCTTACTTTGTCAAACCTGAGCTGTTTCTCTATATCCTTAATCCTGATCCTGTCGATCCTTGTCAGTCCCAATGCAACTCTTTCTTGCTGTCAATATGGATCACAGAGACTCTTGCCTGTTCTTGTGTCACAATGACCAACTAAGGCAGACTCTCTAAAAATTTTTTTTTTTTCAATTTTAAGCTATGTTGTTTTCTATCCTGTTTATACGTGTTCTTTTTATTAACCTCTGAATTTGCCGTCTTGGTCTTTGGCCAACAAGAATCTCCAGGCCTGAGTGACCAGAGCCGGATAGTCTGGTCTGGCCGTCACGTAACGCTCTATCTGAGCATGCACCGACACCAACACCTGCGGATGTGCACAGGAATGAAAATGAACTTAATATTTTAATCAAAGAAATCAAATTGCATGGATCAGATTTCTTACATATGTTGCTGCTACCTGGTAAAGTGTGCGAACATTGGGCTGGTTTTGTATGTCTGTGCTGAGAAGAAAGGATCTCAGAAGAGGTTGCGGGTACGATGCCAGCTGGGCCAGAATGCCTGTCACCAGCAGGTTCACAGCAATAGAGTTTTCCAGAAGGTTCTCCAGCCGGGACAACAGCACACTGATGAACGGACCTGGTGAGTGTGTGTAAAGAGCAAATTTATTGTGTAGAATAATGTTTTTTTTTAACCTTTATAAACAGGTAACGTCACAGGATTTCATGTTTTTATTCTGTATTTACAATGACTGAATGTAGCTTTCAGTTAAGAACCTTTGGTCTAAGAGCTGACCTCCAACCAGCAATTTTAAGCATCACTTTCATTTTCAGTGACTCCGTTTATTTTGGGATCATTTTGGCTGTAGACCAGTGTTTTTTTTTGTTTTTTTTGTGACCACAGAGCAATGTTGTCACAGAGTAGTTGTTGTTGGAAAGCAATGTATCTGTGACAAAACAGGCATTTTCTCATTCTGCCTTGTAAAAATATGCATATGAACTTAAGTTCAACAGGAAGTGAAACCACTTGTCTACCCAAATAAATCAGTGAAGCGGCTTTAAATTTCACACAAGCACAGACCTGTAAATGGAACTCCGTGTCTCCTGCTGCCTTTCTTCATGTTGCTCCTGCTCTCCTCCTCCTCTTCTTCCTCTTCTTCTACCTCGACCTCTCCTTCTTCCTCTGCATCATCCCCCAAGGAGCTAAAAATAAAGTCGGTGCAAAGTTCCTCTTCGTCTTCTTCAAGTTTTTGTCTCAGCACTTGGACACGTTTGCTGAATGTGTCAGTGTCATCTGTGATGTCCTCACAGTCTGGTTCCACCCCTAATGAGAGCATGAGCTCGCGGTATTGGGACAGGAAGTTATTGTTGTTCGTGTTTTTGTCAGGCGGGCTTGGAGAAACGGGAAGGTCACATGGTTCAGATTCATAATGGCCATTGATTAAAGCGTTTGTCACTAAACATGGCAAGGGTGCTTGTGTGCTGTGATGTATGTGTTGCTGATGTGCTGTAGTCGTGTGATTGATATGAGCTGTGAAGTCATTCAGTTCACAGTTTTGCTTTAAAGACTTTATGTCATCATCCGCCTCATCACATTCACCGATGATGGGATTCTTTACATTGAAGCCATTGGTGAAGAGCTGATCTCCCAGAGACCCTCTGTGACCGAATATCCTCTTCGTCTCCTCTTCTCCCTCCTTTGTTCTCCACGTCTCCCTTCCACAGTCCTCACTCCTCCTTCTTTCCTCTTTGCCTCCATCCTCACTCCTCCTCCTAGTCAACATAATGGTATTTACCGTTTCCATCACCGTCCTCCCTGTTGTTGTTAACATTGTTGTTAACATTGTTGCTGATGCCGTTGCTGAAATTCGCTGTCCTTTTGAGATGCTCCCACGGGATCTGCGATTTGCCACCATGATCCGCTCCAAAATGGCCGCCTTTGCATCTTTTTTAGCAACAAGATCATAGACAAGGACATCGTCCTGAAATTCAGACTCTTCTACGTAAGAGCCGTGCACCAGCTTGGTCGCATTGCGACGCATTTCCTGGATGTGTCGAGGAGGCAGCGGGGGAGGTGCTGGAGGAAAAATACACCCATCGGTTTCCACGGACATGCTGCCATTTGCCACATTTACCACTGCTGAAGATAAGGAATTTTCATCTGCAAAGATGTCATCCCACTCCAGCTCAAGGGCAGAGCTGGCTCTCCCTGCCTGGCAGTTATCTAAAGAGGACGGTGTGGGGGAGAGGGCAGAAGGGGGAGGACTGATGACCAAAGAGCCTATGGAGTCACTCTTGACTCGCTGTACGAACTCTTCCTCATCATCTATGTCGTCACCTGGTGTGTCAGATCGATACTCTTGAGGTGGAGGGTCGATGCCGTCATAAGGAGCTGACCATAAACGGCACACCCTGCAAGAAAATAAATAAATGAACTTATCAGATATTCTGTGTTTAACATGTTTTTTACTGGATCAGTCCCAGAAACATAAGACCTGTCACAGTAATGTCACAAAACATCATTGTATGTTACATTTACCACTGAGTTGACCATAGAGCAGTGTTGCCACAAAGGCACCATCATATGCAGTGCTTACATTAAGTACTCTGTTAGTAGGCATATTTATTCACAAATTCTTTATTACTCATTCTTTGCTTTGATCATTTGGTCACCACTGATGGAGGATCTGCTGCCAATGTCCCAGTAAAAGGCAACACCACCAGTGCAGTCCATTCACCTTGTGTCCATACTCTGATGGGTCAGGATATAGACAACAGGGTGTGGGTTTTATTGGTGACACAAGCAGGGCCTTCATAGCATTAAGCAAGTATAGTGGTTTTAATCCTGTGGCTTGTGAGTGTGTGCAAGTTTTTGGGCCAAGACATTCAGATGTGAAACACTAATGACATACCCATTAGCCTCATCTGCACTTTTTTTGCCCATTATCATATGTTAGCATGCTAACACGCTACACTAAGAGTGTAAAAAGATTTGTTTCCTGCATCTTTTCAATATTTACATTAGCCTAAGATTATTAAGCTATAATAAAGGATATAATTTTTTTATGTTAATATTGATTTCACCACCAGATAAAAAGTGAATGTGGCCACATGTATTGTTGCAGTACCACCACCACCACAAATGCTTCATTGCTTCCTACCATAGAGATCTCTTGCTGGTTTTGAATACAGGATGTGTTTATCTAACTGTGGTTAAAAAGCGGAACTGTGAACGTTAAAAGCAGTGCACCAACACTGGTGCATTGCTTTTAACAATTCAGCTTAATTTTATTTATATAGCACCAAGTCACAACAAACTCAAGGTGCTTTACTGTAAGGTAAAGAACATACAATAATTAATATAGTAACAAGAGCTGTAGATGTTCATTCATTTTTACTACTAATGTAATACTGCATGTTGACCAACAGATGACACTCTAAAACAATTTACCACTATTAGAATAGAATAGAATAGAATAGAATAGAATAGCCCTTTAATATCATTGTAGATGGTACAGTGACATTTTTCACCATTTCTCACTGCGGTTTGCTGCTTGTTTCCCCATAAGTGTTGTGATGCAGTTTATGAGAAATCCCCCAAAATTGCATTTAATTCTAATAATCAAAGCCAGGTGGCGCTGTAGTCCTTTTGCAGAAGAAGAAAGACACACTAACCTGTGGGCAGTGGAGATAGCCTGGCGGGCATCCCAGAGGTAATGAAGGTAGTTTACATCCATCAGGAAGTCTGAACCACGGCAGTAACCAACACTGTCTGACACTGATAGATCTGACACAGACACAGATTTCAGGTCAGTATGTTAGAGGTAATTGCTTATTTATACATACACTTTAACTGTACTGACCTGCTCCTTTGGGCCAGTGGATGTGCTCTGAGTGTGTGGGTGAGTTTTGGAGCTGCACTGGGCACCAGGAGGGCATTAGGAGTAGGAAAGCTGCAGCGCTGGAGGAATAACAATCCCTCTGCTTTAAGGAACAGCGCTGCTTCCTGCTCAGGTGACTGCAGGGAATCAGATACCTGAGGAGGCACAGAGAAGTCACGCTTAGTCGTAGCATACTGTGCACAACTGCCAAGGCAGGTGCAGTTTCTCCAGTGGCCACAAGTGTGTGAAGTTTGATGGGTCTAGCTTGAACAGCAATTGTGTATGCTGTGAATTTGAACATCCTAGGCCACACTGTTCTCACAGTGGTGGCCTCTATGGATAGTCTCTGTGGGTGAACATTATACAGCTCATTCACCTGGATGCTGGTGAACCTTAAAATTAGGGGCTTGGACACTGTGGCAGATTTGCCGATAAAAGCCTGAAAGTTCAGCATTTTATTAGCCCACGTTAATCAGCTCTAATTAACAGATGTGTGTCTGTGAGTTGCTCTTAGACTGACCTGAAGACCAGCTGCAGCATCACATCTTCACAGAAGAGTCCGATCAGAGTCCTGAACAGAGCCAGCGACACCGTGCCCAGCTGATGGACAAAAGGTGAAAGGTCATCTCTTTTACTGAATGACAGATCATGAAGCAGCTGCACATAGTTTTAGATGAGTGTGTCAGTACCTGGAAAGGTGTGTTGACCCTGCTGACCAGTGTGTCCAGGATGTGAACGCTGTCGTGTGTGTGCAGCAGGATGAAGGACAGGAAGGTCTGGAGGAGGGCAGGCTCAGAGATGGAGCGCAGGAACAGATCCAGGTACGCTGTGGTGGTCATCACTTCCTCCACCGTCAGCTACACACACAAAGACAAATGACTGCATACACCAGGATGTGATTAAATAATGGTTATTCCATGCAGATGTTTTTATCCTGCTAGATTTACATTAAAAATACTGTATTAATAGCTTTCCTGTGATTACATGTAGAGCACGAGGAAAGTGTCCTGTCTGGTCCTATTTGACCAGATGTACAACAGAACTACAAAGTCTTTACTGTTTTTGTAAAACCAGTGCAATACTGTTGGATGTTATGCAATGATATAGACCAATACAGCATCTAGTTCAGTTTAGTTTGTATGCAAAATAACTAAACTAAAATAAATGTGCACATAAATGTATGATACTGCTTCAGTTGGGTTTTTTAAGTCTTTTTTTTTTTTTCATTTTTATTTCCATTAATAAAAATGTTTCCCATAGCTTCTTTCAGTTTAGTTTTAGTTAGACTTTAATGATTATGGAAGAGCTTACAGTCTGTACATTCCTTTCATTCTTTTCGTTTGAGAGCTCTAGCTGCCTGTACTTTACTGAACTTTATCAGGGACATTTCTTACAGTGTACTGATGAGCTGTGGTACCTTGTGCAGAGCCGGAGCGAGTACAGGCACGAGGAAGCCGTTGTAGATGTAACCCAGCAGCTGAAAGCGGATGGAGGGATGAGCCACCTGAGACAGACAAAGACACGCTTAGTGTGCATGTGTGTGTGTGTGTGTGTGTGTGTGTGTGTGTGTGTGTGTGTGTGTGTGTGTGTGTGTGTGTGTGTGTGTGTGCGTGAGCATGTACGTGTGCTGTATGCTACCTTGGCAACAGCACTACAGAAGTCCAGTGAGTGCAGGAAGTGGACCAGAGCAGGAACCTGTTGGCCCAAACACGAGGTAAAAGTGAGATCATTTTTCATTCATTTACTCTTGTTCAGTCAGTCCCTGATTTGTACACTCACTTAATATAGTTTTATATTTTCATATAGTTATCTAACACATACTTGTCCATATTTGATTATGCACATTTTACAGGCAGCCATTGTAGTCAAAGTAGCAGCACTTTACATTTATTTTACTATGCACACAAGTGCTGCACTGATAGGATGAGAACTCTGGCCAAGTGGGGGAGGTAGGGCAAGTCAGAATCTTTGCTTCAGTGGTTTAAAACTGAAACCTGACAAAGACAGCAACACAAGCACTCCACACACAAAAAGGTGCACGTACAGATGGGCAGGGAGCACCCCTTCTTATTCCTGTTGCTTCATTTGCTGTCACGGATTCATTCATTCATGATTTCATCCTGTCACCCCGCTGCTGTGTGGTTGTTACCTGCTGCCAGTCCGCCTGCTCCAGGTGGTGCCAGTCCTCACTGTAAACCTGCAGCCGGGCTGGAAGAGACGAGTACAGACCAGACAGACCTGTGGCCAGCACCTACAGCACGTACGCACACACACACACACATACACACACACGCACACACACACACACACACACACACACACACACACACACACACACACACACACACACACACACACACACAGGTTTCCATGAAAATTACGTTCTGTAGCCAACTAGCAGAGAATCAGTGCACACAGAAGGCTAGAAGATAAAATATGGTTCCCTGATCTTTTTTTTTTTGGTAGACTTGGTAAGTCATTTAATAAGATTTTTAAAAAAAAAAAAACCTTGAAATAAAGAGAAACAGATGGAAGCTTGTTTCTACCACTGAAAAAAACATTCATCAGCAATCGTAAAATTTAAAAATATAATTTTGGGTTATTATTTTTGGACTTACTAATTCAAACTTTTGAGAAATTTTGGATGAAAAAAGTGGCAGAAACAAGCTTCCATAGCAGCAGCCTGCAGACGCCACTTTGGCTTAAAAAATGTTTATTAATCATGATTTGTCTTCTTATACAGGAAACTGGATATACTGGAGTTTCTGGTCCCAGTAAATTCCTAAATATTTCCAGTTATTCCTTTCCAATCCAATCCAACTTTATTGGAAAGGAAAAACTGGAAACATTTGACACTTAGATTGCTAATTGCAGTTTCAGTCAATGCTCTACTGCCATCCAAGTTCATGGTGGAGTTGGAAAAATTAGATCCCGCCTGCTAAAATTCACATTAACATTGAACCCACTTGTGACATAAACTGTCGCGGTCCGTGTCATATTTGTTGGTTTTGTCATGATTCTTTGTGTTTCTATATCCTCCAGTTCCTCCTGCCTTCTGTTTCCCTCCTTTTGTCAAAATGTTTCACTGAGAACTTTTTGTCTGAAATTATTAATCTGAATTTCTGACACCTAAAACAAAAAAAACCCAAAAAGATTTTAGGCTTCAGCACTGAGGTATCAGGAAAGACAAAGATGATCAACATCAGCATCAGCGGCAGCGGTGGCGCTGGTCGTCAACAGCTGCGGTCTCGGGTCCCGTTAGCAATCAGGCAGGCGTCCAATCATGTGCAGACTTGCTAATCCCTCTTTGTGTTGGAGCCAATCTCACGCTGATTTACTAATCTGCTCTCTGCATAAAGATTGAGGTCAGCGTGTGGTCACATGGGCTTAAATCTGACACACACACACACACAGACACACACACACGCGGCACGTGCTCAGATGTCTTTGCTCGCCCTCTCACATATTACACCGCTATCCTTGCTCTCTCTCTCACAAACAGTCAGAAACTGGCAGGCTTGGAGCCAACATGGCTGAAGGACACAAACATGTTCTTCAGTTTCTATATATTTAAAATTTTTTTGCTTTAACTTTTGCTTGTAACTCACTGTAGCCTCAAATAAGCCTTTATTAACATTAAGGTTTATTCTATTTTGTAGTGACTCAAGTTTTTCTCCGGATGTTTTTATTTTCTCTTATTTGCGTTTGTTTTTTCCTCCGGGTTTCCCTCCTAAGCCCCCTTTGTCACTTTCCACTGTAGTTTTCCCTCAGTTTTCCGCTCCTCCTCTCTCTCCATATCCGTCACACGCAGTCCCCGAGGAAGCAGTATGAGCTCATTAGTTTATTGCATAACTTGTGCTAATGAGATTACAATGCAGAGAGGGATGAATGGGGGAAAGCGCTCATACACTGTGTTCAAAAACTACTGATTGTATTCATTAAACAGCCATCTGTTTCATAAAAAAATCTGTTAAATGATCAAGGGTCGGGCTCTTAAGGGGCCTTTTTAGTCTCCTAATTCCTTTCATTTCTCTCCTTCTCCATGCAGATTGTGGTATTAATGAACGTTATCAACATCTGAGCAGAAATTCTTTGGATTTCTTCACACTCAAGCAAGTTTCAAGAAATTCAGCTAGGCAGCGTGCACACAATCTTGCTGACAAATAGACAAACGAAAAGCCTCAAAAGAAAACAGAACTTTGCTTCACCTCAGCAGAGGAATAAACACCCTTTTTTTTTTACTTCCCTGCAAGCTGGAAGGTATGTGGAGCTTAGATCAGTTTAACTGGGATAAAGGGGGTCTGTGTGAGACAAAGTGGCACCTCAGTTTGGGAGGAACTGAACACTCCACAGATGTGACCGTTTCTTCCCAGTTTCTTAGCATAATGCAAACACAGAAAGGAGAGCCCCTTCTTGTCTTAACCTATCACCCCTTTCATTTTGACCTTATTCAGTGTTGTAGGTACTGACCATGTCCTCTTTTGACCTTCACCACATTCACCTGTCATCACTGCTTTAAGGTTGAGGTAAGAGCAAACCACCAAAGCCCTGTCCACACAGGAAGCGATTCACATTTCAAGTCACTTTATGGCTAATAGTTACAGAAATCAAGAGCTCCAGTTGCCTGGGTAACCCTCTAATTAATTTATGACCCTGTCATGTGTCAATCAGCAGTTTCCTTCATTTTGATTGTCACTTCAGTCTCTCCCCTCAGTGCTGAGCAAAGTTCATCTCGGGACTTGCTCGCTTCATCCTTCATCATCAACATTTTTTAGACTTGTGCACATTCAGGCACACATACAGTTTTGGACAAAGACACAGTTCATGAAGGTTTGCCTCTGTACACCAACACTGACCACCACAATCAGTGTGTGACTGAAGTGCAGACTTTCAGCTTTTATTCGAGAGGGTTTACAAAAGCTTTTATACACAGTCCCACATTTTCAGAGGCTCATAAAAAAATGGATAGTTACTAACAAGCAGTTCTGGCCCAGTGAGGCCTGTTCCCTTATTATTTAATGACAACCAACGCAGATGAAAAATCTGGAGTTGATTTCAACTTGAACTTGGCAGCTTTTTACTTTTCTTTAGCTTTACAACATCGAGCCAAGTGGAGGGAGAGGTATTATTGTCAATGACTACACTCAAGAGACATAATGGAATTAAATCGAATCATAGATGGAAATATGGAGGGTTTACACCAAAGTGCAAACACATGGTTACAGTCGAGAACAAGAACATCAGGTTAGAGTTTGCCAGAAAACATCTGAAAGAGCCTGAACGAGTCTGTTAAAGAAAAGGAGAAACAAATGAAACCAAGATGAACTTGTACAGAAATGATGGGAAGAATAAAGTATGGCAAAGGGGAGAAACAGCTCATGATCCAAAGCATGGGCAGGTATGGCTGCTAGTGGAACTGGGTCACTAGTGTTTATTGATGATGAGACTGATGATAGAAGCAGCAGGAGGAACTGGGAAGTGTGCAGGGCTGCACTGCACTCGGCTCTCAGTTTTAGAAAGAAAATCAGTGCTTCACAGTGTAAATGGATGATGACCCAAAGCAAACTGCAAACACAATACAAGGGTTTCTCACAGTAAGCAAATTCTTCAGTGACCAAGTCAGTCATCTGATCTCAACCCGACAGAGCAGCTCTTCAGTTATCAAATATACAACTGAATACAGAGAGACCCACAAACAAACAGCAACTGAAGGGAGGAAACACAGAATTTGGTGACAATCGCGGGTTCTACATCAGCCGGTTATTGACCACAAAAGATTTTCATCCAAGTATCAAAAACAACCGTTTGATTTAAAATGATGTTAGTTTATCCCGTTAGTTTTGAGCCTCTGAAAATGCATAAAAATGTCTGTAATTCCTAAGCAGTTATCTTTTTATGCTGTTCATTTAAAAGAGGTTTTTATCCTTGATTTTGTGTGTTTGTTTACTTACAGGACAGAAGTACGTGTTCTCTGCAATGTGCTGAGCGACTCGTGGCTCGGAGGCTGACAGAGACATGATGAGCAGCAGAGCATCTCGGGCCTGTTGGCCTACCAAACCCTGTCTGAGAGAGCGATAGCATAAAGCTGTGGGTTTTGTACACTTCTGAAGTGCATGTATTTACCTGTGTGTCTTTACTCATACTGCACCCACCTGTGCGTGTATGGTATGAGCAGGGAGAAGAGCAGGAAGTTGGCGGCTCCCTGGTCCTCGCTGGTGTGGAAGAACAGTTCGAGCACAGAGGGATCTTTGACCAGAGCCACACAGAGCTGGTTCAACAGCAGAACCAGCTCCGCCTCCACCACACCACCGGTGTCTGTAGGGGGAAACACAGGTGATTTAAAGATCAGGTAAGCAATTAAATGTCTTACTGGCCAGTGGCTACACCTCCAGCCTCATAATTAACCACTTAAACCCACTTTGATCTCATTAGAAAGCTCAGCCAACTGCAGGATTCCAACAGGGCTGGATGGAGCAATTTAATAAAAGTGTCTGTCAAAGAAAATCTGTATGACCTTGTTTGAAATAGCTTTCTTTGTTTGCTGTGTGAATTGCTACTTTTATTTTTCCACAGTATCTTTATGAGGCATCAAGTGAAACTTCAGCTACTTTTAAATGTGCTTATTGTAAACAGCTGAGTCTAAAAGTAGTTTAAAACTTTCCTTAACTAACTGAAGCTATCGATTAAGCACCCTCTCCTACTTTATATCCAAAACATCCATGTACTGTATGGAAGAGATGGAAGAACTGCTCATGCTGAATTTAGGCTGAGCCGCACTTTAATGCAGTACCACTTTGTACCACAAGATGGTGCAGTGATCATCGTAACCTTTATTTGGCTTGCAAAGTCAAATTTTATGCATTTCAGCACTTTCACCTCCCACTCACCAGTTGCAGCCCCGGCGCAGGAGGCGAGCAGCATCATGAGCGGGCGTAGAACCGGTTTGTGGTGCAGCAGAGGCTGTTTGGCCTGAGACAGAAGCATCTGGTACATCCTGAGCTGCTCCAGCTTCATGTCCTCAGTGAACTGTCTCCTCAGGCTCCACAGAAACAGCCTCTCCATCACGCCCTCCAGAACCACAAACTCCAAGATCGGACCCATCGCTCCCCCTGGTACCAGTGCGTTAACACCCATGAGACCCGGTATGCTACAGGATTTGTCGCACAATGAGACATGATTTCTTTATTCCTACCTTGTCCCGCCTCTTCCTCCATCAGCAGAAAGAGCATGTGCTCCACATAGTTCTGGACGGCGCTGGCCTCATCAGCTGGGATGGGACCGAGACGTAACGCTCCACTGCTGCCGCTGCTACCGTGACCTGTGAGGAAACTCAGCGCGCTGGTGCTGCTGCGACTCGGCTCGTGTTTCTCCAGGATCTTCACCACCTGTGCAAAGACAGAAACATGTGTTTTTATTTTGACTTGCATTTGTTTTTAATGGTACCGTTTTCACTAACAGTAAAACGTGCCTCCTCCAGTGTACGTTAAAGGAGAAGTCATTTTGAGCAATTTCCTACAGTTTGTGGGCAAAATGTAGCTTTTTTTGGCTCCAATAAATGACACAGGTAGCAGCAAGTGACATTACATCAAATTTGGATGGTTACTGAATGATGGATGGATGGATACTCTGGTCTGAATCACTTGGTAAGTTTTTTCGGTGGCTTGGCTTTTTTTCACTCGCAGAAAACTTGAAGCAAAAAACAAAATGTGTCACTATAAACCACGTGAAAATGTTCAGTCCATTTATTGGCCAAATGTGTCTGTGGCAGGAGCAACCAAAGTAAATATAGGAAGAAGGTGCTCTGTTGTGAACTAATGGATAACATGGAGAATTTACTTTATTTTTACAGACTGTGTGCTTTGTACATCTGTGATACTGCTGTATCCTAGAATGCAAAGCACACCTGGTAGTTGGGCTGGATTGAGGTCAGATCACATTCTCATCATAAACAAACTGCTCGGGAGTTTGTTTCAAACTGCGATTACTGTGTTCACATCTGCAAACATGAACTGCACCAAGGTGGAAAACAAGGTGGAGGTTGATTTAAGTGAAACAGAACAGCTATAAAAACAGACTAAAATGTCTGCTGGTGTTATGCATAAGTCAGAGTTTAAAAAACTATGACCTTTCCATAATAATGTACGTGTGGTGATTAAATTTAACCAAACAAAAAAATGAGCCTTAAAAAAGGTCAAGATAAGACCCAATTCAAATCTCTTGTCCCAAAGGAATTTTATACACACCTATTTCTTTTCAGTAACAATTATATTTTAAACTGCATGGAACAAATCACCAATATGTTCATTTAACTGAAAGATTTGTTTAAATTGTACAGTTTTACACATAAATCAATTATGTATTACAGTTTTTTTATTTGTGTATAAACATGAGAATTTTATTGTTGCAAGACATTTAAGATGCAGCAGAAGACAGATAGCTGTGGGAGGGGGTGAACAAGAGATGAATGAAACAAGAATGTAATTCACTGTCTGGACTTGTGTTAACCTTTGACCTCAGCTGCTTCAGACAAGGACCACATACACATACTCACAAACACTTGCACACATGCACAGGCGATGCAGAGTGTGTGTGGGTTTTCTTGGCGGCGATAGAGAGCGATTTGTACTAAATAGAGCCTGTGTTTAAGGGCCAAAGTCTGACCAGTAATGCCAACACACACACACACACACTCACACACACACACACACACACACACACACACACACACACACACACAGTCATTATGAGTGAAATGAGGTCAGGCCAGGGAGGCAGAAGAGACAGAGACTAAAAACATGTCAGTGAAGTAACTTAATCTGTCTGTGAGGCATTGCATTGATTGATCGATGGGGATGAACATGCTGTAGGAAGAGTGTAAATTGATCACCTGGGCCCAGTGGTTCCTAAACACAATCATGCAGGTCTCTGGGTCCACGCCTCTCAAAGTGAGGGACTTCTTCCGATGTCCCCCGATCACTACAGAGGCCATCATTCTGACTGACTGTCAGGCAGCTAAAGCATGATCCAGCTCAGTGCGTGGGGGCTGTCTGATGGAAGCACCGGGGGGCATTTACCTGACTCTCTCTGCCCAGGATCAGTCTCTGGCCCTGGGCTTGGTGGGCAGCAGCTAGCCTGCAGAAGGTGGAGGAGGACAGAGAGGAAAATTTTAATTGTTCATGTCATTAATGAGGTTAAAGGGGTTATAGGGGGAGATGGTGGGTGAAAGTTATACTGGAGTGGCTAAAAAAACTCATGTTATTAATGCACTGTGTGCTGGCATATGATGGCATGGTGCTACACGCTACATTTTGGGTCTTTATTTCCCAGTCTTTGTCCTCGGACACCTCAAGATGTTATGGTGGAGCTTGGCCTTGACGGTCTGACCGTGGGGGACAAGTTCATGGATCACAACCACAACCGCATACTAGAAATCACCTTTGACCTTTGCCTGATGCTCCTTCACAACACTGCAGACTGACTAAAAGCCCCTGTTTGGTCTCTGAGGCGCAGCCTAAAACTCTCATCATCCATGATGACCCCCTGACTTTAAAGTCAGATTATTTTGACACAGAAGTTTATGTTTGCTCTCTGTGCAAGTTTGACATCTGTGGCGAAACAGCAGAAGTGCAGGTTCAAGTGGTCACACCAGGACTTCAATCTAAGTATAGCAGCCGCACTAAGAAGCCGTACTTCCTCCACTGTGACATTTGCTGGAATTTTGACGGTGCAGTGATCTATGACCAAAGAATACAGTATATTTTTAGCATAGTTTGCTTCCTTCCAGGCAGCCGCTGGATTCGGTTCATTTCTCTACATCATGACAATCAACTTCCAGAGATTTGAGGCTGCAGGAAAGTAATCCAAATATATTTTAAGCTGTGCTTGGTCCAGTAAAGCCATGTCTGTTAATGTAATGGAAATTTGTGATGTCAACCTTTGAAGTGACCACAGAAAGAGTACTGCAAGAGTCTCCTAGTTTTTGATTTTTATCCATCTGACTGATGATCTTCCCTCTAAAGTTTTTGGTTTTGCATGTAGTCATGTGCTTTCTGATTCTTTTTATGTTTAGTCTTAATGTCTTATGTAAAGCACTGATACTCTCCAACCAGAGGTCACTGATCACAGAGGATTTTTTCAGGAGGAAATCCTCTTATTTTAACTTTGTATAAATCTGACCATCACAATCACAGAGCTCTGTCCTTACTCTGTGTCAGTATATCTCTGTGTGTGTGTCCACAAACTAGCAGCAGCAGCCAGGATGTAAGGCTTGTCAGTTGAAACAAGCAAACAGGAAAAATGACATCAAGTCCCACCCTGGGCGTTCCAGGACATTCCATGAATTCCCATGGAGGTCTCCAGGAAATCACCGGACGGTTACTACTACCTTTGTGCTGCTGCTGCTGCCGCCGCCACTGTGATGTCATGGACAAGCGAGCCTGTTCCCTGCAGTCCTAAAGGAGAGAGAGAGAGAAACACACACACATAGGCCATTACATCAACTTACACTGGTTTCAGTAAATGTAAGGATTTATGTATGGGCTTGATTTATGTCCCCACAACATGAGTTAACCAAGAACACACAAACACACAGTTTACAAATCCATCCTTAACCATCTGGGACTCTAATCTGTGTGTGTGTGTGTGTGTGTGTGTGTGTGTGTGTGTGTGTGTGTGTGTGTGTGTGTGTGTGTGTGTGTGTGTGTGTGTGTGTGTGTGTAGGATAAACAGTAGGATTTTGGTCCAATTTCCTGCCTGGATCGCCAAGTTGATATGATTGGGTGTGTGTGTTTGTGCCCATTTTTGTGAGGACAAGTCTGAGCTTTTTTTACATGTTGGGAGCATGAACACTTTTCTTAGCTCATGACATGTTTGTGGAGAGATTTGTATGATTAAAGAAACCTGCAGCATTTAAAACTCTGAGTTTTAGATGCTGCATATTGTCCAGGCTTCACTTTGTAGCATATATAGAGATAGTTACAGTATACTGCTACATAATAGCCATTTGTGCATAAACACAACCACCATTAAAAAAAAACAAAACAAAACAGAAAAGCTTACAGAAAGGTCTCGAGCAGAAACACAAATTAAGCAGTTTTTGTGCTGCCCTAATATAAGTTATCATCTCAGTTTGGACCTGCCTATAAAACATTAAATCACTCCATCAGTGCCAGAGGGCAAAAACTTCTTCTTGTTCTTTTGCCCCGTTTACCCCCACTGCTTGTTTCTTTAATTCCTCAGGCAGTCAGAACTAAAACGAAATCAATCAAGCTACATCAGTTTACTTTTTTATAAAAGTAAATTAGCAAAAATGTCCAAATACCTGTGGTACCAGCAGTTTGGTCTCTCCTGTGTTATTTTTGTGGAGCCAGAAATGACCATATTTGAACAAGAATGTGTATTCCTAAGTTATGAACTAAACCCAGCAACCTGCATCCATAAACTTTACAGATACCTGTTAACCAGTGCTAAGTAACAGACTATATTATTTTTCAGATAATTACAATATAATGCTCCACATGGCTCCGTAATGTGGTGATTTACACATTTATGTAACAAGGAAACGATCCCTGGTCCAGTATACAAATGCTAAATTAAACATGTAGAGTGCCCTGCTGTGGTGACCCCTTTCAGGATAAGGCAGCAGTTAAAAGAAGCTTTAACAATAAACGGTATCAAACTGCAGAAAGGTCCAGTTCATTGAGTTAAATCAGCAGATACTGGACTACATCAGCTAACCTCTCTACAGACACCTGTCAATCACAGCGGCCACACCCCTAAATTAACAGTATCCAGATGGATGAGATAAAAGGACCCCCCCCTCCCCAAGTACAGTGATTATTAAGCTGTAAATATTGGCATTTTAAACTGGGAGTCTATGGAGATACTGTAGAGTCACATTTGGAGCCTCAAGTGGTCATTAGAGGAACTGCAGCTGCTGACTTCATTTCAGAAAAAAAAAGAGGTAATCTGAGATGAGACAGTGGTGTTTAATCCCAGGCCGGCTCTTTCTGTGTGTGTCAGACGGTCACATGCCATCACACAAACCAGGGATTAAACACACACACACACACACACACACACACATACAGAGAGAGACTTGACCTGAAGTCCTTTCTGACCTGGTTTTAAAATCATTTCAGGCATTTAGCTGATTGAGCTTTGACCATGAAAATAAAAAAAACACCTCGCTGTGTTGTTTAATGGCACTTCAGTAGGATATGTCCTGAGGCCTGATGTGGAAATCAAAATTTAATCTTTGGTAGACCTGCAGCAGACTTTGTTTGCATTCTTGCTCTTTTAAAGTCATTTCCAAAAGAAAGCTAAAGAGCAGCAGATAACGTGGTTGGAAAACTGTTTCTGGAGGGAAACATCTGATTATTATGTCCTCATACCAAACTGAGAGAATAGGCCGTGTGTAATGGTGTGTTTTTATCAATTGATCTGCTCATCAGATCACACTGATGTCTTCAAATTGCTCGATTTATCACGACAAGCAGCTGGACCAGTAAATATATTCAAATTTCAGAAACAACAAAAGATTTGTTACAAAATATCAGAGTTAACATTGAATTTCATCCAGTTGAACTATTAATTATTCATTATTAATGTTTTAAGCTCTCTAAAACTATTCACCATAATCATTTTGCTGTTTTTTACATGCATTTAACTGAACTTTATTCTCAAATACCAATCAGGGAATCTGGATAATGGCCCAATAGTGCCAGGATTAGTTATTATTTTTATGCTGCTTCATGTGTCTATTATAACTCTACTGAAAATGTACACCTGAATAAAGTATCGTTTCCAGTGAGTCCTCTTTTTTGTTGAGTTTATTTGTTTAAATGTTTTCTTGTCAAATTGTCTTTCTTTTTTTCTGCATGTCTGTTTATTAACATGCTGTAAAGTTATATCACTCCAGCCAATAGTTTCACATTTTCACAAAGGTTTGTGAAAGCTCTTATACCTTTCCTTTTTTTCAGTCATGTACAGTTATAGTGGTGGATGCTCATATTAAACATGACCAAAGCTTCAGATAATATCAGTGTAGTATGTAGACGTGATCCCTGAGCGCCAAAAGCTCAAACTGCTCTAAAAACCAAACTTCAGACAGGACAGCTTTTTTTTTTTTTTTTTTTACTCTTGGCTTTGTATGATGTCACAGAGAGATTTCCTTAATATGGTCATTTCAGGCACAGACGTCACTGTCATCCTTTTGACGAGGGGCAGCCAATCAGAGGACAGTTTAAGTTCAAATGGCTTGATTTAGGCAGCAGATGAACTGAGGGGCTGCACCAAGACTTGGGATGAAATAAAGATAAACAGGATTTTTTTTTAAACTGTGAATCATAAGAAGCAAATCAAAGAATAAAACCATGGAGCTGGAAATGAGCAGAGAAGGTCCACTTATCTCAAGAAACGTGGATGGAGAGGGATCACATAATCTGTGACCCAGCAACCGTCTTTGCTCATTGTTTATCATCCAGTTTCAGTGTTAAAGGGTCAAACTTAATGAGGACCTCTGACCGTCCAGCACAAACACACCGGTTTACCAGCATTGTAATGGAGTGGAACCGCACCTGTATTTGGTGAGGTTTCACGCTTTAGGGGAAGCCTGAGAAAGGTCACAGCAGGTGGAGGCGTTTGGAGCACACTGAGTTGTTTAGTGCTGTTTGTTTTGGATTTACGACCGCCTTCAAGAACAGCCTGGCTGCTTTTTCACAGTGCAGGGACACTCTGTGTTTCCTTATCTGGAGGGTCGATGCAAGATGAGATAAAGCTCTTTGATTAGAGATTAGAGCTTCAGGACTCAGATCCCACTGTAACACCTGTGTATATAGTTTTATTTTTTATTTTACTTATCAGCAAAGTCCCTCCAGAAGCAAGGTTTCCCACTTTGCAGCAATGTGGGTAATGCCTCCAGGCAGTTTTCTGGACAACTATTTTAAGACATCAGGGAATTTAACTTTAATTTAAATGCTCACAAGACACAAAAATTGCACGTATAGAATCAACAGTCGGATCTGATGAAAAACTACTTTTAAAGTTTCCTGATTTTCCCCCCAAAAAAAGTTTTATAAATGTTTGTTCTTCCTGGAAGTTATACTTCTATTACAATCTTTGCTGCTGCAGAAATTCCCCAAATTCACTTCAGGATTGAGTGCTGCGTCTCTGTTATAATATCTTTGATATTAATCTGCTGTTCATCTCAGTCTGCATGAGAGCAAACTCGGTCCCTCCAGCAATGCCACTCCACTTGAGGACAGAACCAGAGGAGCAACGTAGCTTAATACATTCACTCAGTTATGCTCCTGAAGTATGCGGTTTTAATGTGCTTTGAGCCTTTCTTTGTTACTTTCTGAGACTACTGCACTAAATTTTGGATGCAAATGTTTTCTTTGCACTCCAAACCATTTATTTTAAAGCTTTAGTTACTTCTTATTTGGCACATTAACAATATAATAAAGGTATGAACATCTATTCAAATCAAGTGAAACGACAGCTCTGAGTCACGTCAAAGGATTTCAGAGGCCTTTCCTTCCTCTTTAAATGGCAGGTTTGAAAACATCCTGGAAGACAGCGGACTGCGAGTCTCAGGAGATGGTTTTGTGTTTGGCTGCGTTTGCTTGTAAAGCTTCTTCACACAATACTGGAAAACAATCATAAATCATCAAAACAATCATAAAAACATACTTATAAATAATATTGTTATAGACAAAGGTATGCAGCAGTATGTCGGCCAATAAAAGTTGAATCAATAATTAGGATCTACTAATATTGTATATGATTCTGCATAATGAGTATTTTTACTTTGGTATTTTAAGGTTCTTGGGATACTATAGCCTTGGTACCTTAGTTACATACTTCTTTCTCCACTTGGCAAAACAGTTTTTCAACATATAGTTTCAGGCTCTTTATAGCTGTTTGTTTCTCCTAAATAAAATGACTTTTTTTTATCATTTTTATTTGTTATAACAATGTTTTGGCAATAATCTGGTCCATAAATGCAGTTTGTTGAAGCCATATTTAACATATTCTCTTGGTGTAAACTTACTTCGTTTTTCAGCACTTTATTCTGTTTCTGTATTTTGTCTTTTCCATCGTAATTTGTTTATTTCCTTTCTATGACAGTTAACGCTCCCCTGAAAGTGACTCCACACTGCAGCATGACAACATTGTTAATCACAACATAATAAATCTGCACTTTTACCGGTTAAACTGCGCCAGTCGCTTCTTACTTCGGCTGCCTCTCTGAACTGTTGCTTGTTATTCCCAAATTGAGAAAATAAGTTGCTAAAAGCCGCGTAACGGTCCAAAAACGTGCGTAAATCCTGAGGTTTGTTGTTTTAAAGCGGTCAGGTTGCGCTGTTTCTGCGCGCTGCCGCGTTTCTGAGGCTTTAAGCGGCTCAGCTGTCAATCACTCAGCTGCCGGGCGCTAGGTAAGACGTGACCACGCCCACAGATGGTAAACGCCACGCCTCCAAAAGAGAACCAGAGGGAGCGAGAGAGACAGAGAGAGAGAGACAGAGAGAGAGAGAGAGAGAGAGAGACAGAGAGAGAGAGAGAGAGAGAGAGACAGAGAGAGAGAGAGAGACAGAGGGAGAGACAGAGAGAGAGAGACAGAGAGAGACAGAGAGAGAGAGAGAGAGAGAGAGAGACAGAGAGAGAGAGAGAGAGAGACAGAGGGAGAGACAGAGAGAGACACAGAGAGAGAGAGAGAGAGAGACAGAGAGACAGAGAGAGACAGAGAGAGAGAGAGAGAGAGAGAGACAGAGAGAGACAGAGAGAGAGAGAGAGAGAGATCATACAGCATATGAGAAAAAAATAAACTTTTATTTGTACGTGTTATTACACAGTTACAGTTTTTCTTTAGTTATTATTTTGTAGCCTGTCAAACATTCATTAGTGCTACTCATTTTATAGATTAATATTTTCACTGTAATTAATTTAATTAACAGTTTCTGGATTAATCAGATCTCAGTCTCTACAGAAAAACAGCAGTCACAGATTTATTGCACAGCGATAGCTCTAGATGGTCACCACTTTATGAACAAACAAATAGGCTATATTAAACAAGTAATCAATAAAAATAAAGGCAGCAAATGTGCACATGACTAAATGTAGGCTTATTTCATTATTAGGAAAGTTGTTATTCAAATAATTTAGTTAGTTAATAAGATAAAATTTACTTTGTTTACACAAAATTGGGAAAGTCTTAGGTTATATGACTTTAAACACAAGCAATAACAAATAAAATCTCACTGTTGCATCACAGCTAGAAGTTCTGGGTTCGATTCCACCTTGGTCCGGGCCTTTCTGTGTGGAGTTTGTATGTCCTCCTCGTGTCTGCGTGGGTTTCCTCCCACAGTCCAGGGACATACTGGGTTAGGTTAACAGGTGATTCTAAATTGCCCAAAAGTGTGAATGTCGTCTGTCTTATGTTGTTCGCTTCCCATCATTTCTATGGCATCTTTAGAACTGTATTTTAAATCTTTTTTTTATACATCTTTGAAATATTTACATCAGAGTTAAAAGTATAAGTGCAAATACTAAAATTTTACAGTAATTTATTTTTACTTCAAAATATATTGTTCTGAAGCGATAAACATGTGAAAAACATCAGTGAATGCTGAAGAAATACATCATAATTTCATTTGGGATAGTACAATATTAATAAGCCATTACTAGCATGCTTTAGGTTTTGTTAATTAATAATAGAGAGGTTTCATTAGTAATTGAATTCAACATCAACAAATAACTGTAACATGAAACTGAGACGTGGCCTTAAATCCTTAAAGTAGGATTATAAATATTAATGCTTAAAGTCTTTATGAAAGCTCAGTGATGCACCTGCTTTTTTTCCTCAAGTGGAGACGTCACAATGTGAACAGAAAAAAGTCCCCCCCCCCCCCCCACACACACACACACACACACACACACACATAGTATCTCCCCTCTCTTCTTTAACGAAGCTTTGTTAATCAGGATGGAAACGTCTTGTGTTGGGGGGCAGCAGGGGGCGTTAATCTGAGCTGTTATAATAATAGCAGGTCACCTGGATCCAAGCCAGCTGCTCATCAGCTGCTTCACAAAGTGACCTCACTTAAAATAAAATAAATAAATAATTTTATTTAAAAGTTTATTAAGTGAATTTAGTAATGATGGTGCATCAAACTGTAAAAGCAGCTTTAGTATGAAGTGTATGACGCTCATACTTTCAGAAAACAGCATGAAGGAAATGATTGTTTTAGTTTTAATTATTGAATATAAAGGGTGAGTTTGACAGCATTATGGAGGACCAAAGCTGCCAAAATCATAAACAAACAAACAAAAAATACACATAGGAAAATCAAAGGAAATAAATAAATGAAGACATCCATGCATGAATAGGAAAGCATGTAAATAGAGGACATAAAAAAGAAAAATTAAAGATAAAATTATTGATTTATATCACATTTACAGATGAATTGTTGTCTATTTTTATATAATATATTTGGTACATTTAACAGGCTAATTTTGCACGGAGTCTTTTATTTATGTGAGTTTGGTTTTGGTAGTTTTGGAGCTTGTTGTTTCTGGATTGTGTCTTTGTGTTGTTTCTCTGCTGTGATTTGCACAGTGTGTGCAGATTTTTTTTTTTCACACCAGAATCGGGACACAATTATTTCCAGTGCCCTGTTCAGATGTGCAGCTCTGAAACCTGAAAGTCCGCGCGTTCCTCGACATTCATCAGTAGCGCACTCTTGTGGCAAAGCATTGGAACTACAATTGATTGATTAGTAATGGGCTGACTCAAACTCGTCATAATAATCAGCATTTTAGTAGAGTAGCTTGCTCGAGCGTTGCAGTGTGTGATTACTACAGAAACATCATTGTGACTCTTCACACAGTCAGCTTGGAAAATCCTCCTCAATCCTCCCCCTTCGGTTACTGCAAATGAAATGCAGCCAGCAGATAAATGCAGCTACAGTGGTGTGAAAAAGTGTTTGCCCCCTGCCTCATTTCCTGTTTTTTTGCATGTTTGTCACACTTAAGTGTTTCGGAACATCAAACCAATTTAAACAATAGTCAAGGACAACACAAGTAAACACAAAATGCAAGTTGTAAATGAAGGTGTTTATTAGTAAAGGTGAAAAAAAATCCAAACCATCATGGCCCTGTGTGAAAAAGTGATTGCCCCCCTTGTTAAAACATACTATAACTGTGGTTTTTCACACCTGAGTTCAATTTCCCTAGCCACACCTAGACCTGATTATTGCCACACCTGTTCCCAATCAAGACATCACTTAAATAGGAGCTCCCTGACACAGTAAGGTCCACCAGAAGATCCTTGAAAGCTACACATCATGCCGAGATCCAAAGAAATTCAGGAGCAATTGAGAAAGAAAGTAATTGAGATCTATCAGTCTGGAAAGGGTTATAAAGCCATTTCCAAAGCTTTGGGAATCCAGCGAACCACAGTGAGAGCCATTATCCACAAATGGCTAAGACATGGAACAGTGGTGAACCTTCCCAGGAGTGGCCGGCCGCCCAAAATTACCCCAAGGGCGCAGCGACGACTCATCCAAGAGGTCACAAAAGACCCCACAACAACGTCCAAGGAACTGCAGGCCTCACTTGCCTCAGTTAAGGTCAGCGTTCATGCCTCCACCATCAGAAAAAGACTGAGCAAAAATGGCCTGCATGGCAGAGTTCCAAGAAGAAAACCACTGCTGAGCAAAAAGAACATTAAAGCTCGTCTCAATTTTTCCAAAACGCATCTTGATGATCCCCAAGACTTTTAGGACAACATTCTGTGGACCGATGAGACAAAAGTGGAACTCTTTGGAAGGTGTGTGTCCCATTACATCTGGCGTAAAAGGAACACTGCATTTCAGAAAAAGAACATTATACCAACAGTAAAATATGGTGGTGGTAGTGTGATGGTCTGGGGCTGTTTTGCTGCGTCAGGACCTGGAAGACTTGCTGTGATAAATGGAAGTATGAATTCTGCTGTCTACCAAGAGATCCTGAGGGAGAATGTCAGACCATCTGTTCGTGTACTCAAGCTTAAACGTACTTGGGTTCTGCAGCAGGACAATGATCCTAAACACACCAGCAAGTCCACCACTGAATGGCTGAAGAAAAACAAAATGAAGACTTTGGAGTGGCCTAGCCAAAGTCCTGACCTGAATCCTATTGAGATGTTGTGGTATGACCTTAAAAAGACCGTTCATGCTCGAAAACCCTCTAATGTAACTGAATTAGGACAATTCTGCAAAGATGAGTGGGCCAAAATTCCTCCAGAACGCTGTAAAAGCCTCATTGCAAGTTATCGCAAACGCTTGGTTGCAGTTGTTGCTGCTAAGGGTGGCCCAACCAGTTATTAGGTTTAGGGGGCAATCACTTTTTCACACAGGGCCATGATGGTTTGGATTTTTTTTCACCTTTACTAATAAACACCTTCATTTACAACTTGCATTTTGTGTTTACTTGTGTTGTCCTTGACTATTGTTTAAATTGGTTTGATGTTCCGAAACACTTAAGTGTGACAAACATGCAAAAAAACAGGAAATGAGGCAGGGGGCAAACACTTTTTCACACCACTGTAGATAAAAAAATCTGAAGGATCTCTGAAACTCCAAGGCATTGATGGCAACAGCTTCAGTGTCAGCTGCTGGCCTAGACATGTTAGTATCTGTTTACATACTCGTTGTGCAGCTCTTCATCTTTCTGCAGTGTTAGTCATGTGTCATATTCAGTTCACCTCAGTTCAGTTTACAGCCCATAATGAAAGTTCTGTTTGCAGCGGGGCTCAGCTCACACAGGCGCTTACAGTATAAAGGACTTCCTGTAGTGATTATTTGCATATCTGATTCTATAGCTGTCCTCCATGCTGTACTTTTTCTGCCCAGCTAGCTGTGTGACAGCTGAACGCAGTCATTCAGGTTGGTAGAAGCTCTCACAGAGCTGCAAACTGAGTGTGTAAACAAACCAACTTTAATGTTGCTTCTCTGTGAGCATTAATCTCTCATTTATCACTGCAGGAGTCTCATTCATGGCGGCCTATTAAGAGACAAACCTTTATGCCCTTCTTGGCCACACGAACTGGAAACTGCATCACACATTCACAAGAATCAAAGTCTAAGTGTGAGATGACTCAAAACACCACTAAATGAAGGATTCACGTTAAACATTAACAGTCCCACGAGTCTCTCTGCTTGTTAATGCACAAGTGTTTCAAGTATACATTCAGTGTGATCACATTCAGTAATAACACTGTGTTTGCAGTATATACTGTATGCTGCTGTCAGCTACATTCTGTATCGTTGCTTTCTGAACATTTGAAGTCATTTTGCACATCTTTACTGTCACTTTGTGGCTCTTGACTTCTTCCACATCAGAATTTTTGTAGTTTCATATTTGTCATTTATGCTTCTTTTGCATCTCTTTGTTGGACCTCTCACACTTTTACACCTGTTGTTGGTCCTTCTTGTCTCTTTCTTGGCCTTTTGTGCCTTTGTAGTTATTTTAAATGCCTGCATGATATGTGTACTTTATGTTTGTCCTCACCCATTTTGGTTGTTTTGCACCTGTTTGTATCTGATGTCTTACTAGTCATTTCACTTTTTTTTTTTTTTTTTAAAGTTTGTGTCCATCAGTCTGTAGATTTTTTGAGGGATTTTATGTCTTTTTGTAAATATTTTGAGGCCTTTTGTATCTTTCTGTATGTGCATTGTGCTGGTTTGTAAATGTTTCAGCGGTATTTTGTGTTTCTTTGAAGCTATTTTGCATCTCTTTGTCCCACTTCTGTGTCTCTTCGCAGATATTTTAGTTAATTTTGTCCCACTTTTGAGCCTCTTTGCAGATTTAGGACATTTTGTGTCTCTTTGTCCTACTTTTGCGCCTCTTTAAAGAGTTTTTGGTTTATTTTGTAACCCTTTATCCCATTTTTGTCTCTATGCCGACTGAAGAGGATGTTTTGGGGCATTTTTTTCCCCTCTCGTTATATATTTTTGCGTGCCCGTATATTATAGCGGTGTTCAGGTGTACTATTCTCCACCCTCTTGTTCCGCCTCTCTACCCGATTACTTCTTCCAGCTCTTCTCCCAGTTTATCAGACATTATGAGACTTCGTTAGCCAAACTAACCGTTTAGTCGTCCATTTTTGTTTTTTAATTTTTCTTCTTCTTCTTCACGGTTTTTTTTTCCTCGTCTCTGTTGCTGACGTCACGCCGCCGGAGCGCGACCGGGGAAAACAGGGAAGCTTGGAGAAAGTGTCATCCGAAACTCACCGCGAAGATAGTTGTTGTGTTTGTAATAAGACTTTATAGCGTGTTTTTACGCCTCGAAAGCTGCCGGACACGGAGTGGAAGTGTTCAGCTGACCTTGGAAGTCAGCTGTGGACTTTAAAGTTGAGGTGTTGGAGTTGTTGTGGTGCATGTTAGCGACGAAGCCAAAGCGAGAGGAGGAATAAATAATGTCCTTGCTGCCGCCGCTGCTTCTGTTTTGACACGGCTCCTGTTTCCCACGGACACTCAGGAGAAACAAAAGGAAGGAGAAGCAAAGTAAGAAAGTAAAGAAAAAAGGAGAAATGGCCGAGGCACGCTCGGAGGAAGAGGAGGAAAGCGTGATGAGGGACAATCGGGAGCAAGTGGTCCGACGACAGCCCAACGGCTCCAGAGGTAATAAAATTATCTTAATGTGTTTGTTTCAATCGTATTCCGTCTGAAAAACATCCAGTTCATTAATATATAAGGGAGACATAAGCTGTCACGAGTCTTTTAGGAAATACAACCCCATAAATTTGAACTTATATGGCCACAAACGGCCTTTTTTTTATCTGATAATCTGTATTTACGGTATGTAAATGGCGTGTACCTGTTGCACCTCCAGTCTTTTTAAAGGTATCCTAACATGCTGTTTAGCAGCTGTGGGATCCAGGATCTCTCTTTTCTGTGATATGTGTAGCATCCCTGTAAAATCCTTCATGGGACTGATAAAACTGCACCCTGACCTGCATACAGTGTCTGCTCAAAATACCGCTCACTTCGTGGTTTAACAGGAAAACTATGAAGCCTGGACCCAGTGTGGGCAGTTTTAATGATACTTGGCGTACATTTCAGCAGGAAAGGTGTTGCAGTAAGTGATGCTTTATAGAGTTTTGGCATGTTTAGAGCTGATTATGTGATTGAAAATTGGTTGGCAGCTTTTTTGAGTCATTTTATGGCTTTTTTTTTTTTTTTTTTTAAAGCAAAAATGCTTAAAGGTGTGCATATTTGATGGCTTTTTATTTTTCTGATCTCAGACCAAGGAGGCGCTTTAGATTTGGTAACTCTTGAGCGTCACTTTTTTTTTTTTTCTGCCCCTTTGTTTAACGAACCAAGGGGAATCAGTCATTTGAAACCACAACCGCACTTCTAATATGTTCTGTAATATCTGGAAAGCCGTTGTGTGAGTGTGGGTGTAACCCGCTTGCGCTCATAAATTTGTGTCTCACTGTGTGAACTTGCCGACACCGGGGTCAAAGTTCGTGGATACATGTGCAGAGAAAAGCCTTCGCGGCTGGCTGTAATGGTGCAGGCCTGTGCCAAGACTTACAGCCATTAGTTTAATGCACAAGCCTTCCTCTTTGTCTGCCTTTCGGGGAAGTTATAATTTAACGTGTCGCGACTCTTCTGGGCTTTCCTCAGACAAGTCTGTAATTCCTCAGAAAGTCTTCAGATGATGCCTTCACTTCTACCCTATGGTTAGGGCGCGGTGCATTTTTGGGAAAATTACCAAATGCTTCTTGACGTGATTATATGACTCAGTGCCACCTGTGTTGTGTCTTTTTGCGGTTGTTGTGCAAAGTTTCGAACTCATCCCGGGAGTAACGTCAGACTTAAAAATTAGACCGTGTTGGATTAGAGTTAATCCTGGGTGATATTTTTGTGGTGGCTACAGCAGGAATAATGCTGCTGTTTTGAGTTCATTTGCTAAAAACAGGCCTGTAACTGGCAATTTATTATTACATACTTGTTTTGACTTTAAAATACTAATAACATAAAAAAAAATGACAGTTATTTACAGAACACACTAATCGTCCCATAGCAAGACTATGACTGTATGTTTTATGTATACAGCCAGGAGCACTAGATTGTTTTTGTTTTTATTTTAAACATAGTTAACTTTTGTTTTAAAAAAAGAAACTAAAACCATTTTACGCTGTACTTTAGTGAAGTGTCAGCACAGCGTGACTGCAAAAAAGAAAGTACTGCAGTGAGACTGTTCATTTACTTTTGAGATCATCACATCTTTTGCACTAATTTGGCAAACATTCATCATGAGCAGGCTTATGCTGCATCATACTTAATAGATGGTGTAAAAGGTGGATGCAGTGACCATGACGTAACCCACTGGTTTTGGACTGTGCATTTTGAAGCTGGGAAGCTTGGTTAGCAAGCTGCATTCAGAAGCTCTGCAGGAGAAACACATATAACCCATACACCTATGGGAGCTGCTCAGACATGGAAAACCATGCCATGAAGCTCCCGGTGCAGTTTTTGTGCTGATGTTAATCCCAGAGGAGGTTTGGAGTGCTGATGACGTTGATGCACGATGCACCTCAGCACTCGGCGACCCTGCTCTGTAACTTTATGTGGTCTGACACTTCATGGCTGAGTTTCTGTGCTAAACACTTCCACTTCACAGTACTACCACTTACAGTTAATTGTTGAATATCTAAGAGGGAAGGAATTCTACAAGCTGACTTGTGCCAGCGTTGGGATCCTGTTCCAGCTCCACACTCAAAGAGCCATCCACTCTTTCACAAATGTTTGTAAAGGCTGACTGCGTGATTTTTATACACCTGTGGCAATCAGACTGAAACACCTGAATTCAAAGATTAAAAGGTGTGCCCAATACTTTTGTCCATACAGTGTACAGTACAGCTCAAAAGTGTTGCACCTGTCATTTCTATTTTGCTAGCAAAAGGGGAAATGGGGGCAAAGATTTATTGAAATGTGTTAATATAAATGTAAGTAAATTAATATAAGACAAAAAGAGTTTGTACAGTTCTAATGAGGATGACAGTCAATATTTTGTATGACCAGCTTTATTCTCCAACACAACCTAAACTCTGAGGCAGCTTTCTTGTCATTTCTTTAAGTAGTCTTCAGGAATAGTTCTCCAGGCTTCTTGAAGGACATTTAAAGCTTTTCTTTGGATTTTAGCTGCCTTTTGTTCCATTCTCTATAAAGATGATCGCACACTGCTTCAGTAATGTTGACGTTCAGTGCCTGGGAGGCCCGTCCATGACTGATAGTGCTCTACTGTGTATTTTTCTATCCAGGTTTACTGCATTGACAGTGTGTTTGGAATTATTGTAAATGTCTAGTTCTTATATAGTGCTTTTCTACTCTGTCTGAGCACTCAAAGTGCTTATACAGCATGTTTACATTTACCCATTCACACAAGCACTTCCATGAGTAACTAAGCTAAGTGCTTACTGCAGGGATCGTCAAATCCAGGCCTCGAGGTCCGGTGTCCTGCAGGTTTTAGATGTGTCTCTGCTTCAACACACCTGAGTCAAATATAGAAGTCATTAGCAGGACTCTGGAGAACTTGACTGCATACTGAGGAGGTAATTCAGCCATTTGAATCAGGTGTGTTGGATCAGGGACACATCTAAAACCTGCAGGACACTGGACCTCAAGGCCTGGATTTGACGATCCCTGGCTTAATGTCTAACATTCACACACATTCACACGCATTCACACTCTGACGCTTGCATCGGAGAGCAACTTGGGGTTCAGTATCTTGCCCAAGGATACTTTGGCATGCAGCCCGGAGCATCCAGGAATCAAACAGCCGACCTTTCGATCAGTAGGTGACCTGCTCTACCTCCTGAGCTACAGCCACCCAATGCTAAAAAAATTTTAAGCCAATTAGTCACTTTCTAGATGATATCAATCAAACTCGAACGATCTTTTTCTGCATTCATAATTTTATCAATTTTGACAAGATCTCCAACACCACTGAGTGAGATGCTGCCCAAACAGACAGAGCCTCCACCGTGTTTTACAGATGACTGTAGGCACTCACTGTTAGACCTCTCTCCTGCCCCCCTCTGTATATACTGACAGTGATTTGAACCAAAAATTTCAAATTTGGATTCATGGCTCCATCAGAAGCTTTTGTATAAGTTGGCATACATCAGCCTTTTCTTCCTGTTTCCCTTCCTTAAGAACAGCTTCTTGACAGCCGCCTTCCACTGAGACCATTTCTGATGAGGCTTCAGTAAACAGTAGATGGATGACCTGAAGGGCCAGATGCATCTCTCAGGTCCTGTGTCAGATCTTTGCTGGACCCCCACCACCACCCCCCATTTCTTAAGTACATGACTTTCAGATACTGTTCACCTGTTATAGATAGTTGTTTAGGCCTGTCTGTTCATTGTGTTTAGGTAACAAGAAACAACAAAGAAAATGAGAAGTTAGGAATAATTTTGTCTCTTAACATATTCTGAATATGAGTATACAAATATCTGGAGGCAAGGGACAAGAATTTTTGTACAGGGAGCTTCTGGTTTTTGTTTCTATTTCAAGTTTTATCAGCCAGACATGTTTGAGCAGGTTGTGGCTGCATGTAGGTGAACGGTCTGGAGGGGAACTAAGGGATGGATAACAGTGTTTTCTGCAGGTTTAGATCCCATTTGTTGCAGATCAGTGAGTGTTGCATTGTAAGTTTGAACTACAAATTGATCATTTTGGACTCACAGCTGGTGATGGAAGTCCTTACTTTGCTCTGCGGCCTCAGTGAGCTCTGCATAGCGGTGCTTGAACCAGGTCTCTGTATCAGTTTAGAGCAGCCCTCCTGCTGCAGTCCAGAATGTGGAGGAGTCTAACTGTGGGATGAGATCCCCTCTGAGGAGGCAGGTGAATGACATCAAGCAGCATCACAACTGCAACCTGGCCAGGTAGCCAGCCAGCAGGGCAGCATGAGATAGAAGGACTGCATTCAAATTAATAGTGAGGGGATTGTCCACTAGTAAAGTGAACATGCATGAAAGTGGAGTGATTGAAAGTCATTATGAACACGTTGGACTTGTATTAATGGACTTTTAATTTTGTTCATTTTGCACTCAACAGATCGGTCTTTTCTTCTTGACAGCATTCAGCATTTGTTTGATTTTCCTGTATCAAAAACAGAAAACTGAACAAAACTGAAATTTATACCAACAGATGAATTTTTGTCCTCTACTAAACTGCAACAGAAGACAAACCATGAAAAACACACATCTGGGAGCAGGTTAGAGTCAGCAGCTGGTTTAGAGAGAGTCTAAGTCAGCTGTTGTTGTGCAATAAAACCCAAACATCTGATGATCTGAGCTCACTTGGATTTGATCAGATGTGTTTCAGATACTTTTGTTTTCTCCAACTCAAGAATTTGAATTGGGAAATGTTTAGAGACATGGCAAGATTTTATGTTGATTAAAAATCCTAAACCATGTTCATGCAGGAAAACAAATGGTGTGTGTGTGTGTGTGTGTGTGTGTGTGTGTTGCTTGTGCAGCATTCCTGGACTGTTGTTTATTGTCTCTCTGTGGGTTTAACAACAATCTGTTAATGATTTTCTGAGGTTGGGATTGTCTTTAGCCCTTTCTTAGCTGTGGGACATGCGGCTCAATCAAAAGCCTTTTTTAATTTACTGGTCAAGCTGTTTATGTTTTTATAAATTAGAAAATGAGCCAAAGTGAACAGCAAATAGTTTAAAGATGAGGAAAGTTGGAATTAGTTGACCTTTTGTGAAAGACTGAGTGTGGAAGTCATCATCTGTGTATGATTTAAGGCTTTATTGGCCAGTCACATGTTTGCAGGCCGCCACTGTTTTCCCCACACAGGCTCATCTGTGAGAGTGACAGGTGATAAATGCCTGATGTGAGAGTCCCAGTTTTCATCCAGTGTCTTGAAAGGTGCCCGCAAATAAAATATATTATTATTATTAATACATAAGAAAGAGTATGCATTTACAAAAACGTGGAGAGAAAATGACCGCTGACTGCGGTCACTGCTCCTATCAGGACCAACAGCCTTTAATATTAGATTTTTTTCTTCTTTTTTTTAAAGTCAGGTAGAAAACCCACAATATTTGCTCCTCATGGCTAACAGGACGAGGAGGACACTGACGACTGAAATCAAGTTACAGAAACACATTTTCAGAACTTGCCATGAAGTCCAGTCATTTTCCTCTTTTTGGGGGGGGGGGTGCTGGTTTCATTTGTATCTAAGTTGGACAGTACAACTCCAGCTGCACTCAGTCACATCTGTTTGATATGTTTGGGTACCGACAGAATCCCAGCTGATGGGTTTTTATGATGTAGCCTGATGTGAATTTTTCCTTCAAATTGACATCAGTGACCCTGGAAAACCTCTGCCGCTTGGTGTGACTCACATCATTTTACCTCATCGCACAAACATCATATGTAATCACACTGCAGAAACTTAGCTTTGTGAGACTGGGATGGAGGATTTAGATATATTAGAGATATATTTTATTAATGTACTCCAGGTAACTATTGTTTTTGAAATGAAACAACACCCACAACAAGGTGAGGCTGCAGCCCTGACAGACGGCAGCACCTCTCTCTCTCTCTTTGCTCGTTTACATGTTCCTTTCAAAGTTATAAACTTAGGCAGAAGACAGCTGCGCTAACCAACACTGTTGTGCAGACCTTTGACGTAGAAGAAGTGTGTTTGTACGTTGGTTGTGTCAGAGTAAACTGACAACAAACCCCGCCCCCGGCAGATGTTTTAGCTGATCTGGACATTGTCCATCTCACAAACGTGTTGCTCTCCAAACACTGAATCACTGAGATAACACACAGGTCCTATTCTCCATGCTCATAATTTTCCAAGATTTGAAAAAGTTGAACTAAAATAAATTTCATTTTATGGTCATTTGCATTTTTTTGTAAAAGCTTTATCTCTTATAATGAGAAAATTTGTGATTTGTCAGGTAGGCGATAATGAATGATTGGATTGATAGTCAATATTTGCGTATCCGGATGATATCCCAATCAAATGTTACATGTTCATCGACAGTAGTGATATGCTTCTTACTGCAATAAATGAGGATCATGTGTCTTTTTTCACCTGAGACATGGGCAAAAATATCTGTTAAATGGAGTTTAATATCCAAAATCTGGATCAGATTTAGATGTCGTTTGATTTGGCACTAGTTTTTAGACTATTCGTCTAGTCTGAGTTTGTCCTCCTATTTAAAGACAATAAGAGAGTCTCCAGAAACATCCTTGGAGTGGAGACTGTCAGTGCAGACTAACATCCTGAGGTATCTGAAGAGTCACAAGATCAAGAAGTAGTGCTGCAGTTTTGGCACACTGTAGGAGGCACCAGCCATTACATGTATTGATTTACAGCTTGGACCCCTACTCTAAAAGAACTGCCACACATTTAACATCCATCCATCCATCCGTCCATCCATCCATCCATCCATCCATCCATCCATCCATCCATCCATCCATCCATCCATCCATCCATCCATCCTCTTAACACTGGTAATTATAATAATTAATGAGAAGGCTTTAAAGACCCCATAAACTGCTGTTTAATGTTAGTTTCTTCTTTTCCTTTGAGTTACTGGTTCTGTTCATGGTTAGCTAACATGAACTAATGTAGGACTATGAGAGGCAACCAGCCAACATAGTGACCTCATAATCTTTACTCAGACACGATGGCACTACCCCTGCTTTAAAACTTGAAAGACTTATTTTTTAAATCCAGTTTCATGGACAGTTTTAAATCTGTGGCAGTTTTTTTTTTTTTTTAGGCTCCATGGTGTAAATCAGGCTAAATACATGCAGTGTCTCATGTCCACTTTAAGGGAGTGCTGATTGCTGTCTTCTTAAAATGTGAGCAAGTTTCTTCAGGAAAAAAGTACCTTTTTACCTCACTAACCTCTGACCTCCTCATGGCACACAGCGAAGCCAGCAGATGATGAATGTTGAGTAAAATTTGCTGCGTTGTGCATCTTGCGTGTTTGAACACAACTCCAGCACAAAGCTGAGCCAGCCTGCAGCGCAGGATGAACATCTGGAAGTGTTAAAACTCTGATGACTCCAGCAGAATCCCTCTGCAGCCAATCGCACCCTGGCTTCCTGGATGCTCTCTGCCAATCAGGAAGCTAGCCAGAGCGGACGGGCTGTCCAGTTGGAGTTTTAGAGACAGAGAAAGTAGTGGAAAAGGAGAAAAAAACAGTGCACAGAGAAGAGAGAAGGTTTTTTTGGAGTTTTTGAAAAGAAGAGAGAGAAAGAAGCATCTGCAGAAAAATCTGCAGACACGGCAGCATTTAGTTTTTCTGGACTGCTCACACTGATCTGTTAATCAGTTTGGGGTGTGAAGGAGGAAGAAGAAAGGAGGTAGGAAATGGAAAAATACACATTTACAAAGGAAAAGATGCAGCTCTACTTTTCTTGGCTTTTCGCTCCCTTCGTTCTCATTCTCCTTTCTTTATTCATCATCTTCAAGATGTTCCAGGAGGTTTAAATGAAAGACTCATGAAAACTGTTTATTCTTGGTTTTAGTTTTTAATTTTTTTCTGCTCAGTGCTCTTTGGTGATCACAGACAATTGCCAGGGGAATGCAACATCCTCTTCCTTTTATTGTCTGCGCCTAGCTTCTGTAGGTGGCACTATTTTCTTTGTGCGCTCCACTGCGATTAACCTTCCAGCCAAACAAAAAAAATAAAAAGTTTAAATTCTTTTTCTCAGTTTAATATAGGATTATTTAAATGCATAATCAATGGGATTTCTTTTTCCTACTGTGGGAAAAAGGAAATCAGTAACTTTTAATCCCATAGTTTGGTCCATATAAATATGTTGTTTTCTCATAAAATAACAGAAATAAATGTGAACCAAAGAATTTGGTGAGAAAAGTTTCTCTAAATGTAAAAAATAGTACATTTATAATGTGAACGATAGACCAGAGGTTTTTATTAAAGGTCCAACTTTGGCTAAATTTATAGGCCCCTGGTTAGTGTAGAGACATGCACTCACTGACCACTTTATTAGGTACACCTTGCTAGTACTGGGTTGGACCCTGTTTTCCCTGCATAACTGCCTGAATTCTTCATGGCACAGATTCGAGAAGGTCCTCAGAGACTTGGGCCCATATTGACTTGACAGCATCACAGAGTTGCTGCAGATTTGTCAGCTGCGCATCCACGATGTGAATCTCCAATTTTGTTCCCCCACATCCCAAAGGTGCTCTGCTGGATTGAGATCTGGTGACTGTGGAGGCCGTTTGTGCAATGTCATGTCCAAGAGATCAGTTTGAGGTGATTTTAGTTTTGTGCTTTATCCTGCTGGAAGCATCAACCAGAAGATGTGTACACTGTGGTCATAAAGAGATACTCAGGTATGCTGTGGCGTTTAAACAATGCTCAGTTGGTACTGGGGGATCCAGAGTGTGCCAAGAAAATATCCACCACACAATTACACCACCAGCAGCCTGAAGCCCTGATACAAGGCAGCATGGATCCAAGCTTTCATGTTTATGCCAGATTCTGACCCTGACTCTGGATATTTCCTCTTTTTCAGACCGTTCTCTGTAAACCTTAGAGATGGTTGTGTGGGGAAAATCCCAGCAGATCAGCAGTTTCTGAAACTCAGACCAGCCCATCTGGCACCAACAGCCATGCCACGTTCAAAGTGGCTTAAATCACCTTTCTTCCTCATTCTCATGCTTGGCTTGAACTTCAGCAGGCCATCTTGACCATGTCCATATGCTTAAATGCACTGAGCTGCTGCTGTGTGCTTGTCTAATTAGATGTTTGCATTAATGAGCAGTTGAACAGGGGTACTCAATGAAGTGGCCCGGCAGTGTAAATGGGCAGAGATCCAGCAGTGACCAGTCAGAGATGTGGTCATATGATCTGCAAGGAAAGCAGAATAAAGGCATAGATACTACATGTATGTGCAGGCATGTAACTATGCAAACTCTATATGCCTGCATATTCAGCCAATCCCAAAGTTTAAAATAACAATTTGACCAAAGCTGACACTGGATTTTTTTTTCTCTCTTTGTGAAAGATAAATGATTTCTTTGTAACAAGCGCTTCTTTTTATCTGTTCTAAAGTCTTTTCAGTTCTTTGCCCACATGAAATGCTGAGTTCTGTAGACTAAACAGTGACTATTAGTTTACAATCCCGCCCTCTCTCTTTCTCTTCCCAGGTCGGCCTGACAGACATAAGCCAGAGCATCGTCTCAGGTACGAGGTTTCACCTTTCACTGTCTCTCTTGGCAGCTCGGGCAAAAAAGACTAACTGCTTTCAGGAAGGGTGCATCTAATCTGTCCCACATGTAGAAGACAGTTTGTGTTGGGGAGGTGTGTTTGAAGCTGAATCCAGGTGAAAGGTCTGATTGCTTTGATTTCACCCTCTCAAAGGATTTACTTTACACTACGAGTCAGGAAGTCTTTGGTTTGAAGGCACAGCTTTGCATGATTTTCTTCAGGATCCTTGCAGAATTACAGGGACTACTTTTCTCCCCTTTGGTCTGTGGTCCTGACACACTCCTGAAAGTATTTTGGCTGTTGGCCGGTGGGCATGGCAACTAGCTGGAGGAGGTGTGTGTGTGTGTGTGTGTGTGTGTGTGTGTGTGTGTGTGTGTGTGTGTGTGTGTGTGTGTGTGTGTGTGTGCGTGCTTGTGCGTGCGTGTGTGTGTGTGCGCGTGTGTGTGCGCGTGTGTGTGCGCGTGTGTGTGCGCGTGTGTGTGTGTGTGTGTGTGTGTGTTTATGGGGAACAAAGCCTCGCTTTTGTTGAGCTTATTTCACTTAAAAGACGGTGAACAAAGAATCCAAAGTGATTGTGAGAAGGTTGGTTTCATGATTTTTAAGGCTCCAAATGCACACACATACAACAGGTTAAGTTTTTTTAGTGAGTCCAGAACACAGCAGAAAGTTAACAAATCTCCATTAAGTAATTTTTGGGACTTTATTTTGTGTGTTGAAGGACTGATGTGTGACCGAGTCTCTTGACCTGAAACAGAACAAATTTTTAAACCTGATTTTTTTGATGAAGACTTCTGTCTTTGTTGGTATAGAAAGAACAGTGCAGTAGCAGGTTATACTCAGGTTATATATATATATACTCAGGTTCAAGCTTCCATTGATTAAAAACTTCAAATCAAGGAAGTGCCAAAATCTGCAGTTCCTCTAATAATCAGCTGAGATAGGGCGGGGGGCATGCTCAAACAGTTTTGACTTGTTAACTACACATAGCCCTCTGCTAGAGAATCCCTTGCTTTATCACCCTGCTGGACAGTAATGGGGCTGTAATTGAATGTCATGTTATAATCAATAATAGTTGGAACTAGCAATGGAGCCCATAAAATCACCAGGAAAATGTTTACTGAGGGCAGGAATGAGGAAAACAAGGAAGTCTGTGCTTAAAATGAAAAACTTCCTGCTTCTCACATTCTCAGGGGAGGACTGAAAAATGATCAGTCAGACCGGAACTGTGACTCCATCCCACGACTCTTAGGTTGGCGCTATGTGATGTCACCGTATCAGATTTTCTCTATGTGATTAAAAGAAATCACTATTGATACTGGATATCTGAAGAGAATTCACCAGACAGACCCAAGTTTGATATATACAGTATTTAATCAGTCCTCTTTTATGGTGTACTGAGGCCATAGGTGCACCCTCAAAAACTGAGTAGGGATGCATCAATCAGAGTGTATACATCTATGTGCAGAGGCAGGCAGTGATGTAGAAAACAACTTGTGTACATCTCTTTAGCAGATAATGAAAACATTAGCTGCAACTCTCTTTTTTAATCCTCCCTCCACCTCTCCTTTGACCATCTGTATGGCAGGGCCTTGGCTAACATTATGCATGAAGAAGCAGGGAGGCAACTCATTCCTGCTTTTATAACATCACTTTGTGAATTCACGGCAGGCCAAAACACGACCCGTCCGTCCCTGGATACTCTCTTTGTGTAAAAACATTGCTCCACTGGTGTTGGAAGATGAGCCACGGAGCTTTTATTTCATTTAAGTTCATGTAATGACTCCTGATCATCACGTTTCCTGTGGACAAGCATCTATGAATTGGCTGTTGCCCAAAAACATCTGCCATGTTCTTTATTGTAGCATTTATCTCTGTGCCAGCAGGCTTTTAAATTCAGTTAGAAATCCAGCCCTTTCTGAACCATTACAAACACTATTCGGTTTGACAACAAGTGGTTCACTTGTTCTGCTGCATTTACATGTTTTTTGGGGGCCTGAACTGCAGAGCAGTCAGTCGCACAAACCCCAAAATGATGTCATAGGAAAAGAAGCTGTAAAAACATTTTCCAAACATAGAAAAGCTACATTAGGAAAGAGGCACATTGTTCCCATCGACTCTGACTTAAAACTATAAACCATAGCTTTAAAAATGACCACTAAGTCAAACCGACATCTCTGATGGTCTAAACAAAGTGTAAACATTGCGATAAATGGCTGACGAGAGGCGCAGTTTGCTGAGATTTAATAAATGCCTCGTGTTTTCTTCAACCTTTCTTTGCAGTAAACAGGGAGAAATGGAAAGAGGAGGATAAAAGGAGCATTTTTTCCACCAGCGTTTAAAGTAAAGCAGTGTGTTTGGGCAGTGTCAGGGGTGAGTCATGAGTATCTGTTCATAGTTAGCAGCTCCGTGGCAGAAAGAGAGGGAGAGCGGGCAGCAGAGAGAGTCAGGAGACTCAGAGAAGGAAAACACAGGCTGATCTATAACGAACAGAGTGAGAGAAAGAGATAAAGAACCATCGCGTCATCCTGCTGTCGTCTGGGTGAGTCTGGCCTCTTATATCAGGAACTACATTTCCATTTAAGCAGGAAAAGCTTGGACACAGCTTCTCTGAAAGATCTGTGAGCCACTTTGATAGATGGGACTGCTGACAGATGGAGTCTATGAACTTGATAAACACACTCCCAGTTTGGAAATACCAGGGAATTTTCCTAATTTTTCCTTTTTTTGTGCAGGAATTTTGACAAAATTCCTATGGATATGGCCCAAACTGACCTCAAAGTTTTGTATTGAAATTTATGGATCACAGTGGATCTGCAAAAGAACAAATACTGTTTAACATTAATTTGTTCAGTTTTTAGAAACAAAAAGCAAGATTGTATAACTTATTTATGAACCAAACCACTCCAGATCTATAAACACTCCTGTGTAGTGATGCTGGTATCCAGACAGCAGGAATAACAGTACATTTTATCTGATAAAACTGGAGTTATTAATGAGTTTGCTGCAGTTTCCGCACATCTGTCCATCCAGTGGGCCAGATTGGATCCTTGGGTGGGCTCCAGAAGGTTGGCAAAGGTGAAAAAATCACAGTTAGCAGATGAAACAGTTTATAACAGCAGCAGTAAAGAAGATTTCTTTTAGGACACGGTGATTTAAGCGACTGCTTCTGCACCCCATAGCTGAGGGGTCAGTCAGATAGTTTTGCTTTAAATCCCGATGCTTTATCAGGGCGGTATCGGAGGATCGGACGACTGCTTGTGAGTGCTAATAGCTGCATCCGTTTGCTAATTGTGGTGATGGTAATCAGTTCTGATAGAAACTAGTGAAATTTCCAGCCCGGCGCAATGATGCCTCAGCCCAGAGCAGCGCCATGAACTGCTGGCTGAAACCCTAAGCCCTAACCCTGTGCAGTTAGAATATATGATGTATGGCTGTTGAAAATAGAGCCCACCACGTCTTGGTGACCAACAAATAAACATTCTGTAACTTACACTAAACTCATTTTTTATTTTTTAAGTTAGTACATGTAGTTTGGGAACTTCATGTGAGTTCAGCCCTAATGGTCATCATGAAGCTCTGTTGTAATATGTGGAAGCTCCAAAATGACAACACACCCGTTAACAGCCTTTTTTTTTCCCTCCCCACTGATAGTCATCGCTCCCTTCCCACTCTACTTACCAGATTTGGTTCACTACCACTTTGTCATTTTCCTGAAATTAAAATGAACTTAAATGGTCAGAATTTTGACCAGAAATCAGCATCGGGATTCCAGGAGGGGACTTCCAGGGTGTCCACGTATCGCTGCACAAAGTGACTACTTCAAACAGGGTAGTGGACCAATTAAAATCAGGCTTGTTTTTCACTCTTTACAGGCAGTCAACTCAATCTGCTGAATTTGTAGATATCCACAGTTTTCTCCATGTTAATGTGCATTACCTTATCTTATTATCTTATCTTGTATTAGTCTTTTTTTTTCTTTTTGGTCCTACCATAAATGAGGCACTTTCCAGGGTAGGAAGAAAGTCAAGTGATGTAAATGTTCTGTGATTGGTCAAATTCATTAATGCAGCACCAGTAATAACCTTCAGTAAAGCATTAGCCATGTAAACAACAGCTCTTACCATTAGTCATAAAGATGGAAACCCATTCCATGAAGCTGTCTACGCTCTGTTATTAATCTGAAGGCCACATGAAGCTTTGAAGGTCTGTAGGGATTGTTGGTGACTTCTGTGCACTTTGCAGCCCAGCATAGTGAACCTGCTCTGTGATTTTTACCATTTGGTGGCTGAGTTGCTGTTGTTCCCAATTTCTTCCACTTTGTTATAATACCACTAAGAGTGGACTGTGGAATATTTAATAGCAAGGAAATTTCATGACTGGACTTGCTGCACATCCTATCACAGTACCACGCTGGAATTCACCGAGCTGAGAGCGACCCATTCTTTCACAAATGTTTGCAGAAGCAGTCTGCATGCCTAGCTGTTTGGTTTTATACACCTGTGTCATGGAAGCGATTTGAACACCTGAATTCAATGATTTGGATGGGTGATTGAGCACTTTTGGCAATATAGTGTGTTTGTGACCTGTTTCCTGTGCTGTTTGCTTTGCTTCATATTAAAGTTCTCAAATTACAAAGTGTGGACTGGCTGGGACGACCGAGCTATGTTTGTCACTGGAGAATGGAGGGAGAGAGGGAGGAGGTGGCAGGAACAGAGGAGAAATAATGTGACTCACTGTTTCCTTCTTCTCCTCTCTGTGCAGCCAGGGACCTCTGTCATCCATCAGAGCGGTCATCAAGAGAAGTGAGTATTCACTTTCAACCTAAACAGCTGTGCCAAATACAAATGAACACAAAAGGGGAAAGAAGTAAAAGAAGTCACTTAATTGCAGTGTGTGTACAGTGACTGGGATGAACCAGAAGTCATTACAGAAGTCATTACTTCTTGTACTTAGTTTTGAGTGCTCAAAAAAGCTGGGAAAGAAAGGCTTCTTAAAAGTGCCAAATTTCCATCCACCCCTGTGTGCTTTGAGGGCTGTCACTCTAAAAAAATTCAGCTTTAAGGTAAAACTTTTGCATGTTGTTGTACAGAAAAAGGAAAATGAGCGGATTCTGAGGGGTTTGACGGGAGGCACTCAGTAGTGATAAAAATACCGTTTTGGTTCATGTGACTATTTTGACTCTGCCAACACAGTGATCTTCCTTATGGTGGGAATTAACCGGATTCTGTTTTCCATCAGCCTCTGCCAGGTCGACCTCTGTGTCTGAGACGCCCAGAGACAGAGAGAGGGACAGGGAGAGAGACCGGGAGCGCGAACGGGAAAGGGAAAGGGAAAGAGACAGAGACAGGGACAGGAGGTATGTCTCTGCTGCACCATTGTCATCGTCACTGGATTATATTTAACATGCAGATGTTTCGTGAGGTGCACGCACTGATTGAATTCTGCCAACTGGTGAGAAATCGTCTTCAAACTGTAAAACGAAAAGTCAAAACCAGCTGCGAATTCTGGTCATTCTGTTCATTCCCTTTAATCCGTTTGACATATCAGGAAAATATAAAACATTTTAGTCAACAAATAAGCATTAATCTTTGTTTTTAGAGTAAACAAACTTCGTGTAAGGGCTGTATGTGTTTCTCTGAAAGGGGAAGCTTATCGTTGAGCTTCTTCCTGCTCCACATTAAACACTAGGATGGCTCTTGGATCTGAGCCAGCATAAACACTTATAAAGCACTGTGTAATCTTTAAGCTACATGTGTTTGTCTGCTTCTTACTTAATGATGTCTTTTAAAACTATTTACTATGACCTCTAAGGAAGTTAAACTGTTTATTTTCTGGTATTTTATTTGACGCACGTCTTGGCTGGCGGATGGTCTGAGTTATTCAGGGATATATTTAATTCCCAGACGCATGCGGTTTTGAATTCAGAATAAAACAAAATAATATTTACGCCTCAGTGAAAAGCTAAATTGATCATTTTTATCAGCAGGTTACGTTTTAAATGAGATTTTTAATGTGACAATAATCAGAGTAGGAGGATTTTAATGTTTTATTCATTTTCTTAATGAACTGATCAGAGTTTGGGCAATAAAATGTTATAAAAATCTGAAAAATACTCATTTAATTTCCTTAAAAAATGTGTTTTGTTTCTAGCACTACAACTCTGTAAAACCTAAAGATAGTTTACTGATTTTAGTCAAACACAGACAATCATCACAAGGTTAAAATCAAGAAATGTTTTTTTTTTAAAAAACTGTAAATTGTTTAAATAGTCATTTAAATTAACACAAGAAAATTATTTTCATAGACTCAGTAAAACTGAAAATGATGCAGTTAAAAAAAAAGTGATCAGTTTTATAAAATTATTTTTATTTTATTATTTTCACTCTTTTCATTTTAAGTTGCATCTATTCCAGTTTTTGATTGGTCAAACAAAACTAATAGCGAATAACTTCTTAATTATTTTTTGTATAATCTTCTCGTAAACAGCACACATATAACTTTGTGCTTGTGTGGTTATTAGAGCGTCTTACCTGCTATTTTCCTGTTTTAATGTTTCTGTTTATAATCTCCTCATAATTTGTGGCGTGTTTCCAGGCGTCCGGAAATCACCATCCTGTCAGCGGAGCCTCTGTCCTCCACTTCCTGGTTTCCTGGAGCTTCTGGAGGGTTCCCACCTCCCCCTCCTCCTGCTGCACAGATCTGGGGACCCACAATTCCTCCAGCCATACAAGTGAGGGTTTTTTGTTTGTGTGTTTCAGAAAGTTTGTTTAATGTCCTTCAAAATCGCAGCTAAGTGTGTAGTGTATGTGTCATGTATTTGCATTTTTTATCTCTCCCTCAGCCGCCTCCTTCCTACGAGGAGGTGATCAGGGAGAAGACACAGGAGCAGGTTCTCTCCACTTCTTCCTCTTCCTCTCCCTCCGCGTCACCCTCACGTCCAGTTTCTACTGTAACCATCGCCACGCAGACTGACTCAGGATCTGCCACTGATCCTTCAGCGCCACAAGGCAAGAAAAAAACTTTAATTTTTAAACTATATCAATAGATCAATATATCAGTAGTATATCAGAAGTTCGCACTTGTGTAGCTCCATAACCAACTCGCACTCTGCACATAAAGATCGCTCCTAAATCTCAGGGAGGCGGTCACAGCGCTGGTTCAACATTGAACAGCACCGCAAAGTTTAAAAAAAATAAACTAACCTAATGTTTAAATTGCATATTTGTGTCACACAGAAGGTAAACAGCTGTTTGTAGGCTATTTATCACTGAGAATATTAAATCACTAAAATTTATTTCACGTTGATCTGATCAGAAACTAAACTGATTTGCCCGCCTCCTTCATTAGGCTGTGGGATGGTGTCTGACTGCAACACACTGATGTTTAAATGTTTAAAGCTTTCAGTTTCAGCGCTCTAAAGTGCAGCTGTCAGGCTAGAAATAAACAAATGCTAAAATCAATAAAATGAAGGATTTTCAGCTGCCTTGCTCTGTTTTCAGCACTTTTATTGGTTTTTGCTGTTTTATTTTATCATATTATTACTCTGATAATATATGACTAAAGTAGTCAGCACTCAGTTGATCCATTTTATGTCAAAGACGGGTCAAAAACCACTTTTTATGTGAGTGTGCAGAAAGCCTGGGTTAACAGAGGCTTCATAGCCACAACTCTGAGTCATTAAACTGGACTTCTCTGCAGTGTTTGTGCTGTCAGTGCCTTTTAGAGCATTTTAAATGATGTTATCTGACAAATTATATGGTTTGCTCTGTGGTATACTCGATAAGAGGTTTGTGCTTCAGTTTTGTTGATGTAAATTCTAGTATTTTGTTAGTCTGTTACACTGATTAGCTGATTTGTGTGTCTCTGTGTTGTGTTCAATACAGTTTATGGAAGGCGCATGCTAACCAAGTTAACTAACTTTAGCTGATGAATTAGCACTCCACCATTTCATTTAAAAACCCATATTATGATGGCCACAATGCCCCAAAATGCCAAATTCAACAGGTAATGTCACCATACAGTCCATGCTCAGGACTTAGGGAGTGGCACGCCACCCATTGATTTACATTTCAGGGGAATGCCTGAAAATTGAAGGATATTACATTTTTTCTCCACATCACTCAGCCCTAATCTAGCTCTAGTTCTGTTTTATAAGTAATTAATCGAGTAATTGTAACTTCTCTCTGTGTGTGTGTGTGTGTGTGTGTGTGTGTGTGTGTGTGTGTGTGTGTGTGTGTGTGTGTGTGTGTGTGTGTGTGTGTGTGTGTGTGTGTGTGCAGAAGGAAAACCAGGGAGACCGCCTCGCCCACCTTTCCCCCAGCCTCCTAAATCATCTCATGCTGATGACATTGCCAGCACTGCCAGCCAATCAGCACTCGCCCCCCTCGGCAGTGACACACATATTTCCGCAGACACACAAAGCTGCGACCCCACCACTGATCTGTGTTCACCTTTAACCTCGAGCTCCAGTGTTCAGACTGAGCAGTGGGATCAGTGTTCTGCTCCCGTCGATGTGGCTCCTCCCCCTCCCACCGCTTCCTCTCAAGTCCCGTTGGAGCGTCCCAGACCGCGTCCTCGATCTAAGCCCGGCCTCCAGCCAATCAGCAAAGAGGTTCAAGTTCAGACTTTGGTGAAGCTGCGGGAGGACGGTTTGGCCACATTAGCCAGCCGTGCAGGAAGTGACTCCGCTAACCAGCAAGTGACTCAAGGGAAGTATCTTCAGGAGCTGCTCGAGGCCTTCAGCTCGGACGACTGGGGCTTTCCCGAAAACCGCAGTGACAGCAGCGGGCTGAGCCAATCTGATAGCGAGGAAGGGGAGGAGGAAGAGGACGGGGAGGACATGGCGACTCTGAAAGCGAGGATACAAGCCTTTGAGCAGCAGCAACAGCAGCAGGTTAGCAATGAGAGCTCTGGAGACAGTAATAACAGACAAAGTGGAACCACAAAGAAACCCGAACCTCGACCACGCCCTCGTCTCCAGGGGCAACAAGCCAAGTCTGCCCCTCCCACCATCGCCCCAAAGCCCAAAAGCTTTTCACCTGGGCCTAAACCGTCCAGCAAGGGATTCTGGGAAGAAGGGGGTTTGACAGCAGCCATAACAGACTCAGCTGAAGCCCCCTCTGCTGAAGCCCCCTCTGCTCAAGCCCCCTCTGCTCAAGCTCAAACTGCTGCAGAACCACCACCGAAATCTGCTCCAGATTTGGAACCACAGCCCATTAAAACCACAGAAAAACCCACAATAACACCCAAACCCCCATCTGTTACAGAAACCCTCACCCCTGCTCCTGTCCCAGCCCCGAGGCCCCCTCCACCCAAACTAACCCCCAGTCTTAGTGACCCTAAACCCCCACCCAGACCTCCAGTCGCCCCCAGGGCCAGCGTGGGTGCACCACACCCGGATAAGATCACCACAGATGGCGGCGCTACCCCGGTTCTACCCCCAAGACCCTTGATGGAGGTCGGCAGTGCATCACAGACGGAGACTCAGACTGGAAGCGAAGCGACGCAGATTGCCCCAAACCAAACTGGTGAGTTTTCAAGAGGTTTCCATCCCTGCTGACCCCTGCAGGCAGCTCTGAGGAATGACTGCAATTTACTGTTGGGTTCTTCTTTTTTCTTTACTGATATGTGTTGTGGCAGGAAAATAATTCAAGTCAATTTTATTTATATAGCTCCAGATCACAACAAACAGTCGCTTCAAGACGCTTTGTATTGTAGGTAAAAATCATACAATAATTACAGAGAAAAACCAACAGTCAAAATGATCCCCTATGAGCGACAGCGGGAAGGAAAAACTCCCTTTTAACAGGAAGAAACCTCCAGCAGAACCAGGCTCAGGGAGGGGCAGTCATCTGCTGTGACCGGTTGGGGGTGAGGGGAGAGAGACAGGACAAAAGACGTGCTGTGGAAGAGAGGTGTATAAACAGAGAGAGAGTGAAAAATGGTGAATGGAAAAAGAAACACTCAGTGCATCATGGGAACCCCCCAGCAGTGTAGGCCTATTGTAGCATAAGTAAGGGATGGGTTCAGCATCACCTGATCCAGCTCTAACTATAATAATGACTCTCTGGTGCCTTAATCCGATCTAATCTTAATCACCACAGCAGCAAAGTTTGCTTAATAAATGACATGATAAGGGCCAGATCTAGCTGCTTTGCAGTGGCTAATCTTTCAAAATAAGAGCTAAAAAAACACTTGGGTATGTATTAAAATACTTGGATGTCCTGCCAAATTAAAATATATGTGTGGGGGGGAAAAAAAGCTGTACTTACAGGGATAAGTTATAGCTACATAATGTCATAGCAAAACAGGCTTATTGCTCTTCAGTAATTGATACAGATCTTGATTAGACCAGCATCTCTGCTTGAATTATTACTTGATGGGATTTAAGAAGGCTGTCAGTTGATGAATTGAGCTCATTACGTTGAGTGGGATCACCTGTATCAAAAATCAGTTGAATATGATGACCTATGGTAAATTAACAGAGCACCCAGTTCCTGACTGGGGTGCTGCTGGGACTGACGCTTCAGCTGCTGTACAGCTTTTTTTTGCTGGAAAGGTTTTAGATTGCATTGACCTTCATTTCCTGTTTTTGTGACATACCTCAGCAGCGAACTGAACACAGAAACTTTGGCCTGTATGAAAAGGTTTCTCTCATTTGGCCGGTGAACCACTTTGTTTCTGCAAGTTCAGCTCAGTTCACAAATATTTACAAGAGGGAAGCGTGTTGCTTATCTCCCAGATAACCTGATTGTGTAGCTGCTGCTGATAAGCTCAGTTTCATTGACTGAATTTCAGACTGATACACAGAGCTGCGCTGGGATAATCTGCTATTACCACTGTTACTGATAGTAAATGGGAGTGTTTCACTTGTAATTTTACTCACAGTTTAAGTGTGACGGCCAATAGATAACATGCCAAAAATAAGAGCTAATTAGCTATGTTCAAATTCACCACGTCCTCTCTGGAGAGCCTGGACAAAATATGTGCCGCTCAAAGTTGTCCTGTCCTGAAAAAATGTCACGATTTGTGTCTGTGAACAGGAAAAAATTGTTTTTTTTTTAGTTTTTTTTAAAAAATCTTTTACTACAATTCCAGTCTGGCTGTAAACACTCAGTTTATTGGACCATCATGATGTCATCTCAGGCACAGCAGCCCCACCTAACTCTTATTCAGCCCTTCTGTTTGCTAATGTAAGGGTAGCCAATCAGAAGGTGGTTGGTTTAAAAGAGATAGGAGGTAAACCAGCTTGTTTGAGAGAGCTTGATAAATAAAGATTATTTTGAACTGGGAATCATGCAAAGTTTTCTACTCGAGTCCAACAATACAGATTTTTAGCTGTAAATTAGAAGCTGTAGGCATAAAGCACTTAGTTTTAGATTTTGCAGCAGTAAGATTAGACTTCATTATCTTGGAGCTTTGTATTACAGCTCCTGCCTCTGATCAGTTGTTTGGCACTGGGCATGTCATATATCTCTGTACAAGCGCTTTGAGTACTCAGAGTAGAAAAGCGCTGTATAAGAACTGGTCCTTTTACACTTCAATAGGTCAGTATCTGAGGAAAGTTTTAGGTGTTTGCACACTTACAGGATCACCTGAGTGAGAGTGGAGCTCCTTTGGATTTGTGTTTGCTGAAGCATTATTTGTAAAAAGAAAAAAAAGCCCTCCTGTGCTAATGTTGACATTTGAAATACTATCCGCTGTTTTCCCTGAAACCTCAGTCGGGGATTTACAGTGACGTCAGTGTTTGTGGTGCCTCCTCGCTGACTGCTGAATAGGGATTCATTGTAATCTCAGACTTCACAACGAGCAAACGCCTCAGCTCACCCTGGAAGAGAAGAAAAGACTGAAAACCAGTCTTTGGAGGAAGTGACTCTTCCTCCCCGACCAGTGAAGTCCTTTCTGCTCCGGCCTGATGCCGAGTCAGCAAACAAACTGACCTTCTGGCTTTTTTAATGACACCTTTTGAACCTAATGTGCCGTCAACCAAAATCCTGAAGGAGTGAGCAGTCCATAAACCAGCTCAAGTGTTCACTTTGGAATCACTGCTACTGTAACCGTGAAAAGGTCCGGTATAAATCATTAACGGGATCTTTTCTCTCCTCCTTTATAAAACAGTAAATATGTTCCCTGATCCTTTAGCCTGAGCTGAAAGGTCTTTTAGTTTGAGAGTTCCTGCCAAGCCTGACTGACTGCAGACCTCTGACATGTCCGTCTGTGAAGTAGTTGCAAATAGATGGTCACCATGGTGACCAAGAAAAAAGTGGCAGCTGGTGTATTTTAATGAAAGCCGTGATCTTTTTCTAAACCTAACCAAGAAGTTTTATTAGGAATGTGTCCATGAAGGACTGATTCTTGGTGTGAGTGATTCGCTCCGCCTTCAAACCCCTCCTGGCTCCACACGTGGCCTTTGCTTATTTCTTTGTTCTTTCCTTTTTCTTCCTCTTCTTTCCGCTGCTCCCTTTAGGGGGCGCCACGGTGGGTCATCTCTGTCCATCTCACCCTATCCTATCCTAGCATCCTCCTTTGTCACACCAGCCTTCTACATGTCTTCCTTCACTACATCCATGAATCTTCTCTGTGCTCTTCCTCTTTTCCTCCTGCCGGGCAGCTCCATATTTAAAACCCTTCGTCCAATATATCCACCATCTCTCCTCTGCACATGTCCACACCATCTCAGCCTCACTGCTCTGACTTTGTCTCCAAACTGCTCAACCTGAGCTGTCCCTCTGAAGTTCTCATTTCTAATCTTGTCCATCCCGGTCACTCCCAGAGAAAACCTTAACATCTTCAGCTCTGCCACCTCCAGCTCGGCCTCCACTGTCTCCATACCATACATCGTAGCAGGTCCCTCCATCTGTCTGGTAAACCTTTCCTTTCACTCTTTCTGCTGTCGTCGCCACCCTGCCTGCACTCTCTTCTTCACCTCTCCTGTGGACTCTCCCTTGCTTTGTACAGCTGACCCAGGTATCTAAACTCATCTACCTTTACTGCCTCTACACCTTCTCATTTACTAAACATGAATCAGTAGATGTGAGACCAGTTGCATGAAAAATTGTGTTCTTGTAAATGAAAATGCTGGAGCTGAATTTGTGTCCAGGAACGTGAAAAAACTGGAAACTTTTCCCAACAGCTAAAAGTGTAACATTGTTTAGTTTTTCTGTGTTTTGTTTGCTTGTTGAATTGTTCAGTGAACTGTAAAGGTAGAAGTGTATTGGGGGCGTTATTATAGTGACAGATTTTACATATATAGTAAATACAACAAAAGTAAAAACTTCACTGTCTTGCACTTTAACAGTGTTGTAACTTTTCCACTTTTTCATTGTTGTTTAATTTGCTGATTATTTTCTCAGTTGTTTTCTCTCTCATCACCAACTTTATTTTCTGCTCTTTGTTGTTTCAGTGAAAGCCGGAAGTGCTCGTCCAGGCATCCCGAACAAGCCGGCAGCACTGACAGCACCACGCAGAGCGAGTGGTAAGACGTGTGTGTGTGTGTGTGTGTGTGTGTGTGTGTGTGTGTGTGTGTGTGTGTGTGTGTGTGTGTGTGTGTGTGTGTGTGTGTGTGTGTGTGTGTGTGTGTGAACACTCAGCAGCAGCACAATGGCGTGTTTGAGAGCTTAGAGACACAAATCTGTCTTGCTAGGAAATATGCAAACGTGCAGAGAGATTTTCTGTGGTTTGTGTGTTTTTGCATGCGAGTGTGTGTCTGTGTGTTCAGCAGAAACTGGGAGGGAGGGAGGGAGTTAAATTATGCAATCCAAACATTGTGAAAGAAAAAGGCTGTGATTGTGTGAGGAGAAACAAGACCCACTGTTGTTGTTGTTATGTGCTGTGTGCTTGACGCACCAGAATTTTGTGTGTGCGTGTACTCAAGTGTGTTAAATTTTCAGCCAGGATATTTATTGGCTGTAGCATGAGTTGTGTAAACCAGTGGTCAGTTAATAGCCTTTCATTATCCTACCCTGAGTTGTGTAACAGATGCACTGTAAGGCTGATGGGTTGATAAGGTTTGATTCATACCAGCAGCCTCATCTGTTCTGCTTGTGGGTCTGACTCTGCAGGGCTTTTGTCATAACATGACAGCAGTTTTTGTCACTTCTGGTTGTTACTTAAACAAAAATAAATGTTTACAATGCTTAAAGAAATTAAACTTCATTTAACAAAACTTGTTATAAAAAATTACACTGATTCTGGTTTTCCTTTGGCCGCCGTTTTGTCTCCACTGAGACTGAACACAGTAGAAACAGAGCTTGTGTGTGACTCAGGTGTGCAAACCCTCCACCAACACGTGAGTTAGACGTCATTGTTTGGTAATTAGCTGTCAGAAAAAGCATGCCAGCATTGGAAAAAGGAAGTAATAAGCTCAGAGAGGCAGTTCTGATTTACTCAACCATTTGGAACCTGTCCCTGCTCAGGATATTTGATACCGTGCTGCAAGGAAGGAGCACGATTCTGCAGCAATGCAAGGGCTATATGTGCATTAAGTTGAAATGAGTGTGGTCATCATTTATCCCTCTAAGTTGTGTCTGTGTCAGTGCTAGAAGGAAAGAGGAGGCCAAACACTGAGTACAAACACAGTAAGAACAGGCTTATACCTTAAATCATGCTAAAGTTCTCATGCAGTTATTCAGTCAGCCATGTGGCACCAAATACGTGTAACGAACCTGTCCTATTAACAACAGGCTAATTAACAACAGGCTAATCTGGCATCACATGGTTTGAGTAAACTGCCAGTCTCCTGGAGTCTCACCACAACAACAGTCTGTGGATGGCTTGAGAAACAAAAGTCAGTGCCTGGAAACAAATCAGCGGCCAGACTGGCTCGAGCAGCTCGGATAATCAAAGCATGTCGGAATTAATGGCTCATCCAGGCTTGAGGTGGACGGGATACAGCCGCAGAAGAGATGGAAAACTGTGGCTTGATAGCAAATGGAGGCCCTACTGAGTATTAATATGTATCCTAATAAAGAGTCGGTGAATCTATACGCAGGTATATTTAAAGCAAAACAGTAAGAACCTTTGAAGTGACTGTAAGCCTTTATTACTGAGTTTGATCCAAGTGCTTCCACATGCAAGTCTCACCGCTAACCACCCATCTTAAATAAAACTTTGGGGAATTTTGGGGGCAGTTATTTTTGAAACATTACACAAATTGCCTGCATGTGGAGTGGTCAATTTCTCAAAAAAACCCTGCCAATATAGACGCACCTGTCAAAGCTAGTTAAAAAAAAAAAAAAAAAACTTAAACAGTTTGTGACATTTGCCCTAAAATAAGGGCTCAAAGTGTCTTTTTCCTCTAGAAGTTGTGATTCTCTTAGATCAGAGTGCCACGTCTCTGTTATGGCTCAGGTTCAAGGACAGGTATTTGCACAGAGTTTTAGTGCCAGCAGAGGGCGCTGCTGCCTTACAGAGGACATTTCAAGTCTGCTGGAACTCAAGCTACACTTGAGATGGTGGCCAATAATGTAGCTTTATCTAGAAGCATCCCATTGTAAACAGATTGCTTCCACTATGTTAGAAAACAGTCCACAAAGACATCAGCAGAGGGCCCTCAGGGGCACGCCCACCAACCCAACCCATGACTCTTACAAAACTGATTAGTGATTCTTTTTTTATTTAATTACATTTTTTAAAAGAGAGAGAGAGAGCTATGACTGGTTCTTATTATGTATCTCTGATTAAGGATTATAAAATGTTAAATTTACTGGCCTTTGTTTTTCTTGTTTTCATGCCCCCATCACCCCTAAAATGTGTGAATTAGATTAGTCTCATATTTGTTGAGACACTTGTTTTATCTTTAACTTTGATTCACCTTTCCTGTGTCATTTGTCACCTGTTCTTTCTTAGAAGCTCTATACTAAAAGATGTTAACTGCAGCTGTCATTACTAGTTTGCTTTAATCAGACCACTCAGATTATTTAAGCAGCTTTAATCTCAGTGGTTTGATTGCATCTCTGTGTTAAATGAAAGTGAGTAAAGTGTGTGACCTTTGCTCTTTACCGCCAGCTCCAAATCTCGTCCCCAAACCCGCTGGAGCCTCACCGACTCCTCCGGATCCAAACCCAGTCCCGGCCAAGCCTACAACAGCCCCTAAGCCTTCAGGACCGGCCTCAGCCAAACCCCCGAACCCGACCCCGGCTCCGGCCTCGAGGAAGGGCCCTGCGGTCCAGACCAAAGCTGAGACTGCCAACTCTGCAAATCCAGACTCCTCAGACCCTGCTCTCCCTCCACGGTAAGAAAGAGAGCCAAGTTGTAGGAAGTTAGTCAGACAACAATAGGTTTTCCAGGCTGTGGTGCCTCCGGGTTTATGGGAATGTTTTCCTCAGAGCTGCATTCTCAGATTATTCTTAATCCAGCAATATTTATATTTAGAAGACAAATATTGATCCACAGAAAAATGCACCATCAGTACACGTAGAAGAGACAAAAACAGCTGAATTTAAGATCTTTGATGTTTGATTTATTTCAGACTTGTTAAAACATAAACTTGTGAATGATAATGAGAGAAAAAGCATTTCTGCTGGTTTAGCTCTCTGGGTTGAGCAGCTGATCCATGTGCTGTAAGGCTAATGCAGAGGCCTTCTCAGGGCCATTTACTCCTCATCTTCCCAGCTTTCCTGTCCTCTCTCCAGCCGCAGGTTCGAGACCCCTCGTTTAGGAGATTTAATCAGGGTGACTTAAAGCTGCAGAGAAGAATAGAAATTGTAGGAGAGTGAGTTTACTGGACAGCATCTCATTAAAGCTGCTGTTTTGTCTTAAAGAGCACTTCCTGTTTACTTTCACCGGAGTCACACTCTTCCTTCTTTTCCCCTTCAGCCCTTCTATTGTGAAGCTCCTCCCTCTTCGTCCACCACCAATCAAATCCGTCCCTGGGCGACCGCCACCTCCAGCCATCAACTCCACCTCCTCAGCTAGCCAGATCCCTCCTCCATCTAAAGTTACTCCCGCCCCTTCTGTCTCACCTGCCAGTCGAGTGACACCTCCACAGACCGGTTCAAATCCTCCTCCTTCTTCTTCAACAGCCAATCAGACACAGGCACAAAGGGCACCAAAGCGAGGCCCACCTCTCCCTCCCCGCCCTAAACCTGGACACCCTCTGTACAGCAACTACGTGGTAGGCAAACACATACACAAACATAAATACGCAAACACAGTTCTGATTACGTTTCTAATTCCACTGTGTTCCTCAGAAGCAGGAAGTCCTGATCGTCCTGGATGACCCGAGCCCCTCGCCCTCAGAGCAACCTTCAGGCGATAGGCAGGATCAGACCATCCTCCCCCTCATCAACACATCACAGTGTCTGCTGGACCTGGACACCCAACCAGAGCCCGTCCCAGATCAGAACAGCCAATCAAAACCTGCCCTGGAGGACCTCAGCCTGTCAGACTCAGAGGTACAGCTGCAGTTTTTTAATGATCAAATTTGCTGATTAATCATTTGTTTTTTCTGAAAAAGGTTCAGACGTCAGTGAGGGAGCCTGAACTGAGAACTGAATGTTTCATGTTATTCTCAGTCAAAGGTTTCCTGTTAAAATCCTTAAACTCTATACTTCTGCAAAATTAAAGTAAACCTTCACCACAAGGTGGCAGCACTTTAACAGAAAGTTTGAGTGTAGCTGTCTGTTCACACCAGCGTCACATTCTTGAGTGTGCATTTGAAATCCTTTTATATTGCTGTCTCGATAGATGACTTCTAATCTAATGTTTTTATGCTGACAAAACAAATCGGACAGTCTCAGAAAAACTATCAGTCATCTCGTCTCTGGAAAAGTTTAGAACTGAAGAAGCCGTTCGGATGAGACGTGAAACGTCTTAAAGAAACTTAAAGAAGTCCAGTCGCCCTTTTTCAAGCCCCAGAGATGACTGTGACCTGGATGACTGAGGACCTACAGACACATCAGTCATCTCATATTTCAGCTCACAGTTTGTTACTGATGCTTCGTTTTCTTTCATGTTTCAGTCGATTCTTCCTGTGCAGCCTGCTGAGCAGAAGCAGCAGTCAGACTCTCCTCCTGTCAGGTTGGACACACACACACACACACCTTTTTAACTCTCTGTATGAGACACATGTCCTAATCAGCAGGTCATCGGGCTTTTCTCTCTGCAGCGGCCCTCGGTGCGTCGCTCTGTTCGACTATGAAGGAGCGGAAGAGGACGAACTCACCTTTTCTCAGGGTGATGTCATCGCTCTCCTGGAGCTCAATGGGCAGGAGTGGGGGCGGGGCCAAATCCACGGCCGACTCGGTAAATTCCCCCTGAACTTCACAGAGGTGGTGGAGCCGCTCCCACAGCCGGTGACAGCGCCGGGGGAAACAGCCAAACCGGCGCTGGCAGATATGGAAGTGACAGAAAGCTCTGGTGAGCTGAAGGCTGCTCTTCCTTTCCTCTTTCTCATCATCGCTACAATAAAAAGTATTGTTTAAAAGTGTGACAAGCTTTGCGATGTAGTTGAGTGAGCAGCTGGGTGTTTGTGCACAGGGCAGCATTCATACTGTGGAAACTTTCCCCTTCACAGGACTGAATGTGCTTCTTTTACTGTTTTGGGACCTCTGTTAAAAATTATGGAATAACTTCACCTTTAATGATGTCCCTTCAGAATTTTTACTCCATAGCAAATAAACACACAAACTGCTTTTGTTCATCAAACAAACTTATATAAATGATTTTATTTAATGGCAGAAAAAGCAGTCAGACAGTAAGAAGTGGGCTGAATCAAATGGGATTCACATTTTGAAGAGCCAAATGAAAACCGGCACTAACATCTAAACAGTAGTGACCAAGGTTACAATGAGCTAAAGAAGGATTTCCTTCTCAAAATGAGCCTTTGTGGGGGTTGACTGCACATTTAGGCCCTGCTGGTCTGCATGAGTCTGCGGTGACCCTGTTTTATGTGGCACAATTAGGAATGTGAGCGGGATAAAGAAAGCAGCTTATGAACCAGCAGTCAGTGGAAAGCAGTTTCCGAAATACAAGCAGCTTAATTATAAGTTCTTTTTTCTCATTTATAAACTTCTGACAAATTGTGCGCATGTTTTTGGGACATTTTAAAACTGTTATGATAGAAATGTTGTCATTTTTGGGCATGAACGTAATGATGTCCCTTTTCTTTGTGTGTCCTCTGCAGGACCAAAGACCTCACAGGGCTCAAACTCAGAGGTGAGTGTGTGTGTGTGTGTGTGTGCATTTTTATTCAAGTATTGTTATACTGTTGAACAGGAAGCAATCAGCATGTTTCATATTAGGGCTGCACAGTTAATAAAATTTTAATTTTAAATCACAGTTTTACTTTTCCACAATTTAATGAGCATGATCGGGTGATGCTGAAAACGCGTGCTCTGCCAGTAGCACTCAAAGCAAAAGCAAATCAAGCGCTCCCTAAATCACTGCCTGACGGCATGTCTGCATGAGCCAATCACAGCTGCTCCTGCACCGTGCAGCTTTAAGTTTCCTGGATGTAGTCTGGACACAGGAAGAGGAAGGATCATCATCATCTGCTGTTTGGAAAGACTTTATATTTGCTGTGAGGAGCTGCACTGAGATCAGGAGAATAAACACTGAATTTGTCTGCAGGGTTTCATTAACAGGAATGCAGCGCAGAGTAAAAGTGAAAGTTTTGGTGCTGTTTTTTTATTTCTGTGTTTTTTTTCTGAGAGAATCTCTGAGTTTAGGTGAAGAAGGACTGATTTTATTTGGGTGCAAGCATCTGGACATCGGCAGGAGTGCAGCACAGCGTGGATGTTAAAGCAGAGTTATGTTTACGTGGCAGTGCAATAAAAACATCTGCCACGAAAATCAATGAATAATCGTGACAATCTTGATATAAATAAAAATAATCATGAAAACCATTTCAGCCATAATCGAGCAGTCCAATTTCATATTTATTTTCACAGGGTTTCCACAAGTCATTAAAAGGTATTAGGAAAATAAAGTCTTAATAAAATGACCCATGTTTCCTGGAAATTTGCTGCCGGTGATAAATTTGCATATTGTGTGTTCAAGGAGAAAAAATTCATAGACAGGAAGAAAATTGTTTTAATCACTTTTTAAAGTTGTCAGTAACATGACACTGTTTGTTTTTAACATTCTTGACCAGCTGTTATAATAAACTAAAACTCGGAATTTTTGTTTAGTCTCTAATATACATTCAAGAAGTATCAGGAGCCTGTGTACATGACAAAGTGCTGTATGTTTATTCTTAAATATAAAATTAATGAGGAAAAAAACTAAGTCAGGAAATCTGAAACCTCGAAGCTGCATTCGTCGTAAATGGCCAGCAGAGGGCGACAGAGTAGAAGAAGACTGCCAGTTATTTAAAACTCCCTCGGCTCTCTCACTCTGTGACCTCAGGAAACACTTTCCTGATGACTTTATGAGTTCAATCATTCATTTTGAGCCTTATTACATTGTGAAAAATTAACTTTATTTTGTAAATTATGGTTATTATGACAGACCACGGTGTGCTCACCAGCTAACATTAGGTCAGGTACAGTTTCCAAATACTGACAAATCGATCAAAGTGGTTTTGATACACTGCAAAAATGGAATAATCTGGTTTGAAAGAGCATTTTTTTTATGCTTTTATAACTTATTGATTATGAGTTATTTATCCCAGAAGCTCTGTGAACATCTTTCCAAGATTACCGAAGTCAACAACAACCTGTCTCAGCCACCCGATGAGGCGTGCATTTGGCTTGACTCGCCATTATTCATTCATTCATTACTTTATCTAAGTTTTAGTGTTTATGATATTTTACTGTTCTTAGTAAGGAGGGCTGAAGGAGACACGCAGCAGCTAAGATGGCGAGCCAGCTGATATCTGGTTTGAGTACGTTAATTTTATTTTATGGACCACCAGAAAAACCTGGAAAAAATGTTGTCAGTTATGAAATCCTGGAGATGAAATGGTGAAACTGAAAGATCAGCTTCCTTGTTTTGTCTGACCATCAGTCCAAAATTGAAAGAAATTCACTTTCCTGTCGTGTGGTCAAGAAAAACAGTAGTGTAGTTGTTTGGGCGGATGGATGGATGCTTTATTGATCCCACAAGGGAAATAATTGTGTTACAGCATTATGAAAATAGTACAATCTGCAATAAATGAACATTGAAGTGAGATTAAAAGTGTAAACTGTGAGTGCAAAAAAAAAAAAACACAGAAAACACAAAAAACTACGGGACCCGCTGCCACTTGCACGGTGCTGGAAGATATAATCACCATGCTGTTGTGGTTTGGGCTTAAATTTTTTTTTCTCTCTTAAGGTCTTAAAAAGTTGGTTTTGATTTTGATTTTTCAGATGGTGCAAGAAGCTCCTTTCATGTTCTGTTTTATTATAACTTAAGTTCATTTATGGGATTTTTTTTTTCATATTTTCATCCTTTAAAGCAGCATCTGTTACTGATGTGTTAAACTGTGTGTGCAGGCTGAGGAGTGGGCCGTGGCTCTGTTTGACTTCCCCGGTCAGACCCCAGAGGATCTGTCCTTCCAGAAGGGGGCGCTGATCCGAGTGACGGAGCACATCGATGCAGAGTGGAGGCGAGGAAAGCTGGAGGGGAGAGAGGGGCTTTACCCCGTGGCCTTCGCACAACCCTGCCAGGGTACGACACAGACACAAAGTCTGAGATGTGTGGACCTCAGAGAGATTAGAAACCAGCAAAATACACAAATAAACACACACCCTGTATCCAGCCCAACTTCCTCTCTTTTTTTTTTTTTCCCTCCAGCTCCACCAATCACAGATCAACAGTCGGTGGCTAAAGGAGTGGCCAAAGCTCTGTTTGACTTCACAGCAGAGAGTGAGGATGAGCTCACGCTGAAGGTGTGTGAGGAGCCATAAATCACAGTCTCTGTAGCTTTGGCTCTACACACGTTACACACCTGTCAGCCAGTTGTCCAAATACTGTCAAGCCTCTGAAAATGACTGTTTGTGCAATATTTTTGTTAAACCCCTTAAATTAAGGTTGAAGTTCTGCCCTTCAGTCACATCTTTGTTTGATTTCAAATCCAGTGGTGGTGTACAGAGGCAAAACTATAAAAAAAAAAAACTGTGTCACTGTCCAGATACTAACTGAAATACAAGATTTCCTGTATGTAGCTTTTGTTTACTAACACATCTGTGTATTTCTGTGCAGGTGGGTGACATTATCACACAGGTGGAGGCTGTGGATGAGCAGTGGATTGCGGGAAACATGGGCGGGAAACGTGGGATTGTGCCTAAAAACTACATTTCACTTATCTGACGAGGGAAAGCCTGAAATAGCCGATGGGGAAAGCTAACAAAGAATGAAGCTGCTGACTGCAGCCGCTCTGTTAAACAGGTCAGAGGTTCTGAACTGGAAACCTCCGACCTGTCGATGCTACAGGGAGTGGCACATGAATCTGATCCAGTGCGTTTTTTTTTTTTTTTTTTTTTTTTTTGAGAAAACTGAACTTTTTGATTTTCAGAGGAATAAAATCAACTTGGTCAGACTGTGTTAGCAGTTTGATGACTTCATTGATGTTTCTGTTGTCATGATGTTTGAATACTGGATGATTAAGAGGTGGATTCTCCTCTCAGCATCATCCTGCTGTGATTTTGTTTTTTTTCATCTATCCTGGACCGGATTTGCCTTTCCTCTTTTTTTTTTTTACTGTCTCTGTTTGGCACTTATGAAAATCAGTTAGAATCTGGATCAATGGATAAAACGGATCTAAAGTTGGACATCTGCTTCAAAGAGCCAGTTTCAGACCTCCACAGCCCACTTTGTAACTGATTACAGACGTTTAACAAAGACTCTTTAAAGTCAGCATTTTTTTTCATGTGTTAAACACTATGAACTGTAAACAGTGTTGGGGGTCGTTACTCGAGAAAAAAGTAATGTGTTGCACATTACTGGATATTTTTCTTGAAAGTAATACATTACATTACTTAATTGCTAGAGAAAGTAATTCATTACACTACTTGTTACGTCACTTGCTCATTACTCTGTAACATTACCTGAAACGCATTGTCATATAAGCACCAGTTAACAATATTTAACTTAGGCTACAGTCCGACACACCAGCACAAATCCCTGTTGAGGGCACACATGAGCTTTATTTTAGTGTCTACATATGAACACAAAGCCTTTGAAAACCAACTCAAAGAGACTTCATAGCAATCACCACAGTTATTCTACTGTAGAAACATGAACAGGTAGAAGTAGAGGCCACAGTGCTGCAAGCCTGACTGCTCATCACTGCCTCTGTTACCTGTTCAGGCTCTGGCTGCCTACGAGGTTGGGGTCAGCATACTCTCGGCTTTGTCATCGCTCTGGGTTCGCTTTGTGTTAGCATGCTGTCTGTGCAGAAGTGTGTAATGTGGTTGTTTCTGTCTTGGACACAGTTTGCACTTTACCACTGCACTCCTGTCCTTTTGTGCAATAAAAATTAAAGTAATGCCCATATCGCTGCTTCTTAAATGCTGTAGGCCCCGTCACCGCTGTCGTCCACCCCAGACATGAACTGAAATAGGAAGAAAAAGGCACATCTCCTATTCCTGCCTCCTATGCACTCTGCATGCAGACAGTTGAAGAACCTTTGGAATGCCCATGATGACATAAATTGTAACTATAATGTAGTTACTGAATTTAGTAACATGTTACATTACTGAGTTAGTGAAAAATGTGATGTGATTACAGTAATACTAGTTGCCAATGTATTACCCTTCCCCAACCCCCTCGGTTGCCTCAAACAGCCTGTGGACTGATAACTCTGAGAAGGTGAATTTTTGCCTCTGTGGTCGCCCCCAGAGTCCTTTTCTTCCTACAGCACCAACAGTGAGCAGCACGAGCTAAGGGTAGATTAGAAATTAGTCCAGTAATCATTGATGTCAGCAAAGGACCAGCTCCAAGCACAATGACTGAAACTACACATAAGAACAAAAAAAAAAAAGATATTATTTTGGAAACAGCCATAGAATTAAAGATGGATTAACCCAGGGGGACCACCCCTCTACACTGAACAGTGATCATTCCCCTTTCCTGTAACCTGGACTTCTAGGACAGCCCATACTTACTGAGGAGGTGGCAACGTTGTGCTAAATGACTTGTGGTTCTGTTTGTCGAGTCTGATGTCCTTAGCTGCTCCTGGATCCAAGTTCTCCTTCAGTTCCCACAATTTTGAGGCACTGCTGAGAGTTAAAAACAGTCCAAATTTTTTCCGCTTCAATAAAATGATCTGTGTGGCTGTTTTCACTGATGATACGATAAAAGAAATTTGTAAAGTATCTACAAGGTTTAGTGGAATTGGATGTTAGCAGGAATTTAGCAAGCTAGTTTCCATGTAAAGATGATAAACCATGTTTTGACTGAAGTATTTCTGAAAAACTAAAACACACAGCTGTGCTATAACTTTGGAAGTAAACAAAGATGGAAAACAAAGTAGCTGCAGCAGTTGGAGGGTTAGTGAAGTCGGGCTAGTTGACATAACATAGTTGCCTGGTGGCTAGCTACAAAGCTGTGGTTAGGCTTATATTGGCACAGGGACGGTGTAGGAATAAGGGTTAAATGAAAGTTTAGGGTCCCTGATGGTCGGAGACAAACGCCATGATATGGCAGGAAGAAGAAGCCAAAAACAGGCCAAACATGAACCAAGAGAACATTGGAGATGATCCATCCAAAACACGAGGTTAGTCATTACTTTGTTGCTGCATGGTTTGAGAGAGTTTTGGGAAATCTTCAAATATTTGACATCTGAGACACCATGAACCCCTGGGCTGTAGTGTACATGAGTTTTTAAAATTTAGCTAAAGACGTATTGCACATGAACATTGCTAATAAAAAGCCAGAGAGGCCGAGAATGACCACTGATTATTCTTAGAGGGTTTGATTATATTAAATAAAACAAGACAGAAAGCAATAGTCCTTTTGTAAATTATGGTCATTCAAAGAGTCATAAAGTAGGATTGTCATGTCATTGGGCACTGGGCATCAAATCCACTGCTTGCTCATCATTCCTGGTTTAAAAACACTAAAACACTCATATCGAGACTTCATAACACATCTTCACTAACCAGTGGGTGACATTCATCTTTTATATGGCCAACTAGTGTGTGTCTGTCTGTCTCTGTGTGTGGTAGCTAGTAGTCCATCTTAGATAAGCTAACATTAGCTGACAGCCAAAACAACATGTCTTTCTAGTCTCTGATGCTAACTTTAGCATTGCTTTACAATAGCACATCCAAATCTTTATACTGATACTGACCTAAGCAGTATTTAATCAAGTCTCTCAACTGTACAACATATGTGACATAAAGTACATGCAAAGTTGCAACAAAGCAGTTTTGTGTATGTTTTATACTGTTCACTGTCATAACTATCAATAAAGTACTTGGTTGTGACTAAAATACACAATTTTGTAACACAAAGTAGGTTTTACAAACATGATAAATTTGCCCACTTAGTGATTTATCATCAGAAATTTACCTGCATTTCCTCACAGGCCACTAGGTGTCTTATAGATCTGTGTTGCTCTCTGTTTAGCACTGATTGTAATGGATGGTAAAAGCCCAGAGAACCTTGTAGAAGATACTGTAGGTGAGGACATGTACTGGTGACATATGTAACTAATAGCATCTGATCAAATGTGTTAAGATCACAAACTGAATAAAAGAAGCTTTCCAGGATCAGTAAAAATCAGGAACACCAGTTTCCCGGTGAACTTTCAACCCAAAAGTTGTGACATTATCAAACTCAAACTATTTCCTGCCTGTATTCATCCACCTTTGGTTTGCTGCAGTTAAACTGACCTGTGAGGTGGTTTCTGCTCTAACAGGGAAGTTTTTCATCCACAGCATGAAAGCTCCAGCTGAAGTTTCACAAACATGATGCACTTCCATCTTCTCTTTCCCATATTTCCTTAGCATTTTTCCTGTGTTAAAATTCTGCATCTCAAAAACAGCAGCTCATAGTTCCAGACTGAACACGTGTCATAATCACAGCTGAAACTCTGGAATTTTTCTCTAAATGTGCAGCATCACAGGTTAATAACTATTACTCATTCACCACATAGAACAGGGGTATTCAACTCCAGGCCTCGAGGGCCGGTGTCCTCCAGGTTTTAGATGTGTCTCTGCTTCAACACACCTGAGACAAATATAGAAATCATTAGCAGGACTCTGGAGAACTTGACTGCATACTGAGGAGGTAATTCAGCCATTTGATTCAGGTGTGTTGGATCAGGAACACATCTAAAACCTGCAGGACACTGGCCCTTGAGGCCTGGAGTTGAAGAGCCCTGACATAGAACATTACAGAGTGGATACTTTGAGTCCTGAAACTGAAAAGGTGCAAAAGTCTGGTTATGTAACAGAGAGAAAGAAAATATCTACATTCACTACAGCAGCTTTTGTCTGCTGATTGTGTAACTGATATATTTCTACCAGTTTAAACACTAAATTAGTAATGTGTGTGTGACTGAGACAGAAATCTTTCTGTAACAGATATTTTCATGTTGTCATGGTTTGGCTGTGCGGTGGAAGGGTAGGACCCAAATGCAGGACGCGTGACAAGGAGCTAAACTTTAACAGCTTTATTGTGCTGACAGTGCAAAAAATAAACAAAAACAACAAAATCTCAACCAAGGCAAAAACCACAGAAACAAGCCTGGGAGAACAAGGGAGTACTTAAACTGGGAAACACAGCAGGAAGGAGAAACACCGACAACGACACAACAATGATCAGACGAAAACTGAGGGCTTAAATACACAGCAGGTAATCAGGGCAAGAGGAAACAGCAGGGCACAACAGGTAAAGCAAATGAAACTAATAACATAGGGGAAGCAAAACTAAATAAAAAGCACAGGGAACACAAGACTGGCAAAATAAAACAGGAAGTGAGTAACCAAGGTACACGCAGACTAAATACGGGGGACTGGCACACAGACACGGGACAGAGACGCAGACTAGTCACAACACTAGGAATAAAACTCAATAAGAAAACACAGGAGGTCAGGGTCAAGACAAAATGACAAAACAGACAAGACCATGGAAGCAGGGGAGACAGGAACGAAGGGAAAAAGAGCATCAAAACAAACTGGGAAATAAAAACTCAGGGAAAATAAAACTAAACACAAAATGCTGGGCAGACGGCCCAGGACCATGACACATGTAGAGCCAATCATTCCCATTTTCAGTCCAAATAAAACTTCAACACATTTCAGTCATTCTTATAGTTTTTACTTTATTTCTTCTTAACATGCAGTTAACTGTGTACACAACACACAGGCCTGTATCACTTAGTTTTTAGATTAAAATATATAAATGACTGAGTGTGATCAAACTTTTAATCCCAAAAATGACATTTAATAACATCACTCTAGATACAATCATTGATTTTGGTATAACCCTGAGATAACAGTTAAAAATATCCATTATAATCTCAAACAGCTCAAAGATTTAAAATTTTGTTCCATTTTCAAAGTTCAAACCTCAAACACATTAAGTTTACGGTCATATGTGATCAAGAAAATCAACAATCTTCACATTTCAGAAACTGGAAGCAGCTTTAAATACAGTGGTATGCAGAAGTTTGGACACCCCTGATAATTTTCATGATTTTTGCTTTACAAATCATTGGTTGTTTGGATCAGCAATTTCAATTAAATATATCATGTAGCAGATGAACACAGTGAAATTACATTTATAGGATTTACAGAAAGTGTGCAATAATTATTTAAACAAATTTAGGCAGGTCCATAAGTTTGGGCACCCTTGTTGTTTTATTGATTTGAATACCTTTAGCACTAATTATTGGAACACAAAATTTGTTTTGTAAGCTCATTGACCCTTGACCTACATACACAGATGAGTCAAATTATGAGAAAGGGATAAGGTGGCCAGTTGCAAGTGTTTCTCTTTGTATCTTCTCTGAAGAATGGCAACATGGGAGCCTCAAAACAACTCTCAAATGACCTGAAAACAAAGATTGTTCAACATCATGGTTTAGGGGAAGGATCCAAAAAGCTCTCTCAGAGATTTCAGCTGTCAGTTTCCACTTTGAGGAACATAGTGAGGAAATGGAAGACCACAGGCACAGTTCTAGTTAAGGCCCAAAGTGGCAGGCCAAGAAAAATCTCAGAGAGGCAGAGGCGAATGGTGAGAACAGTCATAGTCAACCCACAGAGCAGCTCCAAAGACCTACAACATCATCTTGCTGCAGATGGTGTCACTGTGCATCGTTCAACTATTCAGTGCACTTTGCACAAGGAGAGGCTGTATGGGAGAGTAATGCAGAAGAAGCCTTTTCTGTGCACACACAACAAGCTTGAGTTATGCTAAAGCACATTTGGACAAGCCAGCTTCATTTTGGAATAAGGTGCTGTGGACTGACGAAATTAAAATTTAGTTATTTGGACATAACAAGGGGCGGTATGCAAGGTGAAAAAAGAACACAGCATTCCAAAACAAAAACTTGGTACCCACAGTAACATTAGGTGGTAGTTCCATCATGCTGTGGGGCTGTGCGGCCAGTGCAGGTACTGGGAATCTTGTTAAAGTTGAGGGTCGCATGGATTGCAGTCAATATCAGCAGATTCTTGAGAACAAACTTCAAGAATCAGTGACAAAGTTGAAGTTGTGCCGGGGCTGGATACTTCAACAAGACAACGACCCCAAACACTGCTCGAAATCTATTAAGACATTCATGCAGAGGAACAAGTACAACGTTCTGGAATGGCCGTCTCAGTCCCCAGACCTGAATATTATTGAAGATCTGTGGTGGGATTTAAAACGGGCTGTCCATGCTCGGAAACCATCAAACCTGACTGAACTGGAGATGTTATGTAAAGAAGAACGGTCCAAAATACCTTCAACCAGAATCCAGACTCTCATTGGAAACTATAGGAAGCATTTAGAGGCTGTTATTTCTGCAAAAGGAGGATCTACTAAATATTGATGTCATTTTTCTGTTGGGGTGCCCAAACTTATGCACCTGCCTAATTTTGTTTAATTATTGCACACTTTCTGTAAATCCTATAAACTTCATTTCACTTCTCAAATATCTCTGTGTTCCTCTGCTATATATTTAATTGAAATTGCCCAAACTTTTGCATACCACTGTACATATAATGGTCAGGGATTAACATGAACCTATCTTCTCTGTCTATCTGACTTTAATCAACTCTGCAGTGTCTCTATCACAGGAATAAAGATAAAGTCCAGCATAGAGCGGCTGAGTGAATGTGGTCTGGACTCTGTGGAGGAGAGTCATGGTTTCAGAGACGCTGTAGAAAGACAGAATACCTGCTCTGTGATCCAGGTACACTCCTACTCTGGAGGACCGAGGACCTGAGAGGACAGTTTGGACATTATTGTGCCAAAATTGAAAACTGTTTGTGTAACAACGTAATGCCCAGGATCTGTCGTTCCATCCAAATAAACATTCAGTCCCTGTTCTGCTTAAATCCTTGTATGAGACTGCTACATAAACTCCTCTCCCTCTCCACTCCACCTCCCAGTAACAACGTCCAGTCAGACTCTCTCTACTCAGGACCTGCGACCATACAGTGAATCTGTCTGGATGATCAGAATAAGACTGTTGTTGTTTCATTTTTGTTACTTTTCTGTTCCCCTCAGATAACAACAGATGTGTGTTTGCTGTGTTTGGATCCATTGTGATTTCATGTGAATATTTTAAGAATCCAGCTCTGGTCTTTGGCTCTGATGGTGACAGTAAAACATCCTCTTCAGTGACTGTCAGTGAGATGTTTGTCCATTCCTCTCTCAGGATGTCCTGTAGTTTATCTCTGGTCTCTGACACAGCTGCTGTCACATCCTCAAAGTACCTCAGAGGACCAATCTTGATGCTGGATGAGTGTGTAGACTCACTGAGTGCTGACAGTGAGGGGTAGTTGTGTAGAAACTGGTTGTGATCCTCTGTGTGTGAGAGCTGCTCCAGCTCGGCGTCTTTCCTCTTCAGCTCAGCGATCTCCTGCTCCAGCTTCTCCTGAAGCTCTTTGACTCGACTCACTTCAGTTTCCTGCTGGGATCTGACCTGCTGCTTCACATCAGAGCTTCTTTTCTGGATCAGACGGATCAGCTCAGTCAACATCTTCTCACTGTCCTCCACTGCTTTATCAGCGGAGCCATTGATGGCCTCCACCTCCTGTTGAAGCAGCTTCACATCTTTCTCTCGGTCCTGGATTCTCTGCTGGATGTTTAGTCGTCTCACCTCGAGCTCCTTCTGCTTCTCAGTCCTTTCTGCTGCAGCTGGGACTGTTTCATGGCCTTTATGTTCATCCATTGTGCAGAGATAACAGATACTCTGCTGATCAGTACGACAGAAAATCTTCATCACCTCATCATGATAAGAGCAGATGTTCTCCTGGAGCTTCTTGGAGGGGGCCACCAGCTTGTGTTTCTTTAATGGAGCTGCATCATAGTGAGGTTGGAGGTGTTTCTCACAGTAAGAGGCTGGACAAGATAAACAGGACTTGATGGCTTTCAGCTTCCTCCCAGTGCAGACATCACAGGTCACATCTTCAGGTCCAGCATAGCAGTGATCAGCTGGAGCAGCTTGGAGTCCAGTCTTCTTCAGCTCCTCCACTAACTCAGCTAACATGGTGTTTTTCTCCAGGACAGGCCTCGGTGTGAAAGTCTTCCTGCATTGAGGGCAGCTGTGGATTCCCTTCCTGTCCTCTTCATCAAAGTGTATTTTAATACAGTTCATGCAGTAGCTGTGTCCACAGGGAATAGTCACCGGATCCTTCAGTAGATCCAAACAGATGGAACAAGAGAAGGTTTCTCGGTTCAGCTGAACTCCTTTCTGCGCCATTTCTCCTCTCAGTGTCAGTGACTGTGTCAGTTTCTCTTCCTTATAACTGAAACTAGTCTCAACTCTGATCTCAACAGCATGTGTTTCTGCAGTGAATGGAGTCTGTCAGCTGACATGTCACCACATGTTGGTTACACCAATCTTCAAACTGCAGATCTGAAGGGGACGGAATGAGGAAACATGGACAGAGAGGAGGTGCTGTGTTTAAGAGCAGGAAGAAGAGGGAGGAGTTGACAAACTGTCCTTCAGTTTTAGTCAAATCAGGAGGATAGTGATCCACTGACATGATGCTTATGTTGCATTTTAGTTCATGTTAACTTCAATTGTTTGACTTCCTCAAACAGAGAGGGTGCAGGAGGTGTAGTCGTGTATGAGGCAGTAAATAAGAGGTAGGTATTAACAAAGTGCAACCACTTTATTGTACTTGAACATTTATTTTTCTCACAACTTTTTACTTTTACTCCCTGCGTTTTTCATATCTTTGCTTTCTACTCTTTCCACTTTCATAGCAGGCTTGTTACTTTAAAACATTCAAGGGGAGTTATTTAATGTCACTGTGCCTTCAAACATCAAACAGTGGATCCTTAATGGAGGGAACAGTAACACATAGTGACAATCATTCTGGTCAAGCCAACATCTGTGCTTTAACTCACTATGAAACTTAATACATACATTTACATCTATAATAGTATCCTCATAATGACACCAGGATCCAGGATCTGCGTATTTTCTGTCATTTTACTGTCAGAATAACATGAGACTGAATCAGAAGTATGTACACAGTTTGGAAAATTTCATCCTTCTGTAGGAGACATGTTTGCTTTGGTCTGTAAAACCTTCCACCACTTGGGGGCTCAGTGCTGCTCCCAAATAGGCCAGAGTAGTATAATGAAGGGTTCACCTGGCACATGTCTAACTGACTTAAAGGAAGTAAACAGTTTATGGATTGTGTTATAGTGGTATTTATTGTGACTAGGGTTGTGCAATATTGACAAAAAAAGATATCTCCGTATTTTCTGTAATTTTGTCGATAATGATAATAAACTATTTTTGCATTATTTAAAAATGTGTTCGTAAAAGAAATGCAAGCTAGTAAAATATAAGACTTAAATCAGTGTTTTTGACACGTTAACTTTGGCGAGTTTTTCAAAAGCAATCGCTCAATACAGCCGACTTGACAGAATGAAAAAAATCGAAAAAGAGGCTGTCCAGGGGGATTCCCCCTACATTATAGCAAAAAAAAAAAAATATGGAAAATAAACATCTTCATCTGATCAGAGACCTGCTTTTTGGCAGACCACTTCAGCGTATTATCCGAGGCTCCAAACAGGTGAGCTCCGAGAATGTTGCTAGGTTATGATGCAGTGAATGTAACATACTGTACTACTTTAACTTAAAAAATATTAACATCCATCCATCCATTATTTTCCTCTTTATCCTGCTAGTCGGGGTCATGGGGAGGGCTAAAGTTTGCTGAGTGTGTGTTTTGCCAACTTAGCTGATTTAGGTTTGTCTTGGACAGCAGGCTCCCGAAACTTTTCATGTTCCTCATACTCTGTGCGGTGGTTTGTTCGGAGATGATGGAACAGCTTAGTTGTTGAGCTATCTTTAACGCCAGTCACTTTCTTGCAACGTTTGCAAACTGCAGTGTTATGAGCAGGGTTATAATAATTTTGGATTTTACATTTTTGTTTAGTTTTAGTTAGTTTTTACTTTTTTTCTCTAGTTCAGTTACTTTTAATTCGTTTTCAGAGTGTTTTGCTTGTTTTTATTTTTGGTTTAATGCTTAGTTTTAGTTTAGTTTTGTTAGTTTCAGTATTAGTTTTAGTCTTTCACACTTTCTCAGGTGCAAGATTCAAGGCACAAGAGTGACTACTGTGTAATAAAAACTCAATAAAAGATACCGTTTACAGAAATATATTCAACAACCAACTGTTCAAAAGACAGCAGCACTACGTGCTAAATGTGTAATAATTAGGACACACATGAACATCAACAGGGAGAAAAAAAGAAAAATATGAACTCCAAAACTCAATAAATTCTACAATAAACTCCCAATAAAGTTCAGTGTCAGTGCAGCAGATTAACAACAGCTACATGTGGTGTTTGACAAAAACAAACTCTTTGAAGGAGTCAAAGCTCAAATCCAGCTGCATCCTGATGTTCTCACCACCTGAAGCTGCTTCTGTTTTGGAGCTAGCTTGGTTAGATGTTCCTAATTAGACTTGCAGGGTCTTTGCAGCCTCTGTACACAACCTACGAAAGTGGCCAAACTCATGTCCACATTTATGCTTATGTAGCTGGATTGTGTGTGTTAATTACCTTGTGGTTGTGTGCTGGTGTTTATATGCGGTGCAGGCTGGGACTTTTTTTGGTCCTCACTCTTTGTGCTCAGTTTTTTGGCTGCAAACATATTTGTCCCTGTTTTTCACTTTCTTCATTCCCTCATGTCCATTCCGATAGTTTCAGCGTCTCCCTCCAGGAATTTGCTGACATTGGTGAGTCCTTATATTGATGCTTTGATTATTAGTCCTGATTGTTATTCTCTGACTGATAAAGTAGCCGGAAACGCACAAGGACGGAACAGGTTAATCACAACGTTGCAGGACCCAGCGAGTAGTTACGTGTCTCCAGAGGTGAACGTCAATTTACGTCGGTTCAGAGCAACTCTGCCGCTTTCTCGTGCACACTGTGTGTGCACGACAGTTCAGCTTAAACTCAGAGAACAGAAAAATGATCAGTCCACAAGGCTTTTAAATAAAATGACAAACAAGAAAAGGAAGGTCATTTTATCTATAATTTTAGTTAGTTTTTTAAACTCACAATACAGTTTTAGTTATCAATTTTTTCCTTTTAATTGTAGTTTTTATTTATTTCAGTTAACGACAATGTTTTTTCAATTTCACTTTTCGTTATTTCGTTCGTTTTCGTTAACTATAATAACCCTGCTTATGAGCAATGTCAGTCTTTTTAAAACCAAACGGCCTCCATGCCAATGAAGATGACCCCCACCTAGGAATTAAATCTAATGGGCTCGACACACGGGGAGCGACGTCGCTCCCTCTCCATTCATTGTGCAATGAGGCAACAATCGCTTGCCCTCTTCCAGCCAAGCGATTGGCAAAATTCGTGCATGTGAATTTACAACCACTTTCAACGTGGAGGAAAGCATCATTTTAGATTCGCAATGCTGCTGTCACTATCGCATCCCATGTGTTGGGTTTCACCCCAGTGGCGATGAGGGCCATTTGTCACTGTTGTTTGTCGCTCTTGGTGTGTCTAGCCCATTAGACGGCAAGGCTGGCAATGTCTGAATTTCTTCCCCTGGTGCACTCATTTTCAGCTTTAGGTGTGTTGTTTAGGCAGCTATGCTAGCACACAGTATGGCAGGGAATCCTCAAATTCAGGCCTCAAGGTCAGGTGTCTTGCAGGTTTTAGATGTGTCCCTGATCCAACACACCTGAGTCAAATATAGAAGTCATTAGCATTAACCCCTCACCATTGCCCTATGTACCAGCAAGGAGATATCTGGCATTTGGAGAAATTATATAGAACATAAGGTGTCGCTTTATGCAGATGATCTTTTACTTTTTATCCCCAAGCCATCAACTTCACTGCCTTTTGCCCTTAATATATTTAGCCAATTTGGTCACCTCTCGGGATATAAGCTGAACTTTACCAAAAGTGAGCTTTTCCCCTTAAGTAATAAAGTAAATATGCCAGATTTTACCAATTTGCCGTTTAGAATTGAAAAACAAAAATTTACATATCTGGGTATCACAGTGACAAAAAAGCACAAAAACCTGTTTAAAGAGAATGTGACTCCTTTGCTGAACCAAGTGAAAAGATCCCTCACAAAATGGATGCCGCTTTCCACGTCCTTGGTAGGATGTATCAATTCAATTAAAATGACTATATTACCCAAATTTCTATACCTTTTCCAAACAATACCTATTTTCATTCCTAATAGGTTTTTCATTGAACTGGACTCTATTTTCTCATCCTACATCTGGCATGGTAAACACCCAAAAGCCTAAAGAGGAGGGGGGATTTCCCCCCCCTCAACTTCCGGTTTTATTATTGGGCTGCCAACCTTAGGAGTTTAGTGTTCTGGTATTTCTACCATAACCTGAGTGACCGCCCTGACTGGGTGACTATGGAATTACAGAGTGACAAAGATATATCTACACTGGTTTTGCTCTGTTCTCCACTTTCACTCTCCTCTCCTAATTCCATTTTAAATCCTGTAGTGAAACATTCACTGAGAATATGGGGCCAGTTTAAGAAATATTTTAAACTCCATGATTTTTCCTCTCTAAGCCCCATCATGCCTAACCATTTCTTTAAACCATCTGTTCAGGACGGGGTATTTTTAGAATGGAACAGGAGGGGACTCACTCATTTCAAGGACCTTTTCATAGGGAAGAAACTAGCATCATTTGAACAACTCAGCAATAAATATGGTCTACCACAATCCCACTTTTTTAGATATTTACAAGCCAGAAGGCTTGTAAATATTTTTCTTTCAGGCTCAGTTTCTCTACCAGAGCTTACGTTGTTAGAAACCATCTTATTACTGAACCCGACCTGTAAAGGCCTGATTTCGTGGTTGTACAATAAAATGCTAAACGTGACAGACACCTCCTCATCCAAACTTAAAACTTTATGGGAAGAAGACTTGAACATGACCATTCCAGATGAGACATGGGCCTCCATACTTAAACTTGTTAATACATCTTCTTTCTGTGCGCGCCACTGTCTTATTCAATTTAAAGTGGTACATAGAGCCCACTTTTCTAAAAGCAAATTATCTCGTATCTATCAGGAAATCACCCCATACTGTGACAAATGCAAAATTGCTGAGGCCACATTGGTTCATATGTACTGGTTTTGTCCCAGTCTGCATCAGTTCTGGACAGATGTTTTTCACACCCTGTCCAGATCCCTCAGAATTGCAATAACACCTAGCCCTCTCCTGGCTCTTTTTGGCATTAGTGACGAGGAGTTGCCTTTACCAGCCTCTAAAAGACAGGCGCTGTCATTTTGTTCTTTGCTAGCCAGACGTACAATCCTAATCAGATGGAAGGGCGCTGCCCCTCCAACACATAAGCAGTGGTTATATGACCTTATGTCGTGTTTAAAACTGGAAAAAATAAGATGCTCTCTTCAGCACTCTATTGGGAAATTCAAAAACATATGGGGCCCCTTTCTTGACGCTTTCCAAATTATACAGTAATATTTCAGATGAATTCATTTTTTGAATACAAGCCCCGCTCCTGTTAGAGGTAAGGATGAAAACCTATGGCAGTGATCTGGGTTTGAATGGGGTTACTTTGTAGGGATTATTTTTCCGAATTGATTTATTTACTATCACTTATTTGTTTATTATTTTGGGTGGGGGGGTTGTTTTTATTTTTAGGGTTATGTTATTTTATATTTGGTTCTTTCGTACCTAGTGTTTTTTTTTTTTGTAGGTATAAAGGAAAACAAACTTTAATAAAAAGACAGTGATTAAAAAAAAAAAGAAGTCATTAGCAGGACTCTGGAGAACTCGACTGCATACTGAGGAGGTGATTCAGACATTTGAATCAGGTGTGTTGGATCAGGGACACAGCAAAGTTAAAAATGCTCAACTTTTGTCGCTGTTGCATGGCACTAAAACTAATCAGTGAGGGTTTCATCAACTGACCAATGAGCAGAGGGTATGCTATACGCTGCAGTCTGCAACCATATTTTATATATATTTATAAATAATGCTTTCCTCCATGTTGAAAGTGGATGCAGACTGCAGCGTGTAGCATACTCTCCGCTCATTGGTCAGTCAATGAAACCCTGGCTGATTGTGTTTAGTTTTTGCAACAGCGACAAAAGTTGAACACTTTTCAATTTTGTCGTGTCACGTCACCTGCCCGCATGCGCACGTCTGTATGTACGAGCTCCAAAATCATATGCATGAATTTCGCCGGGCGCTTGGCTGGAGGAGGGCAAGCAATTGTCGCCTCATCACACAAGTTCCATAGGAAATGAATGGTGAGGGAGCGACGTCACTCCCCGTGTGTTGAGCCCATAAAGCATCAAGTAGTGAACAAGTGGAGTCGAGGCGTTTTGCTTCTTCCCAGTCAGTAGCATACTCAAGAATTTCAGCTCGCACATTGTTAACACAGCAATTAATATATTATCATAGACGATATATATCACACACCCCTAATTGTGACTTATTAAAAACTGACTCATTATGATAACAGACAGCAGGTCAGATAGTATGCTAATAAGGGAAAATCTACATTAAATTAAATGAATGATTCGATGACCAACAGTGACAACAATGCTTAGAAACACATTCAAAGTTATTTACTGTTGCAATTTCATGCAGTTTTTGAACCTGCAGCTACATTTCATGAACATCTTGTGTGTCTCATTAATTAAAGCCCTGCAGTGAGGAAAGGTAAACAGGAACTATAATACAGACTGAGCCATGTTTATCCAAAGAGTCAAAACATCAGTTTCTATATTTATATAATACAACAGAAACAAAGAAAAACTTGTGTAAAATAAGGCTTAACACTCTGTTGTGCTGTTTTCATTTATTTGTGATTACACCTCAGAAAAATACTCAAACAAAGTCTGAATGAAATCTTTATTTTTAAACTTTAAGAACACATAAACACTAACAACAGAACTAAACAATGATCCAACAGAACAGGAGCAAACTGAACTTTAACCTTCATGAAATGTAAGCTCAGATTTTCCCTGATACAATAATTAGAATAGGGTAATAACCTGAATAGGGATGCAACTATTCCTCGAATAATTCGATTATAAAAAAAATCCCCGAAGCAAGTTTGCTGCTTAAATGCTTCGTTTAAACTCTGCAGCGCTCAGGTGTCTCCATGGAAGTGGCGTGTTTCACCCCCATTAGTAGCAGTACATTTCTCCATCGTTGTCGTCTTCTTGTGGGTTAACTAGCGGTAAGCAAACACCTTAATGCTGCATTACCACCACCTACTGAACTGGCTCAGGAGTCAGAAAAACCCCTCTGAAGTACTCCGTCGCTGCGACGCTGTTATGTTTTTCCACACCTCCACCGCTCTCGTGTTTGTGTGTTGTGCTTGCTGTGCTGAGAATTTCAGTTGTTATTTTTTTTCTCTACTTCAGCCCCCAGAACGGATCACTATAACCATAGACATATTGCTAGCCATTGCACTAGCCATCGTTCGGTACTGAAATGACCCCGTCCCCGTCAAAATATTTTTTATACTTTAATCCCTGGTTAGTGACTAAATATAGACCTGTAGTAGAAACTTATTTAGGAGAATGATTGTGAATACAAAGCATTACATCTTGCAGCCCCCAGTTTTTCAACAAAAACACCAACGCACTAACAGCAGGCAGCTGTTATACATGCAGTCTGTCTGCACAAGTGCAAAGAGGCATGTTTTATTTTTTTTAGCCCCCCTGTAACCACTATTACACATTTACTGGGAAACAGCTGGAGGTCCTTCAACCACCTGATCAGCAAGTGAAGGAAAGAGAACTTTGTAGCTGCTCCATCCACAGAAAAAAACTGCAGTATAAAAGTTAAAATATGGAGATGAACTGTTAATACAAAAAAAGTATTTCTTATCCGATTACTCGAGTAATCGATGGAATAATCAATAGAATACCAAATTACTAAAATAATCAATAGTTGTAGCCCTAAACCTGAATTAACAATGCTGAGAGCATATATCTCGTTTAACTCATTTTTGCAATCTAACGATTTGATATTATCCTTTAAAAACTGCAAAATAGAAATACGACAAGGTTCAATTTTAGGACCACCACTCTTACCTATATATTAATGCTTTACCAGAGAGCTGCAAAGAAGTGTAGTGTGAAATGTATGCTGATGATGCAGTCATCTATGAAACAGCAAAAACTTCATAACATGCTGAAGAATTACTGAACAGCCAAATGACTAGTGTCTTACAGTGGTCCCGAAAATAATTTCCGATCTCTGAACTATTAAAAAAAAAAAAAAAAAAAAAATACAAAAAAGTTTTACAGCACCCAAATCAGTTAGAAAACTTGTAATGTTGATATATAAACTTATATATCATATAGTATGGTAATCTGTGAGGATTTCATAAATCTTTCCTCTTTTAAAGTTGACTTTGAAATGTGTGACTGGCCTTGCCCCTGACTCAGTCAGATGATTTGGAAATTCAACAGTAAAGATGTAACCACTAGGTAAGCTGATCTTAAAATTAAAATTGCTCTTCTTAATGGTTGTTCTTAAATGTTTCTATTTATCTATAGTAGTTGCTCTTTTATGATTATTATTGTTGTTGCTATTTTTAATGGTTTGTTCTTATATTTGTATTGACATATTGTGCCTTAAAAGCCTGCCTGCAGACAAGGTCTGCAAATTAGCTGTTGCTAGAAGTCCTGTACACATCAGCTGCATTTTTGTTTAAATGCAGCAATGTTAAATTGTCCTACTGTATAAAAAAAATAAAATACAAAATATAAATACAGAGTTTCTTCCTGCTCTGTGCAGAAAAGACTGACTTGAATATGGATCACCTTTTCACTCACCACCAGCTCTACCACCAACACACTGCTACAACTCACAGCTGTCGCACATTTTCTAAGCATGGAACTTTGAACTAGCATGAACTCTCATGTGTTTCTTTAAATGTGTTGTCTGAGTGAATCTTTTCCCGCAGGTGGTACAAGAATGTGGCTTCTCACCTGTGTGAATTCTTACATGAGTTTTCAAAACTGATTTCTGACCGAATTTTTTCCCGCAGGTGCTACAAGAATACGGCTTCTCACCTGTGTGAACTCTCATGTGATTTATGACCCCCGATAAGCCAGCAAATCTTTTTCCACATATGTTACAACAATGCGGCTTCTCACCTGTGTGAGTTCTTAGATGACGCTGCAACTCTGATGTCTGAATGAATCTTTTCCCACAAGTACTACAAGGATATGGCTTCTCACCAGTGTGTGTTCTTACATGACGCTCCAAATCTGATTTCTGAACAAATCTTTTCCCACATGTGCTACAACAATACGGTTTCTCACCTGTGTGAACTCTCAGGTGTGTAGTCAGGTTGTACTTGTTCCGTAAAGTTTTTCCACAGGTGTCACATTGTACAGACTTTTTCCTTGTGTCAGTTCGACTCTGACTCTCTGACACAGGAGCACTGTCTACTCTCTGACTGTGACTTCTCTTTCTGTGATGTCTCCTCTTCTTCAACTCTGCATTTCTAGTTGTTCCCGAGTCCACATTCTGGCTTTCTTCCTGATCTTGGCTCTCTGCTTCTGGAGAGCTGTGAGAAAGGAACTGCTCACTCTTTGGTTCTGGTTGACTAAGGTCACTTTCCTCATAAGAAGGAGTCACCATAAAGGTATCAGCCTCCTGCTTTAGTTCAAGCTGCTCTCCCTCCTGCCTGCTGCAGAGTTCCTCTTGTTCCACTTTAATTACTGGAGGCTCTGGGTCCTCCTGGTCCAGACTGGAGTTCCTCTCCTGGTTACAGACCTGCTGCTCTGTGAGAACCTCCTCCCCACAGACATCTTCCTGATGGAGGTCTGAGAAGACAAATGGATAAAAACCATAAAAACAAGAATTTGATCAAATATATTCTGATCTGACTGTGGCTGCATGTGGCTCATATATACCAGACAATTTTAAAGTGTACAAATGTGACAAATTATTTGGGCTCTGATGCAAATGAAATAATTCTGACATCCTTAGCAGCAAAGTTCAGCTTCATATGTGGATGTCTGTGATGCTTTAGATGTATGAAATGTAAAGATGTTTGTGTGTTTTCTGTGGATGTCTGGATTGGGTACATTTATAAGTATTTCTGCTAAGTCACCACACATAATTGTTACTCTGTCCTCTTTTTGTCAGTACAGAAGATCTGTAATCACTCTGCTGCCTGCTTTCCTCAGGGTTTGGCTGCTAGCATATTCCTTAGATCACTTCCTATCACTTCACTTTCAAACTCAATACTGACATCATTACTCTAGTCCAATAATTTTCCTGCCCACGTCCACGAGCCAATTAGCCTCCATTCTCTGTGTTTATAATCTCAGTGCTCTTCTGTCATTCTGCCTTCCAGACTCTCACTTGCCACGGTAACAATGAATACCTCTGGTGCTGTTGGCCAGCAGAGTGCTGGTGGAAACTGTGCTACTTTTGGCCAAAGACAAAAAGCCAAAAGCAAAAAATAAATGTCACAAATGTGTCCTGCAAAATTTCGTGGTTAGTGTGAATGGCATCATTAAGAGTAGCTGAGTCCAAAAAATATTTTTAAAGCACGAAACATTTGCGTGAATTTTATGCGTCTAATGTGTAAAGAACTTAAGACCTTAATAAATGCTCAAATGAAAGAATATCTGGAATCAAAAAACATTTTAGAATCAGAGCAGTCATGTTTTAGGCCATATGAACAAGAACAGCTGGAGAATGTGTAACCAATAATGTTACTGAAGACCTTGATAATCCTTAATATTTTGCTGCACTTTTCATAGCTCTGTCTAAGGAATTTGATTCAGTAGATCATGGCATTTTATTTGAAAAATTACTCTAGTTGATCTGGATGAACAGTCCCTCAAATGGTTTCATTTTTACCTTTCTGACAGAACTCAGAGTTACCAAAGGTTTCAGGTCAAGTTCACTCACCATTTGTAGAGGTGTTCCACAGGGATCTATTCTTGGCCCTCTTTTATTCACTCTATATATAAACAATATTATATCTGCTACCTAAAAATGGAATGTTTATGCAGAAGACACTATTTATATGCCACTGACTCTCCACCTGACTTGGCCATTGCAAATCTACAGTCTGCTTATGATAGATTCCTGCCAAGTGTCGGGCAAGTCCTGGGTGCTTGGGGCCAAGGGTCCTGTTGGGGCCAAGGGTCCTGTTCTTGGCTTGCGCTTGGGCGGGCTGCTCGCTGTCTCTGTTTTTTTGGGGGCTCTTGTCCTTTTGAATTTTGCTTGCTTAAGCTGCCGGACAGGACAGGTTAAATTAATAAATAAATCCACAGTTTTGTCTGCTTTTGATTATGGTGATATTGTGTATGTGCATGCTTCTATATACACCTTGAAGCTTCTAAATTTTCTGTATCACAGTGCACTACAATTCATCACACATGATTCATACTCACCATGGTATCTTATATGAAAAAGTTTGATGGTCCTCCCTTGCAAATCAAAGCGTGCAGCACTGAATGACATTTATTTATAAAGCTCTGCTGCAAAGATTACCTGCTTTGCCTCTGTTCCTTGACTGAATTTAAACCACTTGCAACTTCAGGTTGCAGGACATTTAAGCATTGTTCACAGTGGACTTGGGAAAACTGGGTTCAAATACTTTGCTGCCTACAAATGGAATCCATCCATCCATTCTCTTCTGCTTATTCTGTTCAGGGTCGCGGCGGGGCTGGAGCCTATCCCAGCTGACATAGGCTGAGAGGCAGGGTACACCCTGTACAAGTCGCCAGCCTGTCGCAGGGCCAACACAGAGAGACAGACAACCATTCATACTCTCATTCATACCTGTGGGCAATTTAGAGTGACCAATTAACCTAACCCCAGTAAGTGCGTGTCTTTGGGCTGCGGGAGGAAACCAGAGTACCCGGAGGAAACCCACGCAGACACGGGGAGAACATGCAGACTCCACACAGCTAGATGCCCGGGTCAAGGTGGAATAGAACCCAGACCTTCTAGATGTTATTCCAGCTGTGAGGCAGCAGTGCTAACCACCACGCCACCGTGCTGCTTGCTACAAATGGAATGAGCTACAAAAACTATGAAACGGCATTCTCTGATTTCATTGAAAATTTTTAAAAGGTATTTGTCGATTTGTAACTACACTTGAGCATTTTTTAATTAAATGTACATTTTTTTTGTACACACAAAAAAGGAGATCTTCAGCTTAATGAGACTATGTGATTAAATAAAGGACTTAAAAATAATAAAGATGGATGATGTGGTAGAGAGTGTCCCCAGAGAGGAGAGAGTAGCGATTGGAGCAGACTTCAATGGACATATACGTGAAGAGAATGGAGGTGATGAGGAGGTGTTGGGTAGGTGTGGTGTTAAGGAAAGAAATGCAGAAGAACAGAAGGTGGTGGATTTTGCCAAAAGGATGGAAATGGCTGTGGTGAACATGTACTTCAAGGAGAGGGAGGAACATAGGATGATGTTTAAGAGCAGAGGAAGGTGCACACAGGTGGATTACATCTTCTAGAAGGAACAATCTGAAAGAAATAAGAGCTCAAGCTGGAAAGGATGTACAGCAGGTTAGAGTGATTTAAGATAGAGATGGCAATATACTAGCAAGTGAATTGGGTTGAGAAGATGGAAGCAGTAGTTTGATGAGTTGATGAATGTAGTGATGAAAGAGAAGAGGACAGACGGAGGACAGTTAGTGAATCAGGAAGTATAGAGGATTAGTAAGGAGGAAGTGAGGGCAGCTATGGAGAGGTAGAATGGTGGCTGGTTCGCGTGGCATATCTTTGGAGGTATGTAGATGTCTGAGAGAGACAGCAGTGGAACTTTTTAACCAGACTGTTTAACACAAATTTTGGGAGTGAGAGGATGACTGAGGAATGGAGAAGAAGTGTACTGGTTCTGATTTTTCAAGAACAAGGGTGATATGCAGAGCTGTAGTAACTACAGAGAGATGAGGCAATGAAATAGCAATGAAGATATGGGAAAGAGTTGTTGAAGCCAGGTTAGGAAGAGAGTTGATGATCAGTGAGCAGCAGTATAGCTTCATGCTGAGAAAGAGCACTGCAGATGTGATGTGGAAATATGTGAATGAAAACACAAAATCAGGCCAAAGAGATGCATTCATGCTGCTTATAGCAGTTGGACCTTCAATTCTTCCTGTGGCTCTAAAAATAAACGTAACTTTGAGCTCTGATTAGGATCCTACTTAGGGACTAGGATATTTATTTTTATCAAGACCATGAAAGTTTTGCATACCTATTTTGTCTGACTTTTTCTCAGGTTTCCAGATGGTCTCCAGCAGTCTGAGCCGCTCGTCATCAGTCCAGATGCCTTCAGCCTCCTGCTTCACTCCAAGCTGCTCTCCCTCCTGACTGCTGCAGACTTCCTCCTGCTCCTCTTTAATCTGTGGAGGCTCTGGGTCCTCCTGGTCCAGACTGGAGTTCCTCTCCTGGTTACAGACCTGCTGCTCATCCAGACCCTCCTCTTCCTCACAGTCAAGTTGTTTTGGGAGGTCTTGAGGAACAAAGAAACACATGAACAAGGTCACTAATGTGATGATGCAAAAACACACATTAAACTATTTTATAAAAGCATTTATGAAATCCTGAATAAATAGTGATCATTTACACACAAATGTTTAGAGCAGTGATTCCCATAGTGTGGGCTGTGAAGTTATTGTAAGTAGGCTGCAGTAATGACAAATTCAAAATGAAGTGACTCACAAGTACGCATATTTACATATTTATATAAATATATCTATTTTTATAAAAATAAATTAAAACTGTTGATAGGAGATGGTTAGTTTGTGATGTTACTCATTACTTTGACATAATTTACTGCTCTTGTATTGAAGTTTGTGCCCCTGTGGCAAGTGGGTCACACATTGGCCTTAATAGTTTACATGAGACTCGGTAGTATTAGCAATTTATAGCCAACAGCTTGCGTTCATGTTTTCCTAAATTAAAATATCAAGATAATCCATCACTTTCTCTTGTATTTTGATGACACTGAAGGTTTCAGGTTGGGTGGGCCCCATGACTTTTTCTGTTTTTTTAAGTGGGCCGCAGCACTTATGACTTTGGGAATGGCTGGTTTAGCGACATGACTCACGCCACAGTGAGGTGTCGATCAGGTTCATCAGCTGCCCCCCTGGTGGCACCCTCAGATTCCATGGGGTACTGCAGCTGTTTGAGGTGGAATTTACAGGTATTGGTGATGCAGAAAATGAATGAATGTTTTCCATGTTTGAAATGATCAAGTTTAAAGTTTCAGAGCTCAAATGTGCAACTGTCAGGTTAGAAATAAAGGCAGCACCGAGCAGAGAAATATATTCATTTGTGAATTTACAAGATTAATACTTTTCTGCCAGCAATGCTCTCCTGTCATATTTGCAGCAACAGTGTTGCATTTTGGTGTTATATTTTTATGTTCCCTGCAGATCTTCATCAGCAGGTCATCTAATAATGTCTCTGATCAGAGTAGCCATCGCTCAGTTGGCCCATTTCGTGATGAAGAAGAGAAAAAGAAGGAATCAAACAGTCCCTCTTATGTGAGCGCACACAGAGCCTGAAGCAGAAAGACTGGCTGAACAGGGAAAGTTAATAACTACACAATCAAACACACACAAACTTACAACAAAGCTCAACAGTGAGGCTCACAAAGTGAAAATCCCAATGAGGGATTCTGATTATGAGCCATAATGCTGTGACCATCTAAAGCAAACTTGCTAAGAGCTACGACACTGTGAAACAATGGTATGTGCCCCTGTAGAAACCGCAAGTCTGTGTGAGATCAAGTGTGTTTGAACAAAAAATGTCTATTCATGACGTTGTGGAAAAGAACAACTCAAACACAATCCTACACTGAACTAGCGACGTTACTGATTGGTGGAGGTCGCTGTTATCATGTGTTGTTAACATCGAAGCTCCTCGCTGTGAGCTGAGACACAAAGTTCAAAGTAAACTGTGGGGTGATCACAATGTTTAAAATAACAAACCTGATCAGACACTTTAACATGGATGTGTTAAAGAAGCTAACAAAGGAAAAGGGGCTAAAGTTAAAGTAGCCAGAGCACAGACCCAGCCACAAGCTGGCAGCCTCGGTATGAGCAAAGGATCAAAGCAGTGACGAGGAAAATTATGGAGACAAGTGAAAAAGAAAAAAGGGCCGATGTCCTGTTATCTGATTAAGTTAAAGTCAGTAAATTCAGTCCTACAATTTGCTCTACTAAGAAGGTCATGGCAACAGAGGTGCCACCCTCTGATCCTATGACCTCCTGAATTCCCCAAACTGGTGCCTGTTATGCATTTTTAATGTTTATAAGAATGTATCCATCTGTTGGAAGACGTCAGTACAAACTAATCTGTTTAGTTTTATTTATGAGTACAACATTGTCTTCTTCTGATTAAAAAAAAAACCCTCAAAAATCAACTGCCTGTACCTTTAAATGAAACTTCAGCTCCCCTTCAGAGAGGTCTGTTAACAGCTTATTAAATGTGTATCTGCTGAGATCGAACTTATGTCTTTACTGCAGAGCCTCAGAGCTCGCAGTGGATCTAAAACAGCCTGATGTACACAACACTAGAATTTGACAGAGAAAAGTTTAAGAAATTAATTAATCAAAATGTATAATTCTTAAAAACAAGCTCTCTTAACTTCAGTGGACATTCTTTAACTATTTACTGTAATCTGGTTTTGTGATATAAACTAGTTTGGATCTGACAGCTATTGCTGTCTTTCATTGTTTACATTGTAATAGTTTGGGAAACTGAGCTTTGTTAAATATTGTACACACACACACACATATATATATATATATATATATATATATATATATATATATATATATATATATATATATATATATATATATAAATATTGAATTATATTTGGATTCCTTTACTGTTTCCTGTTATTATCAGTCTCACATTTATTACATTTGATCTGTCAAAAACATTTTTCCTGTATTCTGATTGCTAACAGATGGTGATATATGTAATACTATCAATAATCAGAAGCAGTGGTGTGGATAACGACACAGGAAGAAGAAGCGATAACACAGAGCTAGGAGTGTGAGCCCCCCTGCACTGCCAGGAGCAGATCACCCGGGAGCAGCAGGAAGTGTGGCTGAGTAACAGGATGCATCTGCCGGGCAGACGTGCCAGTTGCTGCCACAATGAAAAGCGGATCAAGAAGGTGGTAAATTAAACGAGTTATCTTGTTTGGCTTGTAACGTCGGTTAATACAACTGAACTTCCCGGAAGCAGCAACAAGCTGGAGCAGAGTTAACAGAGTTAAAAACATTTCCATACCTGCGACGTGTGAGTTTGTGTCGGGTTTCCGGCTGATATCCAGCAGTCTGCGCTGACGGTCGATCTCCTCCTCATACTGGACGATGGTTTTTTGAACCTCTGAGAAGATTTCTTCACAAGCAGCACTTAGTCTCTCCTTGATGAAGTCTCTGAGATTCTGAACTGAACACATTGCTGATTCAACTGGGGCTGAGCAGATCGATCCAAATATGGATTGAAGCGATACCGCCGTCGGTATTGGTCTCGGATCGAGGATAACGCGATAGGATCAATACTTTAGTTTGTGTCTCTCCTCTTAGTTCAGTCCGCTGCTCCAGCTCCATCACACAGCAGCCATGTCTGCGTACGCACCTCTCCTCTCGCGCGGCACACTTTGCTCCTCCCCCTCCTCCCCTCCTCTGCTGTGGTTTGCTATCCTGCTGTCACGTGACTCAAACACACATGCCGATTCGTTGACTTGAGCGTTGCGTCATTTCGTGCGCTTTTTTTTTGGATAACTTTATTGAAAAACTTAACCAACATACAAACTGGTATTAATAAACATTTGAACAGATAAGAACAACATTAGCTTGGGGCGGGGGTAATAATAAATATATATTAAATAAGGAAAACAAATTACAAATTTTAATAGCTTTCTCATGAACTTTCTTATTAGCGTCCTTTCTTATTAACTGAATCAGAAATGCTTTCGATGTTACTGTTCAGTTTCCTTTTGAAATAGATCATGCGCTGTGTCTGGCCTGCTTCCTCTGAAGGGCAATTACGTCACAGGGGTATCATTCTCTTCTGGGATTTGAAGTTTTTTTTTTTATTAAACTAAAAAAATTTACAATACCTTCTGTAAACAATATGTTCATTACAAGAAAATCAACATGTAGAAATAGATTATATAAATGTAAGGCATAGAATATACTACCCTGACTACCCTCTGAAGCCTTCACCTGTCTGTCTGAGTGCAGCTGCCATACCATATTGTGATCTAGTATGCCAGCAGGCTCTCAGTATATGAGTGGTAGAAGGTCAGCAGCAGATTCAAGTCTAAGTTGTTCTTCCTGAGGACCATCAGGAAGAACAACTTCTTGATAACAGCTGTGATTTCATCTGACCAAGAGAGATCAGCAGAGATGAGGACACCAAGAAACCTGAAGGTGTGGACCCTCTCCACATGCTCACGTTGATGGAGAACGGAGCTGGGTCAGTCCTGTGTTTCCTGAATTCCAGGATGATTTCTTTGGTTTTCATGGTGTTTAGCATCAGGCTGTTCTCTGAACACCAGGCTGTCAACTTAAATACAGTAAACACAGGAACTCTATTTATGCAGAAAGTCCCCATACAGTTTGTATGTTTCTGCATGTGATGTTGACATTGTTCTTTTGTGGACCACCCTACCCTAAGATTCATTGCACCCTGGACGCAGTGGGATATTGTTTTCAAATAATGTCAGACAGACATAAACATATCTGTCCTCCACAATATATAGGCCTGTATCATTTAGTTTTTAGATTGGAATGTATAAATGATTGCATGTGAACAAACATTTCATTTGAAAAATAACTGAATGACATGACTCTAGATACAATCATTGATTTTTAGTTCAAGGATCAGATCATAGTTTAAAATCTCCATTATAATCTCAAACAGCTCAAGGATTCAAATTTTTGTTCCATTTTCAAAGTTCAAACCTTAGAGACATTAACTTTACAGTTGTATATCCATCCATCCATCCATCCACCCATCCATCCATCCATCCACCCATCCATCCATCCATCCACCCATCCATCCATCCATCCACCCATCCATCCATCCATCCATCCATCCATCTTCTTCTGCTTATTCGGGGCCGGGTCGTGGGGGCAGCAGCCTAGGCAGAGAAGCCCAGACCTCCCTCTCCCCAGCCACCTCCTGCAGCTCATCCAGGGGGACCCCAAGGCGTGCTGCAGATAAAGCAGTCACTGACATGATATATTCTCTGCTACATGTCCTGGGTCTGCCCCAGGGCCTCCTTCCGGTAGGACATGCCCGGAACACCTCACCCAAGAGGTGCCCAGTGGAGATGCAGCGGCTCTACTTTGAGCCTCTCCTGAATGGCTGAACTCTTCACCCTATCTCTAAAGGAGAGGTCAGCCACCCTCTGGAGGAAGCTCGTTTCTGCTGCTTGTATTCACGATCTCATTCTTTCAGTCACTACCCAAAGTTTGTGACCACAGTTGAGGGTAGGGACGTAGACTGACTGGTAAATCGACAGCTTTGCTTTCACTGTCAGCTCCCTCTTCACCATGACAGACTGGTGCAGCATCCACATCACTGCAGACACAGCCCCCAATCCATCTGTCAATCTCCTGTTCCCTTCTCCTGTCACCCGTGAACAAGACCCCAAGATACTTAAACTCCTCCACCTGGGGCAGCAACCTGTCCCTGAGCCAGAGTGGGCACTCCACCCTCCACCTGTGAGGTGGTTGGTGCCTGTTGTGGTGGTAATCCCTAAACCAGATGGTAGTCACCAGAGATGAATGGAGCCATCCACCTAAAGGAGTCCTATCGAGCTTGGTTGGCCTGTGGGACTCTAGAGGCAGCTGACGGTTACTGGCAGGTCAAGCCAAACACGACACAGGTGGTTGCTGAAGCAAAAACTTGTTGTGGGAGGAGTTTGATGAGGCCATGGAAAAAGACTTTTGGGCAGCCTCGAAGCGATCCATCATTTTCAAAGTTCAAATCTTAAAGACATTAAGTTTACAGTCATATATGATCAAGAAAATCAATCTTCACATTTCAGAAATTGGAACTTGCTTTAAATATGACTAAAATAATAAGAAAACAATCAGTTCTCTAATTATTGACTAACTTGTGAATCAGCTCCAATGAATTATTTGTATTTGACAACCCAATACAGCAACTACAGAATAAAACCACTAACCAGACTAATTCAAGATTGAAAACATGCTGAATATGGCTTGGCAATGGCTGAGCAACCAGGAATGAAATTCTGATAGAAAAAGACTGTGCCTAAGAAAGATTTAATCTTCTTCACAGAGGAAGTGCAACCATCCTCTTCCATTAGAGCTTCTCTAGGCATGATAGAAATTACATCCACCTTAGCCAGGTCGAAAGCAACAACACTCTGGTTGATGACATTTGACATGATCGAAGAACTGGACTGATCTCTGAAGTAGATGACGCGTCTTACGGCTCAGTTTAAGATTATTGTCTCTCAACCTTTGGAACGCCATCTGGGTCACGTCACCGATGTAAACCTGTGTGTGTGTGTGTGTGTGTGTGTGTGTGTGTGTGTGTGTGTGTGTGTGTGTGTGTGTGTGTGTGTGTGTGTGTGTGTGTGTGTGTGTGTGTCCTACTCTGGAGGACCGAGGACCTGAGAAGGGAATTTGAAGATTGTTGTGTCAAAAATCGTAGCTGTTTATTTCACATTTATTGCCCAAGATTTGTCATTCCATCCAAATAAACATTCATGTAAGCTCCCTGCTCTGCTGATATTCTTGTATGTGACTGCTAAATAGACTTCTATTCCTCTCCACTCCACCTCCCAGTAACAACGTCCAGTCAGACTCTCTTTACTCAAGACCTGAAACCTATCGGTGAATCTTTCTGAACAACGAGAATAAGACTGTTGTTCCATTACTGTTGCTCTTCTGTTCCCCTCAGATAATAACAGATGTGTGTGTGCTGTGGTTGGATCCAATGTGATTCCACAAGAATATTTTAAGAATCAGACGCTGATCTTCGGTTCTGCGTAGTGTGAAATGACGAGACAGGAGACAGAACTGTATCTCTGGTTCTTTCAGTAGCAGCCATCTGTAATACAAGGACAGAGAAATCCATGAGCAGTGTGTGCTGTGTGCCTGCTAGGCCTGGCTCTCCCGATGAAAGAGAATGCATGCCATTAAAGTACAAATTTCTTTACTCTCTTCTTGCAACCAGGCTAACATAGCATGCTAGCATTAACCTTATACTCTCGAGATGAAACTCATTAAAAACTTCAAATAGCGAACTCAAACCTCTGTGAGACTCAAACAGGATGAGTCAGATAACAAATAGAGCAAGATACAACAGTCCAGTCATACAAATTACAATTAATGGCTTTAACCAATTATTGTCAACAAAGAGAAACATGCCAACAACATACCTCCATCCATGTTAGAAAGCCTTGTGACCAGAGCACACACGGACGTACCTACATCATCACACAGTACAGTGGTCCCTCGTGATATCGCGGTTCAGTTATTGCGGCCTCACAGAATCATGGATTTTTAAAAAAAATTATTTCTAATTCTGTTTCATGGAGTTTTCTCTATATATCGTGGAATTTTGCAGTTTATGGGTATTTCTTTAACATCCCATAGCTAGGTTCATCACTTGGACGAAGAGATAAGTTACGCCTACGCCTTTAGCGGAAATAGAAATTACGGCCGAGGGCGAAGATGCTGCACCACCTTCATCACTATCAGTGCAGCACAGGTACATAATTCATCATCTTCATATTTTCAAGTTGTAGTAAGAGAGTGGGAAAGGTTTATAGGCATGTGGGAAGGGTTTATAAAGCCTTAAAATATATCCATCCATCCATCCATCCATTCTCTTCCGCTTATCCGGGACCGGGTCGCGGGGGCAGGAACCTAAGCAGAGAAGCCCAGGCTTCCCTCTCCCCAGCTACCTCCTCCAGCTCATGTGAAGGGACCCCAAGGCGTTCCCAGGCCAGCCGAGAGATATAATCTCTCCAGCGTGTCCTGGGTCTACCCTGGGGCCCCCTCCCGGTGGGACATGCCTGGAACACCTCACCCAAGAGGCGGCCAGGAGGCATCCTAATCAGATGCCCGAGCCACCTCAACTGGCTCCTTTTGATGTGGAGGAGCAGCAGCTCTACTCTGAGCCCCTCCCGGATGGCCGCACTCCTCACCTTAAAATATATATAAAAAATAAATATATAATAAGTATAACACCGTTACTTCACAGATTTTCACCTATCATGTAGGTCTCTAGAAGGTAACCCCCGCAATAGGTGAGGGATCACTGTATACATGCACACACACAGACTCAAAACATACAGGCAGGAGATTACTGTCCAAAATAAACATTTAACAGAAAAGAGGTGTTTTGGTGAAATTCACTGAAGTTTACAACACAAGTGCTACGAGTGACTGAGACAGAAATCTTCCTATAACAGATATTTTCATGAAGAGTCAAACGTTCCCATTGTTAATATAAATATAAAACGTAATATAAAACTTTAACACATTTCAGTCATTCTTATGATTTTTTACTTTATTTCTTCTTAACAGTTTAATTGTAATATATAAGACATGAACCATTTATAGCAGGTGGGGAAACTGTATACAGAAATTGAATACACAACATACAGGCCTGTATCATTTAGCTTTTAATGTATGAATGATCGAGTGTGATCAAAATTTTCATTTGGAAAAATGACACAATTCTTTATAGATACATTCATTGATTTTTAGTATAAGCATCAGATCATAGTTAAAATGTTCATTATAATCTCAAACAGCTCAAAGATTCAAATTTTTGTTCCATTTTCAAAGTTCAAACCTCAAAGACATTAAGTTTACTTTCATATATGATCAAGAAAATCAACAATCTTCACATTTCAGAAACTGGAAGCAGTTTTAAATATGACTAAAATAATAATAAAACAATTAATTATCTAATCATTGACTAACTGATGAATCACTGCAGCTTCAATGGATTCTTTGCATTTGACAACCCACTACAGCAACTACAGAATAAAACCACTAACCAGACTGATTCAAGACTGAAAACATGCTGAATATGAAGAGCAGTATAATTGAAACTCACATGATTATCAGCCATAAGAACAGATCCAGATTTATATTGATGTAAGGTATATAAATGTAAGTACAGTTTGAATCAGTGCAATATTATTTTCAGACATCAATGGACCACTGAACTTCTCAGCTTCTAAAATGTAAAGCCTCATTTAGAAACTACACAAGTACATATAATGGTCAGGATCAACATGAACCTATCTTCTCTGTCTATCTGACTTTAATCAACTCTGCAGTGTCTCCATCAGTGAAACCAAGCCGAAGTCCAGCATAGAGCGGCTGAGTGAATGTGGTCTGGACTCTGTGGAGGAGAGTCATGGTTTCAGAGACGCTGTAGAAAGACAGAATACCTGCTCTGTGATCCAGGTACACTCCTACTCTGGAGGACCGAGGACCTGAGAGGACAGTTTTGACACCATTGTGCTGAAAAATAGAACTGTTTCTGTCACAATATAATGCCCAGGATTTATCATTCCATCCAAATCCACAGTCATATGAGCTCCCCTCTCTGCTGATATCCTTGTATGCAACTGCTACATAAACTCCTTCCCCTCTCCACTCCACCTCCCAGTAACAACGTCCAGTCAGACTCTCTCTACTCAGGACCTGACACCATACAGTGAATCTGTCTGGATGATCAGAATAAGACTGTTGTTGTTCCATAAATGTTACTTCTCTGTTCCCCTCAGATAATAACAGCTTTCTGTGTGCTGTGTTTGGATCCAGTGTGATTTCATGTGAATATTTTAAGAATCCAGCTCTGGTCTTTGGCTCTGGTGGTGACAGTAAAACATCCACTTCAGTGACTCTCAGTGAGATGTTTGTCCATTCCTCTCTCAGGATGTCCTGTAGTTTATCTCTGGTCTCTGACACAGCTGCTGTCACATCCTCAAAGTACCTCAAAGGACCAATATTGATGCTGGATGCGTGTGTAGACTCACTGAGTGCTGACAGTGAGGGGTAGTTGTGTAGAAACTGGTTGTGATCCTCTGTGTGTGAGAGCTGCTCCAGCTCGGCGTCTTTCCTCTTCAGCTCAGCGATCTCCTGCTCCAGCTTCTCCTGAAGCTCTTTGACTCGACTCACTTCAGTTTCCTGCTGGGATCTGACCTGCTGCTTCACATCAGAGCTTCTTTTCTGGATCAGACGGATCAGCTCAGTCAACATCTTCTCACTGTCCTCCACTGCTTTATCAGCAGAACCATTGATGGCCTCCACCTCCTGTTGAAGCAGCTTCACATCTTTCTCTCGGTCCTGGATTCTCTGCTGGATGTTTAGTCGTCTCACCTCGAGCTCCTTCTGCTTCTCAGTCCTTTCTGCTGCAGCTAGGACTGTTTCATGGCCTTTATGTTCATCCATTGAGCAGAGATAACAGATACTCTGCTGATCAGTACGACAGAAAATCTTCAAAATCTCATTATGATGAGAGCAGATGTTCTCCTGGAGCTTCTTGGAGGGGGCCACCAGCTCATGTTTCTTTAATGGAGCTGCATCATAGTGAGGTTGGAGGTGTTTCTCACAGTAAGAGGCTGGACAAGATAAACAGGACTTGGTGGCTTTCAGCTTCCTCCCAGTGCAGACATCACAGGCCACATCTTCAGGTCCAGCATAGCAGTGATCAGCTGGAGCAGCTTGGAGTCCAGTCTTCTTCAGCTCCTCCACTAAAACAGCTAACATGGTGTTTTTCTCCAGGACAGGCCTCGGTGTGAAAGTCTTCCTGCACTGAGGGCAGCTGTAGATTTTCTTCTTCTCCTCTTCTTCATTGCAGAATCTTTTAATACAGTTCATGCAGTAGCTGTGTCCACAGGGAATAGTTACAGGATCCTTCAGTAGATCCACACAGATGGAACAAGAGAAGGTTTCTCGGTCCAGCTGAACTCCTTTCTGCGCCATTTCTCCTCTCAGTGTCAGTGACTGTGTGAGTTTCTCTTCCTTATAAGTGACACTATTCTGAGCTCTGATCTCAGCAGCATGTGTTTCTGCAGTGAATGGAGCCTGTCAGCTCTGACACAGCACCACATGTTGGTTACACCCATCTTCAAACTGCAGATCTGAAGGGGAGGGAACGAGGAAACATGGACAGAGAGGAGGTGCTGTGTTTAAGAGCAGGAAGAAGAGGGAGGAGTTATCAGGCTGTGCTTCATTCCAGGAAGAGGAGCTCTCTGAGAGCGATACTGTGTGTTTAACCCTTTTTATTCACTGATCACCTGAACTTCTCAGCTTGTTAACCCTTTCTTCTTTATGAATAAACTTCACTTTAGAAATGTCAGAGTTCTAAAATTAACAAACATTCCTTCACTTTTATTCAAACCAGGAGGATAATAATCCTAAACATAGAGATAAAGCAGCCACTGACATGATGCTTATGTTGCATTTAAGTTCATATTAGCTTTAATTGTTTTGCTCCCTCAAATGCCTTCAACGGTGAGAGGGTGAAGCAGGTGTTGTAGTTAGTGTATGAAGCAGTAAGGTGGGAAGTAAAAAGCACTTTGTTACTTTACTTAAATAGAATTATCATTTATTTGTACTTTACTTGAATATTTATTCTTCTCACGGCTTTTCACTTTTACTCCATACATATTTTCAGGTATAGCTTTGCTTTTTATTCTTTAGATTAGATTAGATTCAACTCATTGTCATTGTGCACACAAGGCACACCACAAAATGATGGTTCCAGATCACTCATCCAGAGACGAGCATCTGCGGTCATGCAGCCAGAGACCGGCGCTACCGTTAGGCAATGTGGTTTAAGTGTCTTGCCCAAAGACACAATGCAGTACAGGGACAGTGGCTCGAACCTGCAACCTTCTGGCTGCAAATTGAGCGCCTACCCACTTCGCCACTACCACTTATTACACTTTCATAACAGGCTTGTTACTTTAGGTGCAAGAAATTTCAGGGGTGTTATTATTTCCTTCAAACATCAAACCAGTTTGAACCTAAATGGTGGGAACAGTAACACATATACAATCATATTGGTGTATTCGTCATCAGTGCTTTATTGCACATCAGGGGACAGATCTGAAAACTCAAACACATCAAAAAGGTTTTTTTTTTTTTCCTGTTTTTATGGTTGAACCGATCACAACTTCTTCAATCATCTTGAGCAGGGATGTAGTCAAATGGGGGGTCTTGGGTGATGCTGTACCCTTGAAATCTGATTGGCTCCATGAACATTTTATATTCTTTTTCAGTTTTAGTTTGAGTTTGACTAAACAAGGTCTACATTACTTAATGGTTTTCAGCGTACAGGTATGTGAGAACCAGTCATTATTAAGGTCTTCAACAAAATGTATTTCTCTGTCATATCAGTGACTGACTGTAGCATTCTACATGTTGCTGGATATTAGAACACAGTGGTCTGTAACAGCAGCCAACTAGTATAGGTTTCAGATGAGATAGCTTCAGAAGTACTTCAAGTTGGATCAACAGTAATGATAATAATAATTAAGGATAGCACGATATCATGTTTTTATGTCTGAAACCAATATTTTACATTTGATATCTGCTGATACCAATACAAATCCAATCTTAAAAAAAAAAAAAAAAGCAATTATTTTGAAATGCCTGGATACATTTTACATAAGTCAACAGTCTCTCACACATCAAAATCAAAATCTTTTAGTTGTCCCATGTACAAGACTAAGGACCATGGGGACAGAGCTTTTCAGCCAGTAGCACCAAAGCTCTGGAACTGTTTACCACTCCAGCTCCATTTAACTGACTCTTTGGCATCTTTTAAAAAACAGCTGAACTTTTCTGTTTATCCAGGCTTTCTGTTGACTTTATTTTTATTCTTTTTTAATAGGTAATGTTAATATGTTTTTAACATATTTTATCTGTTTTTTTTATATTGTGTTTTAATGATTGTGCAGCACTGTAACTTTTTGTCTGTGAAAAGCACTATATAAATAAAATTTAATTACTTACTTACAACCACCTGAATCCTGTTGTTCCTATGTGAAAAGGTGATGCATTGGCTTATGGTATGTTGCAAATTTCATTAGAGCTGCAACTGTCGATTATTTTAATAATCGAGTATTCTATTATTCCATCAATTACTAAAGTAACTGGATAAGAAATACTTTTTTCACATTAACAGTTCATCTGCATATTTTAACTTCCATATTGCAGTTTCTCCCTGTGTGCTTGTGCAGACAGACGGCACAAAAAACAGCTGACTGCTATTGTTGTTTTATCAGTGTTTATGTTGAAAAACTGGGGGCTGCATGAGTGTAATCTTGTAATGCTTTATATTCACAAGCATTCTCCTAAATACTTTTCTACAGCAGATCTATATTTAGTCACTAATCAGGGAGAGAAGTATGAAAAATATTTTGACGAGGAAGGGGTCCTTCCAGTACCAGCTCTTGGTAACAAACTTTTCTGTTCTGGGAGCTGAAGTAGAGAAAAAAATAACAGCTGAAATTCTCAGCACAGCAAGCACAACACACAAACATGGTATAGAGCGGTGGCGGTATGGAAAAACATGTCAGCAATGATCCACTCAGTGTCAAAGGGAATCCTTTGCAGCGACAGAGAACTTTTTAGAATCTGAGGGTTTTTTTCTAACTCCTGATTACTAATCCATTCCAGTAGGTAGCAGTAATGCAGCTCTAAGCTGTTTTTTTCAAACCACAAGAAGACGATGACAGAGAACTGTAATGCAGCTAATGTAGACGAAACGCTATTTAATGGAGTGGATTGATTTTTTTTATTTCTTCCGATATCCGATCCAGTAATTTAGGTCAGGATCGGACCAATATCGATACTGAATATCAGATCGCGCATCCCTAATAATGTATTCTGTTTGTTAGCATCTTTCAAAACAACTTTACAGAGACAGAAACCAACAATCACATAAAAGCACAGAATAAGAAATTGAATCAAAATGACCTAGGAACTAAACTGAGTAGATTATCTTAAACAGGTGAGCTTTGATTTGTGATTTGAAGACAGGGAGTGAGTGAATATTACGGATGTCAGACGAGAGAGTTTCACAGTCTGGGAATGGAGCAGGAAAAAGCTCTGTTCCCCATGGTGCTGAGGCAGGCAGGGGTACGAGGAAGAGTAAAAGAAGCAGGAGGAGGAGGATACAAAATAATTTTGAAATGCATTTGGAATTTAACTGGGAGCCAGGACTGTGCTGTGCTGTAGGACTGTGGTGATATGGTGAAATGAGGGGGTTTTGGTAATAATACGAGCGGCTGAATTTTGAACCGTCTGAAGCTTATGGAGGAATTTGAGAAGAATGCTAAATAGAAGAGAATTGTAATAATCAATATGGGAGGTAGCAAGACTATGGACAAGAATGGAGGTAGCATGCGAGGAAAGGGAGGGGTGGAGAAAATCAATGTTTTGGAGATGAAAGTATGGAATCTGGGCAATATGATTGATATGGAAGTAGAAAGATATAGTGCTGTTAAGGATGAAACCCAGACTCTTAAACTGAGGGGAGGGAGAAACTGAGGAGCTGTCAACTGTGAAGGAGAACCTGTCGACTTTGGAAGGAATGGATTTTGTTCAGGAGAAACTTTTATGACTGGTTAATTTAAGAAAGTTTGAGGTGAACCAAGATTTGATTTCAGATAAGCAGGTGGTGAGGGAGGAGGGTTAGAGTGACGAGTTAGGTTTGGTGAATAAATAGAGCTGGGTGTGAAGTAATGAAAATTAATGTTAAATTTGTAAACGATATTGCCAAGAGGAAGAAGATAAGTAATAAAAAGGAGGGGCCCCAGGACTGAACCATGAGGCACACCTGTGGTAACAAGGGAGGGGTGGGATTTGAAAGACTTAAGCTGGATGAACTGAGTGCAGCCTGTGAGATCAGATCGCAGCCATTGAAGAGGGGTGTGGGTGATGCCAGTAGAAGATAATCTGTAGAGGAGGATGTTGTGGGAGATAGTGTCAAAGGCTGCACTCAGATCATGGAGGATGACGATGGAGAGTAGTCCTGAATTGGCTACCATTAGAAGGTCATTTGTCATTTTGAGTAGAGCAGTTTGTGTGCTATGATGGAGGCAGAAACCAGACTGGAATTGTTTATACCAGGGATCCAGGCCTTGAGGTCCAGTGTCCTGCAGGTTTTAGATGTGTCTCTGCTTCAACACGCCTGAGTCAAATATAGAAGTCATTAGCAGGACTCTGGAAAACTTGACTGCATACTGAGGAGGTAATTCAGCCATTTAATTCAGGTGTGTTGGATCAGAGACACATCTAAAAGCTGCAGGACACCGGACCTCGAGGCGTGGATTTGAGGATACCTGGTTTATACAGACTGTTTTGGGTTAAATAGAAGCGAAGTTGAATAGCAACGGGTTTTCCATCCATCCATTTCCAGCAGGCATCCTAGTCAGATGCCCGAACCACCTCAACTGGCTCCTTTTTTGTCGAGGGGCAGCGGCTCTACTTTGCAACGACGGGCCAGACACCCCATACTTCCGCAGCACCTCCCGCAGGATACCCTGTGGCCTTCTCAACTGAGGTTCAACTGACGTTTGGACCCTCCTTTCCAGCACCTTGACATAGACCATACCAGGGAGGCTGAAGAGTGTGATCCTCTGATAGTTGGACCACACTCTCCGGTCTCCCTTCTTAAAGATGGGACAATCACCCCAGTCTGCCAATCCAGGAGCACCACCCCAGATCTCCACACGATGTTGCAGAGGTGTGTCAACTAAGACAGCCCTACAACATCTAGAGCCTTTAGGAACTTGGGACGAATTTAATCCAGGGTCCACCACAACTATGATGTGGTGAAACCAGGCTTTTTCAGATTTGCAGTAACAGCTGCAGGTTTTAAAACAGTGGGAACAATTCCAGTGGTAAGAGAAGAGTGAATAATGGAAAATATGAAAGGGAGGCGAGAGGGGAGGCAGGATTTAACCAGAACTGTACAAAGAGGATCAAAGAGATATGAGAAAGGGGGGAGGTGTGTGTGTGTGTGTGCAAAGGTGCTGGTGGATTTTGATAATTTTTTCACTGAAAAATAGCATACGGGAGATGCAAGTTACAGCTGAATAAAAATGCAAGAGAAACAAGTCAGGGGGTTGAAGAACACCCTTTAACAGTGAAAACAGGGTCTTGGTGTTGCCTTCAATTGAGGAAATAAGGCCAGAAAGTGGACAGATTTGGTTTGAGTGATTGAATCCTAATATTGTAATACATGAGATAAATACATGTCTTTGTGGATAGTGAGACCATTTTTTTTATACAGACACTCCAATTTTTCCCCTTTGGCTCTCGTGGACTGGAGTTCAGGGGTAGCCAGGGGGAATGATAGGTGAAGGAAACGGACCGTGTTTTCACTGGGGCAAGAGAATTGAGGATGTCAGTTAAACAAGTGTTATGTTGAGCTGCCAGTACATCAGGGGTCAACAATCAGAGTGTTTGCAATATTAAAAGAAAATGTTGGGAATTTCTTATTACTTTGGTATTAGTATTGATAATTGCTATTCTTAGTATAATTTATTGACAATTATAGTGGCCACATATACTGGATTAATGAACACTGTATGCTTTAGATTAGAAGGCTAAAACTACGATCTGATATTCACTCTCATTTATGATTGAGGTCTCAGTCTCATCTATGCAAGTTTTGGTTCACATGACAGTTTATCACTTTATGTTGTATTTTAGGTTATTTTATGACAGTGGACTGAAACATGGTTCTGCAGACCAACCTGTGTTTGTGTAGTATGAATCTATCATTTACGAGACCTGCCACAATTGTTGTATATCATGGGGTACCTCTTCCTCTTCCTGTCCCTGTATCCTTGTTTCTCCCTTTCCTTTCCTTTCCTTTCCTTTCCTTTCCTTTCCTTTCCTTTCCTTTCCTTTCCTTTCCTTTCCTTTCCTTTCCTTTCCTTTCCTTTCCTTTCCTCTATGTGTGTAGCGTTGTCCTATTTCTGTTACTGTCTGTGTCCTGTCTTTGTCTGTGTGATTCTCTCTTGTCTGTGTTCTGTGTAACCAATATGTCTAATAAACAGCCTGCACTGGATCCATCCCAGTTATTTTTTTGGAAACTTTGTTTTAATTGAGTTTTATGCAGGATTGAATCCACTTCATTTTGGCCAAAAAGAAATGCAGGGACCCCTAAAATCATGACCAAACAAAAGGATATCAAAATCAATGTAGTTAATATTCCTGAATGTAATAAACCGTGATGCTTTAGATTGGGAAAGACAGAGTGAAACATCAAAGGAAAGAAAAAAAATTATAGTAGTTCATCTGCAGAGCAGTTGGAGGGGATGATGCAGTTGGAAGGGATGAGGACAGACTTGGCAATGATGGTAGGATGGTTGGAGTGGGTCCAGGCAGTTTACAGACAATATACTCAAATGAGCTGATGGTGGTTATGGAACCAGACAGAACTTTCCGCTTTTTACAGTGAATTATCACGAGACCCTCACCGCGACTTGTGCCACTCGGTTGACAGGTGTAAACAAAGTGAGGTGGAGGGGAGTCGTTCAGTTGCAAAAAGTCCATGTGTTGTTGCCAGGTTTCAGTCAGCAGGTTGAGATGAGCAGACTGGGTAGCGTTCTTGCAAGGCCAACAAGTGATGGAGCTGATGGAGCTGGAAGTTTTGGTGAGACCCTCAGTGAAAATATCTTCAGTAAGGTGGGAGAGCAATGTCTGGGTGAAGACACAGCATCACAGAGATACAGACAGGTGCCAGCGAAGTTGAAGAAGATCAGCAGCCATAAACGGCACAGGTTGAATGAGAAGTGGCAGAAGAGTCCAAACAAGAGCAGACCTGATGTAAATCAGGCTGACCCACATTTTGAGTCGCAGTGGCCAAGCAAGGTAACGAAGCTGCCCAATTAGAGTGTTATGCCCAATTAGAGTGTTAGGGACTATTAGAATAGAATAGAACTTTATTGTCATTATACATACAACGAAATTAATCATTATACAACAAGTTATATAACGACATTCCGTCATAATATAACGAAATTGCATTTGGAACAACCATCCAGAGAAGAACAGACAAGACTAACATAGGGGAGATGGTGTCCGCAGCCGCAGCCACTCTGGCACCACCGCTACAATCAGTCCCCGGAAAAGGAAACAAACACACATCATGGGGTAGTTAGGTTAAAAAAAAAAAAGTCATCTGGTACGGTGCTCAAGATAAGCACCATACCAGGGTCCAAAAAGCCACCGTAGCAAAGCATATTTGCACATTTAAAGCCAGGATAGCAATATGGTGGGGAAGGGAGGGGGCAGGAGGGGATGCAGATGGAGACGAGAGGGTGGGGGCATTGCGGAGCCAGATGCCAGCTCCTAGCCAAAACAGTTCGCTGATAGTGATGGAAGTTCGTCAGCGGCCGTGGTACACCAGATCCATCTTCACAAATCGCAGAGAGGGCTGAGGGGAAGAGCGACCATCACACATTGTCCTGGAGAGATATGATTACCAGCCCAAGGCCGGCTAGGGAGCTGAATTCCTGATAATGCAGATGTTGTTTTGGAACAGGCTGCTTGTTTTTTCCAACAGCCTTCAGTTTCACTGGGGAACCCCAGTAAATCCAATATTCCAAATTCATTAGTTACCGTCCTCACCGTGCAGAACCGAACCTTATCTCCAGATCTAATCCCTCTCGCCTGCGAGCACGTTCTCAGCTGGACTACCCAGAACTCAACCAGAACTCCGACCAGTAAAAGTTAGTGCAAGAAGCAGACCAAAGCTCACAGCATCTACTGACAGGATCTGCACATTTATTATCCATAGCAGCAGGGGGCGCTGTAATACACAGAAGCAGCACACAGTGCACAGAGGTCAACAGGTGACAAAAGCACGCAGAGACAGATACTTTTGGGGCTTTGCAAGTCGCTTTTTATCATTTATGGGTGGTCTAACCACACCCATTTTTATTGTGTCATATCTTCAGATCCTGGTTGTACTTTTTTAATTCAATATTTGTCCAAATGGCTTTTTTTCAACAGTTGCATACTTTAAATATGCTTACTCAGATTTTATTTACAATTTTATTTTACAAACTTTATTTCTCTTTATGACATTTGAAGTTAGAGTTGACAAACTTTTGAGAGCTTGCTCGACCTATTGGGTCATTCCTACAAATAATAATTATTCAACATACAGCGTTACTGAGCATCAGTGGAATAATATCAAATAAAAGTGGTCAGCAATTGGGCCCAGTGCTATAATAAGTGCTGTAAATATGTTATTACGCTGCTATGCCATAAATTGGTGTGGTGCCAGCCCAAGACAACAAATAAGGCATGAAATCAAGGTCCACTAGTCTATCCATACAACCTGGCCACAGTTATTATGTTTCCACCCTCGAGGTGCTGGTGCTTGTGCCAGTGCTTGTGTCGGTTTCAATGAACTGGCAAAAGCTTAAGAACGAGCCTGCATTTCCACCGTGATTTGTGAACTGATCCTTTACGTATGACTATGAGTGGTTCCTCTTCTGGATACAGAAGCCAAAGAGCAAAAACATTTCTTGTGCTTTGAACATAGTTTAAGATCCAAACCAAACTACTGTAGCATCTGTGTGCAACACAGAGGTAAACACAGACATCAATTATGAGCAAGATGACAAGTACGCACTTTGCATCCTTTTATCTGTGATATGAACTGATACAAAGCAGCAAGTTCAGCCTTAGAGCCCAACCTAACTCACAGCCGTGAAAATCGCTTCGCTTTTCTCATGTAATACACACCATGCAGTGAAATAGTGGTTGAAAACTTTATATTGAGATCATAGTCACGCCCTTCTGCTGCTTTTGTCACATGCTCTTGGTTCGAGACCAGCTAGCTTGCGGGGCCAGAGTTGAAGCTGCTTTTCGGCTGAGCACCGAGTGTGTTCATGAAGGAAAAAAAATGCTGAACGGTTCAAATACTAGCACTGGCACCCAGTTGACGGAAAAAGGGCCAGTGTGAAAACAATAAAACACACTACATAAACAGTGAGTAAACCATTGATTGAAGCACCAAGCATAAAAATGCACAGCTATGTTTGAACATGCATGAATAAAGCCAAGATATGCCCAGCTAACATGTCCCATCCACTGAACCTTGTAGATATTCAACATGACATATAAGAGTCATGATTCTGAAGCATGGCGAGCAGGATAAGGACCGAAACACAGGACTCAGGAGGGGAAAAGCATGAACTCAGAAATGCACAGTTTTATATCTGGTTGCACATCAGGTACAAGGCAACTAGGAATGCTCAACTGGAACTAAGACGCCAACAACTAGGAATACATGGGGAAACTCTGAACCATGAAACTCACTACGTAAGTTAGAGGGCATGACAAAGACCAGGAGGACAGATACTATATATATATACACACACACGAGGTGATTGGGGATATAAGACACACCAGGGAGTACAGCTGGAGCTGAGCCCAGCTAACATAGAGCAATAAGCAGGGTACACCCTGTACAGGTTGCCAGCATATCACAGGGCCAACACATAGAAAGACAACACACTCACATCTATGTGTAATTAGAATTTAGTTGTGTTCAATTCCACCTTTGTTTGTTTTGTTAACAAAACACTAACAAACAAACAACAACCACGAATTACCAGAAAAAGGCATAAAAATTCAACACTGCAAAAACATAATGAGTATGGAATCAAACAGTAACCTTAAACAAAAGAAAAGTCCTAAAACAAAAATGCTGTACATTACGTATATTAATTACAAACACACTGAAGTTGGACAGGTTGTCCTTTTAAATTGAGATCTAGCAACAGTATAAAGACCATATATAGCCAGCTAGCAATAGCTAACTATACAACTCTTTGGTGTTGGTTACCAACTACCGTATTTTCCGGAGTATAAGTCGCACTTTTTTTCATAGTTTGGCTGGGGGTGCGACCTATACTCCGGAGCGACTTATATGTGAAATTTATAACACATGAACCAAAATACTCCAGCCACTTGACATCTCCGTGAACCGGAGCTTTAAGGCAGTCTTTCGTAACCTGTGGGCGCAGTGGATGATGGGTGGAGAGCACAGCTTAACGGCAACTGGGAGAATGCGCCACCAAACTTTCCTGGAAGTAATTGGATGGATCAAGAAAACATGGGCTTCAGTGACAACCGAAACCATCCTGTCGGGATTCAGAAAGGCTGGAATAATTGGAATTGCAGCTGACGACGAGTGACGAAAGCGACACAGAAGAGGAAGCGGCGCTTCGTCTGCCTACGGAGTTGTTTAGAAGTGACACCGAGGATGAAGAATTCAATGGATTGATGGTTTGGTTAACTTGTTAGTATGTTCTTTATGCTATGGTTATCTGAATAACTGTTAATGTTACGTTAATATACCAAACACGTACTCTGTTCGTTGTGCGTCATGTAGCTGAATGTGTTACGTTAGCATAACTAGGCATAACCGTGTTCGCCCTGTTCTTTAATCCATTGTTATTTTAAATTGCCTTTCAAGATGGAATTTCTGCTCTGGGTGTCGGATTCTATCAAATACCCCCCCCCCCCAAAAAAAGTGCGACTTATAGTCCAGTGCGACCTATATATGTTTTTTTCTTCTTTATTATGCATTTTTTGGCTGGTGCGACCTATACTCCGGAGCGACGTATAGTCTGAAAAATACGGTAAATGTATTGTAATTGCTCATGGAAACATACCTTCTTTTCATTGGCTCAGGCTGCTGTGGGACTTCCTATGATGCACTGAAGCATCTCCTCTCATTTTTCACTCCCCAGGTGTTTAAACACCTTAAATTGGGTGGCTGTAACTCAGGAGGTAGGGCAGGTCACCTATTGATTGGAAGGTCAGCGGTTCAATTCCTGGCTGCTCCAGGCTGCATGCCAAAGTATCCTTGGGCAAGATATTGAACCCCAAGTTGCTCTCCGACGCAAGCATTGGAGTATGAATGTGTGTGTGAATGTTAGACAATAAAAGCACTTAGCATAGTTACTCATGGAAGTGCTTGTATGAATGGGTAAAAGTAAATGTTGTGTATAAGCACGTAGAGTGCTCAGAGTAGAAAAGTGCTATATAAGAACTAGTCCATTTACCATTTAAATTGTGTATTCTACCTCCATTAGTTTGTGTTCTTTCCTTTCTCCCTCTGCTCTCTTCTCTCTCCCCCTCACATCAACCCAGCAGATGACTGCCCCTCCCTGTGCCTGGTTCTGTTGGAGGTTTCTTCCTGTTAAAACGGAGCTTTTCCTTCCCACTGTCACCAAATGTTTGCTCAGCTGTTGTTTGGGTGCTATATAAGTCAAATTGAATTTTATGGGGTTAAGGTACTGTGTTAAGTTGCTTCAAGAAAGAACTGTAATATAGACTGAGGCATGTTTATCCAAATAGTCAAAAGTACAAAGAAAAACTTGTGTGAAATAAGGCAGATACATGCCATATCAATGCTCAACATATCTGCCTTATGTTTAAAGGACATAAGACAGATTTATAACTAACGTTTGCTGCGACTTGTACAGTGTGTACTCCACCTCTTGCCCTATGTCAGCTGGGATAGGCCCACGACCCTGAAAAGGACAAGCGGAAGAGAATGGATGGATGGATATGCTGCTGTTATACCCTACCAAGTTTGGACATATTTAAAGATTACACCACAGAAAAAAAAAATATTCAAAAGAAATTTGAATTAAATCTTTATTTAAATGTTGAGAACACATAACAAATGCAAAAAACAAACAAACAAAAAAAAGAACTAAACAATGAACCAGCAGGAGTTTCCCTGATACAATTATAAGAATAAGGTAATAAACTGAATGAAGAATGCTGAGAGTTCTTTATTGCTCTGCACAGAAAATACTGACCTGAATATGGGTCATCTTTTCACTCAGGTGCTGCAGTGATTTGACTTCTTCTCAGTGTGAGCTCTACAACCAACACTGCTACAACTCACAGCTGTCCCACATTTTTTAAAGCATGAAACTTTGAACCAGCATGCATTCTTGTGTGTTTCTTTAACTGTATCTTCCACCTGAATCTTTTCCCACAGGTGCCACAAGAATATGGCTTCTCGCTGGTGTGAATTCTTACATGACGCTCCATCTCTGATTTCTGACTGAATCTTTTCCCACAGGTGCCACAAGTATATGGCTTCTGGTCAGTGTGAATTCTTACATGACGCTCCAAGGTTGATTTCCGACTGAATCTTTTCCCACAGGTGCCACAAGTATATGGCTGCTCACCTGTGTGAATTCTTACATGACGCTCCAAGGTTGATTTCCGACTGAATCTTTTCCCACAGGTGCCACAAGTAAATGGCTTCTTGCCGGTGTGAATTCTTACATGACGCGCCATGTCTGATTTCCGACTGAATCTTTTCCCGCAGGTGCCACAAGTATATGGCTGCTCACCTGTGTGAATTCTTACATGAAGGTCCATGTGTGATTTCCGACTGAATCTTTTCCCGCAGGTGCCACAAGTATATGGCTGCTCACCTGTGTGAATTCTTACATGACGGGCCATGTCTGATTTCCGACTGAATCTTTTCCCACAGGTGCCACAAGTATATGGCTGCTCACCTGTGTGAATTCTTACATGACTCTCCATGTGTGATTTCCGACTGAATCTTTTCCCGCAGGTGCCACAAGTATATGGCTTCTCACCTGTGTGAATTCTTACATGACGCTCCATCTCTGATTTCTGACTGAATCTTTTCCCGCAGGTGCCACAAGTAAATGGCTTCTTGCCGGTGTGAATTCTTACATGACGCGCCATGTCTGATTTCCGACTGAATCTTTTCCCACAGGTGCCACAAGTATATGGCTGCTCACCTGTGTGAATTCTTACATGAAGGTCCATGTGTGATTTCCGACTGAATCTTTTCCCGCAGGTGCCACAAGTATATGGCTTCTCGCCGGTGTGAATTCTTACATGACGGGCCATGTCTGATTTCCGACTGAATCTTTTCCCACAGGTGCCACAAGTATATGGCTGCTCACCTGTGTGAATTCTTACATGACTCTCCATGTGTGATTTCCGACTGAATCTTTTCCCGCAGGTGCCACAAGTATATGGCTTCTCACCTGTGTGAATTCTTACATGACGCTCCATCTCTGATTTCTGACTGAATCTTTTCCCGCAGGTGCCACAAGTAAATGGCTTCTTGCCGGTGTGAATTCTTACATGACTCTCCATGTGTGATTTCCGACTGAATCTTTTCCCGCAGGTGCCACAAGTAAATGGCTTCTTGCCGGTGTGAATTCTTACATGACGCGCCATGTCTGATTTCCGACTGAATCTTTTCCCACAGGTGCCACAAGTAAATGGCTTCTTGCCGGTGTGAATTCTTACATGACGCGCCATGTCTGATTTCCGACTGAATCTTTTCCCACAGGTGCCACAAGTATATGGCTGCTCACCTGTGTGAATTCTTACATGAAGGTCCATGTGTGATTTCTGACTGAATCTTTTCCCGCAGGTGCCACAAGTATATGGCTTCTCGCCGGTGTGAATTCTTACATGACGCGCCATGTCTGATTTCCGACTGAATCTTTTCCCACAGGTGCCACAAGTATATGGCTGCTCACCTGTGTGAATTCTTACATGACTCTCCATGTGTGATTTCCGACTGAATCTTTTCCCGCAGGTGCCACAAGTATATGGCTTCTCACCTGTGTGAATTCTTACATGACGCTCCATCTCTGATTTCTGACTGAATCTTTTCCCGCAGGTGCCACAAGTAAATGGCTTCTTGCCGGTGTGAATTCTTACATGACTCTCCATGTGTGATTTCCGACTGAATCTTTTCCCGCAGGTGCCACAAGTAAATGGCTTCTTGCCGGTGTGAATTCTTACATGACGCGCCATGTCTGATTTCCGACTGAATCTTTTCCCACAGGTGCCACAAGTAAATGGCTTCTTGCCGGTGTGAATTCTTACATGACTCTCCATGTGTGATTTCCGACTGAATCTTTTCCCGCAGGTGCCACAAGTAAATGGCTTCTTGCCGGTGTGAATTCTTACATGATGCTCCATATCTGATTTCCTCTTCTTTACCTCTGCTTCAGTAAAGCTGTGAGAAAGAAGCTGCTTTGTTTCTGGTTCACTGTGGTCACTTTTCACATAAGTAAAAGTCACCATAGAGGTATCAGCTTCCTGCTTCAGTCCAAGCTGCTCTCCCTCCTGATTGTTGCAGAGTTCCTCCTGTTCCTCTTTCATTTGTGAAGGCTCTGGGTACTCTTGTTCCTCTTTAATATCTGGAGGCTCTGGGTCCTCCTGTTCCTCTTTAATATCTGGAGGTTTTGTATCCTCCTTGTCCAGACTTCTTACATGACGCTCCATGTCTGATTTCCGACTGAATCTTTTCCCACATATGCAACAAGAATGTGTTTTCTCCCCTATGTGAACTCTTAGATGTCTGATCAGGTGGGATTCATAGATGAAAGGTTTTCCGCAGGCGTCACATTGTATAGACTTTTTTCTTGTGTCAGTTTGACTCTGACTCTCTGACACAGGAGCATTGTCTACTCTCTGACTGTGACTTCTCTTTATGTGATATATCCTCTTCTTTACCTCTGCTTCAGTAAAGCTGTGAGAAAGAAGCTGTTTTGTTTCTGGTTCACTGTGGTCACTTTCCACATAAGTAAAAGTCACCATAGAGGTATCAGCTTCCTGCTTCAGTCCAAGCTGCTCTCCCTCCTGATTGTTGCAGAGTTCCTCCTGTTCCTCTTTCATTTGTGAAGGCTCTGGGTACTCTTGTTCCTCTTTAATATCTGGAGGCTTTGGGTCCTCCTGTTCCTCTTTAATATCTGGAGGTTCTGTATACTCCTTGTCCAGACTGCAGTTCCTCTCCTGGTTACAGACCTGCTGCTCTGTGAGACACTCCTCTTCCTCACAGTCATGTTGTTTTGGCATATCTTGAGGAACAAACAAACACAAAAACAAGGTTACTAATGTCATAATATAAAGATATACAAACACATTAAACTATTTTACAAAAGCATGTCTCAATACCTGAATAAATGTGATGAATTCTACATTTAAGAGACACAGCAAGTTCAGACTGATTGTGTCATGATTGTGGTAGGTGGTTTACGGTACAGTATTAGGGGAGGCTGTGAGGATCACCTAATCAGTCTCTCCTATTGTGTGTGCTATTACTGGTCCCAGTATTAGCACACTGGCAATCTGAGGCAATCCAAAAATGTGATATCGAAGGACAACATGCCACCAATTGGCCAGGGAGTGTCGTCACTAGCGGAGTCACGAGAGCAACACCTACACCACAATCGACCACACCATTTTTAAAACCTGACAGCAAGAAACTGGAGGCACGCAAACCAACACTGTGGCTGAATGACGAGGTGCTGACATTTATGTGCTTGGCGGGAGGTGAGTCGAGAAATGAGAAAGTTTATTATGAAGTCTCCAAGCTAATTGCTGCTCACAGGTACCCTCATACAACACAGCAGTGTAGACAAAAGCTACCATGCTTTGAGTCACATTCAAACTACATCACAAGACTTCTGCCCATGTTGCTATATCGACTCCACCCACACCAAAGTGGTCCTCAATTGTAATGGAAACAAAACAAAACCATGGTGAGTTGACCCGTGCTGAGTAGGTACTAGAGGAAAGCTGGCATAAGTGAGAAGGGCAGCTGGTGGCTGTTGAAAAGACAGACAGGGCAGAGCACAAGCACACAGGAACTGGGGACAATAAAAAATGAGTTGAATTGCATGCATGGGCTATGCATGGACCCATGCATAGCCCATGCATGCATGGATCATGCATGGGCCTCATGTAAGTCAACCATCTGGGTCCCAATGAACACATATTCAGGGCCGGTTAAAATCTATCTGGGCAAACCCCTGTAGGGCCACCATGGAAACCGCGGACAAAACCTTATGGGCCCATAATGTTTGCCCTTACTTATCCCATATGGGGCCCACCTATGTGCGCTGGCAGGGATGGCACTGAAGAGCATAATAATGAAAGAATTAGATCCTTAAACTTAGTTGCAGCACTTTCAGAAAGACTTCTACTTTAATAAAACATATTCCTCACTGCTGTGTAATCCATTAGAGTAAATGTAAATGTTGCTAAGAAATGATCAGACAGGAGGGGCTTTCGGGGAATACTGATAAGTCTTCAGTTTCTATGCCATATATCAGGACAAGATCCAGAGTATGATTAAAATGGTGGGTGAGCTCCTTTACATTTTGAGAGAAGCCAATTGAATCTAATAATAGATTAAATGCAGTGTTAAGGCTGTCATTTTCAGCATCTACATGGATGTTAAAATCACCCACTATAATTATTTTATCTGAACTGAGCAGAAAAATCAGATAAAAAGTCTGAGAAATCAGACAGAAACTCTGAGTAAGGACCAGGTGGATGATAGATAATAACAAAAAGAAAAACAGGTTTTTGAATTTACCAATTAGGGTGGACAAGACTAAGAGTCAGGTTTTCAAAAGAATTAAAACTTTGGGTCTTTGGTTGATTAATAAGCTGGAATAGAAGATTGTGGCTACTCCTCCTCCTATTATTAAATCATTTATTAACCTGTTAACTGGCAGTGGCCCGCGGGCGGGCCGTTTGTAGTGCTTTGAATTTGAAGCCTCATAGCGTCACAGTAATGCTGCAGTGAGGCTTTTATCTGACAAACTAGACCCTCAGAATTGGATTGACACCTCATTTGGCCAATCATGTTATGAAATGGATTTTTCAGAGCCAATAATAAGCACACAGCGTCATGTGACTTCTCTGGACATGCCCCAAATGTTCTCCAATTGTTCTGATTAGTCAACTCTGACCCAAAATCCGAAACTACAGATGTATAGCCAATACAATTCTTGACACATGGGTATATGGCACAATGGGGTGTGTTTTCACATGAATCCACAATCTCCCTGTGTAGTCAGTGCATAGTCAGTGCGTCCTCCGTGCATGAAACTGAGCGTGTGCGCCGTCGTGCGTAAACAGTGTTTACAATACTTTTTCTCACCAACGGATTGTCAGAATGCATCAAAAACAGACTATATTTATTCAGCGAAGTAACTAAATGACTCACAAGAGTGGATTATTATTTATTAGAGGATTTCGTCACTGATTCGACCGGTTTTATCGCTGCAAAATCCCACGAATGAACAGCTGTTACTCTGAAGGCGATTCAAGGTACATGTAATCTTTTATTCTCAGCTCTTCCTCCTATTATATGCCGTTTAGATGTAAATATGTATGTAATGGTGAGCTTGACATGCACCATTACACAGAAAATATCACCGTACACTGTTGTTACACCACTTATTATATTGTGTGTGTGTGTGTGCTTTGCATATGGAAATTTACAAGAGCAGTGTTGGGGCAGAGAAGGTTTTTATAGGTCACGGGGGTCTTTATAACATTTATTACGGCAGGATGAGGAGGACAATGGCTCAGAGCTTTTTTTAACCAGTTAAGTGTCTAAAGTTTTACAAAAAGCTTTATGCTTTGTGGTGAGCTTTGTGTAAGTTGTTTGGTTTGCGGGGGTGGGGGTATTTGTTTGGGAGGGGGTTGTAAGTTGTGTATCAGAGAAGGACTATTGGGAGGATTGTGGCCCTTAAAGGGAATCCGTTGCAGCGACAGAGAACTTTTTAGAATCTGAGGGGCTCTTTTCTAACTCCTGATCCACACTCCAGTCCAGTAGGTGGCGGTAATGCATTTCTAAGCTGGTTTACCCACTGCCATTAACCCCATAAGAAGAATAACTCGACACCAACGGAGAAGTTTAATGCAGCTAATATGGGTGAAACGCTCCAATTACACAGACACCTGAGAGCTGCAGAGTTTAAACGAAGCATCGAAGCAAAAAATTTGCTTAAAGGATTTTTTTATAATCGCATTATTCAAGTTCCTCGAGGAATAGTTGCAGCATATTATCCAACAGTTCACCATCACTGAGTTAGCAAGCTGATATGGCATTTAGCACAACTTACAGAAATTACAGAAAGTTGCCTCAGAGCGTTCAGGCTGTGCTGAAGAATAAAGGTGGTCACACCAAATATTGACTTTCAAGCTTGTTAGAATTGTACAAACCCTGTGTTTGCTTTTTATGCTGTATTTCCATTTATGTTTAGCAAAGCATGAAGAAATGAGGGGTGGCTCAAGACTCCTGCATTATTCTTTACTCAGCTGCATGCGTCTCTTTCAGTGTTTGTGGGGTTAAATAGAAATATTTAGTACATTATTTACCTGAATTCTAATCACGTTTTCTTCTTAAAGCTGCAGTCTTCACTAGCACTGTTGCCAACTCCTCAGCAAGGAAAGTAGCTATTGGCTGTACTAAAAGTCGCCAGAAGTCGCTATATGACGTCATCACCTAATTTGCATAATTGGTTATTTGCATGTAGTTGCAATCGAGGATGTAGGAGAGAGGAAAAACATCTTTGGAGAGACAAATAGTGCAGGAAAAACACCCTAAATATGTTCAGAACTACTATGGCTGGGCGATATGGACCAAAATAATATCTCAATATTTTTTACTTGAATGGTAATATACGAAATATATCTTGATATTTTTTCTTCACAAAGGTATAAACAACAAGGCACCTCTGAGTCAAAGCTACATGTCCCAAATGTCACACAGACAATATTATTACCATTCAGCTGTAGGTGTACAGGAGAAATTGCTCAAAAATAAACCACTGGCATTTAAATAATAATGCTCCTCAAATAAATTAATGCTTTTTTCCTCCATAACAAAAGACTCGCAGCTGTGGTATTAAAATGTAAACAGAAAAGATACAGAGCAAAAATAGCAAAAGGCTGACTGATTCTTTAAAAGCCAGTCTGCAGTGAGGTAGACTTCACCAAAGTGCTTCCTCCTGTGTAAGATAACAAACATGTAAACAGACTGAATGAACAAACTTCCATCCTTCAGTCAGCAGGATTTGTGAATCCATAGACATATATGCTGACGTAACACAGCAACGCACCCACCCGCTCAATGCGGCGTCATATCCGCCGCCTGCATCAGGAAGACAGGAACAGACCCACTTCCGCCATTAAGGTCACGTGACTTACAGTACATACCAACAGCCAGGTACTCTTGAGGGTCCGGGCGATGCTAAAGCGTCTAAACGGACGCAGTATGAAGTTTGTATGTACACAAAACCCAGCGACAGCGGAGGATTTCAGGTTAACAAAAAACTCTCCAAAAGTTCCCGACGTCACCGGGAAAACTTGCTAAATTTGTCGCTAGCCGCTTTGTGGAAAAAAACTCGCCAGGGGGGTCTGAAAATCCGCTAAATCTAGCGACAAAGTCGCCAAGTTGGGAACACTGTTCACTAGTCTAGTTCACACTTCTCCATGCTCTACATTATTTTCTGTAAAAAATATTCTGATTCCGGAATCCATTTATTCAAAAATACCCTCACAGGTACCTAGTGGCATGCTGAACAAGAATATGTTGATATTTGCACAAAACAAGTTAAAATTTTTATGGATTCTCAAAAATGTGCTTATACTAGGGTTGCAGCGGTAACCAGTTTCACGGTATACCATGGTATTAAAATGCACGGTTATCATACCGTGGGTGTTTGTTTATTACTGGTAATAAGGGGAAAAAGCAAGCCATCTGATAATCTCGCACAAGCAGCTCCGTCTCAGCTGCCCCTTGTTCAGTGGCGCCACTCTCAGGCACACAGCGGTGAAAATGGTGACAGATTTAAGCAGTCTCCATTCCTCCTTAAAAAAAAAAAAGAAAAAAAAAGCTAAACTAAAATCAGCCGTGTGGGACTACTTCGGATACCCACCAAACGTACGTGAGGATGGGTATCTCGTTTGCAAACAGTGTGGAAGTAAAGTGGCCGTTAAAGGAGGGAATACTTCAAACTTGTTCTCACATCTACTACAACATCATCCCTCCGTGCAGATTAAAGTAGGTATCTCGTTAATACCTGTCTCTAACAAAAATGTGGGAAATGTTAACTATAAACCCATCTATGTTTCCTCGTGCTCGTGCCACATGCTAACCACCAGCAAAAGTGCTGAGTCATCCGAACTATGGACACGCGGCCGTGAAGCGCGTGCTCGGCTGGATGCGCATGTCGTGTTAAGGGCCTTTTGAAAGATGGCATATTTACGTGAGTTTATTTTAAAACTTTGGCGTGTCTATTTTTCAGCCCTTAAAATCAGACTCGGCATGAAAGCCTTAAGAGTGAAATCTGTATTATGAGGATCATGTCAGAAATAATCCCCTCTGTCTGCAGTATCTGGTTATTTCCCACTAAATTTAGCAGCACAACGAATGTTATAAAGCAGTCAACAGTAGCTGATCAGACACTGACCCAGGCTCAATTTCTCAGATATTAAATATGTTTTTATGGTGATACATAATTTTACTGAACATTTTAAATGCAGGATGTATAATTCTAAGAGTACATATAAAGTGTGTGTGTGTGTGTATAATACCATTTTAATTGTATTCATTATTATTATAATAAAAATCAGATCTAAGAAAAACTGTACTATCTCACATTTGTTTACAAAGACAAAGAATTTTTTCTTTCTAAAGAGACAGATTCATTTTTATTTAAAAATTTGGCTTTTTCCTCATTATAATATTGCAATTTTTGCAAATAAAACGGGAGGTGTATAGCTTTTTTTGTTTTTTTTTAAAGGAGACATTTTAAACAAAACTCATTAAAAATGGTTCCAAGTACAATAAAATAATGTGTTAAACAAAAACCTTTTGTTGTCATTTCTTATAACATTTCATAACTTATAATAATATATGTGAAATACGGTGATAGCGCGATAATTTCTGAGACAATTATCATACCGTGGAAATCTCATACCATTGCAACCCTAGCTTATACAGAAGTGAAACTGATAATATTGCAATTTTGGAAGCTAATGATTTCAAAATGCTGCAGCTCTAAAATGTGGAAATGATCCCAGATGCAGCTGAAAACAGGCTGATCAAGAATACTGAGTTATCTGCTGATAAATATAGTTATAAATATTCATAGAAATACATAAATCTGCATGTTTAGCACTGCAGATGTATTACTTTAGTTTTTATAACTCCATGAAGACTGTCACAAAGGGGTCTGCTGATGTATTAACCTGTTAACTGGCAACGACCCGCCCGCGGGCTCACATGTGGTACTTGGGAATCTCCAAATGGCACATGTAAGACCACGCCTGAGATCAACACACAAAAACCTTTACAAAAACATTAGGTTTTTGTCTTGATAACATTTGAAATAAAATGTTGAGGTAAAAACACTTCATGCAACAGCTTCATTATATTTTCCAATCCATATCTTCAAAGGAAAAATCCAGGCGAGACAAAAGTTGTCTAATTTTTCTGTGTTCCAAACTTAATAGCTACATACTCATTACAGTTACAGCATTTTTGACTGCAAAAATGAAAAATATAGCTTGTCTTCTTCACAAAGAGACCAAGCTTTCACATGTACTCCAAAGAGTTCAGTAACAGCAGCTGATTTAATTTGGGTTTGCTTTTTCAGGCATTTTCGGTGATTTTGGAGCGGTCAGTAAGGGGTTAAACAATAAAACAGTTAAACTAAGGCATGAAAATTACATTTGTATTGATACAGAATTTTTAGGTTGATTGATTTTAGCGCTAATTATATAAAACACTACATAAAAGAACAAAACAACAAAGCAATCACAGCCGTGTTTATCTCAACAAAGCCAAAGTAACTAAACTAACGGTAGCATGGACAGAACAGTACGTAGCTACGTAGATTTGTAAATTAACCGCATCTCTCTGGTGTGAATGGAGTGACTGAGGTCTTCGACAGCACAGAGTTACAAACATTTTCATACCTGTGATGTGTGAGTTTGTGTCGGGTTTTCCGGCTGATATCCAGCAGTCCATATCCTGTTGGTCTTGGTATTGGATCGACAGTAACGTTAGCTCACTCAGCTATTCCGGCTTCATCACACAGTTGCTGTGTCTGCGCAGGCATCGCTCCTCTCCCGCGGTCACACTTTGCTCCGCCCCCTCCTCTCCTGCTCTGCTGTGGTTGGCTGTCCTGCAGTCACGTGACTATTTTTCCCTCTCCTCTGAAACTTTATTAATATCTTATAAAAACAGCCTGAACAGGTACAGATCATCCTCATCCTCATTTGTGGATGAGCATGCAAAAAGGAAATGTCACAGAAAAGAGCCTGTCACTGTGGGACAGAGAAGAGGAAAGGGACAAGATTAGAGGAAGAAAAAAGGTAAGAAGACAAAGATATGTTTCCACGACCAGTGCTTGGATCTTACTGTCATGGTCCTGGGTCCAGTGTTTTTAGTTTTCGATTGTTTAAGGTTACTGTTTGATTCCTAGTTTATTGTGTTTTTGCAGTTTTGAATTTTTGTCTTTTTCTGATAATTCCTGGTTGTTTCTTTGTTTGTGCCCTCAGGTTTCTTGGTTTAGTTTTCTGAGTTCTGATCATGACTGTTCACTTTGTATTCAGTCCTGTGTTTTATTCCTCAGGCTTCCTGTGTTCCTGTGTCTGGTGTTTTATTGTTTCTGGTTTATTCTCCTGTTAAGTAGATTTAGTCCTGGTCTCAGTTCATTGTACTGCAGGTTCTCCTTCATCTGTGTTTCTTCCTCTTGTGTTTAGCTAACTGTTGTGTTCTTGTTCCTCTAGTGTAGGTTTTGTAGTTCTTAAGTGTGTCTGCTTCACTGTGTTGTGTCAAGTCAGCATTTCCCTTTCTATGTCTACTTCCTGTTTTACTTTTGCAGTCCTTTGTATCACTGTATTCAGTTTTACTCCCCTGGTCTTGTTCAGTTGTGCTCCCTGGTGTGTCCTATCTCCCTGCTTACCTTGTGTGTGTATATTGTCTGTGTCCTCCTGTTCTTTGTCACATTGTCTCACTAAGATAATGTGCTTCCTGGTTCAGAGTTTCCCTGTGTATTTTTAGTTGTAGACTTATTTGCTCCAGTTGAGCTTTTGTTGTTTCCTTGTACATGATGTGCACCCAGCAACAAGCTGTATATTTCTGACTTCATGTGTTTTCCATCCTGAGTCCTGTGTTTGGGTCATTATCCTGCCTGCCACACTGCAGAATCCTGACACGTATTTGTCAGGGTTGTTCAATATCGACAAGGTTCAGTGGATGGGACATGCTAGCTGTGATCTTTGGTGGTTTAATTAAATTGGGTTGCTCACTGTTCCTGTGGTGACAGCATTTTGCTGTTTTCACACTGTGGATAGACTAATAGCAATTCTGTATGCTGAATAATTATTATTTACATATTACAAACGGTTTATTTACTAATCTGTAATTAGGTGGATTTGCATAGTTATGCAAAAATATACATCTTTTCATTGAAAAAAGCATGTCCAACATTTCCAAAAGCAGGTCAAACACTCTAAATCATATTTCCTAAAAAGCCTATGCCCTCTAGATTGAATATGACATGCACTGATGCTTGTCCCACTTTCCTCAATGTCATGAATATGGCATAGTTTTACAATGTGTATCATACTGAAATATATTATTTGGGTTTGTGTACATGGACTGAAGAACAATGGCACCCACAAAGGAACAAAAGTTTCCTCTGTGACCCTGAAGAAGAGTTTCTGTTCAGGAGACTTAGTCATCATTGCTGATGCCACAGCTCCAAGAGGATCCTGGGTGATGAGCAGAGTTTTGAGCACTACATCAGACTCCAAAGGGTTGGTCCACTCTCTGAGAGCCCAAAACAAAACCAGTATATTGGAGAGACTTGTAACCAAGCTTTACATAAGTAGGTCAAGTGGGATGGGTCAGAGGGGCATCGGGACATATGAGAGAGGCTGCAGACTAACACCTTTATGTCTGTGAGCTTGCTGCATTATGGTGAATAAACTGACCCAAATGCCGTTTATGGAATGGACTTTTTCTTGTTGTTTGACCTGTGTAAGATGCAGTCCTAGAGATGCCTCAATGGCCATTAGTTTTGTTTTTAGTGTGGACAAATAGCCACTAGACTGATGTGGATATTGGTATTGGATCAATAATAACTTAATAGGATCAATACTTGAATTTGTGTCTCTCCTCTAAGTTCAGTCCGCTGGTCCAGCTTCATCACACAGCTGTATTTGCACAGGTAACATCACTGATTGTGTTCCTAACATCCTTCTTTCAGCATTTCTCTTTCAGTGGATCAACTTCATGCACCAGGATGGCTGAGTGGTTAAGGCGTTGGACTTAAGCTCCAATGGACATCAGTCCCCGTGGGTTCGAACCCCACTCCTGGTAAGATGAAAGTGTCCCCTGTTGGTATAGCCACCATTGGAATGAATCATCCATCAATAGAAGTCTGATTCAGTTTCAATGCAGTTTATTTGTCACAAAGGAAAAGAATCTGGACTGTTTTCCTTCATACAAGGTATAAAAACAGTGAAATTCATAAAAGCATGAAGATGAAAGATATAAATACAAATATAATCAAAATATACTCTGAACTAGTATATGGGGATAAAATGAAAATAGAATAACTAAAATACTGTCTAAGTATAAAATAGGTTAAATTAGGGACATTCAGCACTGGTTTGTTTGTTGTTTTGTTACTGCTCACCTCTGAAGCAAATAAACTACTGCACACTATTTACCACAATACTGTTGCTGACTTTTCTTGAGTGTGGTCGGAGTGGGGGAGTAACACTCCATGTTATGCCCTGTTTTCCCCTAGACTTGGGACATAACACAATATAAACATTAACAATAAAACAGTACAGTGCAAATAGCATGACACCCTGACAGTAGTGATGTGTCTTTCTGTGTCAAGTACTGCAGGAAGATTTTTATCTTATAGATGCCTCATAATAAGATATGCACATTGTAACAAACTGATCAATAATTAAGTAACATATTGACATCACAACCCCGTCTCCCTAAAAGAGTTTGTTCAGTTTTCCAAAGAAGTGCACACACCAGAGTGAACACAAGGCCGAGAATCGAGCTCACACAGCTGAGCCAAACTGTGCCTGGATCCTGGAGTCTACATCCAAATTGAAATATGAATAAATTGATCCCAGTTCATTTTTTAAACAAACATAAAATGTAATAACTCATTAAATAACTCTCTCTATATATAATAACATAAAAATAACAATATATATCTATAATTACTGTCATGTCGTGCTCCTCGTTATCCTGTGTGTATTTATTGTCTCAGTTTCACTTTGTGGCTTGTCGCATTCTCCCTCTTGTTGTGTGGATTCCTTGCAGAATGCTCTAGTTATTCCCAGCTGGTTCCCAGCTTAGTCGCTTATATGTTTAATGTTTTGATCTGGATGTAGGGCTGCAGCTATTCATTGATTAACTCAATTATAAAAAAATCTTCTGCGAAGTGTTTTTTTTTTTCTGTTTTTGGCTTTAATGCTTTGTTTAATCCACAATTCTGCAGCTCGGCTGTCACCGTGCAAACATGAGCATTTCAGACACATTTGCGACTAAAAACAGACTTCAGGACGCACGTGAATCAAAAGTATGACAACATGAAGCCAAAGCAGCCCCCAGTTTGTCCACAAACAGCCTGATAACAACAGCAGCAGTGAAGATGATGCTGTCATAGTTTAGCATGGAGCCGGAGTCTGTATACACAGAGAAGAGCAAAGAGGTGGAGCATTACCAAGATGGTGAGCTCAGGTGGAGGGAAATTAAACATTTTTTAGCATCCAAAACTGCAGCACTTGTTCCTTTAATCACCATGAAAACCTTTACTGGGAACTTACCTTTTTTTTTTTTGTTTTCCTGCTCTCAGAGGAGACGGGTGTGTTTTTCTCTTCTCCCCAACCTCCCTATCTACTCCTGTTTTTGCTGCTTTGCTGCTTAGAGCGTCTCTTCATACATCCCTGAACTGGAAATTAAATTATGGACCTGGTCAGCTGGTCTCTCAACAATATTGATGATCAAATTCTCATCATGAGGAGATTGGGAGAAGTGGAACCCTTTTTCTCCTGGTCCGACTACATACCCGGCTGGCTACATTATGAATTCCCATGGGGATGGAAGATAACATTCCTTGCTGTACTGTGTGGACATCGACACATATTGTCCATATATATATATTGATACCAGGATGTTTTCCCGAATTGGACTTTGGGATACCTGGTTTTTTGGGCAGCTGTTTGAGCCCTAGTAAGGCTGCCTATGAGGGATGCAGAAAGAGTACCAACTTAATCAGACTCCGTAGAGCTGAATCGAAATGGATTACATCTGGAGGAGTGTTGGGAGTGTCTGTTTCTGCGTGACAGAGTGGAACCAAAATTTGGATGATTGGATTTTTTGCCTGAGAGGTAACCAGAAAACTGTAAGTAAGTAAAATTTTATTTATATAGCTCCTCTCAAAACAGGTGTTACAAAGTGCTTCACAACAGGACAAAGAATAATAAAAACAAATGCCAAGCTAAAAAGATGTGTTTTTAAAAGACCTTTAAAATACATTAGTGTGTCCACCACTCTAAGACAGACAAGGAGAGAGTTCCAGAGACGGGGAGCCACTGAGGCAAAAGCTCTGTCTCCTTTTGTTTTGAGTCTTGTAGAATGCACAGACAGTAGTCCCTGATCACATGACCGCAGTGATCTAGAAGGGGTATGTAAGTGAAGGAGTTCACTAATATACAATGGGGCTTGCTCGTGAAGAGCTCTAAATGTAAGTACCAAAATCTTAAACTGTATTCTAATTTTCACAGGTAGCCAGTGTAACTGAATCAGAAGCTTTAGTCAGAAGCCTAGCAGCAGCATTCTAGACAGCCTGTAAACACTCCAGGGAATGTTTGCTAAGACAGGTAAACAATGCATTACAATAGTCCAGGCGAGAGGCTATAAATGCATGAATAACCATCTCAAGTTCTGAATGAGATATGATGCAGGTAAGCTTATCAATATTCCTAAGGTGGAAGAAACAAGGGTGCATCAGTGATTTAAAATGAGTGTCAAGCATAAAGGCAGAATCAAAGGTTATCCCAAGGTTCCTAATAGAAGGCTTAACGAATTTAGCAAGAGGACCACAGGCTACCATTATATTAGAAACAGATTTATCTGGAACACAGATCAGAATTTCAGTTTTGTTCTCATTAAGTTGAAGAAAATTTTTGGCTAGCCAGCTTTTAATGGATTATAGACATATTATTAGTACCTGCAACTTTGAGATATGTTCATGCTTGAAAGAAATATACAGCTGGATGATATCAACATAACAGTGGTACGATATTCCCTCAAAAGTGTTCAAAACATGCCTCAAAGGGAGCAAATATAACAGAAACAACAGAGGGCCCAAAACAGAACCTTGGGGGATGCCAAACGTAAGATAAGCAGAGTCGGATCTGAAATCAGAAACTGCCACATGAAATTGTTGATTTGACAAGTATGAAGTGAACCATTTCTTGAATGACTGGTAGAAAATTTTTAAATAGCTATTTTAGTTCATGTTCAAATCATTTAGTCATCAACGTGGAATTGTGGCTGTTTTCAGTAGAAAAAGCACTCAGGTCCTTCAAATCAAACGTATAAACGCCTTTTAAAAGTTGTACATTCAACCACTTAAAGTGTCTAAGTATCAGCAACAAAATGGACTTTAAAATAAATGTGAAGCAAAATAATGCCTGTCAGTATTTTACTCAGTGATGTGATATATATGGTGTTTTTGGAAGAATATTACTGCTATATGTGTATCTGTTGCATATTACTGATGTGGATGTTTATATGCTTTATATATTTGAGGTAAGTTAATCTACATCATGAAAGCATATTTTCTATGTTGTGTTTGCAGCATCTCTGTCCTGTTAGACCCATTTATCCAGAAATCAGCTTGTTTACAGCTCTGAGATCATTTCCATCATACTTACAAGAGTTATGACACGGCATGATTTTCTCAGCCAATAAAGGAAGATTTACATCAGTTTAACCTTTTTTAACAAGCATGCAAAATGATCACATTGTGTGATTTGATTATTTTGTTTTCCATATACTAACTCTATACTACAAATAATTAAAGCTTTCAGACAAATGTAGAGCTGGAATACATTAAAAGGTTATCTTTCTCCTTCATATATAATATATTCATATATTCATTTTAAACATTTGGCTGAGATGAAGCGAGTAGAATTGGAATTAAAACTGAGTTTCATTGTTGAACTTTCTTGTTGTGCAGAGCTCCCAAATTCTGCTGTTCTTCAAACTGGTGTTTGGTCGACTTTCTGAGCACAGGTACAGATTCCTCTGCTGCTCAGCTGAAGTCCAGTTTGTCAGTTTCAGGACATTCTGGTCGACTCTTTGTTTCTAAGATGAAACTATTTGAGCCTTTTCTAATGAGTTCATTCCAGTGTATAATTCTGTCACATGTTTGCTGCACGTTTTTCTCAGTATGTTTCCTCATTTCAAACAACACAAAATCAGAAGCTCATATTTCCACGTGAAAAGAGTCATACTCATGTGTGAGTGTAACAGATGTTTTCATGTAGAGTCAAACATTCATATTTTTTATCAAAATAAAACTTCAACACATTTCACTCATTCTTATAGTTCTTACTTTATTTCTTTTGAACATGCAGTTGAATTGCATATATGACACTATGGTAACACAAGATCAAGAAAATCAACAATCTTCACATTTCAGGAACTGGAAGCAGTTTTAAATATGACTAAACTGATGATAAAACAATCAGTTCTCTAATCATTGACTAACTGATGAATCACTGCAGCTCCAGTGGATTCTTTGCATTTGACAACCCACTACAGCAACTACAGAATAAAACCACTAACCAGACTGATTCAAGACTGATAACATGCTGAATATGAAGAGAAGTATAATTTGAACTCACATGATTATCAGCCATAAGAACAGATCCAGATTTATATTGATGTAAGGTATATAAATGTAAGTACAGTTTGAATCAGTGCAATATTATTTTCAGACATCAATGGACCACTGAACTTCTCAGCTTCTAAAATGTAAAGCCTCATTTAGAAACTACACAAGTACATATAATGGTCAGGATCAACATGAACCTATCTTCTCTGTCTATCTGACTTTAATCAACTCTGCAGTGGCTCCATCATAAAGATAAAGTCCAACATAGAGTGGCTGAGTGACCTGTGAGGGGATTGTGAACATTCGGAACATCTGCGCTTTGGAAGCTCGACACAGTGTCGAAGCGTCTGTTTTGAGCGTCCCATCCCTACTGTCAGGTGAATCCTCCTCATGGTGCCGGGTCAACCTGCAGCGTTTAAACTAGTGGTTTAGTGTGGAGGACTCATTCGCTTTAACTGATTCAGGAGGTTTTATAAAGTTCCTCCAGGTGAGTGTGAGCTGCAGACAGGATGTTACTGTCAGGTGAATCCTCCTCATGGTGCAGCAGGTAACTTTCCCAGTCTTTCAAAAGTGGAAAAAGCACCAAAGTTCATGTGTTGGTCAAATTTAGTGACTCATATGTGCTCCATTTACAGGCACCAACGAAGCAGCGTTTGAAGAAATGTTCCTCCTGCTGCGCTGTCAAGTTTGAGGTGTTATTTTCTTATCACATTGATAGCACTCTTAGCCACACAGCTTGTTTGGACATTTAACATTGTTACGCAGGACCTCAGGGCATTGGTCCATCTAACGTCTTGTTTTATGGTCACCCCCATTAACCTGCTCCCTCACTTCCCGGATTTACTCTTAGTGCTGATTGGTTGCTTTCCAGGATAAATAAACATCAGGAACATCAGTTTCCTGGTGAACTTTCAACTCCAAAAGTTGTGACATTAACAAACTCAAACTATTTCCTGCCTGTATTCATTCACCTTTGGTTTGCTGCTGTTACACTGAGGTGAGGTGATTTCTGCTCCAACAGGAGGAAGTTTTGGATCCACAGCATAAAAGCTCCAGCTGTAGTTTCACAAACATGCTGCGCTTCCATTTTTTCTCTCCTATATTTCCGCAGCATTTTTTCCTGTGTTAAAACTCTACATCTCAAAAACAGCAGCTTATATTTCCAGACTGAACGTGAGTTGAAATCACAGCTGAAACTGTTGAGGTTTATTTTTTTTACCCAGTGAATAAAATGACAAATGTTTAAAAGTACACTCCAGTAAATTAATTAATAAACAGTGGCTGAAGCAAATGATAGACAATTAAATAATACATTAGACAGAGAGTGACCAATAGTGCCAAACCATCTTCACGGCTTTTGGGAGATATGTTTATCTTATCCTCAAAGGTTTTGCCAAAACATGTGCATCTGTGTCTAAGGAGGGAAGGGTGTGTGTAGGTCATCGTACTCTGTTGCTAAAGGGAATAAAACTGCCAAGTCATGATTAGGAATGTGTGAGAGGGGAAGGTGTGTGTGTCTTTATGGAGTTTTTATTGCTGATTGGAGAAGCTTGTGCCAAGATGCCGGAACCAAACACTGGATGAACCAATCTGAGAAGGCCAAGTCTAAACCACGGCTCTGTGCAACTGTTTTTGAATTGATAGCACTTGTAGATAGCCTACATAGTGGTGGCCTAGGGGAGCAGAAGAAGGTTCATCACTGAGAGGACTCTGGTTTGAATCCTTGGGCTGGCACCACTGTGGGTCCCTGAGCAAGGCCCTTACCCCACCAGGTTGCTCCCCAGGCACTCCCTGCTCCATGTTGTGCTGTGTATGCTACATACTCCATGTATTAAATGCAGAGACTGAATTTCATTGCATGTATATGTATGTGACAAATAAGGCTCTTCTTCTTCTAGATAGTGCTTGTAGTATAAAGTTATGTTTAGCTTAGAGTGGTGCTCTTTCTGGGGAAGGGAGCACAGGCAGCTGGCTGGAAAGGCCTGTCTCCCTGAACAAGATTGGCCCGTGTACATGTGAAATCTTCTGATTCTTTAATAGATTAAATGTCTTAATTTTTTAATGAAACTGTTTCTTGTTTTTCTATTTTGAAAACTGATATTGAAAAACAAAAAACGGATTGTTTTTTAATTTTCATTATATACTCCAAATCCATACCATGCAAATCAAATTATATTTCTTTTATCCCGTCCACACACACACACACACACACACACACACACACACACACACACACACACACACACACACACACACAATAAAGTCACATCATTTCGATTTACAAAGAACATCTTACATGAATAACATGTTAATTTTCTTTATTTATTATCAATTTGGGGTAAAATACTAGCATGTTTAATCATTTGACAATGTAACACCCCCTCTCCCACAAAAACTTGGTATAACCCATCCCGCTTTCTCTACCAAGCGTTCACCGTTTGCTTATGGAAGCAGCTGCTGGGGGGGTGGGTGTGGTTAGAAAAAAAAAAGCCAAAAAGCGGACAGCCAACAATTTTTCATTGTTGGACAACAACACCACATTGTAAAAAGCGAAAAAATCAAAATGAGGTAAATGTATATGTATTGCTAGCTGATGATTTAATAACTATGCTGCTGTGTATCAGACACACTATGAATACCTGTTCAGTGTGTTTTTCTCCAGTCGGATCGGTTAAAACAACCAGGAAAACAGCATTTTGGGTTATTGATCACGTGACAGTTTGGACCAGGAAATGGAATTCTACGTCATCACTTAACAACTGGATAGGCAGAGAGCTTAACCCCCCAATGTTGGACCCAAAGTTATGACCTTGATGCCATCTGAAATAAAAACATAAATTTGCAAAGAATAGGAAATGGATAAATGTCCGTCTTTTTATTTTTATCAATCTGGAAATTTAACAGTGTCGTCAAGGAAACTAAAGGAGTGTAGTTGACATTTGCTATTGTTAGTTTACGATTTTCAGAGCTGTTAGTCAGGATGGCTTTAGAAACACATTCTGAGGCAATTGCAGACATGGCAAGAAGGGGACTGTCTTCTACAGCAATCCCTGTGGTTATTTCACATTGCTGTGGGGTTAGGGTTATCCCCGAGGAGCATCTGGAAAATTTTCACAGCTTAGGTGGACTTTGATGGACATTTGTAGGTAGAGGTGTCAAAACTCTAAGAGTCGACCATTTGGTGTTCCAAAAAACAACATACTGCTCAATCTTGCAGTAACTTTAGTGATCGATGGGAAAGTTTCCCTGATGCATAAAACACTGCTGGTCTGTTGTACATACTTGAGTAATTTTAAACTGAATTTCTGTTATTACTGCAGCCCACCTGCAGTACCTTTGCAGCCCACCAGGGGGACCCCAGCCCACACTTTGAGAATCACTGCCGGACAGCATATTTTAAAAAGTATGGCTTGGACCACTGGTGGAACTAACTTGGTAGTCATTGTTTATTTAACCAAAACTGAGCAAAAAATGCAGCAGAAGTGTGAGAAAATGGATTTGAATGGTCAGTAAATCAAGAAAAACTGCCAGTCCATTAGAAATGTAACTTTGTCATTTTCTGTAATTTTACTCATTTCTAATTCATTCTGGTCACTCCAGTAAAAATCTGAACACCTCCAACTCCACTGCCTATTTTTTGTCAGGGTCACCCACTCCACCCTGCCTGCTCCCTCTTCTTCATCTCACTTTTGGAGCATCGTGTTCCTTTGGAAGGCTGAGCCGAGGTATTTAAAGTCATCTACTTTCATCATTACATCTGTCATCACAGCAGTGTTCTTTCTCTTGGGTTTACTCACAGTTAACTCAGTGTAGTTTACTGAGACATTTGAATAAAGGAGGCTGTGGCATCGTTGAAAGTGACCAGTTACACTGAGGCCAATGAAGAAGAATCAATATGAAATTTTCAAGGAGCCAATCAGATTTCACGGGGACAACACCACCCCATGCCCCCATTCATCCATATCCCTGCTGATTGTAGACGTTGTGATCAACTCCACCAAAATAACTGAAGAAAAACTTTTTGATGTGTTCACTTTTTCAGATGTTCCGTGATGAACATAAAGAAATAGTCAGGCGAGTTTTTATATTCTTATCAAACACTGAACACATTTTTGTGCGGCTGAATGTGTTTGAAGCCTTATGAAACTTTGCTCAAACATACTGAAAATGAACAATCTGTGTGCCTTTGTCAGTGATGGAGTAGTTACCTTGAAAAAGTAATCTGATTACTGATTTATTACTCCTTTAAAAGTGACTTAGATACTTTACTGATTACTTAATTTTATAAGAAACTAAGTTAGATTATAAGTTACTTTATTAGTTACTTTCAACAGCTGCCGGTGTTGTGCTAAAAAGTGATTGTCTGCCATAAAGTGATTCTGATATTTCTATGTGTTTTTATGTCTAATGTCTTCGCTTATATTATTAATTAGAGTGCAGTCAACATGATTTATGAAGGGCTTTTATATAAAATGAAGAAATAACCTGTTTTACAAGAATCTTTACGAGTCTGTGTTATTGTACCTTCATCAATCCAGAGCTTTTTGGTCACTTAAAATATCTTCATAGAACTATGATTTTATATTTGTTGGAATTTCTGCAGCCTTCTGAGCCAGATTTCTGTTTAAAAACTGAGTACAGCTTCTACCTTGTGATAGAAATGCTGTTTCTCTCTCAAAATGACCTGATATCATTCATGAGAGATATATTTGATACGTTTCACAGATTATAGGTCAACAAGTCATTTACAGCCGTTTAAATACAGGCGATCACATTCTGGCGAACACTGAAAATCACTTTTTGGCACAACACTGGCAGCACCCCCGCTGCCTCAACATAAAAATGACAACAAGGAAACGAGGGCTCACCAGCCGTGTTTATCAGAATCAGAATCAGAATCAGAATACTTTATTGATCCCAGAGGGAAATTTCTGTTGTTACAGCTGCATCCGTTTCATTTAAACGAGTAAACCTAAAACACAATAACATACACTAAAGGCATAAAATATAAAGACTAAAGAGATAATTTGACTATATACACATCTAAATCTATACACATATGTAACTTGTGAGTGCAAAAATTTTTAAATAGGTGTCATTATATATATATATATGAGCAGTCCTTTTTGTACAATGTATAAGTGTATGTACAATGTATATAGTGTATGTACAATGTATATGGAAATTTAAACAATTTTATGTACAATTGAATACTGATAAATGAATGACACTGATGAACCACAGTGTCACCTATTAAGGGAGGAGTTATAGAGTCTGATTGCCACAGGTAGAAATGACCTCCTGTGGCGCTCTGTGGTGCATTTTGGTGGGATGAGTCTTGCACTGAATGTGCTCCTGTGTCCCATCACTGTGTTGTAGAGTGGGTGGGAGCCATTGTTCATAATGGCCTGCAGCTTAGACAGCATCCTCCTCTCCGACACTGCCATAAGCGAATCCAGCTCCACTCCCACCACATCACTGGCTTTGTGGATCAGTTTATTGAGTTTGTTTAAAGGCAGCATTTCCTCTACTACGTACTGTCCGACCAACTTCTTCAGCTCTCCCCCACTTACTGGTTTGTACCAAAGTCCAGCTTTTTTTATTTGGGTGCTGGGGGGCCTCCTGCATTAGCCGCAGCTCTGCTTTGCACCACCTGGTGGGACTGACTCTGTAAGTGTGACTGTGCTGTGCTGCGACTCCAGATGTCTCTTCATATTTGACATAGCATTTTGCAAGCTTGATAGCACTTTGTTGCCAGCACAGAGTGAACAACGAATCTTGATATTGTCATGTTCAGCTGACACAAACTCAAAATAGTGCCTGTAATTCCAGCTAGAAAATGCGAATCTTTCTCCTCCCTCCACTGTTTATGTTTGTGTTGTTGTGTGATATTATTGTCCTCATGCTGAAAACAGGACTGAATTGTTGCATTGGCCTTACGTCACTCCCCGAGATGCAAGAAGAAAGCAAAAAATATATATTTTAACTGAAGAAAATGACAAAAATAGTAACGCACAGTGACTTGGATAAGTAACTTTAATCTGATTATTAGACTGCAGATAGTAACGCGTTAGATTACTCGTTACCGAGAAATGTATTCAGATTAGAGTAACGCGTTACTGACAACACTGGTCTCTGTGGAGTTTGCATGTTCTCCCTGTGCCTGTGTGGGTTTCCTCTGACTAGACAAGTGGTCAAGAAAATGAATTAAATAGACTCTGAAGTGGAGCAGAAGTAGAAAAAATAAAACATAAATAAAGTGCCACAAAATATTACTTAACTGTCCTCAACCTGCTGCTTCCTGTTAATCATCAACTTCAGTATTGATAGTAAACTGCAGACTCTCTTTCTGCTGGAGTCTTGTTTACCTTTTGCCTTCTTCCTCTTCTGTCCCTCTGTCTGCTTCTAACACTTTACTGTGTCATACATCAAATACTACACCTGCACCATCCTCTCACTTTTGATGGTGTTTGAGGGAGTGAAAGTTGAAGTTAACATGAACTTAATGCAACATATGCATCATATCAGTGGCTGTCTTATCTGTATGTTTAGGATCATTATCTTCCTGCTTTGACTAAAACTGAAGGACTGTTTGTTAACTTCAATGAGAACTCTGACATTTCTGAAGTGAAGTTTATTTATAAAGAAGAAAGGGTTAACAAGCTTAGAAGTTCAGGTGAGCAGTAAATAAAAAGGGTTAAACACACAGTATCGCTCTCAGAGAGCTCCTCTTCCTGGAATGAAGCACAACTCCTCCTCTTCACCTCCTCTCTGTTTCCTCGTTCCCTCCCCTTCAGATCTGCAGTTTGAAGACGGGTGTAACCAACATGTGATGCTGTGTCAGAGCTGACAGGCTCCATTCACTGCAGAAACACATGCTGCTGAGATCAGAGCTCAGACTAGTTTCAGTTATAAGGAAGAGAAACTCACACAGTCACTGACACTGAGAGGAGAAATGGCGCAGAAAGGAGTTCAGCTGGACCGAGAAACCTTCACTTGTTCCATCTGTTTGGATCTACTGAAGGATCCGGTGAATATTTGACCTGATATGAAAGATCTGGAAGCTCAGGGATTGGTGGAATCACTATACTTTAAAGTGCAAAGTGCAAAAGTTCAACGGCAGCAACTCTGCATGTGAAAGTGAAAGAAAAGAAACTTGAGTTTGATACAACTGTGACGCTTTTGTTTCCTGTGGAGGAAACTTTTCAGACATTCACTGCTGCTGAGAGGAGAAATGGCTCAGAGAGGAAATCAGATGAATTCAGAGAAATTCTCTTGTTCCATCTGTTTGGATCTACTGAAGGATCCGGTGGCTCTTCACTGTGGACACAGTTACTGTATGAACTGTATTAAAAGTTTCTGGGATGAAGAGGAGGAGAAGAAGAAAATCTACAGCTGCCCTCAGTGCCGGAAGACTTTCACACCGAGGCCTGTCCTGGAGAAAAACATCATGTTAGCAGAGTTGGTGGAGGAGCTGAAGAAGACTGGACTCCAAGCTGCTCCAGCTGATCACTGCTATGCTGGACCTGAAGATGTGGCCTGTGATGTCTGCACTGGGAGGAAGCTGAAAGCCACCAAGTCCTGTTTATCTTGTCTGGCCTCTTACTGTGAGAAACACCTCCAATCTCACTATGATGCAGCTCCATTAAAGAAACACAAGCTGGTGGTCCCCTCCAAGAAGCTCCAGGAGAACATCTGCTCTCGTCATGATGAGGTGATGAAGATTTTCTGTCGTACTGATCAGCAGAGTATCTGTTATCTCTGCACAATGGATGAACATAAAGGCCATGAAACAGTCCCAGCTGCAGCAGAAAGGACTGAGAAGCAGAAGGAGCTCGAGGTGAGACGACTAAACATCCAGCAGAGAATCCAGGACCGAGAGAAAGATGTGAAGCTGCTTCAACAGGAGGTGGAGGCCATCAATGGCTCCGCTGATAAAGCAGTGGAGGACAGTGAGAAGATGTTGACTGAGCTGATCCGTCTGATCCAGAAAAGAAGCTCTGATGTGAAGCAGCAGGTCAGATCCCAGCAGGAAACTGAAGTGAGTCGAGTCAAAGAGCTTCAGGAGAAGCTGGAGCAGGAGATCGCTGAGCTGAAGAGGAAAGACGCCGAGCTGGAGCAGCTCTCACACACAGAGGATCACAACCAGTTTCTACACAACTACCCCTCACTGTCAGCACTCAGTGAGTCTACACACTCATCCAGCATCAATATTGGTCCTCTGAGGTACTTTGAGGATGTGACAGCAGCTGTGTCAGAGACCAGAGATAAACTACAGGACATCCTGAGAGAGGAATGGACAAACATCTCACTGACAGTCACTGAAGAGGATGTTTTACTGTCACCATCAGAGCCAAAGACCAGAGCTGGATTCTTAAAATATTCACATGAAATCACACTGGATCCAAACACAGCACACAGAAAGCTGTTATTATCTGAGGGGAACAGAAAAGTAACAAAAATGAAACAACAACAGTCTTATTCTGATCATCCAGACAGATTCACTTCTTACTGTCAGGTCCTGAGTAGAGAGAGTCTGACTGGACGTTGTTACTGGGAGGTGGAGTGGAGAGGGAGAGCAGTTTATGTAGCAGTCGCATACAAGAATATCAGCAGAGCAGGGACTGAATGTTTATTTGGATTCAATGACAAATCTTGGGCATTACGTTGTGACACAAACAGTTATACATTTCAGCACAATGAAGTCCTCACTGTCCTCTCAGGTCCTCGGTCCTCCAGAGTAGGAGTGTACCTGGATCACAGAGCAGGTATTCTGTCTTTCTACAGCGTCTCTGAAACCATGACTCTCCTCCACAGAGTCCAGACCACATTCACTCAGCCGCTCTATGCTGGACTTCGGCTTTATGGAGATGGAGACACTGCAGAGTTGATTAAAGTCAGATAGACAGAGAAGATAGGTTCATGTTGATCCTGACCATTATATGTACTTGTGTAGTTTCTAAATGAGGCTTTACATTTTAGAAGCTGAGAAGTTCAGTGGTCCATTGATGTCTGAAAATAATATTGCACTGATTCAAACTGTACTTACATTTATATACCTTACATCAATATAAATCTGGATCTGTTCTTATGGCTGATAATCATGTGAGTTTAAATTATACTACTCTTCATATTCAGCATGTTTTCAGTCTTGAATCAGTCTGGTTAGTGGTTTTATTCTGTAGTTGCTGTAGTGGGTTGTCAAATGCAAAGAATCCATTGGAGCTGCAGTGATTCATCAGTTAGTCGATGATTAGAGAATTGATTGTTTTATAATTATTTTAGTCATATTTAAAACTGCTTCCAGTTTCTGAAATGTGAAGATTGTTGATTTTCTTGATCATATATGAAAGTAAACTTAATGTTTTTGAGTTGTTTGAGATTATAATTAACATTTTAACTATGATCTGATGCTTATCCTAAAAATCAATGATTGTATCTAAAGTGACATCATTTAATGTCATTTTTCAGATGAAAAGTTCATCACACTCAATCATTTGTACAGTTAAATCTAAAAACTAAATGGTACAGGCCTGTATGTTATGGAGGAGAGACATGTTTATTTGCCCTGAGCTGTGTCTGGCAGGCAAAGAGCGTCTCCAAACTCCACCAATCTAATGGTTCTGTTTTGGTTTATCTGCTGGATGTTTCTGGAAGTTTAATGTCCTTTAAACAGTTTCATCTGTTTCTGTTCAGCAGCAGCTCATTCAGTCAGAGTGGGTGGAGTTTGAACAGGTTCCTCACCTGCTGTAAACGACTCATGTCTGATCTGCTTCAATTAAACTACATGTTAAAAATAAAGTAAAAACTATAAGAATGAGTGAAATGTGTTGAAGTTTTATTTTTATTTAAAATGTGAATGTTTGGCTCTACATGAAAACATCTGTTACACTCTCACATGAGTACGACTCTCTTTCCACGTGGAAATATGCGCTTCTGATTTTGTGTTGTCTGAAATGAGGAAACATACTGAGGAAAATGTGCAGCAAACATGTGACAGAATTATACACTGGAAAAAGCTCACTGGAAAAGGCCCAAACAGTTTCATCTTACAAAGAGTCGACCAGAACGTCCTAAAACTGACAAAATGAACTTCAGCTGAGCAGCAGAGGAATCTCTACCTGTGCTCAGAAAGTCGACCAAACACCAGTTTGAAGAACAGCAGAATTTGGGAGCTCTGCACAACAAGAAAGTTCAACAGTGAAACTCAGTTTTAATTCCAATTCTACTCGTTTCATCTCAGCCAAATATTGTTCTTTTAAAGTGAATATATGAACATTTAAATCTGAAGAAGATAAATATCCTTCTTTTAATTAATTGCAGCTCTACATTTGTCTGAAAGATTTAGCTACTCCTAGCAGAGAGTTAGTCTATGGAAAAAATAAATCACACAATGTGATCATTTTGCACGATCATGATAAAAATGAAGATTAAACTGATGTAAATCTTCCTTTATTGGCTGATAGAATCTCTTAATATGATGGAAAAGATCTCAGAGCTGTAAACATGGAGATTTTTTGGATAAATGGTCTAACAGGACAGAGATGTTACAAACACAACATATAAAACATGATTTCATGATGTAGATTAACTTTCCTCAAAGTATATAATGCATACAAACATCTGCAGAAGTAAGATGCAACAGATACAAATATGCCATGGTCCTGAGTCTTTTGTCCAGTGTTTTGAGTTTATTGTAGGTTTTAGTGTTTCTATTTTTTCGTTGTTCCAGTTTTGAGTATTTTCTGTCTCTGTATCCTGTTCAGGTGTTTCGTGCATGTCTCTGTGTGTTTGTATCTTTCTACGATCCTGTCTCCTCCCATCTGGTGTCAAGTTCACGTGTCTTGGTCTTTGGAGTTCAACCTGTCTTCTTATTAGGGGCTCTGTTTAGGATCAGAGCTAAATTAACTGTAAGCTTCAGCACAACGTGGTTCAACTGGGATCTTACAAATTAACTACTGTTGCCGTACCACAGTGTTCTGACCAAATGTTTGGCTCCTGTGAATAAACTGCCTTTTTTTGAGATCAACAAGTGAACTGTCTGCTCGTTTCTCCCTAAAATGTTAGAGAGAAACAGAGTCCATGCAGAGCTGGCTTCAGCAGCAAAATAACCAAACTAATATCAGCTGTGATTAATCCTGATGTTTGTACTTTAAAAGTGACATTCAGCTCAGTTATCAAATATTTTAGTAAATTATTTGAGTAGGTTTTTGACGAGTGAGGCACTGACTTGTCAGGAGTCAGATGCTCAAATGAACCCAAAATTTTAATTATGCTAATGATTAATTATGCTTTAATCAACTCCATACTGTTAAACAATGATGGCAAGAAAGGCAAAATATTTAATGTAAGGTCAAATTATTTATTTATTTATTTTTTTTTTGGGGGGGGGGGTGTCTCTTTTTAAATAAATAAATAAAACATGTATTATCTTACATTTATTTGAAGACAAAGTCCGTGTTGCAGCACTGCCCCCTATCCGTGCGGCACGGCACTTCCTGCCTCCCCGTGTGTATTTTCATTGTGCGTTTATGACCGATTACAAAGAACAAACATGTCACACACATTTATTCAGTATATTAGACAGACTGTGGAACATCAGCATGTGCAGCACATGTGTAATCAAACGTGTATATTGGTGATATAAAGAGAGACAGCAATGAGCATGCACCAACCGCCTGCTTCATTTATTGTATGTGACACAGCGCCACCAGAGGTGAGCCACAGTACTGCACTGCCTCACCCCACAGTTCTTCTACAGGGGTTGGACAATGAAACTGAAACACCAGGTTTTAGACCACAATCATTTATTAGTATGGTGTAGGGCCTCCTTTTGTGGCCAATACAGCGTCAATTCGTCTTGGGAATGACATATACAAGTCCTGCACAGTGGTCAGAGGGATTTTAAGCCATTCTTCTTGCAGGATAGTTTCCAGGTCACGACATGATGCTGGTGGAGGAAAACGTTTCCTGACTCGCTCCTCCAAAACACCCCAAAGTGGCTCAAAAATATTTAGATCTGGTGACTGTGCAGGCCATGGGAGATGTTCAACTTCACTATCATGTTCATCAAACCAATCTTTCACCAGTCTTGCTGTGTGTATTGGTGCATTGTCATCCTGATACACGGCACCGCCTTCAGGATACAATGTTTGAACCACTGGATGCACATGGTCCTCCAACAGTCTGGGTGGTACGCTTCTTTGGGGCTTCTCCACACCGTAACTCTCCCTGATGTGGGGAAAACAGTAAAGGTGGACTCAGCAGAGAACAATACATGTTTCACATTGTCCACAGCCCAAGATTTGCACTCCTTGCACCATTGAAACCGACGTTTGGCATTGGCACGAGTGACCAAAGGTTTGGCTATAGCAGCCCGGCCGTGTATATTGACCCTGTGGAGCTCCCGACAGACAGTTTTGGTGGAAACAGGAGAGTTGAGGTGCACATTTAATTCTGCCGTGGTTTTATGTTTTCTGGATACAATCCGGGTTAGCACCAGAACATCCCTTTCAGACAGCTTCCTCTTGCGTCCACAGTTAATCCTGTTGGATGTGGTTCGTCCTTCTTGGTGGTATGCTGACATTACCGTAGATACCGTGGCTCTTGATACATCACAAAGACTTGCTGTCTTGGTCACAGATGCACCAGCAAGATGTGCACCAAAAATTTGTCCTCTTTTTAACTCTGGTATGTCACCCACAATGTTGTGTGCATTGCAATATTTTGAGCAAAACTGTGCTCTTACCCTGCTAGTTGGACCTTCACACTCTGCTCTTACTGGTGCAATGTGCAATTAATGAAGATTGGCCGCCAGGCTGGTCCAATTTAGCCATGAAACCTCCCACACTAAAATGACAGATGTTTCAGTTTCATTGTCCAACCCTTGTATGTGTTTCAACAGGCGATGTGTAAATTCTGCGATTTTGAGCATTAAAATGTTGAAATTATTCAGAAAACAGTTACATGAAACAGTTTTATAGAACAGTCGAGTGGTCAAATGTATTTTCTCTTATCGTTGTTAGTATTTTACTTGTCATGATGACAGGTAAGGCACTGCCTCACCTGCCTCCCTGACTGCATGTCACTGGTGTTTATGTGCTATATTAAATTATATTTTTTAAATGAAATATTTTTTTAAATAAAAAATGCTGGATGAAGTAGATGTGAGGTTGCTAGTGAATGTGTGTGTGTGTGTGTGTGTGTGTGTGTGTGTGTGTGTGTGTGTGTGTCTGTGAGCCTGTAAAGGAGCATGTGGTAACTGCAATGAAGGAAAGTGAGTATATCAGCATTCTCAGAGGTTTGTCTGCGTGTAATTAATAGCTGAAGAAGCTGCACTTTTTGTGTAACTTTCTTATTTATTGTCCTACAAAGCTGATCTTGTTCTCATTGAAAAGGTATTTTTTTGGGAGCTTTTCAGTGGTTCCACTTTCATAATAATCCATTGATTTTTTATTTTATATATTTATTTTTGTTATATGACCTACGATACGATATTTTTGTCATTTATGTTCTACAGGCTGAGTTGTCATACAAAGAACACAAATGTACAAAATGCATTTCACTAAATTTATTTAAAAAAAAACATTATGGCACTAAACAAAACACCACTTTAACCAAGTATCTGTATTTTCTTAAGATTGTAAAATTACAGAACTGGACTTCCACTTGACACAATAAACATATGACACACTTTCTTGAATTGCAATGAAACACATGCTGCTCGACCTTTAATGCAACACCACAAATATGATGAGTTGCAACAGTGAAATTAGTAAAATGTCTCAGTAAAGTGGGACTCTGACCAGGCACAGTTTGATGCTGAGCTCCAACACCAGCTAGACAGCAGCCATAGTCCCTCACATGTCCTTCAACTCAGAGTATCCAGAGGTACAAAGTAAATATTCAGTAGCACAAATAACAAAGCAGCTCTTATTCCAGAGTTTACTAACTCTTGTAAGACCAAAGGAAGTCCTGATGTCCTCTGTCATGGACATCTGTGTTTTACATATACAACAGTCTCACTGTGGATGGTTGGGTGTGACATGAATGCAGTGAAACCTGTTTCACAAGTTTCTGCTCTGCATTAAAGAAACTTGAGGAACATGTAAGACGCTGAGCTAAAATGTCCTTTAGCTGGATGAGCTGAATGAGTCTATGAAAGTCAGCATGACAGTACTAACACAGCCACAGGCATCATCTGGCAAATGAAAGCAAAACCGCAGTAGCTGAAGTGAAAGAAGTCTCGGCACACTTTGGGGTCGAGGTGTTTTCCTTCTGTCCTGTACTCATCCACTGAAGAGAAGTTCAGTAGTTTCCATAAACTGAAGATTGACATTAAGGCCACACTGACTTTGTGTGTCTTTAAGTTCTGTGTCAGATCCAGGAAGTCTGTAGAGCCTCTGATGGATCACTGCAGAAACATCGCTGCATGTCTCGATCTGTTTAAAAAATTGAAGGTTTGTCTTAAAGATTGTTGCGTTATTTTATTGCATATTTCATATTGTTTTAGGGACAGTTATTTTTAAACTTTATTTTCATCATGTACTGATGAAGGGGGAGGTGGAGACCAATAACTTCATTTCACAGGGATGTCTGTAAAATATCAAAATGATGCATTAGTCTTAAAGCCATTTCATTTTCACCACAGAGAGGATCAGCAGTCAGCACATTTCTTTCTTAGCTCTGTTGGTGAAACAGTAAAGAAATGAGGTGATTACTGTAATCACATTATATTTTTCAGTAACACATTTCAATAATCACATTATAGTTACAATTATGTTGTTTCTTGCATTACAAAGGTTCTTCATTTATCTACACAGGAAAAAAACAGAAAACACACTTTTTTCTTCCTGTGCTACAATCAGCTGATTTCAGTTGATGTGCAGGAGGAGGATAAACGTGGGGCAGTCTACAACAGACATGTGGACATTACTTTTACTTTTGTTGCACAAAAAAACAAGTGTGCAACAGAGAAGTGCAAACTTTGACTCTTTGCAAGCATCTGCACAGACAGCATGCTCACAGAGTTTAGCTCAGGGTGATGTTAAAGCTGAGTACAGACCCTGAACCACTCTGCCTGCCAGACGCAGCTCAGGGCAAATAAACATGTCTCTCCTCCACTACATACAGGTCTGTATCATTTAGTTGTTAAATTTAAGTGTATAAATGATCAAGTATGATCAAACTTTTCATCTGAAAAATTACATTAAATCAAATTGACTGCTGGGATCCTACCAGAAGGCAGCCATCTTGTGGAATTACTGGACCTTCTTCATGGCTCAATAAAAAACCTTTATATAGGTGTACTCCTGCAGATGAGGCCATTTCTGCTGTTAATAAAAACTGTACCAGGACTTTTCATTTATCACAACACCCCAGGATGAAAGGTGTATGAGTCAGCCTTTTTGTGCAACATGTCGAAGGATCTTGATGCATTAAATCTGAAGCTTCAGGAATGTGATTGTGCAATGTTTGACATTCATGATGCAGTGAAGGAATTCAATCAAACTGAACACACTGAGTACACTGAGGTTTCACTGCATTTTGACTTTGAAGTGTAGAAATTCACACAGTTCACCAAATTCATTCCTGACACAATCCCCCAAAATCTGCTGCTGCTCGAATGCTCTGCATGTCTGGTAGTACATACCTGTGTGTGCAGCTTTTCTCTGTGATGAAGATGAACAAAACCACACAAAGAAGTCGTCTCGCTGATGTGCACCTCCACTCCATCCTTAGAGCTTCTGCAGCTCAGAGCCCAACCCCAAACAAACGAACCAGCTTGGAGAAATGAAATAAGAAAGAAAACTAAACAGCTTTTTGATTCTGGTTTCTGGAGTTTTTGATATCACGTCACAGTTTTTATCTGAAAAATCATTTTGTCTGATGTTATTTTTGAAGAAAATGTGATTTAATTTAATTTAGATTAAGTCCTGGTCTCTGTTCCTTGTGCTGTAGTTTAATTCCTCCTTCAGTGTTCCTTCCTTTTGTGTTTAGTTTTCTATGTTGTGTTCTTGTTCCTGTAGTGTAGGTGTTGTAGTCCCTTCTTTCTTGTGTTGTATCAAATCTGCATTTGTTTCCATGTCTACTTCCTGTTTTACTTTGGCACGAGTCTCTCTCAAAGCACTTTTTATTGTGTACTTTGTATTCAGTTTTGCTTCCCTTGTTTTGTTCAGTTGTGCTCCCTGTTGTGTCTTAGCTCCTTGTGTCCCCCAGTTTTTTGTCATGTTGTCTCACTTAGGTAGTGTGTTTCCTTATTTACTTTCTCTGAGTATTCCTAGTTTTTTTTTTAATTATTAGCTCCAGTTGATCTTTCCTACTTTCCTTGCACCTGATGTGCAAACAGTAATAAAGTGTATTTCTGTGTTCATGCTTTGCCTCCTGAGTCCTGTGGTTGGGTCTATTTATGCCCTTGGGGAGCCACCACCCCATTTATGGATTAGCAACCAATAAAACACACAAACGATATCTGACTTGACTTCTTTCTCATTTTAGTGTCTAAAACTCTGTTTGACTTAATAGCTGAGTGAGGATGAGCTCACTGCAGCAGCTACATATGTGCATCTACACTCTCACATCTCAGCTACAAGTGTGAGTTTTGTAACAACTCCCGCGAGAAATGTTGCAAATGGGAAGGTTGTTTAGTGTCTGTTATAACAATTTATGTTCTGCTGTCGCTCATCTCTCTCCACATCCACTGTATCACTGTCCGTTTATACTATGAAGCAAACTCATGTCAGATTATAACATAGAGCTTCAACAAAGCTGTTTTATACTGAACTTCGAACCAAATCCAACAGCTCGCAGAGTCTGTGCTAGCTTAGCTATCAGTAGCAAACAATAAAACTGACCTGTATAAACAGAGAGTGCCTGATGAGGTAAAGAGCTGAAGGTGCAGGTAACTGCAGGATCAATGAGAAGTGGTAAAAGGTGTGGTTATATTTATGCACTGTGACTTAATAGCAGACAACAGGACAGACGGTATGCTAATGAGGGGAAATCTACATCAAATGAAATATGAATAGAGACTTCAGGTTTAACTGATCATCAGTTTCTACATTTATATTAAACAACATCAGAAACAAAAAAAAAACTCATGAAATAAGGCAGAACACTGTTATGCTGCTTTCATTTATTAGTGATTACACCTCAGAGAAAAAATTCTCAAAAGAAACTTGAATGAATTCTTTATTTAAACCCTAAGAAAACATAACACTAATAAAAAAAAGAAAAGAAAACAGAACTAAACAATGAACCAACAGAAATGGAGCATATGGAAATTTAACCTTCAGGAAAGATAAGATCAGAGTTTCACTGATACAACTATCAGAATGTGTTGCGGAAAAATGATAAAATTCTGAATCTTTCAGATGTGAACTTGTCACGTAACCTACATACACACTGGAGATGATGCTCTTTTGCAAATAAATCGTCCTCATATAACACACGGTGAAAAAAACTAAGTCAACGTCATGTGATGATGTAATGAGGTCCTGATGTTTCAAAACAAGAGACGGAAGAAACAGGTTCATCCAACTCACAAGAAAGCAGCAGGGAGAGTTTCATGATTTGATACCAGAGCTGAAGCTGCATCACGGCTGCTTTCGTGCATATTTCAGGATGTTAGTGGGACAGTTTGTCTTGTCTTGTTGGCAGAGTGGGATCAAGTGGGGAAGCAGAGAATAATTTCAGAGAGCAGACTGACCTGGAGCAGCTTGTAGCTGTGTGTCTGAGGAAAAATACTATGATTTTATTGTTCCCACATCACTGTATATTCAGTACATCAGTGCAGGTTTTGAGCTGAGGTCACATGTTGCTAAATGCAGCACTCTGATTGGTCAGACCTATTTGTTTGCTTGCGAAAGTCAGAAAAATCAAACTCGATCCAAAAAAATAAATGCTGCAAAATCATCCTGTGAAATGACGCGGTTGGTGTGAACGGCTGCATTAAGAACAGGGAGTCAGAAAAATATTTTAAAAACAAGAAACTTTTGCACTGAATTTATGCATCTGGTGTGTAAAGGCCTCACGGTAATAAACTGAATAAACAATGCTGAGAGTTCTTTATTGGTCTACACAGAAAATACTGACTTGAATATGGGTCATCTATGTTGTGCAGTGATTTGACTTCTGCTCAGTGTGAGCTCTACCACCAGGGGCGGGCTGGGGTTAAATTTCAGCCCAGGAGCTTGGTTGGAGAAGCCTTTTATCCGATCGTACAACGGACAAAACATAATTTTAAGACGAGAGAACTTTATTTGCAGGTGCGGACTGCACCAGTGGCCACGAGAGTTGCAGCGGCGAATGCTGCTGTGCTAAATTGGGTAAAAAAAAAAATTCTGATCACCGGCCAGTTCGGCCTGGAAAGGACCGGCCGTTCGGGAAATCTCCCGAACCTCGCGATGGCCACCATGCCCCTGTCTACCACCAACACACAGGTACAACTCACAGCTGTCTCACATTTTCTGAGCATGAAACATTTACCCAAAATGAATTCTCATGTGTTTCTTTAACTCTATCCTTGAAGTGAATCTTGTCCCATAAATGTTACAAAGATATGGCTTCTCAGCAGTGTGGATTCTTACATGACATTCCAAGTCAAATTTCCGAGGGAATCTTTTCCCACAGGTGACACAGGAATATGGCATCTCACCTGTGTGAATTCTCATGTGTGTTTTCAAGTTTATCACCAACAGATATTTGGAGGCTCTGGCAGGGTGGTGAGGGACAGCCAAAGATGCCTGGAGGAGACAGCAAGGAGATCAAACAAAGTGATGAGGAGAAACTCTGGTGCCATGCGAGGACGCAGCCAAGGGGAACTGCTGTCTTGCATATTTCACATAATTAGACATGATGTAACAGAGCAGATAGCTCTGATATATATAAACCTGGACCTAGGTTAGGGAATCAGACTTCGTACCCTGATTCTGCTTCTGTATTAGTTTAGTCATGGTTCGCTGTCTGGTCCAGATCGACCTGTAACCTGTGTGATGTGGCTTAAGTAAAAGTGGAAATTTAACTCCTATCTCAAGCATTGTGTGTAATCCTTTCCGATAAATAAACACTCGGAAGCCAGGACAGGACCTAGGTTGTGATTCAGCTTCCTTGAGTACCCAACTCCAAACGGTGGTGTAGCTGGCTAGGCGTGGTCTTTGTCATGTTGCTAGCTCTCTATCAAAAAAGCACAAGCTGTCAGCCTGTGTCACAGTCCTCTGTGTGTTTCTAGTTAATATTAGGGGTGGGACTTTAACGCATTAATTACGATTAATTAATTACGGGGAAAATAACGAATTAAAAAATTTAACGCATTTTAATCGCACTTTGCACCATGGAACGTTTCTCAGTGCACGAGTTCCAGACATACAGATTATATCGATGCACAATGTGATGAGCGTGATGAGCTGTGTCCAAATTCGTATAGTTTATTTGCAAGAAGTGCTCTGTTGTTTTCAGAGCTGTCCATTGCCGCTCATCTACCAGCAGCTCGCCTCGCTAGCTGTCTGCTGACTGGGCTATCGAGGCTCGCTTAAGCCGGAGAGAACGCCCGACTGCCGTAACATCATTTTCAACCCCCTGCTGGTTTTCGCCGCTGAGTGGAAGTTAAGTACAGATATAACTCACTCAGATGATCTCTAATGGCTGATGTTTGGTTTGTTTCAGTGTTTCATTTGTTCCTGAGCAAATCGGTTTGGCTGAAATTAAAATTAAACATCATAATGTTTATTAAACTTTTTTTTTTTTCTTTTAAAAGCCTGTCATGTCTGGCAGTTTTCGCAATCGGAGTATGATCCGAATGCTCTGGTGTACCAAACATATTTGCTTTTCCAAGAATATCTCTGTTAGTTTTCCAGTAGGCTACTCTTGTTAATGTTTGTATTTTAATTTTATTTTATTTATTTACAACAGGCCTGACAGGTAGAAAGGAAAGGGTAGGAAAAAAGAGTGAAAAAGAGAAAAGAAAAAAAGAAGAAAAAAAACAAACAAAAAAACAAAACAAAACAGACGGGAGAAAAGAATAATCAAAGAATGATATACACACATACATACATACATACATACACACATCCACATATCTATACACATGCACATACATATACACACACACACACACACACACACACACAATTCTGCTGTTGTTTGCAAATAATGTGTGTATGTGCCTCTGTCATGGACCATACTCACCAATGGGTGCAAGAAACTGCAACCACGCCCCCCCGTGATCCAGAAGCGAACAGGGAAGGACCCAGGGGATGCGGCCTATCCACGGCCCACTAGGACCTCAGAAGATGGAAGGCCACCGTGCACACATGCCAGAGGACCAAGGAGGGAGACCCCAGACGGACCCCCCCCACGGTCAAATGGCAAGAGTCCAGAGAGCCAGAGGCAATGAGCAGCCAACCCCGCCCGAAGGCCGGCACCCCCCCGCACGAGCCGAGAATGCGGCCCCAGGCAAACAAGAACCGCCCGACACCCAGCAGAGCCCCTCCCCCACGCCAAAGAGGCCCGAGTCACCCCCAGGCCACAACCGCCAAGCGGGCCATGAACCACGCCAAGACATCCGGCCATGAACCCCGGGACCCATGGGCATCCAACACCCTGGGGGCGGCAGCGGGAAGCGGTAGGGAGCGATAGGGAGGGGTGACTCCCACCCTCCGCGACCATGTCCCACAGGTGCCAAGGCTCAGCAAGACACAGACCCAGGCCCTGCAGTCCACACACACACACACACACACACACACACACACACACACACACACACACACACACACACACACACACACACACACACACGTCATATACTCACACATATGACTGTCACACATTCATGCACACACACACAGAACTCACATGGACACCAAGAGTGGGCAAGCGGGTACCAGCACAGAGCCAGCGGCACCCCAGGGAAGCAGCCAACCCGGCCCCAAACCATTATTAAACATTAATGTCTCACTTAATATAGTTGGAAATTAATCATTCGCTCAGCTGTATTCCTTGATGCTGAAATGTGTTATGCTTATTTTAACAGCTTGTTTTGAATTAAAGAATTAAAATTAAACCACAAAACGGAGCAAAAGTTCATTCTCCGTTTAACCAGCTGCTTTTACACAGCTGTGCTTCGCACTGTCACGGTTGCTAGGTGACATGAGCTACCCTGAGGTGAGGGCAGGTGATGCTGATATGAAGGCTAGACCGTCCAATTTCACAGACGCTCACTTCCGGCCTTTGCGGTCTTCGTGGGCTGCTAAGAACCCGGTGGGTTGGGTCCTTTGAAGGATGCCGCCCCTGAATTTGGACACATCTATGGAGATGATGGATGAGACTACGCTGGTGGATGGGAAATTTAAATACAAGAAACTTCCAGGTGGAAGTACAAACAAAAATGCTGAGTTTGCTTATCACAGGAGCACTTCCACCCTTCGTTGGTCTGTGTAGTAGACTGGTGGGAAAATAAACAAGATTTGGAAGTGCAACCTTATGTATATTGATTCATTCATCAACCAAACTTAAATTAATATTTCTCATGTTAAATATTGAAATGTGATTAAAATGCGATTAATTTTGATTAATTAATTAAAAAGCTTCTAATTAATTAGATACATTTTTTTAATCGAATCCCACCCCTAGTTAATATACATTTTTGCTTGGATCTTACTGTCATGGTCCTGGGTCCAGTGTTTTTAGTTTTCGATTGTTTAAGGTTACTGTTTGATTCCTAGTAAAAAATAATCGCTAACACTAGTTTATTGTGTTTTTGCAGTTTTGAATTTTTGTCTTTTTCTGATAATTCCTGGTTGTTTCTTTGTTTGTGTCCTCAGGCTTCTTGGTTTAGTTTTCTCAGTTCTGATCATGACTGTTCACTTTGTATTCAGTCCTGTGTTTTATTTCTCAGGCTTCCTGTGTTCCTGTGTCTGGTGTTTTATTGTTTCTGGTTTATTCTCCTGTTAAGTAGATTTAGTCCTGGTCTCAGTTCATTGTACTGTAGGTTCTCCTTCATCTGTGTTTCTTCCTCTTGTGTTTAGCTAACTGTTGTGTTCTTGTTCCTCTAGTGTAGGTTTTGTAGTTCTTAAGTATGTCTGCTTCACTGTGTTGTGTCAAGTCAGCATTTCTCTTTTTATGTCTACTTCCTGTTTTACTTTGGCAGTCCTTTGTATCACTGTATTCAGTTTTACTCCCCTGGTCTTGTTCAGTTGTGCTCCCTGGTGTGTCCTATCTCCCAGATCTGAGATCATTTCCATCATACTTACGAGAGTTATGACATGTCATGATTTTCTCAGCCAATAAAGGAAGATTTACATCAGTTAACCTTTTTTTTTATCACGACCATGCAAAATTATCACTACCTGTGACTTTATTATTTTGTTTTCCATAGACTAACGCTATACTACGAGTAACTAAAGCTTTCAGACAAATTTAGAGCTGCAATACATTAAAATAATTATATTTGTCTCCTTCAGATTTAAATATTCATATATTCACTTTAAAAGAACAATATTTGTCTGAGATGAAACAAGTAGAATTGTTGAACTTTCTTGTTGTTCAGAGCTCATCAGGATGTAAAAAATATTTGTCAGAGAGTAGCGTCTACTCAACCAGGATTCCGACCAGTAAAAGTCAGTGCAAGAAGCAGACCAAAGCTCACAGCATCTACTGACAGGATCTGCACGTTTATTATCCATAGCAGCAGGGGGCGCTGTAATACACAGAGGCAGCACACAGTGCACAGAGGTCAACGGTGACAAAAGCACGCAGAGACAGATACTTTTGGGGCTTTGCAAGTCGCTTTTTATCATTTATGGGTGGTCTAACCACACCCATTTTTATTGTGTCATATCTTCAGATCCTGGTTGTACTTTTTTAATTCAATATTTGTCCAAATGGCTTTTTTTCAACAGTTGCATACTTTAAATATGCTTACTCAGATTTTATTTACAATTTTATTTTACAAACTTTATTTCTCTTTATGACATTTGGAGTTAGAGCTGACAAACTTTTGAGAGCTTGCTCGACCTACTGGGTCATTCCTACAAATACATACAGCGTTACTGAGCATCAGTGGAATAATATCAAATAAAAGTGGTCAGCAATTGGGAACAGGGCTATAATAAGTGCTGTAAATATGTTATTATGCTGCTATGCCATAAAATGGTGTGGTGCCAGCCCAAGACAACAAATAAGGCATGTCCACTAGTCTATCCATACAACCTGGCCACAGTTACTATGTTTCCACCCTCGAGGTGCTGGTGCTTGTGCCAGTGCTTGTCCCAGTGCTGGTGTCGGTTTCAGTGAACTGGCAAAAGCTTAAGAACGAGCCTGCATTTCCACCGTGCTTTGTGAACTGATCCTTTACGTATGACTATGAGTGGTTCCTCTTCTGGATACAGAAGCCAAAGAGCAAAAACGTGGGAGAACACGCTCCCCTTTCTTGTGCTTTGAACATAGTTTAAGATCCAAACCAAACTACTGCAGCATCTGTGTGCAGCACAGAGGTAAACACAGACATCAATTATAAGCAAGATGACAAGTACGCACTTTGCATCCTTTTATCTGTGATATGAACTGATACAAAGCAGCAAGTTCAGCCTTAGAGCCCAACCTAACTCACAGCCATGAAAATCACATCACTTTTCTCATGTAATACACACCATGCAGTGAAATAGTGGTTGAAAACTTTATATTGAGATCGTAGTCACGCCCTTCTGCTGCTTTTGTCACATGCTCTTGGTTTGAGACCAGCTAGCTTGCGGGGCCAGAGTTGAAGCTGCTTTTCGGCTGAGCACCGAGTGTGTTCATGAAGGAAAAAAAACGCTGAACGGTTCAAATACTAGCACTGGCACCCAGTTGACGGAAAAAGGGCCAGTGTGAAAACAATAAAACACACTACAGAAACAGTGAGTAAACCACTGATTGAAGCACTAAGCATAAAAATGCACAGCTATGTTTGAACATGCATGAATAAAGCCAAGATATGCCCAGCTAACATGTCCCATCCACTGAACCTTGTAGATATTCAACATGACATATAAGAGTCATGATTCTGAAGCATGGCGAGCAGGATAAGGACCGAAACACAGGACTCAGGAGGGGAAAAGCATGAACTCAGAAATGCACAGTTTTATATCTGGTTGCACATCAGGTACAAGGAAACTAGGAATGCTCAACTGGAACTAAGACGCCAACAACTAGGAATACATGGGGAAACTCTGAACCATGAAACTCACTACGTAAGTTAGAGGGCATGACAAAGACCAGGAGGACAGATACTATATATATATATACACACACACGAGGTAATTGGGGATATAAGACACACCAGGGAGTACAGCTGGAGCTGAGCCCAGCTAACATAGAGCAATAAGCAGGGTACACCCTGTACAGGTTGCCAGCATATCACAGGGCCAACACACAGAAAGACAACACACTCACATCTATGTGTAATTAGAATTTAGTTGTGTTCAATTCCACCTTTGTTTGTTTTGTTAACAAAACACTAACAAACAACAACCACGAATTACCAGAAAAAGGCATAAAAATTCAACACTGCAAAAACATGAGTATGGAATCAAACAGTAACCTTAAACAAAAGAAAAGTCCTAAAACAAAAATGCTGTACATTACGTATATTAATTACAAACACACTGAAGTTGGACAGGTTGTCCTTTTAAATTGAGATCTAGCAACAGTATAAAGACCATATATAGCCAGCTAGCAATAGCTAACTATACAACTCTTTGGTGTTGGTTACCAACTAAATGTATTGTAATTTCTCATGGAAACATACCTTCTTTTCATTGGCTCGGGCTGCTGTGGGACTTCCTATGATGCACTGAAGCATCTCCTCTCATTTTTCACTCCCCAGGTGTTTATCCCTTTAACATTCCGGGGTTTTTTTTGTCAAAAACGCCTAAAAATGTAATCACATTTTTAAGTTAAAGCTGTTCCTAAACCCTTAGGACTGTGTGAAAAAGCTTGGGCATTTTGGAAAGGTAACATTCTATATTTTTTAATACAAAAATAAGATTTTCCCTAATTGCAACTATCATAAAGTTATACTGTTTTGAACAGACAGATTTGAAGATTTTTTTTCTCGCCTAGATTAAAAAACAAAAAAAAGAGTGTAGACAGTTGAATTTGGTACTTATGGACTAAAACACTTCATGATTGCAAAGAATAAGGTCTTGGCTATTCCCATTTCAAATCTGAAAACAATAGCTGTAAAACTGAGCATTTTACAGCATATTTCACAAGGTATAGGTTGTGCATTTTTCAGAGTAACATTTTTGGACACTACAAATGGACACTTGACAACCTTGAAATATGCAATAACTTTTGAATGCTTCATCCTACAGACATCAATGAGGGCTCTAATGAAAGCTTACACTTAGAGGAATTAGAATATAGAGCCAAAGCCACTCTCCCTGTTTTAGAAATTCATATTTTATCATAAAAATCAATAAAGAGTACACTAAACGTGTGCATTATAAAAAGTAGTCCAAACCAGTGCTATAGTCAATCAACATTTTAATAAACACACAAATATTACTATATTTTAAATAAAAATATTAAATAAAACTATTTACATATTTATGGCACATTATTATTTTACATGTTGTTTTATCTGTGATTGTTGTACCTGGGAATGGCATACATGGTTGGAAAGAGGAGAGCCGTAGCTTTCTTTTGATGTGTCGCATGTGTGTTTTCACCACACAGGGACGGAGAAATTTGACTGTATATTTAAAAATGCTGCGTGACGGCCCGGGTCCGGGCCGCGGAATGATAAAGGGTTAAATACCTTAAATTGGGTGGCTGTAACTCAGGAGGTAGGGCAGGTCACCTATTGATTGGAAGGTCAGTGATTCAATTCCTGGCTGCTCCAGGCTGCATGCCAAAGTATCCTTGGGCAAGATACTGAACCCCAAGTTGCTCTCCTACGCAAGCATTGGAGTATGAATGTGTGTGTGAATGTTAGACAATAAAAGCACTTAGCATAGTTACTCATTGAAGTGCTTGTATGAATGGGTAAAAGTAAATGTTGTGTATAAGCACGTAGAGTGCTCAGACAGAGTAGAAAAGTGCTATATAAGAACTAGTCCATTTACCATTTAAACTGTGTATTCTACCTCCATTAGTTTGTGTTCTTTCCTTTCTCCCTCTGCTCTCTCCTCTCTCCCCCTCACATCAACCCAGCAGATGACTGCCCCTCCCTGTGCCTGGTTCTGTTGGAGGTTTCTTCCTGTTAAAACGGAGCTTTTCCTTCCCACTGTCACCAAATGTTTGCTCAGCTGTTGTTTGGGTGCTATATAAGTCAAATTGAATTTTATGGGGTTAAGGTACTGTGTTAAGTTGCTTCAAGAAAGAACTGTAATATAGACTGAGGCATGCTTATCCAAATAGTCAAAAGTACAAAGAAAAACTTGTGTGAAATAAGGCAGATACATGCCATATCAATGCTCAACATATCTGCCTTATGTTTAAAGGACATAAGACAGATTTATAACTAATGTATGCTGCGACTTGTACAGTGTGTACCCCACCTCCTGCCCTATGTCAGCTGGGATAGGCCCACGACCCTGAAAAGGACAAGCGGAAGAGAATGGATGGATGGATGGATATGCTGCTGTTATACACTACCAAGTTTGGACACATTTAGAGATTACACCACAGAAAAAAAAATATTCAAAAGAAATTTGAATGAAATCTTTATTTAAATGTTGAGAACACATAACAAATGCAAAAAACAAACAAACAAAAAAAAGAACTAAACAATGAACCAGCAGGAGTTTCCCTGATACAATTATAATTATAAGATAATAAACTGAATAAAGAATGCTGAGAGTTCTTTATTGCTCTGCATAGAAAATACTGACCTGAATATGGGTCATCTTTTCACTCAGGTGTTGCAGTGATTTGACTTCTGCTCAGTGTGAACTCTACAACCAACACTGCTACAACTCACAGCTGTCCCACATTTTTTAAAGCATGAAACTTTGAACCAGCATGCATTCTTGTGTGTTTCTTTAACTGTATCTTCCACCTGAATCTTTTATCTCAGGTGCTACAAAGATATGGCTTCTCATCTGTGTGAATTCTTACATGACGCTGAATATATGATTTCCGACTGAATCTTTTCCCACAGGTGCCACAAGAATATGGCTTCTCGCCAGTGTGAATTCTTACATGACGCGTCAAGGTTGATTTCTGACTGAATCTTTTCCCACAGGTGCCACAAGAATATGGCTGCTCGCTGGTGTGAATTCTTACATGACGTGCCATGTGTGATTTCCAACTGAATCTTTTCCCACAGGTGCCACAAGAATATGGCTGCTCGCTGGTGTGAATTCTTACATGATGCTCCAAGTGTGATTTCCGACTGAATCTTTTCCCACAGGTGCCACAAGAATATGGCTTCTCACCGGTGTGAATACTTACATGACGCTCCAAGGTTGATTTCCAACTGAATCTTTTCCCACAGGTGCCACAAGAATATGGCTGCTCACCAGTGTGAATTCTTGCATGAAGCTTCAAGTGTGATTTCCGACTGAATCTTTTCCCACAGGTGCCACAAGAATATGGCTTCTCACCGGTGTGAATTCTTACATGATGCTCCATATCTGATTTCCTCTTCTTTACCTCTGCTTCAGTAAAGCTATGAGAAAGAAGCTGCTTTGTTTCTGGTTCACTGTGGTCACTTTCCACATAAGTAAAGGTCACCATAGAGGTATCAGCTTCCTGCTTCAGTCCAAGCTGCTCTCCCTCCTGATTGTTGCAGAGTTCCTCCTGTTCCTCTTTCATTTGTGAAGGCTCTGGGTACTCTTGTTCCTCTTTAATATCTGGAGGCTTTGGGTCCTCCTGTTCCTCTTTAATCTGTGGAGGTTCTGGATGCTCCTGTTCCTCTTTCATTTGTGAAGGCTCTGGGTACTCTTGTTCCTCTTTAATATCTGGAGGTTCTGTATCCTCCTTGTCCAGACTGCAGTTCCTCTCCTGGTTACAGACCTGCTGCTCTGTGAGACACTCCTCTTCCTCACAGTCATGTTGTTTTGGCATATCTTGAGGAACAAACAAACACAAAAACAAGGTTACTAATGTCATAATATAAAAATATACAAACACATTAAACTATTTTACAAAAGCATGTCTCAATACCTGAATAAATGTGATGAATTCTACATTTAAGAGACACAGCAAGTTCAGACTGATTGTGTCATGATTGTGGTAGGTGGTTTACGGTACAGTATTAGGGGAGGCTGTGAGGATCACCTAATCAGTCTCTCCTATTGTGTGTGCTATTACTGGTCCCAGTATTAGCACACTGGCAATCTGAGGCAATCCAAAAATGTGACATCGAAGGACAACATGCCACCGATTGGCCAGGGAGTGTCGTCACTAGCGGAGTCACGAGAGCAACACCTACACCACAATCGACCACACCATTTTTAAAACCTGACAGCAAGAAACTGGAGGCACGCAAACCAACACTGTGGCTGAATGACGAGGTGCTGACATTTATGTGCTTGGCGGGAGGTGAGTCGAGAAATGAGAAAGTTTATTATGAAGTCTCCAAGCTAATTGCTGCTCACAGGTACCCTCATACAACACAGCAGTGTAGACAAAAGCTACCATGCTTTGAGTCACACACAAACTACATCACAAGACTTCTGCCCATGTTGCTATATCGACTCCACCCACACCAAAGTGGTCCTCAATTGTAATGGAAACAAAACAAAACCATGGTGAGTTGACCCGTGCTGAGTAGGTACTAGAGGAAAGCTGGCATAAGTGAGAAGGGCAGCTGGTGGCTGTTGAAAAGACAGACAGGGCAGAGCACAAGCACACAGGAACTGGGGACAATAAAAAATGAGTTGAATTGCATGCATGGACCCATGCATAGCCCACGCATGCATGGGCCTCATGTAAGTCAACCATCTGGGTCCCAATGAACACATATTCAGGGCCGGTTAAAATCTATCTGAGCAAACCCCTGTAGGGCCACCATGGAAACCGCGGACAAAACCTTATGGGGCCCATAATGTTTGCCCTTACTTATCCCATATGGGGCCCACCTATGTGTGCTGGTAGGGATGGCACTGAAGAATCAAGAAGACTTTATTGTCATATATATGTAAACATATAATGAAAACATATAATGAAATTTGTGTTCCAGAACACCCATCCAAGAGAAATACAAAAAACAGAAGCAAACAGGGAGGACAGGTGTCTGAGGTCGTGCAGCCGTTGCCGGCGCTACCTTTATCAGTCCCAGAAAAGGAAACAACACACATCATGGGATAGTTAGGTTAAAAAAAAAAAAGTCATCTGGTACGGTACTCAAGATGAGCACCATACCAGGGTCCAAAAAAACCACCTTAGCAAAGCATATTTGCACATTTAAAGCCAGGATGGCAATATGGTCGGGGAAGGGAGGGGGCAGGAGGGGATGGAGATGGAGATGAAAGGGTCAGGGCATTGTGGAGCCAGATGCCAGCTCCTAGCCAAAACAGTTCGCTGATAGTGATGGAAGTTCATCAGCGGCCGAGGTACACCAGATCCAGCTTCACAAATCACAGAGGGGGCTGAGGGGGAGAGCGACCGTCACACATAGCCCTGGAGAGATATGATTGCCAGCCCAAGGCCGGCTAGGGAGCCGAATTCCTGATAATGCAGATGTTGTTTTTTGGAACAGGCTGCTTGTTTTTTTTTTGATTTCCCGGTAAATCAGGTATCCTCCGAGCCCAAACAGAAAAGATACCGCTACCAAATAGCCGAATATGTAGACGTCTTCCACGTCTTCGACCTCGAGGGCTGAGAAGCACACAGGTCTCCACGAGCTCCAAGAATCGATGACGTATCCAACCGGATCGGTTCCACTCGGACACGCAGGCTCCCCTTTCCCCGATCTCATAGTGGAAAAAATTCGATCAATGGTGTTTAGGGCCCAGGTTGCCAGATCCATGTTGCTCTCAATATTATTCTTATTCGGACAGTGTGTAAGAGACGCTCTCACAGCAAGCAGCAAGCAGGAGAGATAGGGAGGGCAGGGAGAGAGATAGAATGCGACCGTCTCCGTCAAGAGCAGGATACCAAATAATGAAGGAATTAGATCCTTAAACTTAGTTGCAGCACTTTCAGAAAGACTTCTACTTTAATAAAACATATTCCCCACTGCTGTGTAATCCATTAGAGTAAATGTAAATGTTGCTAAGAAATGATCAGACAGGAGGGGGCTTTCGGGGAATACTGATCAGTCTTCAGTTTCTATGCCATATATCAGGACAAGATCCAGAGTATGATTAAAATAGTGGGTGAGCTCCTTTACATTTTGAGACAAGCCAATTGAATCTAATAATAGATTAAATGCAGTGTTAAGGCTGTCATTTTCAGCATCTACAAGGATGTTAAAATCACCCACTATAATTATTTTATCTGAACTGAGCAGAAAAATCAGATAAAAAGTCTGAGAAATCAGACAGAAACTCTGAGTAAGGACCAGATGATAGATAATAACAAAAAGAAAAACAGGTTTTTGAATTTACCAATTAGGGTGGACAAGACTAAGAGTCAGGTTTTCAAAAGAATTAAAACTTTGTCCGGGTCTTTGGTTGATTAATAAGCTGGAATAGAAGATTGTGGCTACTCCTCCTCCTATTATTAAATCATTTATTAACCTGTTAACTGGCAGTGGCCCGCGGGCGGGCCGTTTGTAGTGCTTTGAATTTGAAGCCTCATAGCGTCACAGTAATGCTGCAGTGAGGCTTTTATCTGACAGACTAGACCCTCAGAATTGGATTGACACCTCATTTGGCCAATCATGTTATGAAATGGATTTTTCAGAGCCAATAATAAGCACACAGCGTCATGTGACTTCTCTGGACATGCCCCAAATGTTCTCCAATTGTTCTGATTGGTCAACTCTGACCCAAAATCCCAAACTACAGATGTATAGCCAATACAATTCTTGACACGTGGGTATATGGCACAATGGGGTGTGTTTTCACATGAATCCACAATCTCCCTGCGTAGTCAGTGCATAGTCAGTGCGTCCTCCGTGCATGAAACTGAGCAGGAAGTAAGAGTGTGTGCGCCGTCGTGCGTAAACAATGTTTACAATACTTTTTCTCACCAACGGATTGTCAGAATGCATCAAAAACAGACTATATTTATTCAGCAAAGTAACTAAATGACTCACAAGAGTGGATTATTATTTATTAGAGGATTTCGTCACTGATTCGACCGGTTTTATCGCTGCAAAATCCCACGAATGAACAGCTGTTACTCTGAAGGCGATTCAAGGTACATGCAATCTTTTATTCTCAGCTCTTCCTCCTATTATATGCTGTTTAGATGTAAATATGTATGTAATGGTGAGCTTGACATGCACCATTACACAGAAACTATCACCGTACACTGCTGTTACACCACTTATTATATTGTGTGTGTGTGTGTGCTTTGCATATGGAAATTTACAACAGCAGTGTTGGGGGCAGGGAAGGTTTTTATAGGTCTCGATAAGGCTTTCACGGGGGTCTTTATAACATTTATTACGGCAGGATGAGGAGGATAATGGCTCAGGCCTTTTTTTTAACCAGTTAAGTGTCTTAAGTTTTACAAAAAGCTTTATGCTTTGTGGTGAGCTTTGTGTAAGTTGTTTTGTTTGAGGGGTGGGGGTATTTGTTTGGGAGGGGGTTGTAAGTTGTGTATCAGAGAAGGACTATTGGGAGGATTGTGGCCCTTAAAGGGAATCCGTTGCAGCGACAGAGAACTTTTTAGAATCTGAGGGGTTCTTTTCTAACTCCTGATCCACACTCCAGTCCAGTAGGTGGCGGTAATGCAGCTCTAAGCTGGTTTACCCACTGCCATTAACCCCATAAGGAGAAGAAGACAACACCAACGGAGAAGTTTAATGCAGCTAATATGGGTGAAACGCTCCAATTACACAGACACCTGAGTGCTGCAGAGTTTAAACGAAGCATCGAAGCAAAAAATTTGCTTAAAGGATCTTTTTTATAATCGCATTATTCAAGTTACTCGAGGAATAGTTGCAGCATATTATCCAACAGTTCACCATCACTGAGTTAGCAAGCTGATATGGCATTTAGCACAACTTACAGAAATTACAGAAAGTTGCCTCAGAGCGTTCAGGCTGTGCTGAAGAATAAAGGTGGTCACACCAAATATTGACTTTCAAGCTTGTTAGAATTGTACAAACCCTGTGTTTGCTTTTTATGCTGTATTTCCATTTATGTTTAGCAAAGCATGAAGAAATGAGGGGTGGCTCAAGACTCCTGCATTATTCTTTACTCAGCTGCATGCGTCTCTTTCAGTGTTTGTGGGGTTAAATAGAAATATTTAGTACATTATTTACCTGAATTCTAATCACGTTTTTTTCTTAAAGCTGCAGTCTTCACTAGCACTGTTGCCAACTCCTCAGCAAGGAAAGTAGCTATTGGCTGTCCTAAAAGTCGCCAGAAGTCGCTATGTGACGTCATCACCTAATTTGCATAATTGGTTATTTGCATGTAGTTGCAATCGAGGATGTAGGAGAGAGGAAAAACATCTTTGGAGAGACAAATAGTGCAGGAAAAACACCCTAAATATGTTTAGAACTACTATGGCTGGGCGATATGGACCAAAATAATATCTCAATATTTTTTACCTGAATGGTGATATACGAAATATATCTTGATATTTTTTCTTCACAAAGGTATAAACAACAAGGGCACCTCTGAGTCAAAGCTACATGTCCCAAATGTCACACAGACAATTTTATTACCATTCAGCTGTAGGTGTACAGGAGAAATTGCTCAAAAATAAACCACTGGCATTTAAATAATAATGCTCCTCAAATAAATTAATGCTTTTTTCCTCCATAACAAAAGACTCGCAGCTGTGGTATTAAAATGTAAACAGAAAATATACAGAGCAAAAATAGCAAAAGGCTGACTGATTCTTTAAAAGCCAGTCTGCAGTGAGGTAGACTTCACCAAAGTGCTTCCTCCTGTGTAAGATAACAAACATGTAAACAGACTGAATGAACAAACTTCCATCCTTCAGTCAGCAGGATTTATGAATCCATAGACATATATGCTGACGTAACACAGCAACCCGCCCACCCGCTCAATGCGGCGTCGTATCCGCGGCCTGCATCAGGAAGACAGGAACAGACCCACTTCCGCCATTAAGGTCACGTGACTTACAGTACATACCAACAGCCAGGTACTCTTGAGGGTCCGGGCGATGCTAAAGCGTCTAAACGGACGCAGTATGAAGTTTGTATGTACACAAAACCCAGCGACAGCGGAGGATTTCAGGTTAACAAAAAACTCTCCAAAAGTCCCCGACGTCACCGGGAAAACTTGCTAAATTTGTCACTAGTCGCTTTGTGGAAAAAAACTCGCCAGGGGGGTCTGAAAATCCATTAAATCTAGCGACAAAGTCGGCAAGTTGGCAACACTGTTCACTAGTCTAGTTCACACTTCTCCATGCTCTACATTATTTTCTGTAAAAAATATTCTGATTCCAGAATCCATTTATTCAAAAATACCCTCACAGGTACCTAGTGGCATGCTGAACAAGAATATGTTGATATTTGCACAAAACAAGTTAAAATTTTTATGGATTTTCAAAAATGTGCTTATACTAGGGTTGCAGCGGTAACCAGTTTCACGGTATACCATGGTATTAAAATGCACGGTTATCATACCGTGGGTGTTTGCTTATTACTGGTAATAAGGGAAAAAAGCAAGCCATCTGATAATCTCGCACAAGCAGCTCCGCTCCGTCTCAGCTGCCCCTTGTTCAGTGGCGCCACTCTCAGGCACACAGCGGTGAAAATGGCAACAGATTTAAGCAGTCTCCTTCCTCCTTAAAAAAAAAAAGAAAAAAAAAGCTAAACTAAAATCAGCCGTGTGGGACTACTTCGGATACCCACCAAACGTACGTGAGGATGGGTATCTCGTCTGCAAACAGTGTGGAAGTAAAGTGGCCGCTAAAGGAGGGAATACTTCAAACTTGTTCTCACATCTACTACAACATCATCCCTCCGTGCAGATTAAAGTAGGTATCTCGTTAATACCTGTCTCTAACAAAAATGTGGGAAATGTTAACTATAAACCCATCTATGTTTCCTCGTGCTCGTGCCACATGCTAACCACCAGCAAAAGTGCTGAGTCATCCGAACTATGGACACGCCGGTCCCCGTGGCCGTGAAGCGCGTGCTCTGCTGGATGCGCATGTCGTGTTAAGGGCCTTTTGAAAGATGGCATATTTACGTGAGTTTATTTTAAAACTTTGGCGTGTCTATTTTTCAGCCCTTAAAATCAGACTTGGCATGAAAGCCTTAAGAGTGAAATCTGTATTATGAGGATCATGTCAGAAATAATCCCCTCTGTCTGCAGTATCTGGTTATTTCCCACTAAATTTAGCAGCACAACGAATGTTATAAAGCAGTCAACAGTAGTTGATCAGACACTGACCCAGGCTCAATTTCTCAGATATTAAATATGTTTTTATGGTGATACATAATTTTACTGAACATTTTAAATGCAGGATGTATAATTCTAAGAGTACATATAAAGTGTGTGTGTGTGTGTGTATAATAGCATTTTAATTGTATTCATTATTATTATAATAAAAATCAGATCTAAGAAAAACTGTACTATCTCACATTTGTTTACAAAGACAAAGAATTTTTTCTTTCTAAAGAGACAGATTCATTTTTATTTAAAAATTTGTCTTTTTCCTCATTATAATATTGCAATTTTTGCAAATAAAACGGGAGGTGTATAGCTTCTTTGTTTTTTTTTAAAGGAGACATTTTAAACAAAACTGTCATTAAAAATGGTTCCAAGTACAATAAAAATAATGTGTTAAAGAAAAACCTTTTGTTGTCATTTCTTATAACATTTCATAACTTATAATAATATATGTGAAATACGGTGATACCGCGATAACCGTGATACCACGATAATTTCTGAAACAATTATCATACCGTGAAAATCTCATACCATTGCAACCCTAGCTTATACAGAAGTGAAACTGATAATACTGCAATTTTGGAAGCTAATGATTTCAAAATGCTGCAGCTCTAAAATATGGAAATGATCCCAGATGCAGCTGAAAACAGGCTGATCAAGAATATTGAGTTATCTGCTGATAAATATAGTTATAAATATTCATAGAAATACATAAATCTGCATGTTTAGTACTGCAGATGTATTACTTTAGTTTTTATAAATCCATGAAGACTGTCACAAAGGGGTCTGCTGATGTATTAACCTGTTAACTGGAAACGGCCCGCCCGCGGGCTCACATGTGGTACTTGGGAATCTCCAAATGGCACATGTAAGACCACGCCTGAGATCAACACACAAAAACCTTTACAAAAACATTAGGTTTTTGTCTTGATAGCATTTGAAATACACGGTAAAAAGACTTCATGCTACAGCTTCATTATATTTTCAAATCCATACCTTCAACACTCAGTGTGTAGTTACATAAAAACAAACAGAAAAAATCCAGGCGAGGCAAAAGTTGACTAATTTTTTTGTGTTCCAAACTTAATAGCTACATACTCATTACAGTTACAGCATTCTTGACTGCAAAAATGAAAAATATAGCTTGTCTTCTTCACAAAGAGACCAAGCTTTCACATGTACTCCAAAGAGTTCAGTAACAGCAGCTGATTTAATTTGGGTATGCTTTTTCAGGCATTTTTGGTGATTTTGGAGCGGTCAGTTATGGGGTTAAACAATAAAACAGTGAAACTAAGGCATGAAAATTACATTTGTATTGATACAGAATTTTTAGGTTGATTGATTTTAGCGCTAATTATATAAAACACTACATAAAAGAACAAAACAACAAAGCAATCACAGCCGTGTTTATCTCAACAAAGCCAAAGTAACTAAGCTAACGGTAGCATGGACAGAACAGTACGTAGCTACGTAGATTTATAAATTAACCGCATCTCTCTGCTGTGAATGGAGTGACTGAGGTCTTCGACAGCTCAGAGTTACAAACATTTTCATACCTGTGATGTGTGAGTTTGTGTCGGGTTTTCCGGCTGATATCCAGCAGTCCATATCCTGTTGGTATTGGTATCGGATCGACAGTAACGTTAGTTCAGTCAGCTACTCCGGCTTCATCACACAGTTGCTATGTCTGCGCAGGCATCGCTCCTCTCCCGCGGACACACTTTGCTCCGCCCCCTCCTCTCCTGCTCTGCTGTGGTTGGCTGTCCTGCAGTCACGTGACTATTTTTCCCTCTCCTCTGAAACTTTATTAATATCTTATAAAAAAAAACAACCTGAACAGGTACAGATCATCCTTATCCTCATTTGTGGATGAGGATGCAAAAAGGAAATGTCACAGAAAAGAGCCTGTCACTCTGGGACAGAGAAGAGGAAAGGGACAAGATTAGAGGAAGAAAAAAGGTAAGAAGACAAAGATATGTTTCCACAACCAGTGCTTGGATCTTACTGTCATGGTCCTGGTCCAGTGTTTTTAGTTTTCGATTGTTTAAGGTTACTGTTTGATTCCTAGTTTATTGTGTTTTTGCAGTTTTGAATTTTTGTCTTGTTCTGATAATTCCTGGTTGTTTCTTTGTTTGTGTCCTCAGGTTTCTTGGTTTAGTTTTCTGAGTTGTGATCATGACTGTTCACTTTGTATTCAGTCCTGTGTTTTATTTCTCAGGCTTCCTGTGTTCCTGTGTCTGGTGTTTTATTGTTTCTGGTTTATTCTCCTGTTAAGTAGATTTAGTCCTGGTTCATTGTACTGTAGGTTCTCCTTCATCTGTGTTTCTTCCTCTTGTGTTTAGCTAACTGTTGTGTTCTTGTTCCTCTAGTGTAGGTTTTGTAGTCCTTAAGTGTGTCTGCTTCACTGTGTTGTGTCAAGTCAGCATTTCTCTTTCTATGTCTACTTCCTGTTTTACTTTGGCAGTCCTTTGTATCACTGTATTCAGTTTTACTCCCCTGGTCTTGTTCAGTTGTGCTCCCTGGTGTGTCCTATCTCCCTGCTTACCTTGTGTGTGTATATTGTCTGTGTCCTCCTGTTCTTTGTCACATTGTCTCACTAAGATAATGTGCTTCCTGGTTCAGAGTTTCCCTGTGTATTTTTAGTTTTAGTTTTAGACTTATTTGCTCCAGTTGAGCTTTCATTGTTTCCTTGTACATGATGTGCACCCAGCAACAAGCTTTATATTTCTGACTTCATGTGTTTTCCATCCTGAGTCCTGTGTTTGGGTCATTATCCTGCCTGCCACACTGCAGAATCCTGACACGTATTTGTCAGGGTTGTTCAATATTGACAAGGTTTAGTGGCTGGGACATGCTAGCTGGGCATATCTTGGCTTTATTCATTTGTGCATGTTCATACATAACTGTGCATTTGTGATCTTTGGTGATTTAATCCAATTGGGTTGCTCACTGTTCCTGTGGTGACAGCATTTTGCTGTTTTCACACTGTGGATAGACTAATAGCAATTCTGTATGCTGAATAATCATTATTTACATATTACAAATGGTTTATTTACTAATCTGTAATTAGGTGGATTTGCATAGTTATGCAAAAACATACATCTTTTGGATGAAAAAAACATGTCCAACATTTCCAAAAGCAGGTCAAACACTCTAAATCATATTTCCTAAAAAGCCTATGCCCTCTAGATTGAATATGGCATGCACTGACGCTTGTCCCACTTTCCTCAATGTCATGAATATGACATAGTTTTACAATGTGTATTATCCTGAAATACATTATTTGGGTTTGTGTACATGGACTGAAAAACAATGGCACCCACAAAGGAACAAAAGTTTCCTCTGTGACCCTGAAGAAGAGTTTCTGTTCAGGAGACTTAGTCATCATTGCTGATGCCACAGCTCCAAGAGGATCCTGGGTGATGAGCAGAGTTTTGAGCACTACATCAGACTCCAAAGGGTTGGTCCACTCTCTGAGAGTCCAAAACAAAACCAGTATATTGGAGAGACCTGTAACCAAGCTTTACATAAGTAGGTCAAGTGGGATGGGTCAGAGGGGCATCAGGACATATGAGAGAGGCTGCAGACTAACACCTTTATGTCTGTAAGTTTGCTGCATTATGGTGAATAAACCGTCCCAAATGCCCTTTATGGAATGGACTTTTTCTTGTTGTTTGACCTGTGTAAGATGCAGTCCTAGAGATGCCTCAATGGCCATTAGTTTTGTTCTTAGTGTGGACAAATAGCCACTAGACTGATGTGGATATTGGTATCGGATCAATATAAACGTAATAGGATCAATAATATAATAGGATAAGTTCAGTCCGCTGGTCCAGCTTCATCACACAGCTGTGTTTGCACAGGTAACATCACTGATTGTGTTCCTAACATCCTTCTTTCAGCATTTCTCTTTCAGTGGATCAACTTCATGCACCAGGATGGCCGAGTGGTTAAGGCGTTGGACTTAAGATCCAATGGACATCAGTCCCCGTGGGTTTGAACCCCACTCCTGGTAAAATGAAAGTTTCCCATGTAACACCTGGATGTCCTCTGTGGCTGTTGGTATAGCCACCATTAGAATGAATCATCCATCAATAGAAGTCTGATGCAGTTTATTTGTCACAAAGGAAAAGAATCTGGACTGTTTTCCTTCATACAAGGTATAAAAACAGTGAAATTCTTTGACTGCTCTTAAACAAAAGCATAAAGATGAAAGATATAAATACAATAGTTTACAAATATAATCAAAATATACTCTGAACCAGTATATGGGGATAAAATGAAAATAGAATAACTAAAATAGTGTCTAAGTATAAAATAGGTTAAATTAGGGACATTCAGCACTGTTTTGTTTGTTGTTTTGGCACTGCTCACCTCTGAAGCAAATAAACTACTGCACACTATTTACCACAATACATACATTAACAGTAATACAGTACAGTTCAAATAGCATGACATCCTCACAGTAGTGATGTGTCTTTCTGTGTCAAGTACTGCAGGAAGATTTTTATCTTATAGATGCCTCATAATAAAATATGCACATTGTAACAAACTGATCAATAATTAAGTAACACATTGACATCACAACCCCGTCTCCCCAAAAGAGTTTGTTCAGTTTTCCAAAGAAGTGCACACACCAGAGTGAACACAAGGCCGAGAATCGAGCTCACACACCTGAGCCAAACTGTGCCTGGATCCTGGAGTCTACATCCAAATTAAAATATGAATAAATTGATGCCAGTTCATTTTTTAAACAAACATAAAATGTAATAACTCATTAAATAACTCTCTCTATATATAATAACATAAAAATAACAATATATATCTATAATTACTGTCATGTCGTGCTCCTCGTTATCCTGTGTGTATTTATGGTCTCAGTTTCACTTTGTGGCTTGTCGCATTCTCCCTCTTGTGTGGATTCCTTGCAGAATGCTCTAGTTATTCCCAGCTGATTCCCAGCTTAGCCGCTTATATGTTTAATGTTTTGATCTGGATGTAGGGCTGAAGCGATTCATTGATTAACTCAATTATAAAAAAATCTTCTGCGAAGTGTTTTTTTTTTTCTTCTGTTTTTGGCTTTAATGCTTTGCTTAATCCACAATTCTGCAGCTCGGCTGTCACCGTGCAAACATGAGCATTTCAGACACATTTGTGACTAAAAACAGACTTCAGGACGCACGTGAATCAAAAGTATGACAACATGAAGCCAAAGCAGCCCCCAGTTTGTCCACAAACAGCCTGATAACAACAGCAGCAGTGAAGATGATGCTGTCATAGTTTAGCATGGAGCCGGAGTCTGTATACACAGAGAAGAGCAAAGAGGTGGAGCATTACCAACATGGTGAGCTCAGGTGGAGGGAAATTAAACATTTTTTAGCATCCAAAACTGCAGCGCTTGTTCCTGTAATCACCATGAAAACCTTTACTGGGAACTTCCCTTTTTTTTTTGTTTTCCTGCTCTCAGAGGAGACGGATGTGTTTTTCTCTTCTCCCCAACCTCCCTATCTACCCCTGTTTTTGCTGCTTTGCTGCTTTGCTGCTTAGAGCGTCTCTTTATACATCCTTGAACTGGAAATTAAATTATGGACCTGGTCAGCTGGTCTCTCAACAATATTGATGATCAAATTCTCATCATGAAGAGATTGGGAGAAGTGGAACCCTTTTTCTCGTAGTCCGACTACATACCTGGCTGGCTACGTTATGGATTCCCATGGGGATGGAAGATAACATTCCTTGCTGTACTGTGTGGACATGGTATATGTATATATATATATATATATATATATATATATATATATATATATATATATATATATATATATATATATATATATATATATATATATATATATATATATATTGATACCAGGATTTTTTCCCAAATTGGACTTTGCGAGCTGTTTGAGCCCTAGTAAGGCTGCCTATGAGGGATGCAGAAAGAGTACCAACTTAATCAGACTCAATAGAGCTGAATCTAAATGGATTACATCTGGAGGAGTGTTGGAGGCTCTGTTTCTGCGTGACAGAGTGGAACCAAAATTTGGATGATTGGATTTTTCGCCTGAGAGGTAACCAGAAAACTGTAAGTAAAACTTTATTTACATAGCATCTCTCAAACCAGGTGTTACAAAGTGCTTCACAACAGGACAAAGAATAATAAAAACAAATTAAACAAATGCCAAGCTAAAAAGATGGGTTTTTAATAGACCTTTAAAATACATCAGTGTGTCCACCACTCTAAGATGGACAAGGAGAGAGTTCCAGAGACGGGGAGCCACTGAGGCAAAAGCTCTGTCTCCTTTTGTTTTCAGTCTTGTAGAATGTACAGACAGTAGTCCCTGATCACATGACCGCAGTGATCTAGAAGGGGTATGTAAGTGAAGGAGTTCACTAATATACAATGGGGCTTGCTCGTGAAGAGCTCTAAATGTAAGTACCAAAATCTTAAACTGTATTCTAAATTTCACAGGTAGCCAGTGTAACTGAATCAGAAGCGGGGTGATGTGAGAATATCTGGAAGATTTAGTCAGAAGCCTAGCAGCAGCATTCTAAACAGCCTGTAAACGCTCCAGGGAATGTTTGCTAAGACAGGTAAACAATGCATTACAATAGTGCAGGAGAGAGGATATAAATGCATGAATAACCATCTCAAGTTCTGAATGAGATATGATGGAGGTAAGCTTAGCAATATTCCTAAGGTGGAAGAAACAAGGGTGCATCAGTGATTTAAAATGAGTGTCAAGCATAAAGGCAGAATCAAAGGTTATCCCAAGGTTCTGTGGTGTCTGATCGATCTGTGTGTTAAACTGCATCTATGTATAAGGTTTTCTCCTTTAGGATTAAGGCCTTGAGTTCAGGGCTGCTTTGATCAGTGAATGGTATGAGAGAGTGTAATCTCTTGTTGCTTTCTCTCTCTAAAAAAGGAATGACCTCACATACATGCAGGAAACAAGATATACCTGGTTATTCAGAAAATACTATATATGGTGTTTGTACTGCTATGTTAAAATTCTATGTATGCACATATGGTCTCTCTCCTTAAAGCCTTTATTGATTGTGCAGAAGGGTAACTTGAGATGTGATTTAAACTTCCCCCACAGAAAGAATGCATAGAATGTCCTTGTAGGATCTCTGGCTTGCCATATAAGGGATTGTCCAGATGTCCAGCTATAGGTTAGGAGGCTGGAGCTGTTTTCTTAACCATGTATGGAAGGCAGGATGTGGGGGTTGCCAACACTACACTATATAACCTTTGTCTCTTCTTATGTTCTGGGAGCTAGGGCGATTAGAGACTTACCCTCTCCCAGGTCGCAAAGGAAAGCGCCTGTTTTGACATTGTCTTTTTTGTAAATAAACTTTATGTTATACATTAAGACTGTCGGCGAAGGATTTCTTTAACTACACCATCATGAAACTACAATTTTGCCACCGTGAACTACATTTTGGCGTCAACGAACAGAGCCTGATTGTGGGCGACAGCATGCGGTCAGCTTCTGGGGAACTCGTGGCCAAGAGCAACCTTGTGGAAGTGAGTGTGCTTTTGCTTTATTCGTGCTCACACAGAAAAAGCACCTGTGCTGGAGGATTTTTGGGTTTTTGTGTGTGTTGTAGTTATCCTTCGTTTTAAATTTTTAAGTATTTGTGAGGTTGAGAAAAAAAAAAAAAGAGAGGGAGAGAAACAGTGTTAAGAAACGAGAGATAAGATGTTAAAAAGAGTATGAGTTAATCAAGAGTAATTAACAGGGTCCTGTGTTTTGACTTCATTCTTTTGATATGGCAAATAAAAGCAACTGGAGATTAATTGAGCACCTCCTGCACTTTTTATTAAATGAACAGAAGTTTAATGTTTAAACTAGTACAATTTGGTGACCCAATGTGATGAAAGGCAGGATTAAAATACATTTTGGACACAGTGGACAGCTACAGAGGCCTCTATAAAAAAAAGCGGGTGAGCAGATCCCATTTATCTTAAATATCTGCTGATTGAAGAATACTAAATTAAGTTGGAAAGTGTGTCTATGATGTATAATTTTGACATCAGAAGAGCGAAGTCAAATAAAAAGTTAAAGAATAAGAGTAAGTTAAGAATGAAATAAGAATTAAAAGAAAAAAAAAGGACACGGGTGATGGCTGTGAGATTGATCACCTCACTGAGAATGCCCACCCTCGGGGTTTAATAGGTTTAGAGGTCCTTGCGGTCTGTTTAGGATATAAAAGTCATAGAGACCGATGTCTCAGAACATGCCGCAAAAAGCTGCCAACCCTTAAAAAGTCCAGGGAAATGGGTTTCGAGGTCCCTTCACTTATTCTAAAACAGAAGAATGAGTAACTTGGGTCTAGAAGTTCTGTCCCCCCTGACAGGGAAATTGGGTTTAGAGTTCCTTTTCTTCTTCAGAATAAATTGTAAAAGCTACCCCCTGTAAAGAAGAAATAAGAGTAAAAGATAAAAGTGTAAAAGAGAAGAAATAAGAGTAAAAGAGAAAAGTGTAAAAGAGAAGAAATAAGAGTAAAAGAGAAAAGTGTAAAAGAGTAAAATGAAAAGGGATAAGAATAAAGATAAGGAAAGAAATAGCCGCTTAATTGGGTTAAGCCTTCTATAATGGAGCTGCTTTAGGCAGGCCTAAATCCTGATTAAACATTAGAATTGTTTAATTAGGTCAGTTTTTTTTTTGGGAGGAAAACTGGAAGTGCAAAAAGTTCTATGGAAAAGGTTTTCATCACTGCTGACGAGTTGTGTATGATATAACCTTCTGTTTGAATTTGCATTTCGTTTAGAGGTAGCATTAATTTGTATCCTAAAAGACAGATGAGAAGAAGCGGCAGTGGCAGAGAAGAAAAAGTCGACTAGTCTGTGTATTTCTGTTTTTTGTCGAGCGAGACGTGTGTGTGGCATTGGTTTTTCATTTTTTGAATGACTCATCTAATCTGACTTTCCTTGCTCTTGTTTGTCACTCTAAATGTTTATGTGTAATGAGACGTTGTTTGTCCTTTATGTCTGTGTGTGCGTATGTGTAACTGCAGTGCACGTATGCACAGAGATGTGTGTGTATGTTGGATAGTTGGAGAAATGTGTGCGCATATGGAGTGAAGTGATTTCAGTGTGTGTGTGTGTCAGTGCTAGTGAGTTATGTGCTTTTGTCTGTGTAGAGAGCAGATCACCTGGGTGTGTAGGCATATGTTTATGTGGATTGATTAAATGTGTGAGAAGGAGCCTTTCACCCCCCCTCCTTCTTATGTCTGTGTGTGTGTGTGTGTGTGTGAGTTTGCCCCTCCTTACCCCTGAAGAGCAGAGTGGTGTGTGATTAATAAATTAAGCTTACTTGGCTTTAAAGAGAAGTAAAAGTTTGTGTGAAATGGAATAGTTGGAGTAGAGGATTTGACAATTGGTGTTAACATGTGAAAAAGTGATAATCTGGTACATACATTGTTGTAAACAGAGCATGTGGTTGTGGAGGATTTCAGTAGGAGGAGAGACAGAGCTGTGAGGCCTCTGTCTGCTCAGAGTTGTAAATCATCCACATGTGGTTGTGGAACTTTTGGCCAAGCGTCCATTTTTGGTTTTTGGGTGTGTGTGGATTCACCATTTTGTGGAGGTGTGTGTGAATTTGAGCATGTCCTTTGTGTGTTTATGAGGAGGAGTTCCCCCTCCGTCCTTCCTTCTTTTTATTTTTCCCGTGCTTGGAGAACATCTCTGTGTGTGTGGGTGTGGCATCTTGCCTTATGAGGTTGCTGCTGATTGGTAATTAAACATAGAGGTTATAGATGTTATATTATGGGTAATGATAAATTACACTACACATGAGTGATCAGTTATTGTTAGAAATTCAGACACTTCTTTGAGGGATTTATAGTTAACAGTTTATAGTTAATATGTCTTAATGGTCTTGTTTTTGTGCTCTTACAATTTGTGAATCTTTCTGTCAGAGGTCTTTGATGACAGAATTCCATGATTCCTTTTTGGAGGGATTTTGTTAGTTTTATGGTTCCTTAAAAAGAGAAAAAGAGAAAGAAATACTAAAGTGGGTTCTAAAGAAATGGTGTTTAAAGAGAGATTACACGTCCAAGATGCTTGGTAGTGTAATAAACTTGCTCTGTTGATGTTATACTGCAAAGCTATGTGGAGGACGGATATTATTATATGTATGTGAGATTTTATATGTTAATACCTGAACTAATTGTTGCCTTTTCTCTTTGCCCTGCATGAGAGACAAGGGGAGTGGCAACATTTACAGAGCCAGAGGAGACATCTGGCTGGAGCCTGAGGGCCAGTGGATCAACCTCCTTTAAAGGCCAGTGTTCTTCTTATTCACAAACTCTTCCTGATATGTTCTTTAAACATTTATGAGTACATATTTACTTTGCTTTTAAACACATATCTAATTTGGCATTTCATATAGAACATCTGCTTGATTTCAGTTCTCTGGAAATTTGGCAAAAATTGGACACATTTAAGGGGTTTATACTTTGTTGATGTTAGTAATTGTGTGTCTTATGGTGCATATTGAGTTCACTTCTGGTTTGGATGAATTTGAGTTATATCGTTATAGTGGGTCAATAGTTTTTGCGTCAGCACGTTTGTATTTCTTCTGGCGTTGGTAATTTAGTGTTTACTGATTGTTGCCAAGTAATTAATGAATAATTGGCCTAAGATATTCAGGAAATGATCAATTACTGCTAATGATAAACAAATAAACAGATAAATAAAATTGTCTGATTACAATACCATTGATTAATTGGAAATAAAATAAGTTCTTTGGAAGTTAATTAATTCATTGAAAAAAAGGGAAATTTGAGAATTCATTAAAATGTCTGACAATGATACCACAGTTCTGAAAGCAATTACCCCAGTAGAGGTAGTTCAACAGAGTAATCCATTAATTAAATTACTCATTGCAAAGATATCAGAAAACTGGCATCAGCGATGGCCACATATTGATCAACCCTGGCCTAAGGATGGAACTTTTAATCCAGATGTAATTCAAACCATAAGGGTGCTTGTGTCTACATACAAAGCGGAACAAAAGAAGGGGAAGAAAGGAGAACGACGAAAAGTGAAGAGAGAAGTGGAACTGAGCATCTTACAGCTGTTCGATATCGAAGGACAGAAGCTGATACAAGCTACAAAAGAAGAAAGAGAAAAAAGCTTGAAAGAAATTGAGGAAAATACAAAATCAACGCAGAAACTGATGGCTGAAATTAATCTGCCATTCTCACAACTGACTCCAGTACAAAACCTACCTCCATATGAACAGAAAGTGGAGTTTGAAGACGTCTATCCACAATTACCAGTACTCAATCAAGATGGCAATTATTGCATTAAGGATGACAACGATGGAGTAATTGAAGTGGGACAAGCTGAGACCACTACAAAACTGGTTCCAAGTTCTAAAAGTAAAAAGAAGACATCAACCTTGAAGATTAGGAACAGAAGGATGGAAAAACAACAGGATCAAGAAACTCTCAGTAAGCTCAACCAGATACAACTGGGAGAGAGTAAGAGAAAAGAGGAGAAGCAAGCTGTGGTCATGCAGAGCCAGCAGCCGTCAGATCAACCAGCAATACAAATGCAGCCCAAGCAGGCTGAACCTCAACTGTTGCAGCCATCATTGGTGATTCCAGTGACCTCTTACCCTCAGTCAGTGTACAATCGAGTGCAGTCCTGGAGAATAAGAGGACAAAGAACATTTGGAAGAGGAAGAGGAAGAAGTTTTAATTTAAATTTGCAACAGTTTTCAGAGGGATGTTACAACTGTGGACAATTTGGTCATTTTGCTCGTAATTGCAACAGATCCAGAGGAGTTAGAGGCCGACCAAGTGGATCCAGAGGCCCAGCAAACCCTTTCATGGGAAAGGAACAAGGATTTTAGGGATGCCCAGAGAATCTGAGCGAGAGATGTCAGCTGGTAGCATCAAGACCAGAGAAAGATCCAACAGTAAAGGTGGAAGTGAACAATCACCTATTGGAGATGGTGGTGGATAGTGGAGCAGATTTCACCTGTGTGCGACCTGAAGATGCTACACATCTCTGTGTGTGAGGACAATATGCGAGGAAGCAAGCTACGACCTGAGGAACTCTTGGAAGCAGAGAATTGATGGCTGTTTGTCAGCATGGATTGAAGCAACTTCACTGTGATCTTTCTTGGATGCAAAATGGCATTTTGGCCTTTGAAGCAATTAAACAGAGGCTGCGAGAAGCCCCAGCGTTGGTGCTTCCAGACTATTTTGAGAACTTTTTGAGTGTTTGCCTCTGTGGGTGGTAAATATGCGTGTGGAGTTTTTTGTCAGACAATTGGAATAGGGACAAATTCCCAATATGTTTCTTATTATTCTAGTGCTTATTCAAAAGTGGAGCAGGGATTACCACTATGCTATAGAGTCCTAGTGGGGATTCATTGATGCATGACGAAGCATTATTGGTCATGAGGGGTTACCCAGTGAAAATTTTATCTAATAATAGTCTCAGAACCTTGCTGAGCTATGATAAATATACATTGACTATGTCCAGACTTAGAGACTATTGTAGGCTCTTGGAGCAAGAAGATGTCACTTTAGTGAGGTGCGTCACAGCTAATTTAGCCAAAAACTTGCCAAAACAAAAAGATGGTGAATGATAAATTGAGTGCTGATTATGCATTAGTAAAAGGGTAATTTTTTACTAAATTTCTGTCCAGAGAAGTGAAAAGCAGATGGGGATTTTAAGATTGGAAAAGATGGAAGAGAGTTTGTGGATAAGACTATAAAAGTGATCTTGAAAAATTGGGAAAAATTGGGAATTAAATAGTGCCTTGGTGATGTTTATCATCTACAGAGCCAAGGAATTTGTGGAAAATGAATGAGGTTTGAAAGATTGTGTTGCTAAGATTTGTCAGCATGCGGACAACTGACTTGGATAATGATGTGGTGATAGGAGTGGTGGAGTAATACTCACTTTGATGTGTACTCCTATTAGATCTTTTCTGTTGAGTTTTATTATAATCTTCACATCTGTTTTTATTAGTAGTTGTTAGTTAATTAACTCTTACTAACCATTGTTACTTTTTCTTTATTTGTTTGTTTGTGTTTTATATAGTGATGTGATGCTTCCAAGGGGGGAAATGAGAGAAAATAAGATAAATTGGAAATGCAAAAATGGGAAATAGGAAATTTCACATTTATCTAAAAAAAAAAAGAACAATTAATTAATTAACATTTGATGTTTTCAATGTGATTTGTGGTTTTTTACAGAAGATACTGTTCAGTGTTTATTGTGTCTTTCAGAAAAGGTGTTCAGGAACCCGCTGAGATGAGGGGTTCATATGAATGGACAATAAAAAGGACTGAGATGCTTTGAGTCAACACAGTATGGACACCACATGAAGGAGCCAAAGCTGCTGGAGAACTACAGTTGATATTCAAATGTTTGGCTGAATTTATATGATAATAAAATATTGCTTTATTGTATGTATATTACAGTAACACAATAGCAGAACTTGTGACAGTTTTTCATGTATGCATAACATGTTTGGTTAAATCAATTTAAGAAGGATGTCTGTCATTTGGTAAGTACATTGGAACCTCAGATGTTTTTATTATTTTGTTCGATTCTAGGGAAAGTAATGGATAGGTAGGCGAGAGGTCCATAGAGAGGTCCGATGGGTCGACCAGCTGATCTAATGGACACTTTTTTGATTTTATTTACTGAGGCTTTCTTGTGTATTTGCTAAATGGTCACATGACAATCACTTTTTTCTTTTTGAGTTCCTCTGGGGTGTCAGAAGTAGGGTTTTTGCTCCTACACCTCACAGGAAATCAGAAAAGAGTTTTTGTTAAAGTTATGCTATGGGAGAAACTGTTGTCTGAAGTAATAATAAGTATCTTTGTCTTTTGAGACTTAGTTGGAAGTCTCAAAGGGGGGAAATATGTGGTGTCTGATTGATCTGTGTGTTAAACTGCATCTATGTATAAGGTTTTCTCCTTTAGGATTAAGGCCTTGAGTTCAGGGCTGCTTTGATCAGTGAATGGTATGAGAGAGTGTAATCTCTTGTTGCTTTCTCTCTCTAAAAAAGGAATGACCTCACATACATGCAGGAAACAAGATATACCTGGTTATTCAGAAAATACTATATATGGTGTTTGTACTGCTATGTTAAAATTCTATGTATGCACATATGGTCTCTCTCCTTAAAGCCTTTATTGATTGTGCAGAAGGGTAACTTGAGATGTGATTTAAACTTCCCCCACAGAAAGAATGCATAGAATGTCCTTGTAGGATCTCTGGCTTGCCATATAAGGGATTGTCCAGATGTCCAGCTATAGGTTAGGAGGCTGGAGCTGTTTTCTTAACCATGTATGGAAGGCAGGATGTGGGGGTTGCCAACACTACACTATATAACCTTTGTCTCTTCTTATGTTCTGGGAGCTAGGGCGATTAGAGACTTACCCTCTCCCAGGTCGCAAAGGAAAGCGCCTGTTTTGACATTGTCTTTTTTGTAAATAAACTTTATGTTATACATTAAGACTGTCGGCGAAGGATTTCTTTAACTACACCATCATGAAACTACAATTTTGCCACCGTGAACTACAGTTCCTAATAGAAGGCTTAACGAATTTAGCAAGAGGACCACAGGCTACCATTATATTAGAAACAGATTTATCTGGAGCACAGATCAGAATTTCAGTTTTGTTCTCATTGAGTTGAAGAAAATTTTTGGCTAGCCAGCTTTTAATGGATTATAGACATATTATTAGTACCTGCAACTTTGAGACATGTTCATGCTTGAAAGAAATATACAGCTGGATGATATCAACATAACAGTGGTACGATATTCCCTCAAAAGTGTTCAAAACATGCCTCAAAGGAAGCAAATATAACAGAAACAACAGAGGGCCCAGAACAGAACCTTGGGGGATGCCAAACGTAAGATGAGCAGAGTTGGATCTGAAATCAGAAACTGCCACATGAAATTGTTGATTTGACAAGTATGAAGTGAACCATTTCTTGAATGACAGGTAGAACATTTTTAAATAGCTATTTTAGTTCATGTTCAAATCATTTAGTCATCAACGTGGGATTGTGGCTGTTTTCAGTAGAAAAAGCACTCAGGTCCTTCAAATCAAACGTATAAAGGCCTTTGAAAAGTTGTACATTCAGCCACTTAAAGTGTGTAAGTATCAGCAACAAAATGGACTTTAAAATAAATGTGAAGCAAAGTAATGCCTCTCAGTATTTTACTCAGTGATGTGATATATATGGTGTTTTTGGAAGAATATTACTGCTATATGTGTATCTGTTGCATATTACTGATGTGGATGTTTATATGCATTATATATTTGAGGTAAGTTAATCTACATCATGAAAGCATATTTTCTATGTTGTGTTTGCAGCATCTCTGTCCTGTTAGACCCATTTATCCAAAAATCAGCTTGTTTACAGCTCTGAGATCATTTCCATCATATTTACAAGAGTTATGACATGGCATGATTTTCTCAGCCAATAAAGGAAGATTTACATCAGTTTAACCTTTTTTAACAAGCATGCAAAATGATCACATTGTGTGATTTGATTATTTTGTTTTCCATACACTAAATCTATACTACAAATAATTAAAGCTTTCAGACAAATGTAGAGCTGGAATACATTAAAAGGTTATCTTTCTCCTTCATATATAATATATTCATTTATTCACTTTAAACATTTGCCTGAGATGAAATGAGTAGAATTGGAATTAAAACTGAGTTTCATTGTTGAACTTTCTTGTTGTGCAGAGGTCCCAAATTCTGCTATTCTTCAAACTGGTGTTTGGTCGACTTTCTGAGCACAGGTAGAGATTCCTCTGATGCTCAGCTGAAGTCCAGTTTGTCAGTTTTATGGTGGAGGTCAGGTTTAGGACGTTCTGGTCGACTCTTTGTTTGTAAGATGAAACTATTTGAGCCTTTTCTAATGAGCTCATTCAAGTGTATAACTCTGTCACATGTTTGCCGCACGTTTTTCTCAGTATGTTTCCTCATTTCAAACACCACCAAATCAGAAGCTCATATTTCCATGTGAAAAGAGTCATACTCATGTGTGAGTGTAACAGATGTTTTCATGTAGAGCCAAACATTCATATTTTTAATCAAAATAAAACTTCAACACATTTCAGTTATTCTTATAGTTTTTTTCTTTATTTCTTTTCAACATGCAGTTGAATTGCATACATGACACTATGGTCATATCAATTCAATTCAATTCAATTCAATTCAATTCAAAGATCTTTATTATCCCCTAAGGGCAATTGTTTCCACAGCCAGTAGTACAGTAATCCTAAAAACAGTTATACCATGAAAACATACATAAAAACAAACATAAAAACAACCATTAAATCACAACAGATCATTTAAAAACCTAATCGCTGTTGGGACAAAAGATTCCCTCAATCTATTTGTCCTACAACCTGGTACCCGATATCTGTGTCCAGAAGGAAGCAACTTAAACTCCTGGTGCAGTGGATGGTCTAAATCTGCTAGCTTGCCTTTTTCACTGACCTCACCTTTTGTAGGTCAGTGAGGTTGCTTAGGGCTGTGCCAGCAATTTTTCCGCACACCTTTACAACTCCTAGCAGTTTATTTCTATTCTTAACATTTAAAAAAACCAAACCAGCAGATGAGATTAAAAGTGATAAGCGACTCAATAAAACAAGAGTAAAACATTTTCATAAAAGTTGAATCCACATTAAAACCACGGAGCTTCCGATAAAAATACACCCTCTGATGGGCCTTTTTACAAAGTGAGTCTACGTGGGCTTCAAAAGTCAGCCTGTTGTCAAGAATCATTCCCAGATACTTATACTGGTCCACGACCTCAACGTTTTCCCCAGAAATAACCACAGGCACAATATCTCTTCCCTCCTGCTCTCTGACGGGGACGGTCGCATTCTATCTCTCTCCCTGCCCTCCCTATCTCTCCTGCTTGTCCGAGTGGAACAGACCCCGTTGGACACGTCATCGATTCTTGGGGCTCGTGGAGACCTGTGTGCCTCTCAGCGCTGGAGATCGAGGACGTGGAAGACGTGTACATATTCGGCTACTTGGCAGCGGTATGTCTTCTGTTTGGGCTCGGAGGATACCTGATTTACCGGGAAATTAAGAAAATCTGGGCAGCAATGTGTGATGGTCGCTCTTCCCCTCAGCCCTCTTTGTGATTTGTGTGAGCTAGATCTGGTGTACCACGGCCGCTGACGAACTTCCAAATTCCAAATCCAAATCAGCGAACTGTTTTGGCTAGGAGCTGGCATCTGACTCCGCAATGCCCCTACCCTCTCATCTCCATCTGCATCCCCCTCCTGCCCCTCCCTTACCCACCATATTGCTATCCTGGCTTTAAATGTGCAAATATGCTTTGCTAAGGTGGTTTTTTTTGGACCCTGGTATGGTGCTCATTTTGAGCCAGATAAACAGGACTTGGTGGCTTTCAGCTTCCTCCCAGTGCAGACATCACAGGCCACATCTTCAGGTCCAGCATAGCAGTGATCAGCTGGAGCAGCTTGGAGTCCAGTCTTCTTCAGCTCCTCCACTAAAACAGCTAACATGGTGTTTTTCTCCAGGACAGGCCTCGGTGTGAAAGTCTTCCTGCACCGTTGGCACCTGTGGTTCCCTTTCAGTCCTCTTCATCAAAGTGGGTTTTGATACAGTTCATGCAGTAGCTGTGTCCACAGGGAATAATCACCGGATCCTTCAGTACATCCAAAAAGATGAAACAAGAGAATTTCTCTGAATTCATCTGGATTCATCGGGGTGGCTGTAGCTCAGTAGGTAGAGCAGGTCACCTACTGATCGGAAGGTCAGTGGTTCAATTCCTGGCTTCCGCAGGCTGCATGCCAATGTATCCTTGGGCAAGATACTTAACCCCAAGTTGCTCTCCGACCGTTCTGTCGGAGGATGAATGTGAGTGAATGTTAGATAATTAAAGCACTTAGCTTAATTAATTAATCATGGAAGTGCTTGTATGAATGGGTGTGCATGGGTAAATGTAAAACGTGTTGTGTAAGCGCTTTGAGTGCTCATATTTGAGTAGAAAAGCGCTATATAAGAACTAGTCCATTTACCATTTACCATCTGATTTCCTGTCTGAGCCATTTCTCCTCTCACCAGCAGTGAAAGTCTGAAAAGTTTCCTCCACAGCAAATAAAAGTGTTGGTTGGATTTTTACACTCTTTGAAGTACCTTGAAGTATAGTTATTCCATCAATCCCTGAGCTGGCACATCTGTGAAAGGGGAGGAACGAGGAAACCTCAGTTTGTTTTGGAGGATGTTTCACAATTTGAAAAAACATAACTTCACATCATATACAAATCCAATATTTGATTTAAAAAAGAGGAGATTACATGTAACCTTTAAATTTGCAGTTTATCAGATGTCACTGAGCAGCCCTTTCCTTTAAACCTAACCTCTCCTTCCTCTCCTCTTTCTTCCATCTTTCTCTCTGAGTGAACTTCTCTCTGATTGTGGGAAATACAGCAGCTGGACCTTTAGCTCACAAGCACACTGTCAGACAAACTGCACACAGTTTGTGTGTTTGCTGATATTTGTTGAGCTGTTAGAAACGTTGCATTTGAATTTCACAGCATGTTACTCCATTTATGCTCCTCTGCTGTAGCGCTAGCTAGATGCTGAAGTACTGCAACCACAATTTACAGACATCCTCACTTGTCCACTGTAACCTCTGAGTACAGTGCTTTAAATGATGTATAAATTATTTGTTCTTGCCTCTTTCATGTCTTTGTATGCAATAAGCCCCGGTGATGGAGGATACACTAATACGACTGGCTTTCATGTGTTGTTGTTCCTCCATTTAGTCTCAGGTTGGTTTGATGTTTGTAGGTGCAGTGACTGGAAACAAAATCTTCCTCAGATGTTAAACCTAAAGTAACGATTCTGTTTTGAAAATGTAAGCAGCAGAAAATACAGATGTATGAAAATGTAGGGAGTAAAAGTAAAAAGTAGTCAGAAAAATAAATATTCAAGTAAAGTACAGATACGTGGAAATTCTACTTAAGTACAGTAATGAAGTATTTGTACTTCCCACTTCTGAGCATCAGTTCACAACAACAATCACCTCAATAATTAAAAGTTTCTCCACAGGAATGTGAACACGGGTCCAGTTTTATGCTTTGGTGCCTTATATCATTTACTCTAAGAACAAATACAAAAACTTCTCACATGCTTCTTATGATGCGTCGGTAAAATGATGAGAGGGTTACAACTGAGTAAGTTTAGTGTTTGATTGATTTTCTAAAATTAAATTAGAGAAATAAAAAAGATACTTTTGCTTCTTTAACTGCATGCTGATCATTTTTGGTTACATTGTCCCAGATTTCATAACATAAGTGTAGACCTTTTATTTTTCATGCTTTTTCACACATTTTCTTTTTAATTTATTGGAGGATTCAGTCAGCCAGCAGTGCGGTGCTGAATCTGACAAATTCTGACAAATTAGATAAAAAAAAAATGGATGTCATGGTCCTGAACCCTCTGCCCAGCATTTTGTGTTTTGTGTTTGGATTTGTTTTCATTGAGTTTTATTGTTTCCTAGTTTGTTTTGGTTTTCTAGTTCCCTTTGTCCCTGTCTCTACTCCGTCTGTGGTCTTATGTTTGTTTTATCCTTGTGTCTTGACCCTGACCTCCTGTGTTTTCTTATTGAGTTTTATTCCCGGTGTTGTGGACTAGTTTGTGTTTCTGTCCCATGTCTGAGTCTCTTTGTCTGTTTCCCTGTGCCGTGGTCCTTGTTTAGTTTTGCGTGTGCCAGTTCCCCATGTCAAGTCTGCGTAAACCTTGTTTAGTCACTTCCTGTATTATTTTGATAGCCTTGTGTTCCCTGTGCTTTGTGTTTAGTTTTGCTCCCCCTGTTATTAGTTTCATTTCTTTCACCTGTTGTGACCTGCTGTTTCTGCTTGCCCTGATTATCTGATGTATATTTAAGCCCTCAGAGAGACTGGTTCCTCTGTGTTAAATCAAGGTTAAATGAGAATTTTACACTGACCACCTTCAACAAGACTGTTAAACGTTTTATGTCTAAATATATAAAACCAGGTCAACCTGCAGCATTTAAACTAGTGGTTTAGTGTGGAGGACTCATTCACTTTAACTCATTCAGGAGGTTTTAGAAAGTTCCTCCAGGTGAGTGTGAGCTGCAGACAGGATGTTACTGTCAGGTGAATCCTCCTCATGGTGCAGCAGGTAACTTTAACAGTCTTTCAAAAGTGGAAAAAGCACCAAAGTTCATGTGTTGGTCAAATTTAGTGACTCATATGTGCTCCATTTACAGGCACCAACGAAGCAGCGTTTGAAGAAATGTTCCTCCTGCTGCGCTGTCAAGTTTGAGGTGTTATTTTCTTATCACATTGATAGCGCTCTTAGCCATACAGCTTGTTTGGACATTTAACATTGTTACGCAGGACCTCAGGGCATTGGTCCATCTAACGTCTTGTTTTATGGTCACCCCCATTAACCTGCTCCCTCACTTCCCAGATTTACTTAGTGCTGATTGGTTGCTTTCCAGGATAAATAAACATCAGTTTCCTGGTGAACTTTCAACTCCAAAAGTTGTGACATTAACAAACTCAAACTATTTCCTGCCTGTATTCATTCACCTTTGGTTTGCTGCCCTTACACTGAGGTGAGGTGATTTCTGCTCCAACAGGAGGAAGTTTTGGATCCACAGCATAAAAGCTCCAGCTGTAGTTTCACAAACATGCTGCGCTTCCATTTTTTCTCTCCTATATTTCTGCAGCATTTTTTCCTGTGTTAAAACTCTACATCTCAAAAACAGCAGCTTATATTTCCAGACTGAACGTGAGTTGAAATCACAGCTGAAACTGTTGGGGTTTTTTCTTTTTTACCCAGTGAATAAAATGACCAATGTTTAAAAGTACACTCCAGTAAATTAATTAATAAACAGTGGCTGAAGCAAATGATAGACAATTAAATAATGGATTAGACAGAGAGTGACCGATAGTGCCAAACCATCTTCACGGCTTTTGGGAGATATGTTTATCTTATCTCAAAGGTTTTGCTAAAACGTGCATCTGTGTCTAAGGAGGGAAGGGTGTGTGTAGGTCATCGTGCTCTGTTGCTAAAGGGAATAAAACTGCCAAGTCATGATTAGGAATATGTGAGAGGGGAAGGTGTGTGTGTCTCTTTATGGAACTTTTATTGCTGATTGGAGAAGCTTGTGCCAAGATGCCGGAACCAAACACTGGATGAACCAATCTGAGAAGGCCAAGTCTAAACCACGGCTCTCTGCAACTGTTTTGAATTGATAGCACTTGTAGATAGCCTACATAGTGGTGGCCTAGGGGAGCAGAAGAAGGTTCATCACTGAGAGGACTCTGGTTTGAATCCTTGGGCTGGCACCACTGTGGATCCCTGAGCAAGGCCCTTACCCCACCAGGTTGCTCCCCGTGTGCTCTCTGGCTGCCCCCTGCTCCATGTTGTGCTGTGTATGCTACATACTCCATGTGTGATGGGTTAAATGCAGAGACTGAATTTCATTGCATGTATATGTATGTGACAAATAAGGCTCTTCTTCTTCTAGATAGTGCTTGTAGTATAAAGTTATGTTTAGTTTAGAGTGGTGCTCTTTCTGGGGAAGGGAGCACAGGCAGCTGGCTGGAAAGGTCTGTCTCCCTGAACAAGATCGGCCCGTGTACATGTGAAATCTTCTGATTCTTTAATAGATTAAATGTCTTAATTTTTTAATGAAACTGTTTCTCGTTTTTCTATTTTGAAAACTGATATTGAAAAACAAAAAACGGATTGTTTTTTAATTTTCATTATATACAACAAATCCATACCATGCAAATCAAATTATATTTCTTTTATCCCATCCACACACACACACACAAACACACACACACACAATAAAGTCACATCATTTCGATTTACAAAGAACATCTTACGTGAATAACATGTTAATTTTCTTTATTCATTATCAATTTGGGGTAAAATACTACCATGTTTAATCATTTGATAATGTAACACCCCCTCTCCCACAAAAACTTGGTATGACCCATCCCGCTTTCTCTACCAAGCGGCAGCGTTCAGCGTTTGCTTATGGAAGCAGCTGCTGGGGGAGTGGGTGTGGTTCGAGAAAAAAAAGCCAAAAAGCGGACAGCCAACAATTTTTCATTGTTGGACAACAACACCACCTTGTAAAAAGTGAAAAAATCAAAATGAGGTAAATGTATATGTATTGCTAGCTGATGATTTAATAACTATGCCGCTGTGTATCAGACACACTATGAATACCTGTTCAGTGTGTTTTTCTCCAGTCGGATCGGTTAAAACAACCAGGAAAACAGCATTGTGGGTTATTGATCACGTGACAGTTTGGACCAGGAAATGGAATTCTACGTCATCACTTAACAACTGGATAGGCAGAGAGCTTAACCCCCCCAATGTTGGACCCAAAGTTATGACCTTGATGCCATCTGAAATAAAAACATAAATTTGCAAAGAACAGGAAATGGATAAATGGGCCGTCTTTTTTTTTTTCTCAAACTGGAAATTTAACAGTGTCGTCAAGGAAACTAAAGAAGTGTAGTTGACATTTGCTATTGTTAGTTTACGATTTTCAGAGCTGTTAGTCAGGATGGCTTTAGAAACACATTCTGAGGCAATTGCACACATGGCAAGAAGGGAACTGTCTTCTACAGCAATCCCTGTGGTTATTTCACATTGCTGTGGGGTTAGGGTTATCCCCGAGTAGCATCTGGAAATTTTTCACAGCTTAGGTGGACTTTGATGGACATTTGTAGGTAGAGGTGTCAAAACTCTAAGAGTCGACCATTTGTTGTTCCAAAAAACAACATACTACTCAATCTTGCAGTAACTTTAGTGATCGATGGGAAAGCTTCCCTGATGCATAAAACACTGCTGGTCTGTTGTACATACTTGAGTAATTTTAAACTGAATTTCTGTTATTACTGCAGCCCACCTGCAGTACCTTTGCAGCCCACCAGGGGGACCCCAGCCCACACTTTGAGAATCACTGCCAGACAGCATATTTTAAAAAGTATGGCTTGGACCACTGGTGGAACTAACTTGGTAGTCATTGTTTATTTAACCAAAATTGAGCAAAAAATGCAGAAGAAGTGTGAGAAAATGGATTTGAATGGTCAGTAAATCAAGAAAAATTGCCAGTCCATTAGAAATGTAACTTTGTCATTTTCTGTAATTTTACTCATTTCTAATTCATTCTGGTCACTCCAGTAAAAATCTGAACACCTCCAACTCCACTGCCTATTTTTTGTCAGGGTCACCCACTCCACCCTGCCTGCTCCCTCTTCTTCATCTCACTTTTGGAGCATCGTGTTCCTTTGGAAGGCTGAGCCGAGGTATTTAAAGTCATCTACTTTCATCATTACATCTGTCATCACAGCAGTGTTCTTTCTCTTGGGTTTACTCACAGTTAACTCAGTGTAGTTTACTGAGACATTTGAATAAAGGAGGCTGTGGCATCGTTGAAAGTGACCAGTTACACTGAGGCCAATGAAGAAGAATCAATATGAAATGTTCAAGGAGCCAATCAGATTTCACGGGGACAGCACCACCCCATGCCCCCATTCATCCATATCCCTGCTGATTGTAGACATTGTGATCAACTCCACCAAAATAACTGAAGAAAAGCTTTTTGATGTGTTCACTTTTCAGATGTTCCCTGATGAACATAAAGAAATAGTCAGGCGAGTTTTTATATTCTTATCAAACACTGAACACATTTTTGTGCGGCTGAATGTGTTTGAAGCCTTATGAAACTTTGCTCAAACACACTGAAAATGAACAATCTGTGTCTTTGTCAGTGATGGAGTAGTTACCTTGAAAAAGTAATCTGATTACTGATTTATTACTCCTTTAAAAGTAACTTAGGTACTTTACTGATTACTTAATTTTATAAGAAACTAAGTTAGATTATAAGTTACTTTATTAGTTACTTTCAACAGCTGCCGGTGTTGTGCTAAAAAGTGATCGTCTGCCATAAAGTGATTTTGATATTTCTGTGTTTTTATGTCTAATGTCTTTGCTTATATTATTAAATAGAGTGCAGTCAACATGATTCGTGAAGGGCTTTTATATAAAATGAAGAAATAACCTGTTTTACAAGAATCTTTAGGAGTCTGTGTTATTAATCCAGAGCTTTTTGGTCACTTAAAATATCTTCATAGAACTGTGATGTTATATTTGTTGGAATTTCTGCAGCCTTCTGAGCCAAATTTCTGTTTAAAAACACATTTTTAACATCAGTGACAGTTTTTATCTTGATTAAAAAAACAAATATATAAAAGTCACTTTGCCAAAAACTGAGTGCAGCTTCTACCTTGTGATAGAAATGCTGTTTCTCTCTCAAAATGACCTGATATCATTCATGAGAGATATATTTGATATGTTTCACAGATTATAGGTCAACAAGTCATTTACAGCCGTTTAAATACAGGCAATCACATTCTGGCGAACACTGAAAATCACTTTTTGGCACAACACTGGCAGCACCCCCGCTGCCTCAACATAAAAATGACAACAAGGAAACGAGGGCTCACCAGCCGTGTTTAAAGGCAGCATTTCCTCTACTACATACTGTCCGACCAACTTCTTCAGCTCTCCCCCACTTACTGGTTTGTACCAAAGTCCAGCTTTTTTTATTTGGGTGCTGGGGGGCCTCCTGCATTAGCCGCAGCTCTGCTTTGCACCACCTGGTGGGACTGACTCTGTAAGTGTGACTGTGCTGTGCTGCGACTCCAGATGTCTCTTCATATTTGACACAGCATTTTGCAAGCTTGATAGCACTTTGTCGCCAGCACAGAGTGAACAACAAACCTTGATATTGTCATCTTTAGCTGACACAAACTCAAAATAGTGCCTGTAATTCCAGCTAGAAAATGTGAATCTTTCTCCTCCCTCAACTGTTTATGTTTGTGTTGTTGTGTGATATTATTGTCCTCATGCTGAAAACAGGACTGAATTGTTGCATTGGCCTTACGTCACTCCCCGAGACGCAAGAAGAAAGCAAAAAATATATATTTTTACTGTAGAAAATGACAAAAATAGTAATGCACAGTGACTTGGATAAGTAACTTTAATCTGATTATTAGACTGCAGATAGTAACGCGTTAGATTACTCGTTACCGAGAAAAGTATTCAGATTAGAGTAACGCGTTACTGACAACACTGGTCTCTGTGGAGTTTGCATGTTCTCCCTGTGCCTGTGTGGGTTTCCTCTGACTGGACAAGTGGTCAAGAAAATGGATTAAATAGACTCTGAAGTGGAGCAGAAGTAGAAAAAAATAAAACATAAATAAAGTGCCACAAAAAATTACTTAACTGTCCTCAACCTGCTGCTTCCTGTTAATCATCAACTTCAGTATTGATAGTAAACTGCAGACTCTCTTTCTGCTGGAGTCTTGTTTACCTTTTGCCTTCCTCCTCTTCTGTCCCTCTGTCTGCTTCTAACACTTTACTGTGTCATACATCAAATACTACACCTGCACCACCCTCTCACTTTTGATGGTGTTTGAGGGAGTGAAAGTTGAAGTTAACATGAACTTAATGCAACATACGCATCATGTCAGTGGCTGCTTAATCTGTATGTTTAGGATCATTATCTTCCTGCTTTGACTAAAACTGAAGGACTGTTTGTTAACTTCAATGAGAACTTTGGGATTTCTGAAGTGAAGTTTATTTAGAAAGAAGAAAGAGTTAACAAGCTCAGAAGTTGAGGTGAGCAGTAAATAAAAAGGCTTAAACACACAGTATCGCTCTCAGAGAGCTCCTCTTCCTGGAATGAAGCACAACTACTACTGAAGGATCCGGTGACTATTTGACCTGATATGAAAGATCTGCCAGCTCAGGGATTGGTGGAATCACTATACTTTAAAGTGCAGAGTTCAAAAGTCCAACGGCAGCAACTCTGCATGTGAAAGTAAAAGAAAAGTAACTTGAGTTTGATACAACTGTGACGCTTTTGTTTGCTGTGGAGGAAACTTTTCAGACTTTCACTGCTGCTGAGAGGAGAAATGGCTCAGAGAGGAAATCAGATGAATTCAGAGAAATTCTCTTGTTCCATCTGTTTGGATCTATTGAAGGATCCTGTGACTACAAACTGTGGACACAGTTACTGCATGAACTGTGTTAAAGGTTTCTGGGATGAAGAGGACAGGAAGGGAATCCACAGCTGCCCTCAGTGCAGGAAGACTTTCACACCGAGGCCTGTCCTGGAGAAAAACACCATGTTAGCAGAGTTGGTGGAGGAGCTGAAGAAGACTGGACTCCAAGCTGCTCCAGCTGATCACTGCTGTGCTGGACCTGAAGATGTGGCCTGTGATGTCTGCACTGGGAGGAAGCTGAAAGCCACCAAGTCCTGTTTATCTTGTCCAGCCTCTTACTGTGAGAAACACCTCCAACCTCACTATGATGCAGCTCCATTAAAGAAACACAAGCTGGTGGCCCCCTCCAAGAAGCTCCAGGAGAACATCTGTTCTCGTCATGATGAGGTGATGAAGATTTTCTGTCGTACTGATCAGCAGAGTATCTGTTATCTCTGCACAGTGGATGAACATAAAGGCCATGAAACAGTCCCAGCTGCAGCAGAAAGGACTGAGAAGCAGAAGGAGCTCGAGGTGAGACGACTAAACATCCAGCAGAGAATCCAGGACCGAGAGAAAGATGTGAAGCTGCTTCAACAGGAGGTGGAGGCCATCAATGGCTCCGCTGATAACGCAGTGGAGGACAGTGAGAAGATGTTGACTGAGCTGATCCGTCTGATCCAGAAAAGAAGCTCTGATGTGAAGCAGCAGGTCAGATCCCAGCAGGAAACTGAAGTGAGTCGAGTCAAAGAGCTTCAGGAGAAGCTGGAGCAGGAGATCGCTGAGCTGAAGAGGAAAGACGCCGAGCTGGAGCAGCTCTCACACACAGAGGATCACAACCAGTTTCTACACAACTACCCCTCACTGTCAGCACTCAGTGAGTCTACACACTCATCCAGCATCAATATTGGTCCTCTGAGGTACTTTGAGGATGTGACAGCAGCTGTGTCAGAGACCAGAGATAAACTACAGGACATCCTGAGAGAGGAATGGACAAACATCTCACTGACAGTCACTGAAGAGGATGTTTTACTGTCACCATCAGAGCCAAAGACCAGAGCTGGATTCTTAAAATATTCACATGAAATCACACTGGATCCAAACACAGCACACAGAAAGCTGTTATTATCTGAGGGGAACAGAAAAGTAACAAGAATGAAACAACAACAGTCTTATTCTGATCATCCAGACAGATTCACTTTATTTAATCAGGTCCTGAGTAGAGAGAGTCTGACTGGACGTTGTTACTGGGAGGTGGAGTGGAGAGGGAGAGGAGTTTTTGTCGCAGTCGCATACAAGAATATCAGCAGAGCAGGGGACTTATATGGATGTTTATTTGGATGGAATGACAAATCTTGGGCATTACATTGTGACACAAACAGTTATACGTTTCGCTACAACAAAGTCCACACTGTCCTCTCAGGTCCTCGGTCCTCCAGAGTAGGAGTGTACCTGGATCACAGAGCAGGTATTCTGTCTTTCTACAGCGTCTCTGAAACCATGACTCTCCTCCACAGAGTCCAGACCACATTCACTCAGCCGCTCTATGCTGGACTTCGGCTTTATGGAGATGGAGACACTGCAGAGTTGATTAAAGTCAGATAGACAGAGAAGATAGGTTCATGTTGATCCTGACCATTATATGTACTTGTGTAGTTTCTAAATGAGGCTTTACATTTTAGAAGCTGAGAAGTTCAGTGGTCCATTGATGTCTGAAAATAATATTGTACTGATTCAAACTGTACTTACATTTATATACCTTACATCAATATAAATCTGGATCTGTTCTTATGGCTGATAATCATGTGAGTTTCAATTATACTACTCTTCATATTCAGCATGTTTTCAGTCTTGAATCAGTCTGGTTAGTGGTTTTATTCTGTAGTTGCTGTAGTGGGTTGTCAAATGCAAAGAATCCATTGGAGCTGCAGTGATTCATCAGTTAGTCAATGATTAGAGAATTGATTGTTTTATAATTATTTTAGTCATATTTAAAGCTGCTTCCAGTTTCTGAAATGTGAAGATTGTTGATTTTCTTGATGATATATGAAAGTAAACTTGATGTCTTTGAGGTTTGAACTTTGAAAATGGAACAAAAATTTGAATCTTTGAGCTGTTTGAGATTATAATGAACATTTTAACTATGATCTGATGCTTATACTAAAAACCAATGATTGATCTAGAGTGATGTTATTTAATGTTATTTTGCAGTTGAAATGTTTGATCACAGAGTATCATTCACACATTAAAATCTAAAAACTAAATGATACAGTATGTTATGGAGGAGAGACATGTTTATTTGCCCTGAGCTGTGTCTGGCAGGCAAAGAGCGTCTCCAAACTCCACCAATCTAATGGTTCTGTTTTGGTTTATCTGCTGGATGTTTCTGGAAGTTTAATGTCCTTTAAACAGTCTCATCTGTTTCTGTTCAGCAGCCGCTCATTCAGTCAGAGTGGGTGGAGTTTGAACAGGTTCCTCACCTGCTGTAAACGACTCATGTCTGATCTGCTTCAATTAAACTGCATTTTAAAAATAAAGTAAAAACTATAAGAATGAGTGAAATGTGTTTAAGTTTTATTTTTATTAAAAATGTGAATGTTTGGCTCTACATGAAAACATTTGTTACACTCTGACATGAGTACGACTCTCTTTCCACATGGAAATATGAGTTTCTGATTTGGTGTTGTTTGAAATGAGGAAACATACTGAGGAAAATGTGCAGCAAACATGTGACAGAATTATACACTGGAAAAAGCTCATTAGAAAAGGCTCAAACAGTTTCATCTTACAAACAAAGAGTCGACCAGAACGTCCTAAAACTGACAAAATGAACTTCAGCTGAGCAGCAGAGGAATCTCTACCTGTGCTCAGAAAGTCGACCAAACACCAGTTTGAAGAACAGCAGAATTTGGGAGCTCAGCACAACAAGAAAGTTCAGCATTGAAAATCAGTTTTAATTCCAATTCTACTCGTTTCATCTCAGACAAATATTGTTCTTTTAAAGTGAATATATGAATATTTAAATCTGAAGAAGATAAATATGTATTGCAGCTCTACATTTGTCTGAAAGATTTAGTTACTCCTAGCAGAGAGTTAGTCTATGGAAAAAATAATCAAATCACACAATGTGATCATTTTGCACGATCATGATAAAAATGAAGAGTAAAGTGATGTAAATCTTCCTTTATTGGCTGATAGAATCTCTTAATATGATGGAAAAGATCTCAGAGCTGTAAACATGGAGATTTTTTGGATAAATGGGTCTAACAGGACAGAGATGTTACAAACACAACATATAAAACATGATTTCATGATGTAGATTAACTTTCCTCAAAGTATATAATGCATACAGACATCTGCAGAAGTAAGAAGCAACAGATACAAATATGCCATGGTCCTGAGTCTTTTGTCCAGTGTTTTGAGTTTATTGTAGGTTTTAGTGTTTCTATTTTTTCGTTGTTCCAGTTTTGAGTATTTTCTGTCTCTGTATCCTGTTCAGGTGTTTCGTGCATGTCTCTGTGTGTTTGTATCTTTCTATGATCCTGTCTCCTCCCATCTGGTGTCAAGTTCACGTGTCTTGGTCTTTGGATTTCAACCTGTCTTCTTATTAGGGGCTCTGTTTAGGATCAGAGCTAAATTAACTGTAAGCTTCAGCACAACGTGGTTCAACTGGGATCTTACAAATTAACTGTTGCCGTACCACAGTGCTCTGACCAAATGTTTGGCTCCTGTGAATAAACTGCCTCTTTTTGAGCTCAACAAGCGAACTGTCTGCTCGTTTCTCCCTAAAATGTTAGAGAGAAACAGAGTCCATGCAGAGCTGGTTTCAGCAGCAAAATAACCAAACTAATATCAGCTGTGATTAATCCTGATGTTTGTACTTTAAAAGTGACATTCAGCTCAGTTATCAAATATTTTAGTAAATTATTTGAGTAGGTTTTTGACGAGTGAGGCACTGACTTGTCAGGAGTCAGATGCTCAAATGAACCCAAAATAGAAGCTTGTATTTCAATTTTAATTATGCTAATGATTAATTATGCTTTAATCAACTCCATACTGTTAAACAATGATGGCAAGAAAGGCAAAATATTTAATGTAAGGTCAAACTATTTTTTTTTTTTTGGGGGGGGGGATTCTTTTTAAATAAATAAAGAAAACATTTATTATCTTACATTTATTTGAAGAAGAAGTCCGTGTTGCAGCACTGCCCCCTATCCGTGCGGCACGACACTTTCTGCCTCCCCCTGTGTATTTTCATTGTGCGTTTATGACCGATTACAAAGAACAAACATGTCACACACATTCATTCAGTATATTAGACAGACTGTGGAACATCAGCATGTGCAGCACATGTGTAATCAAACGTGTATATTGGTGATATAAAGAGAGACAGCAATGGGCATGCACCAACCGCCTGCTTCATTTATTGTATGTGACACAGCGCCACCAGAGGTGAGCCACAGTACTGCATTGCCTCACCCCACAGTTCTTCTACAGGGGTTGGACAATGAAACTGAAACACCTGGTTTTAGACCACAATAATTTATTAGTATGGTGTAGGGCCTCCTTTTGTGGCCAATACATCATCAATTCGTCTTGGGAATGACATATACAAGTCCTGCACAGTGGTCAGAGGGATTTTAAGTCATTCTTCTTGCAGGATAGTGGCCAGGTCACGACGTGATGCTGGTGGAGGAAAACGTTCCCTGACTCGCTCCTCCAAAACAAAGTGGCTCAATAATATTTAGATCTGGTGACTGTGCAGGCCATGGGAGATGTTCAACTTCACTTTCATGTTCATCAAACCAATCTTTCACCAGTCTTGCTGTGTGTATTGGTGCATTGTCATCCTGATACACGGCACTGCCTTCAGGATACAATGTTTGAACCACTGGATGCACATGGTCCTCCAACAGTCTGGGTGGTACGCTTCTTTGGGGCTTCTCCACACCGTAACTCTCCTGGATGTGGGGAAAACAGTAAAGGTGGACTCATCAGAGAACAATATATGTTTCACATTGTCCACAGCCCAAGATTTGCCCTCCTTGCACCATTGAAACCGACGTTTGGCATTGGCACGAGTGACCAAAGGTTTGGCTATAGCAGCCCGGCCGTGTATATTGACCCTGTGGAGCTCCCGACGGACAGTTTTGGTGGAAACAGGAGAGTTGAGGTGCACATTTAATTCTGCCGTGATTTGGGCAGCTGTGGTTTTATGTTTTTTGGATACAATCCGGGTTAGCACCAGAACATCCCTTTCAGACAGCTTCCTCTTGCGTCCACAGTTAATCCTGTTGGATGTGGTTCGTCCTTCTTGGTGGTATGCTGACATTACCCTGGATACCGTGGCTCTTGATACATCACAAAGACTTGCTGTCTTGGTCACAGATGCGCCAGCAAGACGTGCACCAACAATTTGTCCTCTTTTGAACTCTGGTATGTCACCCATAATGTTGTGTGCATTGCAATATTTTGAGCAAAACTGTGCTCTTACCCTGCTAATTGAACCTTCACACTCTGCTCTTACTGGTGCAATCTGCAATTAATGAAGATTGGCCACCAGGCTGGTCCAACTTAGCCATGAAACCTCCCACACTAAAATGACAGGTGTTTCAGTTTCATTGTCCAACCCTTGTATGTGTTTCAACAGGCGATGCGTAAATTCTGCGATTTTGACCATTAAAATGTTGAAATTATTCAGAAAACAGTTTCATGAAACAGTTTTATAGAACAGTCGAGTGGTCAAATGTATTTTCTCTTATCATTGTTAGTATTTTACTTGTCATGATGACAGGTAAGGCACTGCCTCACCTGCCTCCCCTGACTGCATGTCACTGGTGTTTATGTGCTATATTAAATTATATTTTTTAAATTAAATATTTGCTTAAATAAAAAATGCTGGATGAAGTAGATGTGAGGTTGCTAGTGAATGAGTGAGTGTGTGTGTGTGTGTGTGTGTGTGTGTGTGTGTGTGTGTGTGTGTGTGTGTGTGTGTGTGTGTGTGTGTGAGCCTGTAAAGGAGCATGTGGTAACTGCAATGAAGGAAAGTGAGTATATCAGTATTCTCATAGGTTTGCCTGTGTGTAATTAATAGCTGAAGAAGCTGCACTTTTTGTGTAACTTTCTTATTTATTGTCCTACAAAGCTGATCTTGTTCTCATTGAAAAGGTATTTTTTTGGGAGCTTTTCAGTGGTTCCACTTTCATAATAATCCATTGATTTTTTATTTTATATATTTATTTTTGTTATATGACCTACGATACAATATTTTTGTCATTTATGTTCTACAGGCTGAGTTGTCATACAAAGAACACAAATGTACAAAATGCATTTCACTAAATTTATTTAAAAAAAAACATTATGGCACTAAACAAAACACCACTTTAACCAAGTATCTGTATTTTCTTAAGATTGTAAAATTACAGCCCTGGACTTCTACTTAACACAATAAACACATGACACACCTTCTTGAATTGCAATGAAACACATGTTGCTCGACCTTTAATGCAACACCACAAATATGATGAGTTGCAACAGTGAAATTACTAAAATGTCTCAGTAAAGTGGGACTCTGACCAGGCACAGTTTTCTGTTGAGCTCCAACACCAGCTAGACAGCAGCCATAGTCCCTCACGTGTCAGCTCAGAGTATCCAGAGGTACAAAGTAAATATTCAGTAGCACAAATAACAAAGCAGCTCTTATTCCAGAGTTTAGCGACTCTTGTAAGACCAAAGGAAGTCCTGATGTCCTCTGTCATGGACATCTGTGTTTTGTATATACAACAGTCTCACTGTGGATGGTTGGGTGTGACATGAGTGCAGTGAAGCCTGTTTCACAAGTTTCTGCTCTGCATTAAAGAAACTTGAGGAACATGTAAGCTGCTGGGCTAAAATGTCCTTTAGCTGGATGAGCTGAGTGAGTCTATGAAAGTCAGCATGACAGTACTAACACAGCCACAGGCATCATCTGGCAAATGAAAGCAAAACCGCAGTAGCTGAAGTGAAAGAGGTCTCGGCACACTTTGGGGTCGAGGTGTTTTCCTTCCGTCCTGTACTCATCCACTGAAGAGAAGTTCAGTAGTTTCCATAAACTGAAGTTTGACATTAAGGCCACACTGACTTTGTGTGTCTTTAAGTTTTGTGTCAGATCCAGGAAGTCTGTAGAGCCTCTCATGGATCACTGCAGAAACATCGCTGCATGTCTCGATCTGTTTAAAACATTGAAGGTTTGTCTTAAAGATTGTTGTGTCATTTTATTGCATATTTCATATTGTTTTAGGGACAGTTATTTTTAAACTTTATTTTCATCCATGTACTGATGAAGGGGAGGTGGAGTCCAATAACTTAATTTCACAGGGATGTCTGTAAAATATCAAAATGATGTATTTGTCTTAAAGCCATTTCATTTTCACCACAGAGAGGATCAGCAGTCAGCACATTTCTTTCTTAGCTCTGTTGGTGAAACAGTAAAGAAATGAGGTGATTACTGTAATCACATTATATTTTTCAATAACACATTTCAATGCTTCTAAATTCAGATAAAACTGAAATTCTTGTTCTCGGCCCCACAAATCTTAGAAACATGGTGTCTAACCAGATCCTTACTCTGGATGGCATTACTTTGGCCTCCAGTAACACTGTGAGAAATCTTGGAGTCATTTTTGACCAGGATTTGTCCTTCAATGCACATATTAAACAAATATGTAGGACCGCTTTTTTGCATTTGCGCAAAATTTCTAAAATTAGAAACATCCTTTCTCAGAGTGATGCTGAAAAGCTAATTCATGCATTTATTACTTCTAGGGTGGACTATTATAATTCGTTATCATCAGGCTGTCCTAAAAGCTCCCTGAAAAGCCTTCAGCTGATCCAAAATGCTGCAGCTAGAGTACTGACAGGGACTAGAAAGAGAGCAGATTTCTCCCATATTAGCTTCTCTTCATTGGCTCCCTGTTAAATCTACAATAGAATTTAAAATCCTTTTCCTCACATACAAGGTCTTGAATAATCAGGCCCCATCTTATCTCAAAGACCTCATAGTACCATATCAGCCTAATAGAGCACTTCGCTCTCAGACTGACGGCTTACTTGTGGTTCCTAGGATACTTAAGAGTAGAATGGGAGGCAGAGCCTTCAGCTTTCAGGCGCCTCTTCTGTGGAACCAGCTCCCAGCTTGGATTCGGGAGACAGACACCCTCTCTATTTTTAAGATTAGGCTTAAAACTTTCCTTTATGATCAAGCTTATAGTTAGGGCTGGATCAGGTGACCCTGAACCCTCCCTTAGTTATGCTGCTATAGGCCTAGTCTGCTGGGAGGTTCACATAATGCACTGTTTCTTCTCATTCACCTTATTAACTATGTTTATACTCCACTCTGCATTTAATCATTAATTGTTATTAATCTCTGGCTCTCTTCCACAGCATGTCTTTTCTCTCCCCTCAGCCCAACCAGTCGTGGCAGATGACTGCCCCTCCCTGAGCCTGGTTCTGCTGGAGGTTTCTTCCTGTTAAAAGGGAGTTTTTCCTTTCCACTGTCGCCAAGTGCTGCTCATAGTGGGTCGTTTTGACTGTTGGGTTTTCTCTGTATTATTGTAGGGTCTTTACCCACAATACAAAGTGCTTTGAGGCGACTGTTTGTTGTGATTTGGCGCTATATAAATAAAATTGAATTGAATTGAATAATCACATTATAGTTACAATTATGTTGTTTCTTGCATTACAAAGGTTCTTCATTTATCTGCACAGGAAAAAAACAGGAAACACACTTTTTTCTTCCTGTGCTACAATCAGCTGATTTCAGCTGATGTGCAGGAGGAGGATAAACGTGGGCCAGTCTACAACAGACATGTGGACATTACTTTTACTTTTGTTGCACAAACAAACAAGTGTTCAACAGAGAAGTGCAAACTTTGACTCTTTGCAAGCATCTGCACAGACAGCATGCTCACAGAGTTTAGCTCAGGGTGATGTTAAAGCTGAGTACAGACGCTGAACCGCTCTGCCTGCCAGACGCAGCTCAGGGCAAATAAACATGTCTCTCCTCCACTACATACAGGTCTGTATCATTTAGTTGTTAAATTTAAGTGTATAAATGATCAAATGTGATCAAACTTTTCATCAGAAAAATGACATTAAATCAAATTGACTGGTGACAGCTGGGATCCTACCAGAAGGCAGCCATCTTGTGGAATTACTGGACCTTCTTCATGGCTCAATAAAAAACCTTTATATAGGTGTACTCCAGCAGATGAGGCCATTTCTGCTGTTAATAAAAACTGTACCAGGACTTTTCATTTATCACAACACCCCAGGATGAAAGGTGTATGAGTCAGCCTTTTTGTGCAACATGTCGAAGGATCTTGATGCATTAAATCTGGAGCTTCAGGAATGTGACTGTGCAATGTATGACATTCATGATGCAGTGAAAGAATTCAATCAAACTGAACACACTGAGTACACTGAGGTTTCACTGCATTTTGACTTTGAAGTGTAGAAATTCACACAGTTCACCAAATTCATTCCTGACACAATCCCCCAAAATCTGCTGCTGCTCGAATGCTCTGCATGTCTGGTAGTACATACCTGTGTGTGCAGCTTTTCTCTGTGATGAAGATGAACAAAACCACACAAAGAAGTCGTCTCGCTGATGTGCACCTCCACTCCATCCTTAGAGCTTCTGCAGCTCAGAGCCCAACCCCAAACAAACGAACCAGCTTGGAGAAATGAAATAAGAAAGAAAACGAAACAGCTTTTTGATTCTTGTTTCTGGAGTTTTTGATATCACGTCACAGTTTTTATCTGAAAAATCATTTTGCCTGATGTTATTTTTGAAGAAAATGTGATTTAATTTAATTTAGATTGAGTCCTGGTCTCTGTTCCTTGTGCTGTAGTTTAATTCCTCCTTCAGTGTTCCTTCCTTTTGTGTTTAGTTGTCTATGTTGTGTTCTTGTTCCTGTAGTGTAGGTGTTGTAGTCCCTTCTTCCTTGTGTTGTATCAAATCTGTGTTTCTGTTTCCATGTCTACTTCCTGTTTTACTTTGGAACGAGTCTCTCTCAAAGCACTTTTTATTGTGTGCTTTGTATTCAGTTTTACTCCCCTGGTCTTGTTCAGTTGTGCTCTCTGGTGTGTCCTATCTCCCTGCTTACCTTGTGTGTGTATATTGTCTGTGTCCTCCTGTTCTTTGTCACATTGTTTCACTAAGATAATGTGCTTCCTGGTTCAGAGTTTCCCTGTGTATTTTTAGTTGTAGACTTATTTGCTCCAGTTGAGCTTTCGGTGTTTCCTTGTACATGATGTGCACCCAGCAACAAGCTGTATATTTCTGACTTCATGTGTTTTCCATCCTGAGTCCTGTGTTTGGGTCATTATCCTGCCTGCCACACTGCAGAATCCTGACACGTATTTGTCAGGGTTGTTCAATATTGACAAGGTTTAGTGGCTGGGACATGCTAGCTGTGATCTTTGGTGGTTTAATTAAATTGGGTTGCTCACTGTTCCTGTGGTGACAGCATTTTGCTGTTTTCACACTGTGGATAGACTAATAGCAATTCTGTATGCTGAATAATTATTATTTAATATTACAAATGGTCTATTTACTAATCTGTAATTAGGTGGATTTGCATAGTTATGCAAAAATATACATCTTTTGGATGAAAAAAGCATGTCCAACATTTCCAAAAGCAGGTCAAACACTCTAAATCATATTTCCTAAAAAGCCTATGCCCTCTAGATTGAATATGGCATGCACTGACGCTTGTCCCACTTTCCTCAATGTCATGAATATGACATAGTTTTACAATGTGTATCATACTGAAATACATTATTTGTGTTTGTGTACATGGACTGAAAAACAATGGCACCCACAAAGGAACAAAAGTTTCCTCTGTGACCCTGAAGAAGAGTTTCTGTTCAGGAGACTTAGTCATCATTGCTGATGCCACAGCTCCAAGAGGATCCTGGGTGATGAGGAGAGTTTTGAGCACTACATCAGACTCCAAAGGGTTGGTCCACTCTGTGAGAGCCCAAAACAAAACCAGTATATTGGAGAGACTTGTAACCAAGCTTTACATAAGTAGGTCAAGTGGGTTGGGTCAGAGGGGCATCAGGACATATGAGAGAGGCTGCAGACTAACATCTTTATGTCTGTAAGTTTGCTGCATTATGGTGAATAAACTGTCCCAAATGCCCTTTATGGAATGGACTTTTTCTTGTTGTTTGACCTGTGTAAGATGCAGTCCTAGAGATGCCTCAATGGCCATTAGTTTTGTTTTTAGTGTGGACAAATAGCCACTAGACTGATGTTGATATTGGTATCGGATCAATAATAACTTAATAGGATCAATATGTTAATTTGTGTCTCTCCTCTAAGTTCAGTCCGCTGCTCCAGCTTCATCACACAGCTGTGTTTGCACAGGTAACATCACTGATTGTGTTCCTAACATCCTTCTTTCAGCATTTCTCTTTCAGTGGATCAACTTCATGCACCAGGATGGCCGAGTGGTTAAGGCGTTGGACTTAAGATCCAATGGACATCAGTCCCCGTGGGTTCGAACCCCACTCCTGGTAAAGTGAAAGTTTCCCCTGTAACACCTGGATGTCCTCTGTGGCTGTTGGTAAAGCTGCAATTAGAATGAATCATCCATCAATAGAAGTCTGATTCAGTTTCAATGCAGTTTATTTGTCACAAAGGAAAAGAATCTGGACTGTTTTCCTTCATACAAGGTATAAAAACAGTGAAATTCTTTGACTGCTCTTAAACAAAAGCATAAAGATGAAAGATATAAATACAATAGTTTACAAATATAATCAAAATATACTCTGAACTAGTATATAAAATGAAAATAGAATAACTAAAATACTGTCTAAGTATAAAATAGGTTAAATTAGGGACATTCAGCACTGGTTTGTTTGTTGTTTTGGCACTGCTCACCTCTGAAGCAAATAAACTACTGCATACTATTTACCACAATACTGTTGCTGACTTTTCTTGAGTGTGGTCGGAGTGGGGGAGTAACACTCCATGTTATGCCCTGTTTTCCCCTAGACTTGGGACATAACACAATATAAACATTAACAATGACACCCTGACAGTAGTGATGTGTCTTTCTGTGTCAACTACTGCAGAAAGACTTTTATCTTATAGATGCTTCATAATAAGATATGCACATTGTAACAAACTGATCAATAATTAAGTAACATATTGACATCACAACCCCGTCTCCCTAAAAGAGTTTGTTCAGTTTTCCAAAGAAGTGCACACACCAGAGTGAACACAAGGCCGAGAATCGAGCTCACACACCTGAGCCAAACTGTGCCTGGATCCTGGAGTCTACATCCAAATTGAAATATGAATAAATTGATGCCAGTTCATTTTTTAAACATAAAATGTAATAACTCATTAAATAACTCTCTCTATATATGATAACATAAAAATAACAATATATATCTATAATTACTGTCATGTCGTGCTCCTCGTTATCCTGTGTGTATTTATTGTCTCAGTTTCACTTTGTGGCTTGTCGCATTCTCCCTCTTGTTGTGTGGATTCCTTGCAGAATGCTCTAGTTATTCCCAGCTTCTTGGAGGGGGTCACCAGCTTGTGTTTCTTTAATGGAGCTGCATCATAGTGAGGTTGGAGGTGTTTCTCACAGTAGAAGGCCGGACAAGATAAACAGGACTTGGAGGCTTTCAGCTTCCTCCCAGTGCAGACATCACAGGCCACATCTTCAGGTCCAGCATAGCAGTGATCAGCTGGAGCAGCTTGGAGTCCAGTCTTCTTCAGCTCCTCCACCAACTCAGCTAACATGATGTTTTTCTCCAGGACAGGCCTCGGTATGAAAGTCTTCCTGCACTGAGGGCAGCTGTAGATTCCCTTTCGGTCCTCTTCATTGAAGTGGGTTTTGATAAAGTTCATGCAGTAGCTGTGTCCACAGGGAATAGTCACCTGATCCTTCAATAGATCCAAACAGATGGAACAAGAGAATTTCTCTGACTTCATCTGATTTCCTCTCTGAGCCATTTCTCCTCTCACCAGCAGTGAAAGTCTGAAAAGTTTCCTCCACAGCAAATAAAAGTGTTGGTTGGATTTTTACACTCTTTGAAGTACCTTGAAGTATAGTTAATCCATCAATCCCTGAGCTGGCACATCTGTGAAAGGGGAGGAACGAGGAAACCTCAGTTTGTTTTGGAGGATGTTTCACAATTTGAAAAAACATAACTTCACATCATATACAGATCCAATATTTGATTAAAAAAAGAGGAGATTACATGTAACCTTTAAATTTGCAGTTTATCAGATGTCACTGAGCAGCCCTTTCCTTTAAATCTAACCTCTCCTTCCTCTCCTCTTTCTTCCATCTTTCTCTCTGAGTGAACTTCTCTCTGATTGTGGGAAATACAGCAGCTGGACCTTTAGCTCACAAGCACACTGTCAGACAAACTGCACACAGTGTGTGTTTGCTGATATTTGTTGAGCTGTTAGAAACGTTGCATTTGAATTTCACAGCATGTTACTCCATTTATGCTCCTCTGCTGTAGCGCTAGCTAGATGCTGAAGTACTGCAACCACAATTTACAGACATCCTCACTTGTACACTGTAACCTCTGAGTACAGTGCTTTAAATGATGTATAAATTATTTGTTCTTGCCTCTTTCATGTCTTTGTATGCAATAAGCCCCGGTGATGGAGGATACACTAATACGACTGGCTTTCATGTGTTGTTGTTCCTCCATTTAGTCTCAGGTTGGTTTGATGTTTGTAGGCGCAGTGACTGGAAACAAAATCTTCCTCAGATGTTAAACCTAAAGTAACGATTCTGTTTTGAAAATGTAAGCAGCAGAAAGTACAGATGTATGAAAATGTAGGGAGTAAAAGTAAAAAGTAGTCAGAAAAATAAATATTCAAGTAAAGTACAGATACCTGAAAATTCTACTTAAGTACAGTAATGAAGTATTTGTACTTCCCACTTCTGAGCATCAGTTCACAACAACAATCACCTCAATAATTAAAAGTTTCTCCACAGGAATGTGAACACGGGTCCAGTTTTACGCTTTGGTGCCTTATATCATTTACTCTAAGAACAAATACAAAAACTTCTCACATGCTTCTTATGATGCGTCGGTAAAATGATGAGAGGGTTACAACTGAGTAAGTTTAGTGTTTGATTCATTTTCTAAAATTAAATTAGAGAAATAAAAAAGATGCTTTTGCTTCTTTAACTGCATGCTGATCATTTTTGGTTACATCGTCCAAGATTTCATAACATAAGTGTAGACCTTTTATTTTTCATGCTTTTTCACACATTTTCTTTTTAATTTATTGGAGGATTCAGTCAGCCAGCAGTGCGGTGCTGAATTTGACAAATTCTGACAAATTAGATAAAAAAAAAAATGGATGTCATGGTCCTGAACCCTCTGCCCAGCATTTTGTGTTTTGTGTTTGGATTTGTTTTCATTGAGTTTTATTGTTTCCTAGTTTGTTTTGGTTTTCTAGTTCCCTTTGTCCCTGTCTCTCCTCTCCTGTGGTCTTGTGTTTGTTTTATCCTTGTGTCTTGACCCTGACCTCCTGTGTTTTCTTATTGAGTTTTATTCCCGGTGTTGTGGACTAGTTTGCGTTTCTGTCCCATGTCTGAGTCTCTTTGTCTGTTTCCCTGTGCCGTGGTCCTTGTTTAGTTTTCCGTGTGCCAGTTCCCCATGTCAAGTCTGCGTAAACCTTGTTTAGTCACTTCCTGTATTATTTTGACAGTCTTGTGTTCCCTGTGATTTGTGTTTAGTTTTGCTGCCCCTGTTATTAGTTTCATTTCTTTCACCTGTTGTGACCTGCTGTTTCTGCTTGCCCTGATTATCTGATGTATATTTAAGCCCTCAGAGAGACTGGTTCCTCTGTGTTAAATTAAGGTTAAATGAGAATTTTACACCGACCACCTTCAACAAGGCTGTTAAACATTTTATGTCTAAATATATAAAACCAGGTCAACCTGCAGCGTTTAAACTAGTGGTTTAGTGTGGAGGACTCATTCACTTTAACTGATTCAGGAGGTTTTAGAAAGTTCCTCCAGGTGAGTGTGAGCTGCAGACAGGATGTTACTGTCAGGTGAATCCTCCTCATGGTGCAGCAGGTAACTTTCCCAGTCTTTCAAAAGTGGAAAAAGCACCAAAGTTCATGTGTTGGTCAAATTTAGTGACTCATATGTGCTCCATTTACAGGCACCAACGAAGCAGCATTTGAAGAAATGTTCCTCCTGCTGCGCTGTCAAGTTTGAGGTGTTATTTTCTTATCACATTGATAGCGCTCTTAGCCATACAGCTTGTTTGGACATTTAACATTGTTACGCAGGACCTCAGGGCATTGGTCCATCTAACGTCTTGTTTTATGGTCACCCCCATTAACCTGCTCCCTCACTTCCCAGATTTACTCTTAGTGCTGATTGGTTGCTTTCCAGGATAAATAAACATCAGGAACATCAGTTTCCTGGTGAACTTTCAACTCCAAAAGTTGTGACATTAACAACTCTTTCTGATAGAGATCTGTGGATCCCTGAGCAAGGCCCTTACCCCACCAGGTTGCTCCCCAGGCGCTCCCCTGCTCCATGTTGTGCTGTGTATGCTACATACTTCATGTGTGATGGGTTAAATGCAGAGACTGAATTTCATTGCATGTATATGTATGTGACAAATAAGGCTCTTCTTCTTCTAGATAGTGCTTGTAGTATAAAGTTATGTTTAGCTTAGAGTGGTGCTCTTTCTGGGGAAGGGAGCACAGGCAGCTGGCTGGGAAGGCCTGTCTCCCTGAACAAGATCGGCCCGTGTACATGTGAAATCTTCTGATTCTTTAATAGATTAAATGTCTTAATTTTTTAATTAAACTGTTTCTCGTTTTTTCTATTTTGAAAACTGATATTGAAAACCAAAAAAACGGATTGTTTTTTAATTTTCATTATATACAACAAATCCATACCATGCAAATCAAATTATATTTCTTTTATCCCATACACACACACACACACACACACACAATAAAGTCACATCATTTCGATTTACAAAGAACATCTTACGTGAATAACATGTTAATTTTCTTTATTCATTATCAATTTGGGGTAAAATACTACCATGTTTAATCATTTGATAATGTAACACCCCCTCTCCCACAAAAACTTGGTATGACCCATCCCACTTTCTCTACCAAGCGGCAGCGTTTGCTTATGGAAGCAGCTGCTGGGGGAGTGGGTGTGGTTCGAGAAAAAAAAGCCAAAAAGCGGACAGCCAACAATTTTTCATTGTTGGACAACAACACCACCTTGTAAAAAGTGAAAAAATCAAAATGAGGTAAATGTATATGTATTGCTAGCTGATGATTTAATAACTATGCTGCTGTGTATCAGACACACTATGAATACCTGTTCAGTGTGTTTTTCTCCAGTCGGATCGGTTAAAACAACCAGGAAAACAGCATTGTGGGTTATTGATCACGTGACAGTTTGGACCAGGAAATGGAATTCTACGTCATCACTTAACAACTGGATAGGCAGAGAGCTTAACCCCCCCAATGTTGGACCCAAAGTTACGAGCTTGATCCCATCTGAAATAAAAACATAAATTTGCAAAGAACAGGAAATGGATAAATTAAAGGAGACTAAAGAAGTGTAGTTGACATTTGCTATTGTTAGTTTACGATTTCAGAGCTGTTAGTCAGGATGGCTTTAGAAACACATTCTGAGGCAATTGCACACATGGCAAGAAGGGAACTGTCTTCTACAGCAATCCCTGCTGTTATTTCACATTGCTGTGGGGTTAGGGTTATCCCCGAGTAGCATCTGGAAATTTTCACAGCTTAGGTGGACTTTGATGGACATTTGTAGGTAGAGGTGTCAAAACTCTAAGAGTCGACCATTTGTTGTTCCAAAAAACAACATACTACTCAATCTTGCAGTAACTTTAGTGATCGATGGGAAAGTTTCCCTGATGCATAAAACACTGCTGGTCTGTTGTACATACTTGAGTAACTTTAAACTAAATTTCTGTTATTACTGCAGCCCCACTGCACTACCTTTGCAGCCCACCAGGGGGACCCCAGCCCACACTTTGAGAATCACTGCCGAACAGCATATTTTAAAAAGTATGGCTTGGACGACTGGTGGAACTAACTTGGTAGTCATTATTTATTTAACCAAAATTGAGCAAAAAATGCAGCAGAAGTGTGAGAAAATGGATTTGAATGGTCAGTAAATCAAGAAAAATTGCCAGTCCATTAGAAATGTAACTTTGTCATTTTCTGTAATTTTACTCATTTCTAATTCATTCTGGTCACTCCAGTAAAAAATCTGAACATCTCCAACTCCACTGCCTATTTTTTGTCAGGGTCACCCACTCCACCCTGCCTGCACTCTCTTCTTCATCTCACTTTTGGAGCATCGTGTTCCTTTGGAAGGCTGAGCCGAGGTATTTAAAGTCATCTACTTTCATCATTACATCTGTCATCACAGCAGTGTTCTTTCTCTTGGGTTTACTCACAGTTAACTCAGTGTAGTTTACTGAGACATTTGAATAAAGGAGGCTGTGGCATCGTTGAAAGTGACCAGTTACACTGAGGCCAATGAAGAAGAATCAATATGAAATGTTCAAGGAGCCAATCAGATTTCACGGGGACAACACCACCCCATGCCCCCATTCATCCATATCCCTGCTGATTGTAGACGTTGTGATCAACTCCACCAAAAATAACTGAAGAAAAACTTTTTGATATATTTTCAGATGTTCCCTGATGAACATAAAGAAATAGTCAGGCGAGTTTTTATATTCTTATCAAACACTGAACACATTTTTCTGCGGCTGAATGTGTTTGAAGCCTTATGAAACTTTGCTCAAACATACTGAAAATGAACAATCTGTGTGTCTTTGTCAGTGATGGAGTAGTTACCTTGAAAAAGTAATCTGATTACTGATTTATTACTCCTTTAAAAGTAACTTAGATACTTTACTGATTACTTAATTTTATAAGAAACTAAGTTAGATTATAAGTTACTTTATTAGTTACTTTCAACAGCTGCCGGTGTTGTGCTAAAAAGTGATCGTCTGCCATAAAGTGATTTTGATATTTCTGTGTTTTTATGTCTAATGTCTTTGCTTATATTATTAAATAGAGTGCAGTCAACATGATTTATGAAGGGCTTTTATATAAAATGAAGAAATAACCTGTTTTACAAGAATCTTTAGGAGTCTGTGTTATTGTACCTTCATCAATCCAGAGCTTTTTGGTCACTTCAAATATCTTCATATAACTGTGATTTTATATTTGTTGGAATTTCTGCAGCTAAAAACACATTTTTAACATCAGTGACAGTTTTTACCTTGATTAAAAAAACGAATATATGTCACTTTGCCAAAAACTGAGTGCAGCTTCTACCTTGTGATAGAAATGCTGTTTCTCTCTCAAAATGACCTGATATCATTCATGAGAGATATATTTGATATGTTTCACAGATTATAGGTCAACAAGTCATTTACAGCCGTTTTAAATACAGGCAATCACATTCTGGCGAACACTGAAAATCACTTTTTGGCACAACACTGGCAGCACCCCCCACTGCCTCAACATAAAAATGACAACAAGGAAAACGAGGGCTCACCAGCCGTGTTTAAAGGCAGCATTTCCTCTACTACATACTGTCCGACCAACTTCTTCAGCTCTCCCCCACTTACTGGTTTGTACCAAAGTCCAGCTTTTTTTATTTGGGTGCTGGGGGGCCTCCTGCATTAGCCGCAGCTCTGCTTTGCACAGCCTGGTGGAACTGACTCTGTAAGTGTGACTGTGCTGTGCTGCGACTCCAGATGTCTCTTCATATTTGACACAGCATTTTGCAAGCTTGATAGCACTTTGTTGTCAGCACAGAGTGAACAACAAACCTTGATATTGTCATCTTTAGCTGACACAAACTCAAAATAGTGCCTGTAATTCCAGCTAGAAAATGCGAATCTTTCTTCTCCCTCCACTGTTTATGTTTGTGTTGTTGTGTGCTATTATTGTCCTCATGCTGAAAACAGGACTGAATTGTTGCATTGGCCTTACGTCACTCCCCGAAACGCAAGAAGAAAGCAAAAAATATATATTTTTACTGAAGAAAATGACAAAAATAGTAATGCACAGTGACTTGGATAAGTAACTTTAATCTGATTATTAGACTGCAGATAGTAACGCGTTAGATTACTCGTTATCGAGAAAAGTATTCAGATTAGAGTAACGCGTTACTGACAACACTGGTCTCTGTGGAGTTGGCATGTTCTCCTGGCCTGTTGTGGGTTTCCTCTGACGGACACGTGGTACTGAAAATGGATTATTAAATCGACTCTGAAGTGGACAGAAGTAGAAGAGAAAAAAAAATAAAACCTAAATAAAGTGCCACAAATATTACTTAACTGTCCTCAAACCTGCTGCTTCTCTGGTAATCATCAACTTCAGTATTGATAGTATAAATAACAGACTCTTTTCTGACTGGAGTCTTGTTTACCTTTTTGCCTTTCCTC